>JAEHOE010000088.1:0-581922 GCA_016858145.1 Edaphochlamys debaryana
CCCCTCTGCCTCTATCCCCCATCTAATTCCAACCACCCCCTCACCTCCCAGCTCAGCAGCTTCATCGGCCAGGGCCCTCCCTAACACCCTCTTGGCCCTCTAAACCCCCTCCTCCCTCTTGCCTCCCCCCCTCTTGGCCTCTTCATCCCCCCCCTCACCATTCCCAGCGCAGCATCTTCATGGACAGGTGCCCCCTACCCCTGCTTGCCTCTAAACCCCTCCCTCCCTCTTGCTCTCCCCCCCGCCTTGCCTCTAACCACCACCCCCCCCCTCACCCGTCCCAGCTGCAGCATTCGTCAATGGCCAGGGGGGTCCCCCTCCACCACCTCCCCCGCCAGCCGCACGCGCTCGTCGGTGCAGCGGGCAGTATTGCGCCTGCATCGGGTTGGGGGGCGGGGGGACGGGGAAGGAGTGGTTGGGGTTGAGGGGTGGTTGAGGGAGAGGGAAGGAGCGAGGACCGGGCACCGCGTGTGCGCAACGGATTGTAGCAGCCCCCTGCCACCTGCCACCTGCCTCGGGCCCCCACCCCCGCAAGGCCCTCTCCCAACCCCGAATCCCCGTCGACCTCCCAGCCCTCCCACCCCCAAACTCGCGCACCCCCCACCCTACTTCCTCTTACCAACCCCCCCCAAGGCACCCCCCCCCCTCACCTGAGCCCCCCTATGTACCGAACCAGGGCGCTCTGCAGCGGGATCACGGCCAGGGAGGTGGCCACGCCCGCCAGCGCGGAAAGAAAATCCAGTTCCAGAGAGACCTGGCAGGGATGGATCCGGGATCCAGGGTCAGCGGCACATGCAAATTCTTCGCCCGCTGATACCCCTCGCACCCTTAGCTCAGGCCCCTCCCCACCTCACCAGTAGCCCCCAACTAGCCCCCTCCCCCCCTGCCCCCCCTGCCCCCCCTCTCCCCCTCCCCCTGTCCCCCCCCCCCCAAGCCCCCCCCCCACCATGAGCAGCACCATGCACAGCTCCAGGGGGGCAGCCCACAGGAAGACCCAGAACGGCGCCACGTCATCAAACCTGCGCGGATCCAGGATCCAGGATCCAGGGATCAGGAACGTGGAGGCACATAGCGCACAGCCTACATGCAGCAACTCATGCCTCAAAGCCCTGCCCCCGCCACCTGCCCCCAACGAAACCGTCCCTTTACCCGCCCCCCCACCCCCACCCCCACCCCTGCTCCCTGGCCTCCCTCCCCCCACCACCCACCTCCGTACGTCGTTCGACACCAGATTCACCACGTGCCCCGTAGACAGCACCGACACAGCCGCACTGTTGAGGCGGAGTACCTAAGAGGGAGATTGCGAGATGTGGTGGTGTGGCGGGGGGGAGCCAGAGGGAAGAGGGCGCGAGGTGACACGCGGGTCGCCTCTCTGTAACCCCCAACCCCCCTTGCCTGCACCCTCCCATGCCTCCAGCCCCTGCCCCCCCCCCCTTAGTCAGACACACCTTGGCGTGTACGGCAGCCACCACCTGCTGACGCATCAGGAATCCGTTGCGCATGCCGATCCAGAACAGCCTGGGGAGTGGGCGGGATCCAAAATCCAGGATCCAGATCAGAGCCCCCCTTCTTGCATTTCAGGTTTAGCACAGCAGTGGAGGGGGGGGGCGAGCTGCACTTCTATTGAAGCCTTCGCTTCCCAGTCTGTTCCCGCCATATCCCCGCAATCCAGGGTCTGCACTGCACTCGAGGGAGGGAGGGGGGTGGTACTAACGCTATCCAAGCCTGTCCGCCATATCCACCCTAGAGGGAGGGGGGTGCGCCTAAAGCACATTAAACGAGGTGGGGACAGCGGGTGTGTTTGGTGCTGAGCGGGATCGCGTCGCCTGCGGGCAACAGGGGGGGGGGGGACGAGTGAAGGCCGATCGTTCAAGGCGTGAGTCAACAATTAGGCGAGGTGCCTCTCCACTGACCCCCCCCCCTGATTGTTAACGTGCGTCTTGATTGGCCTACCCTTGCCCTTACCCTCCCCCCCTGATCCTCAACTCAGGGCACTCCTGCCGCTCCAGCCCTCCGCCCATCTCCCCCCCTCCTCCTCAGGGGCGCCCTTCGCTGATCGTCGAGGAAGATCACGGATGCCCTGCCCTGCCCTGCCCTGCCCTGCCCCTCCGCCCCCCCCCTCACGAAGATCACGGATGGGCACCCTTTCCTTCCCCTTCACCCCCCCTCCCCATGCTGTTCCCCCGCCAGCACCCTTGCAGGGAACTTCGTAAGGCATCCAGAAACGTCTCCTCCTGCCGCCCATGCCCCATCCCTCCTCCCTCCATCCCTCCTCCCTCCATCCCTCCATCCCTCCATCCCTCCCCTCCCAACCCCAGATAGTGATCCCGGTGGCCCCTCCCCCATCCTCCCACGCCCTTCTTAGTTCTTACCCCTCTCCCTCTGATCGTACAGCCCTCAAAGGACACCCCCGATCCTCGCCCCTAGCATGCCCACACCAGAGAGGTAGGAGCCTCCCTCGCGAATGGCGATGATGCTTAATCCCCCGTCCAATTCCTCCTACGCTCCCCATTCTCCCCTCCCTACCCCCTGTCAGGTCCCTCCCCCCCTCACTGGTGGTGGATGATGATCATGGTGGATCCGCACAGCCCCAGCACGCCGGCCATCACCCAGCCGCGCCACTCGGGCGGGTTCTCGCCGGCGTCGTACGCCTGCGGCAGGTGAAGAGCCTTCCAGCCTTAGTCATGCGCTGCATGTGCACATGCTACGGCCGGCATGGCACAGCCGTGTCTGCGCCCCCCTCTCTCCCGCTCTCTGTCGGCTCCGTCTCCTGCCCAATCCAGTCTCTATCCCGGCGGGGCCCACCCCCGAAACCGGAACGGGAACCGGATCCAGATCCAGCATCATGCCCAGTCCAGGATCTATCCCGACGGGGACCCTGCCCCCCGCCCTTGCCCTCCGTTGCGAGCACCCATGGCCAGAAGAAGCTCCCCAGCTGTCTCCAGCCTCACAGCCCCGGAATTGGAACCAGATGCAGATCCAGCATCGGACCTCGGGACCCCCTGCCCCCCCCCCCCCGACCCGCCTGCAGCCAGCGCAGGAACTCGCGCAGAGCCACCGGTGTGCCCAGCCTGAGGGGCGCGGGGGCGGTTGGAGGCGGTTGGGGGACGGTTGGCGGTTGGTTGGCAACGGTCGTGGCGGCTCGGCAGGCCTGGCGGTTCCCCGCAGCCTCCCCCTGACTCACCCTCTGCCCCTCTCCCCACACCCTTCCCTTTCCCCTCTGCCCCCTCCCCCTCTGCCCCTCCACCTCCACCTCTGTTCCCGCCCTCACCTCTGCGCCACCTCCACCAGCACCCCTCCCCCTCCCCCTCCCCCTCGCCCTCCCCCTCTGCCCTTCTGTCCTCTGCTCTATTGCCTCCATGTCTGCCTCCCTCTCCCCCCCTCCTCACCTCTGTGCCACCTCCACCAGCACCCACAGCGACTCCAGGATCATCTGGCCCCAGTACAGCCGCAGCAGCGTGATCCCCGTGATCGTGGTCCAGGGCCTGCGCTGGGCCCGGCGGGCCTGGCCCGGGCCCTGGCCCTTGGACCCAGGGCCTGGGGCCGCCGTGCCGCTGGGGCCCGCGGGGCCCGGGTCCGCGTCCACCGGAGCGTAGCGGGCCTGGGGGGTAGCGAGCAAGGGGTGGTGAAGGTGGGGACGTGTCCGGCGGCCGTGTGCTTGTGCGTATGCTGCCCCTCCCAATCGCAAACATCGCGAATCTTCCCGCAACTCGGGACCAAGGGACACAGACTTAAGACCGGGTGCATCCAGCGGGCACACACCCGCTCAGCTTGACACATCTACGTGGGCACCCCCCCCTCAAAAAAAGCCGCTCCCCCCCGCCCCGACCTTGACTTTGGCATACTCCCGCTCGAACTTGACCGAGAGGTTCTCAGCCTTGTCGGATTCGGGCGGGATCCACTCCACGTCATCCTCCTCCAGCGGCCCCTTGGCAGCTCGATCCAGGAGCGGATCCACGTACGAGAAGAACGTGCGCGAGATCCACGATACCGCCGAGTAGCTGGGCGCAACTAGCGGCTCAGAGGTGCCGCCCTCGGGGATGGACGCGCCCGCGCCCGGGGGCGGGCCTGCATGGAGGGGGTGGAGGGGGGAAGAGGGGTGGTGGGACGGGGGCGGCATGGCTGGGGGCGCCGGGGGTCGGGCTGGCGTGGCCAGCGCCGAGCGGGCGCATCATCGCCAGCGCGGCCGCCATTCGAGTGCGCGGTGTCCTTCGCTTGCGAGAGCAGATAGTGGCTGCAGGCGCAATTGCTGGCGCGCGGGTGTGTGCGCGAGGAACCGCCAGTGATGGAAGTTTGCCGACCGGGCGGGCGTCATTTCGGACGAAACCGCGGGCTGATATAACGAGCTCCTGCAGTCTATGTTTGCGTCGCCGCAGAGCCGTAGCCTCACCTGGCCCGGCGGAAGCGACCATCCGCGCCAATTACGTTAACAGTGCGACGCCGCGCTCGCTCCTGTAGCTGGCAATTGCTTTGGGTGTACTTGACGCGGACACACGAGTGTGTGCAGGCCTGCTCAGCGTCAAACAGAACGCGGCTAGGGCCCAGAACGCAACACTGCCACTGCGAATTCAGTCGCTCTACGCGGTACTAAAATGAATGCCCCACGTAGATACTTGCTACGGCGGAGAGGGCGCGGTTGTGCCCGGGTGTGTAGCGGCGTCCTGGCCACTCGGGTCGATGCGCCGTGTGCGGCCAGCAAATCCCTCGGACAGACCGCGAAAATCGGCACGGGGGCGGGGTGGAGGGACACCTGGTCGCAAGAAGGTCGCAGGAGCGCTAATGGACGTTGGGGGGAGAAAGGCCTCTGATCATGGAATGCAGGGGCGGGCGGGGCGGAGAGGCACGGATAGGCAGGCGCAAGCAGGAGGCCGGGCACACGCGCAGCCCCCCGTGCGCTTGGCCCGTCCCCCAGATCCCGTCGTCATGGCGCCTGGACCGGGACGCACAGGATACTGTTGGAAGGGGGGTCTGTGGGGCTGGGGGCAAGCAAGCTGCGTTGAGCGGGCCAGGTGCTCGCTGGTGCCTGCGGCCCATGGTTCGCACAGGGCCCATGCGTCCATTCCAGTCTTGCGCGAGAGCAAAGGACTGTCCGCTCCTTGCGCATGCTCCAGGCACTGTCCTCAATTGTTCTAACTTTGTGGAGCTTGCGTCGTCGACGCCACGCTTGCAGTCGACGCAGTCCCGCACGCTGAGCTCAGCGCCGCGTAGGCCCCGCGAACTCTAGTGCATCGCTTTCAAGTCGCGATCTGTATGCGCACAGTCAACAACGTTGCTTGAGACGTCGCGCGACCAGCAGAATCGTGCTCGCGTGCATCGGCGAGACGTGCTCGGTGTCGCCCTAGTCGCACGGTCGCTGGCAATCGGATTGTCAGTCGCTAGCAGCAACCTTCCAACATGCGGGACTTCCACTTCTCCATCGATCGGGGCGGCACGTTCACGGATGTGTTTGCCGAGGTGTGTTCTCGGCGCTCTCCCTTCCTGCAGCTCCCCCGCCTCCCGCTCCTCCCGCTCCTCTCTCGCAAGTCGCAACGACTCCTGCTGCTCCTTTGCAGGTGCCTGACGGCAAGGGCGGCACCAAGTTCAGGTGCGGCCCGGCACCCGTACTTTCGGCAACTCTGGGGCCCAGTCACCTGCCTCCGCACGTGAATGTCTGTTTGCCGTCATCTCCTGCTGGGTGCTTAAGCCCCACCCTCCCGCCTCCCCCTTCTTCACCCCCCTCTCCCCCCACAGGGTCCTCAAGCTCCTGTCCGTGGACCCAAGCAACTACCCGGATGCGCCCCGGGAGGGCATCCGGCGGGTGCTCGAGGAAGTGACAGGCAGGCGCTGGGGGCAGGGGCTGGGGCTGGGGTTTGGGGCTGGGGGAGGGCCGGTGGGGGTCAGGGATCGGGACTGGGGTACGGGAAAGGGGGAGTTGTTGGGAAGGAGGGCCGGCAGGGGTCAGGGGTCGGGGCTGGGGGGCGGGGAAGGCCGGCAGGGGCAACGGGTTGGGTTGTGGGCATGGGCTGCGGGCAGGGGCCGGCCAGAGAGCGCTGTACGCCCCGTGTAGAACGCACGGGCCTGCCCCCCCTCCCGCTCCACCTTCCCCGTCCCCTCTCCCCTCTCCCCTGCCCCTCAACCCCTCGGCCCTCTCCCCTCTCCCCTCCCCCTGACAGGTGTCCCCCACCCCCGATCTCAGCCCCTGGATACCTCCCGGATTGCATCGATCCGCATGGGTACGACAGTGGCCACCAACGCCCTGCTGGAGCGCAAGGGGGAGCGGGCGGCGCTGGCCGTGTCCTCCGGGTTCCCGGATCTTTTACACATAGCCAACCAGGTAGGCATTATAGGGGGGTATGACCAAGAGGGCTCTGAGGGAGGGGGGAGGAGCTGACAGGGAGAGGGAAGGAGAGGGAAAGGGGAGCGCAAGGGGGAGCGGGCGGCGCGGGCGGTCTCGGGGGGCATCCCGGACCTGCTGCACATCGCCAATCACGTGGGTACATGACTGAGGGGGGAAGGGGGAGGGAGCTGACAGGGCTGGAGGGGGAGGGGAGGGGCTTGGGGGACTCTGACCATATGCCTGACCTCCCCGCCTCTGTAGAGGAAGGAAAGAGGGACGAACTGTGCGGGGGAGCGGTGTGGCCCTCCCTTGACAGAGCCTGGGCCCTGGGCCCGGAGGAGTTTGCTACGGTGTACGGGCCCTGACCGCCTCTGCCCCGTGCTCCGCAGTCTCGGCCCAACATCTTCGATCTGGAGATCCGCACGCCCGACAAACTGTACGAGCAGGTACGACATCAAATGCTCATTGGGTGTGTAGCTTGGCCCGCGCAGGTCCCTGAGTTGTCTGTTCGGGCTCCACCCCCACCCTTCGTGCCGCAACTGTCAGGTGGTTGAGGTGGACGAGCAAGTCGTACTGCCGCTCACGGACGCCCCCAGCCAGCGCAACGGCGCGCAGGCGGCGCACAACAGCAGGTGGTTGGTTGGGCGGTTGGTGGCGGTTAGGCAGTCCCGAAGGTGTGGCTCATACCTGCCCTAGGTGAACGCGTTCGGCCCTTGGAATCTCTCCCGCCCCACCCGCCCCCACCTCCCGCCAACCCTCAACCACCATTCCCCTTCCACCCGCTTGACCCCTTCTTGGTCCTTGACCCCGGCTTTCGATCCCCTCTCCACCTGCTGTGTTCGCCGTGTGCCACCCGCCCGTGCCGCTCCCCCCCCCCTCCCCTCCCCGACAGCCGCTTCCCCCCCTCCGGCTTCCTGGAGGCTGCTGTGACGGGGGAGGTGGTGGAGGTGCGGCGGCGGCTGGATCCGGAGGGGCTGAGGCGGGACCTGCAGGTGGGGGGGGGGGGTCTTGGGGGGGGGGGCTTTGGGGGAAAGGCACGGGGTAAGGGGGAGGAGAGGAGGGGGAGGGGGAGTGGAGTGGAGTGAGGGGGAGGGTCCGCAGGAGGGACTGCGGCGGGACCTGCAGGTGCGCTGCGTGCGGGTGCGGGTGGGGAGGAGCAGAGAGGGGGGAGGCAGGGGGCCCCCCTTGCTACCCCCCTCCCCCGCCCCGGGGGAAATGTTATGTGCTTTGGTTTGCGCGCGTTGCACTCGCATGCCGAAGCACCCCAGCGACTGGCAGGTTCTGTTACCTGCGACCTATTAGTTCTTAGGGATAGCGCACAGCCGGCTCTGCCTACGCCATTCTCAGCCTCAGCAACCCATGTCCCGAGGACACTACGGAGCCCTTCTCACCAACTCGGTCAACTTGGCGGTGTGTACCTATCCATGCAAGGATTCCCTGGCGTCGGCGCGGTCCCGCTCAGCAACAAACACCCCCTCCCCCCCCTTACACAGAAAGTCCTCGACTCCGGCATCACCTCCCTGGCCGTGGTGCTCAAGCACGCCGCCATCTTCCCGGAGCACGAGCGGGAGGTGGGGGCGCTGGCCCGGAGTATGGGCTTCACACAGGTGGGGGGGGGGGAGGGGGTGAAGAGCGGCTGACAGGCTAAGGAGGGTGGGGTGGCTGAGGGCTGAAGGCTTAAGACGGTGCTCCCTCTCCACACCCGTCGCTCGAGGCATTGCCTCTTCCTCTTCCACCCTCGCTCCTATCTGCTTCGGTTCCCTCTGTGTCAATGACCAAGCCCCCCTGCCCCCCCCTGTCAGGTCTCCCTCTCCCACGAGGTCATGCCCATGGTCAAGATGGTGCCACGGGGCTTCACGGCCGCCGCGGACGCCTACCTCACCCCGCACATCCGCCGCTACCTGGCGGACTTCACCGCCGGGTTCGACGAGGGGCTCAAGGACGTGCAGGTGGGTGTGTTTGCGTGTGGATCGAGGGATAGGAGGACGGGCTTGGGGTGTGGGGATGGGGAAAGGTGTCTGGGGGGTGCCTCCAGCGCCGCTACCTGGCAAACTGCACGGCGGCGTACGACGAGGGCTTGAAGGTCGTGCAGGTGGGTGCGTGCTGACCCTGTAAGGGTTGGAAATGGGGACAGGTGCTGGGGCGTACCCCGGTCCGATGCCTCGCAGGCTTCCCGGCGGGGTTCGACAGGGGACAAAGCGGCGTGCAGCTGCGCTCCAGAACCTGGGGTCGCCCCATGACGCAAGGAGGGTTTTCAGATCGTATAGAGGCTGTGTATGCTGTATGTTAACTTGAACCCCTCATCTTGTCGGTCTTTCCCTCACCCCCACCCCCACAATGCCAGGTTCTGTTCATGCAGTCGGACGGCGGCCTGTCGCCGGTGGACGCATTCTCGGGTGAGCGCCTGTGGGGGTGGGCTGGGGGGCGTGGGCCAGGAAGGCGTGTTCGGTTCCTTGGGGTGCCCACAGGCCTTAAGGCCTTAGGGTCTTCACCGACCCCCCCGGGTGGGCGCCTGTGGGGGTGCGGGTGGGGGGGGGGGGAAGGGCATGGGCCAGGGAAGGGGTAGTGGGGCCTGGGCACGGGAGTGTGTGTGTAAGTACCTCAAAGCTGCACGGGGGGAGGCTGCTGAGCTTCCTTTCGCCTTGCCCCACCCCAACCGCCCCCTCTTGCCCTGACCGCACCCCCCTTTCCCCCACCCTAATTCTCCTCCTCATCTCCCCCCTCCGCCCCCCACCCCTCCACCCCCCAGGCCACAAGGCCATTCTGTCCGGCCCCGCGGGGGGCTACGTGGGCTACGCCCTCACCACCCGCTGGGCGGGGCTGGACCTGGACAAGCTGCAGGTGTGGGGGGGGAGGGGCGGGGAAGGTTGGGGAGGGGGGGAGCGTGTGTGTGTATGGCACGCACGTGGGTGCGGGCGGGGCTGGACCTGGACAAGCTGCAGGCGGGGGGGAGGGGCGAGGAAGGTTGGGGAGGGGGGGGAGGAGCGTGTGTGTGTATGGCACGCACGTGGGTGCGGGCGGGGCTGGACCTGGACAAGCTGCAGGCGGGGGGGAGGGGCGGGGGCCTGGGGAGGACTTGATCTTCAAGAGGCGAGCGAGCGAAGCGACCGCCAACTACCCAACCGCTAACCACCAACCGCCGCCAGGTCATCGGCTTCGACATGGGCGGCACCTCAACCGACGTGTCGCGGTACGCGGGGTCGTACGAGCACGTGTTCGAGACCACCACGGCGGGCGTCACCATCCAGGTGCGTGGGGCGCGGGTGGTTGACGGTGGTCTGGTGGTTGACAGTTAGCGGTTGACGGTTGATAATTTTGTGGTTGCGTGGAGTGGGGCTTGGCGGCCGAGGAGAGCTCCTTGCGGCGTGCGGGGGGGTGGCAGCGGGAGGTGGGGTGCGGTGCCTGCCTTGCCGAGGGAGGGGAGCAGGGAGGAACACGACGGGTCTGCGCCAAGCAGTCGGGAGCGGGTGGTTGACGGTTGGTGTTGACGGGTAACGGTATGCCTGAAGAGATCACACAGGACAGGTATGCCTGAAGAGATCACACAGGACAGGTATGGCCCCAGCAGCCCGTTCCGTCTCGGCATTCGCGTGCGGGCCGTAGCCTCCTCCAGGAGCCCCCACTCAACCCTCTCCGCCCCTCCCCCACTCCCCCCTACCCCCCCTACCTCCCCCCAGGCCCCCCAGCTGGACATTAACACGGTGGCGGCGGGGGGCGGCTCGCGGCTGGTGTTCAGGAACGGACTGTTCGCGGTGGGTGGGTGTGCGGGGGGCTGGTAGGCAAGGTTGGGGGGGAGGCCCCGGGAGGGGGGAGAGGCTGTGAGGGCCCCACACAGACCGGGGGGCGGGAGCGGCGCGGACTGCAGACATCAGCTGGCAGCGCACGTCGAGGACAGTCAGTCGTCCTCATGTCGAACCGCCCCGTACCTACGGGTATCTCCCAACACACCACTACTACCACCACCACCACCACCACCACCACAACCCCCAACCCCCAACCCCAGTTGGGCCCCGAGTCCGTGGGCGCCCACCCCCTCCCCTTCCCCTATCCCCCATGCCCTCTTGCCACCCCATCCTAAATCACCGCTCCCTCAACCTTCGCGCAAACCTACCGCCCAACGCCCTGCCCCCCCTTTCCCAAGGTCGGGCCCGAGTCCGTGGGTGCCCACCCCGGCCCCGTGTGCTACAAGAAGGGCGGCGCGCTGGCCATCACGGACGCCAACCTGCAGCTGGGCAGGATCCTGCCAGAGTTCTTCCCAAAGGTGAGATCTCTGGATCACGGATCCAGATTGTAAGCCAGCGGGTGCAACCCGGAAGGGTTGGGAGCTTAGGACTCCAGATCCGGGATCTGGATGCCTTCTCCTGCCTGCCTGATGTGGGTGCGCCTCGCTGTGATCTTTCCCAGCGTTCTTCCCCCGCCTTCTCAGCATCTCGCCGTACAATGCCGTACCGTACTGATCTGCCCGCCCGCCCCCAGATCTTTGGCCCCGGCGAGAACGAGCCCCTGGATGCGGAGGGCACCGCCGCCGCCTTCCGGGCCGTGACGGCGGAGGTGAACGCACACGAGGCGACCACGGGTGAGGGGGGGCCTGCGAGGGGGGCATGGGGCGGGCAGGTTTGGGGTATGGGATCGGGGATGGAATCGGGGATGAGGGTGGGGATGGAATCGGGGAGAAGCTCTGGGGAAGGGGGCCTGGGAGGCGGCCTGGGGCGCGGGAAGCACTGTCGGGGCCAAGCACGGCGCCAAGTGGGGACGTGGTGGGGACGTGGTGGGGACGTGGTGGGGACGTGGTGGGGACGTGGTGGGGACGTGGTGGGGACGTGGTGGGGACGTGGTGGGGACGTGGTGGGGACGTGGTGGGGACGTGGTGGGGACGTGGTGGGGACGTGGTGGGGACGTGGTGGGGACGTGGTGGGGACGTGGTGGGGATGTGGTGGGGATGTGGTGGGGATGTGGTGGGGACGTGGTGGGGACGTGGTGGGGACGTGGTGGGGATGTGGTGGGGATGTGGTGGGGACGTGGTGGGGATGTGGTGGGGATGTGGTGGTAGGAGGAAGCGGGGCAGACGGGCACGGGGAACGGGGTCCGAGGGCGAGGGCGCGTGTGTGGTGAAGCTCTTCACGCCGCGAGTGTGTTGGCCTCCACGTCCGGCCCCCCCTCTTCCTCCAACCGCAGGTGCGCCCACCACCTCCACGACCGATGACGTGGCCATGGGATTCGTACGGGTCGCCAACGAGGCCATGTGCCGCCCCATCCGGGCGCTTACTAATATGCGCGGGTACGACGCGGCGGCGCACGTGCTCGGCTGCTTCGGCGGCGCGGGCGGGCAGCACGCGTGCGCCATCGCCAAGGCCCTGGGCATGAGCACGATCTTCGTACACCGGTGAGATTGTCGTACATAAGTGGGCGCGGATGCAGAGGATATGGAGGAGATGGCAAGGAGGGCCCTTGAGCACAGTCCGTGTGCAGCGACAGGACAGAGATGCAAGACCTTTCCAACTCTTGCCTTTGCACCCCCCACCCGCCTTTTTCACCCACCCACCCTCCAACCCCAAGGTACGCCGGCATCCTCTCCGCCGTGGGCATCCACCTCGCTGACGTGGTGTCAGAGGCCCAGGAGCCGGCGGCGGCCCGCCTGGGCCCAGCGGGGCCTGGGCTGGGCCCGGACGAGGACCTGCTGGCGAGGCAGGCCCGGCTGGAGGCGGCGGCGGTGCAGAAGCTGTTGGACCAGGTGGGGGGCTGTGAGGGGGTGGGTGGGACCTGGTGTGCGCTGACCGTACGTTGGCATCGGATCGGGCAGGGGAAGCTAATGCCATACTGTCTCTCTATCCTTCACTCCTGTACCCTCTCTGTAATTGTAGGGGGTTCAGCCGCAATCAGATCAGCACGGAGCACTTCCTTCCCCTCTCATTTGTTGCCCTCCGGCCTGTGTATTTCTACGAGGGCCCTCTTACGCCTTCTCGACGGAGCATCCGCCGCGACCAGGGCTTCGACCTGCGCAATCCCCTTTCCCATTATCACCCACCCTTCCACCCATTTACAGGGCTTCAGCCGTGATCAGATTAGTACGGAGCGATTCCTGAATCTGCGGTACCACGGCACCGACGTGGCTGTGATGACGGCGGAGCCGGGGCCGGGCGGAGGCGGCCCGGGGGGGTACGGGGCGGCCTTCGAGGCGGCGTACCGTCGGGAGTTTGGGTTCGTGCTGGACCGGGAGGTGAGGGGGGGGGGGGGTAGGGGGGAGGGGGGAGGGGGGAGAGGGGGAAGGGGGGAGAGGGGGGAGGGGGGGAGGGGGAGCAGGGAGAGGGAAGAGGGGGAAGGGCTGGACCGGGAGGTGAGGTTGGGTGGGGCTGGGGGGGAGGGGGGAGAGGTAAGAGAGGGCGTCCTGGAGGGGCAGGGAAGAGAGAGCGAGAGGTTGGCTGAGGACGTCGGGCCAATCGCCTCCCCCCTCCATCACCCACGTTTCCGCACGTGTGGGTGGGCGATGTGAGGGCACCTGGAGACCGAAGCTCACCTAACCTATGCGTCCTAAGCAACACGTGCACCTGGCCCCTCTCCCTCTCCCTGTCCCTCCCTCTCCCCTGTCCCTCCCTCTCCCCTCTCCCTCCCTCTCCCCTCTCCCTAGGTGTGGGTGGATGACGTGCGCGTGAGGGCGGTGGGGCGCTCGCGGCCGCTGCCGGACGACGCCATGGCACCCGTGGAGGCCCCGGGTGGGTGGCTGGGCAGTTGGGCGAGTGGACGGTTGATCGGATGATCGGTTGGGCGGTTGGGTGGTCGGGCGGTTGGTGTGGTCTTTGAGCCGCCCAACCAACTGCTGCCCCGCACGCACCTCGCCCTCCCCTTCCCTCCATCCGCCCCCCCACCCCCCCAAACCCATCCCCTTTCCCCAGGCCCCCTCCCCGCCCCCGTCACCACCACCTCTGCCTACTTCGAGCCCCGCGGCCGCCAGCCCACCCCCGCCTACGCCCTGGACGCCCTGGCGCCGGGTCACGCGCTGGAGGGGCCCGCATTACTAATCGATGCCATCTCCACCATCGTCGTGGAGCCCGGCTGGAGGGCCACGGTCACGGGTGCGTTTACGTAATGCGTACGGTACAGGGGGCTGAACGGGCGGGCTCCGCTGACTGGGAGCTGGGGCTGGGGCTGATACGGATAGCTTTCCCCTGGACGCCCTCCCTCTGATCTTCTCTTCGCTCCTGGTCTGCGCCCTACCTTTTACTTCCCTTGCCCTCCAACTCAGGCCCTCTAGCCCCGTGCTCTTCCCTCCCAGCCCCCCTTCGCTTGTCCCTATCGTTAATCCCTCTGCACATCCCTCTCTCCGCAGGCGGCCACAACGTGCGCATGGACGCCCTGGACGGGGCCCACACGGCCGCCGGCGCTGGTGCTCGTGCCGTTGCTGCTGCCGCCGACCCCGCCGCTCAGGTCGCTGCCGAGGCCGCCGAGGCCGCTGCCCGCGATGCGGACCCGGTGCGCCTGGCCATCTTCTCGCACCGCTTCATGGGCATAGCGGAGCAGATGGGGCGCACGCTGCAGGTGGGGTGGGGGGTGGGAGGGAGGAGGTGGGGGTGGGGGAGGATGAGGGAAGGAGGGGGGGAGCAGGCGAATCAGTTGAAGCCATGTGTGTGGTACGGGGTGTATGGGCATTACCAACCAACCAACTACCTGTCAACCGCCCAACCAACCCAACCGACAGCGCACCTCGGTGTCTGTCAACATCAAGGAACGACTCGACTTCTCCTGCGCCCTCTTCGGACCCGACGGGTCCCTGGTGGCCAACGCCCCCCACCTGCCCGTGCACCTGGGCGCCATGAGCGAGGCCGTACGGTTCCAGGTACGACACGCCCGTACGGCATGCGTACGACAAGCCCGTACGGCGTGCGTACGCCATGCGTACGGCTTGCAAATCTGTCTGTGTGGGCGGGGTGGGCGGTACCGGTAACCGTGCGGCGCGGGGCTCACGGGTTGGTAAACGACTGGGCGCCCCCGCGGTCGTCTGGATGCAACCGATCAACGCTTAAGCCCGCGCAGCCTCAAACCCTGTAACGCCTCCCTTCCCGTCCGCCCACCACCTCCTGTCCCCTAGATCCGCTACTACGGCCCCGGCGGCCCCGGGGAGTTGGAGGGGCTGCAGGAGGGGGACGTGCTGCTGTCCAACCACCCCCAGGTGGGGGGGCAGGGGGGTGGAGTGGGGGGGCACAGCGTATGACGAATGGGCAGGGAGGGGATGCGTGGATTGTGCAGGCTAGGCAAGGTCCGAATCAGCTGCCCGCTGACTGTTCCTCCTTGCCACCCTCCGCCCAGCTCGCGGGTGGCTCCCAACTGCCCGACATCACCTCCCTCTCCTTATCACCTTTCTGTGTTCATTATGCTTAACCCTTAACCCTCCTTAACCCTCCCTGCAGCTTGCGGGTGGCTCCCACCTGCCCGACATCACCGTCATCACCCCCGTATTCGCCGACGCACCCGCGGGGGCGGGGGCGGGCGGGAAACGCGAGATTGTGTTTTTCGTGGCGTCGCGGGGCCACCACGCCGACATCGGCGGCATCTCCCCGGGGAGTGAGTGGGGCCGGGGGCGGGCGGGGCTGTGGGAGCGTGTGTGTTAGGCAACGAGGAAACTGTAAGCAAGCGGAAAGCCCGGCGAGACTCCGAAGGTGTGATTAGCTCCGCGTAGTGCCCGCCCAACCGACATACTGGGATGAGCGCCATTGGCGAAGCTCCGCAAGCCCAGAGCGAACGGTCCGAGCGCCAGAGCGAGAAGCGCCAGAGGTTCGTTCGTTGTCTAGGCAATAGCTGGGCGGCCCGCCGGCGGTATGCGTACACGAAGGCCCACAACAGACAAGAACCCACCCGGGACGGTCGTAGCCCCCCGGAGAAACTATTTACGAAAGGATAGCTCACCTAGCGTGGGGATGGGGAGCGTGTGTGTATGTGTTTCACGGCACCGCCCGGGCAAGCTCCGCCCTCTTGTTGCTTCAAGCAACGTCCCCCTCCATCCAGCTTACCCCCTGACCTTTATCCTCACAGCCCCTCCCCTTGCCCCCCCCCCCCAGGCATGCCCCCCACCAGCAAGCTGCTGGTGGAGGAGGGCGCAGCGGTGGTGAGCTTCAAGCTGGTGCGGAGGGGGGCGTTCCAGGTGAGGGGGGGTGGGGGGGGGGGGGGGGGGGGTTGGTGCGGAGGGGGGCGTTCCAGGTGAGGAGGGGTGGGGTGAGGTGGGGTGGGGTTGGTGCGGAGGGGGGCGTTCCAGGTGAGGAGGGGGGGAGGGGGTGGGGTGGGATGGGCTAGAACGAGGTGATCTTTGGTACTTCCCTACCGCCTCCCGCCACCCCCTCCCCCTCCCCCCAGGAGGAGGGCATCACCCAGCTCCTGCTGGCCCCCGGGCGCCTGGCCGACCGCATCCCCGGCATCAGCGGCACCCGCAACCTGGCGGACAACCTGAGCGATCTCAAGGCCCAGGTACGGATATCGTACGGCAATCTGGTGCCCCACTCCCTTCACCGTTCTGTTCTCTTTCCGACCCGTTTGACCATCTGATCCCCTCCTGCCCCCTCACCCCTCACCCTCCCCATCCGTCTCCCCCCATCCCTCTCCCCCCCCATCCCTCACCCTCCCCATCCCTCTCCCCCCCATCCCTCTCCCCCCCCTGTCAGGTCGCGGCCAACACACGTGGCATCCAGCTGGTGGGGGAGCTGATCCGGGAGTACTCCCTGGGGGTGGTGGCCGCATTCATGGGCCACATCCAGGCCAACGCGGAGGCGTCCGTACGGGAGATGCTCCGGGAGTTCAGCGTACGGCAGGTGGGCGAGTGTGATGTTCATCAACATCTGTGGGGTGGTTGGGGGTTGACGGTTGGCAGTTGACGGCGTCGCTTGGTGGTTAGTAGGGCTGTGTTTGTGTGGGAGATGCTGCGGGCGGTCATTGCCGGTCCGGCGCATAGTCAGGGGAGCGTATGGGGGGCATGTGTATCCCTCGTTCCTCCCCGCAAATTATGGGGTGGTTGACGGTTGGTGCATGAGGGTGTTGGTTAGTGGTGGCAGGGCTGCGCATTTGCACGAGGTCGGTAGGCGAGGCGAGGTTGGTTACCCCGCCCGTTTCCCCCCGCGCCCCCCGCCCCCCAGGGTTTGCGCGAGGTCGGCACGGTGCGTGCCTCGGACGCCATGGACGATGGCACGCCCATCTGCCTGGCGGTCACGATTGACCGGAGGGACGGGTCTGCGGTGTTTGACTTTGAGGGGACAGGTGGGTGCGGGCAGGAATTGGCTCCGCCGTATTTGACTTTGAAAGGACAGGTGATGACTCATACGGTAGGGGCAGTGGAGGTACGGGTCCGCGCTGTGGGTGTGGGCAGCGAAGGGGCCGCGGAAGAGAGCGGAGAGGCTCGGTCTTCACTCCCCTGCCAGCCCGGTTCGCTGGTTCCAACCACGCCCGCCGCCGTATCCTTCCCTCTGCCCCTCTGCTCTTTCGCATGGCCGAATCACCGTCAGCGAAGAGCGAACATGTTTGTCGCTGACGTAACCTCTGGCCCCTGCCCTGCTCCGCCCTCCCGGGTTTGCGTTCCCGGCTCTTACCACGCCCGCTGCCGTAACCTCTGGCCCCTGCCCTGCTCCGCCCTCCCGGGTTTGCGTTCCCGGCTCTTACCACGCCCGCTGCCGTAACCTCTGGCCCCTGCCGTGCTCCCCCCTCCCGGGTTTGCGTTCCCGGCTCTTACCACGCCCGCCGCCGTAACCTTCCCCCTGCCTCCTCCCCTGCTCCGCCCTCCCGGGTCACTTGCGTGCCCGGCTCCAGGACCCGAGGTGTACGGCAATCACAATGCTCCGCCCGCCGTCACTTACTCAGCCATCATCTACGCGCTGCGCTGCATGGTGCACTCGGACATACCCCTCAACCAGGCAAGAGGGGGGGGGCTTGGGCAGCAAGGCACAGGACGATCGGGTGCCGTACACCTCGACCGGGGCAAGGCAAGAGGGAGAGGACAGGCTTGAGGCCCTCCCGCTCAACCCCTCCTCCCCCATTTCTCCCCCCCCCCTCCTCTCCCCTCGGCACTCGAGCAACAAACACCCTCCTCCCCCCTCCCCCCTCTCCCCTCCCCCCCCTGACAGGGCTGCCTGGCCCCCATCACAGTCCGCATCCCGGACGCATGCATCCTCAACCCATCCGACACGGCCGCGGTGGTGGGCGGCAACGTGCTGACCAGCCAGCGGGTCACGGATGTCGTACTCAAGGCCTTCGAGGCGGCGGCTGCATCGCAGGTACGACCAGTACGATAGCGAGATCTGGATCTAGGACCACCGTACGAGCGGCTTGGGGCGTGGCTAGGACTGTGGGCATGCAAGGCGGGGGACGGCTGGCATGCTGACGCTCCTCACCCCTCCGCATCTGACTCCCCACCCTCCCATCTCTCCCCTAAGAGCGACCCCCCTCCCCCCTTCCCCCCCTGTCAGGGCTGCATGAACAACTTCACGTTCGGGGACGAGCAGATGGGGTACTACGAGACCATCGCCGGGGGTGCCGGCGCGGGCCCGGGCTGGCACGGCCGCAGCGGCGTGCACACACACATGACCAACACACGCATAACGGGTGGGGGGGACGGGGATGGGGGCGAGGGGGTGGGGTGGGGGGCGGGGCAGAGAGGAGAGAGAGGGGGCAGGGGGTAGGGTAGGGGAGAGGGAGAAAGGAGGCGATGGCATCAAGGCAGCCTTGTCCCATGCCACTCGAGTGATCATTGGCATTCCCTCAGGCATGTACCATGATAAAGTATGACTACATGTTTGTTCCCACCTGCGCCAACCCCCCCCCCCCCCAGACCCCGAGATCCTTGAGCGGCGCTACCCCGTGGTGCTGCACTCCTTCCGGCTGCGGCCCGGGTCGGGGGGGGAGGGCTGCTGGCGGGGGGGCGACGGGGTCGTCCGGGAGGTGGGTGGGGCGGGGGGCGGGGCCGTGGGGGGTGGGGGCCGCATTGTGCGGGTACAAGGGGGGGGGGGTTCCAAGGCAGGGGGGGGGGGCGTAGTGATGACGTCATCCCGGAAGTGGGTGGGGCTGCGGCACCTGAGCCCGCAAGCATGGAGGTTGATTGCGGAAACCCATGAATGCCTTGCTCGTATGCATGGGTCCTGCTGAAAGATGAGATGAAGGCTGTAACGGGGTGGAGCCGTGAGCGTAAGTCCTTAATTCCTTTGAACTCGTTTTCCCCCTCCCTCCCCGACCCAGATCGAGGCCCTCCGCCCCATGTCCGCCGGCATCCTGTCCGAGCGCCGCGCGCTGCGCCCCTTCGGCCTGCTGGGGGGCGGGGCGGCGCAGCCGGGGCTCAACCTGCTGCTGAGGAAGGGGGGGCGCACCGTGAACCTCGGTGAGCCGGGGGGGGGGGATGGGGGAAGGGGGGGGGGGAAGGGGGGCTGTGTGTTTGTTGTGAGCGTGCGTGGCGGGTAAGGCGGGCGTTTTGGGGATGTGCTTTAAGGGCGGCGTAAGCGGGGCCGGTCTGGGGTTGGGGGAGGCGTGGGGTGGCGTGCCAGCTAGCTGTGTGTGGGGCGGCAATTGCGGATTGTGCCTGCCGCTACCCGTCACCACCCCTCACTTCTCCCTAAGAAAACCCTCGACCCTCAATCCTAAACCCTCAACCCCTTCATGCCCCTCCCACAGGCGCCAAGGCCACCGTTCAACTCGATGCGGGGGACCGCCTGCGCATCCTGACCCCCGGCGGAGGCGGCTACGGGCCCCCGGGTGCGGACGAGGCCACGGCCCAGGGGATCAAGCGCCGGCGCCTGGGGGGCGGGGACGAGGGCGCGGAGGACGGGGCCGCGGGGGGGCGGAGGGTGGCCCTGAAGGGCAGTGTGGAGGAGTACCGGAGCCGCCAGGAGACGGTTTGAGGTGCGGAGCCGGCAGAAGACGTTCCCTCACGGAGCAGGCGGCAGGAGACGGTTTGAATCCCGGAGCTGGCAGGAGACGGTTTGAGTCCCAGAGACGGCAGAAGACGGGGCAGATCGGGGTGGGGCAGTACTGTTGTTGTCGGGGGGTATCCGGGCGGTGCGGTGCGGTGTGTGCAGGCGCGAGCTGCAGGTGGATGGTGGGGCCGGGGGGGGGCGACGCGATGGGTTCGTGCCGGAATCGCGAGCGCCGGTCAAACGATTTACATACCGCTGAGCGCTGACATGACGAGCCCTCATTACCGAACTTGGAAGATAAGAAAGCCCCAATCATCGCGCATGTGTGTAGAGCTGTCCAGGCCGCTACAAACTCGCGGCCGACAGCTTGCGTTCATTTTGTCGCAAACAACAGCCGGTACTTCACAGGAGCAGCAGTATGAGTGGTAAACGCTGTGAGCAGCCATCCCGCCTGATTTGCGAGCAATTCTGTGGCTCACGCTGTAAGCGATGCCGACCTCGCTGGCGAGCAACCAGAGCAGCCAGGGCGTGGATGCAACGTCCTACGCACGCCAGGAGAAAGCAGTGGTGTGATACTTCGTGCACGCGGCGCCCAGGTAAATCCTCGTGGAGGATTGGATGGACACCAACATGGGACCGCTTTGGCGAGCTCTTCTTGAATGAGAGAGGGCGGGGAGGTGCCTCAGGCGGGAATCTGGAGACCAGGGACCGGCTTGGGTTGCTTGGGGCTGCTGGATGGAGCGTGTCGTCATGGGCACAAGCGACCCGGCCGAACCTGGGGAGCGACAACCCCTTCAATCCCTCTGCATCACTTCGCCGAGCTTGAAGCCGACGGAAGTGTAGAACGTATAATGTGTATGTGCATATGGAGGGACAGGTCGGGGCGGGATGGTCCAAGCGTGGCAGCGCGGGGCGACAACCCTTCGACCAGGTGGCCCCGCCCCCTCTCCCGGGGCCTTTTGTGCATAGCTCTGCAGAAAGTTACCCTAGCAAGCCAGCAACTGCCGGGCCAAAATCGTTGTGTTTGCCGTCGTATTCACGGGGATAACCCTGTCAGCCAGGGGGTACCTGTCGCGTCACCAGGCCACTGGTGCGCCGCGACGACTTGCCGCTTACAGCCGCGTGGTTCAAGATGTTACGTTCATAGCACACGAGTTGTACACATCTTCAGCTTGGCCTTGGTGACTGGGTCTCGGAGCTCGGGCGAGCTTCAGGCGGGCTGCGCAGTCCGACCCGCTCTAAGGCACTACGTAGGAGCAGTGTTATGTCGTGCGTACGCCCCGCGCCAAAGTACCTTTACCTTACTAGTACCACGTTAAAGAAACACTTGGCACATTCGCTCTGACCAAGGGTGCGTACGCGAGCAACACCTACCAAGCAATTAAGTTTGTTCCGACATGGCGCAAGTCGTGCCTCTCAGTGATGTCAGCGACCTGGAGGCCACGAACAGCTGGGAGCGTGGCATATCGTATGAACGGCTGCGCGAGCTCCTGACCGAATGTGCGGGCAAGAACAAGGCCACCATGGCTTATGTAAATTTCCACGACGTCGTTAAGGGGCCGAACGGTGTCCTCGACAAGACATTTTCCGGTGGCACGGTGTCCAGCTACTGGGCAACGCTGCCGGAAGCGGAACGAGGCAAGCCGACACTGCTGCTGTCCCACGCGTGAGCATGGAACTCAGGGCGGGAGTCGGCGTGCCGGGTCGTCGGGGAGGGCTACGACGGCGCCCCAGGCTACTCATAACTCGCTGTTTCGCCTGGTGCGCGATAGGTCGGCCGCTGAAGCCTTCAGCCCCGACTGTTGTACCGCCGGATGTCTGGCCTGCGCGTGCGTGCGTAGCCGCCACCCGCCCGCGGCCCCCCGCCCGCGGCATCCCCCCCGCCCACCCGCCCCCGCGCGCGCCGCACGCATCGTCCACTCCACCTGCCAGCGCTGGGCCCCGTGTGCTAAGCCTAATTACTTATGCCTTGCATGCTCCCTTGATGATCCGACCCCTCGCTCCTGGCCTGCTGCTGCCCGCAGCTGGGACCACGACATCGAGTCCTTCGTGTCCATGCTCGATCACTACTTCAATGAGGAGAAGCTCCCGCTCTCCACCAAGGCAAGTTATTAATGCGTAGGCCGTTTGCTTTGGCAAGGATTTGCTTCGAAGGTCCGTCATCGTGCAGCCGCCCCCTTGCCGTACAGCCACCCACCCATCTCGTCCCTTTTTTTTAACCCGTAGCGGCTAGCATCACGTGTGTCGCCCCCATGCATTCGGATGAGATGCCGCCGCCGGATGCTTGCTGTCCTGTCCTACAGGTCTGGTGCGATGTTGTGGCTCTCAACCAGCACGAGTGCTTCGTCAAGGTACGGTAGGCTGAGTCCGACTGCCCGTACCGTTCGACGACTCCCGAGCGACTCGACTGCCCTCTGTCAGCTGGTGCTGTGCCTCCCGTACCGCACGCGCACGCGTACACTCAACCCACGCCCCGCACACTCAACCCACGCCCCGCGTGGCCGCCTGTGCCTCACAGAAGGACGGCGTGTGGGCCGACCCAGATGAGCCCCGCCCGCTGCCGCCGTCGTTCGAGGAGGCCATGCGGAACACCGTGGCCGGAGTCCAGAAGACGCTCGCGTGCATCGACAGCCCCGGCTACACCTTCCTCAGCCGGTGAGCCCCCTGCGCATGCATGCGTGCGTGGTGCCCGGCGTGAGCACCTTGCTTGTGCTTACGGTACGCGCCCGTACGTGATCTCCACGCGCGCGACGAGTTGTTCGTTAGTAGTCGTGTCCTCGTGCTCAAATCCCCGGCCCTGCGCTTGCTACCCAGCCGCTGCATGCGCGTCCTTCGGCCCCTCGGCTTTCCGCCAGCCCCCCGGCCCGTGCCCCCGGCCCCCTGCCGCGCGCCTCCGCCCTGCAGCAAGCAAGCGGTGCCTCCCTGGCGCCCCCGCCAACAACACCCCGCCCCGCCCGCCCACGACACCCGTGTCCCCCGCCTCGCCTGCACCCCGCCCACACTCATCCCCCCGTCCCCGCTGCCCCCCTCCCGCCCCCGCAGCATCTGGTGCCTGTACGAGGTGTGGAGCACCGTGGCGGCGGGCGAGGCGGCGGCGGAGAAGCTCGAGGTGCTGGTGGAGGGCATGGACATCATGCAGCTGCGCACCATGCTCATGGGCGTGGACTCGACGCGCGCCACCTCCGCCAACCCGGAGGACCAGAAAACCATCCTGGGCAACATCAAGTAAGTGCTTAAGCGCCTATGCTCTCACATTTCGTGGCTGGGGCCGGCAGGGCTCGGTAGCTAGCCGGCGGCCAGCCCTGCCCTTCTGATGCCTTCAAGGATAGGACTAGTTTGCCGGCTCTATATATAGATAGCAGCGCTCAAACCGCACCCGCGGCTCCTGCTGCCCGCACACTCACTCGACGCCGCCTCCCCCCGCCCCGCCCTTCCAGGTCCACCATCGGCACACAGAAGCTCGACTCCCTCATCCGCGACTCCATCATCGCCAGCACGGCACGCGCCGCGGCGCGCAAGACCGCACCCGGCAGCGGCGCCGACCCGAAGAACCAGGTGCGTGGGGGGAATGGCTTGGTGTTGCCTAGTGCGAGGGACTGCCGTACTCTGAGTGCCGTCAGGAACGTGTACAAATGGCGTTATCCGGAATCCTGCTGCTGCTGTTTGAAATAAACCAGCGCTCTGACTTACTGGACTCCCATTCCAAATTACTCCGGGCAGGGAATCGCGTTGGTGAGCCACAGCGTGTCGGCCATCACCGTCAGCAGCGTGGAGGCAGCGATGCTGGGCCTCAAGCAGGTCTGTCTGGGCCTCTTGGGGCCCGGGCATGGGCCCCGCGTGTATGTGTGTGTCCGGGTGGCAAGGGTGCCCTGCCCTGTCCTGCCCTGCCCTGCCTTCCTGTAGAGATTGAGTGCCGGATGGGAACGAACTTGTTTACATGTTTACTGATGGTCCCCCGCCCGGTGCACGTGTCGTACACAGGCCCAGCTCGCGGCCGCCAAGTTCAGGGAGGCAGGGGACACGGAGATGGAGCTGTTCGCTGAGAACGTCGAGGTCGCGTGCTACATCCTCAGCGCACAGGTGCGTGGGGCCTCCCATGATGACATGCATGTATCGATGCCATGCAGTGCGTGGAGCGAGGTGGTGCGTGCGTGCCCCGGCCCTCACTTGCTTGTTGAGGATGGCTGGACGGATAGGCCTGTGCAGGGTTTGGACGACACGTTAGTCATGCTGGGAAGAATAAACAACCACCATGGTTGATACTTGATAGGCTCATCGGGTTCTTGCTTGCCAATGGGGCGCGCGCACTGCTCAGTCCGCACTCGTTCCTACGTACGTCCCCTGTTGGCAACGCAGATTGACTTGGGGACGGCCCTCATCAAGGAGCTCCTACCGCGTACCATCAAGCAGCTGGGCCGCTACCACCCCCTGACGGCGCTGCTGCTGTTCCACGCCTCCCAGTGCCTCAAGGTGTGAACGGCTGCTCGTGATATAACACGGCTAATTAGCCCGGGAAGCGTAGGCGCGGCGGGTAGCCGGCCGGTTCTAAGTGCTTGAAGCCCGACCCATGCCGCCCATCCCGAACCCGTGGGGCGTGTGGCGGTGGATTCTGGCGCACTGAACTTATTATCTGCAGCAGGTGCCGGTTTGCATGACGCGTTGCCTGCGTGCCGGCTTGTGATGCACATACATGTACATCCCATCCAGCAGACGGGGTTGCTCGTGCCAAGCATGCTCACTCTATGCTTCCCTCCCCGTTGCTTCGTGTCGCCAACCAATGTCAAGGCGGGTTCGTTCAAGAGGGCAGGTGACAGCGACGACGTGCGGGAGCACAAGCTGGGCCTGCTCAACCGCGCGATCGCGCTGGGCGAGGAGAGCATCAAGGTGTTCGCGGGCATTGAGCAGGCCCCGAAGGACTACATCAAGGTTGGTCGGATCGGAGAGGGGGGATAGGTGCGGTGGTGAAGCGAACGATTGATGGGTCCGAAAGGCGAATGAAGGCGAGGCGGCGGGGAATGGGAAGAGGGGGCACGGGCGGGCTGGGGATGAGGCCGTGAGGGGCTCGCTCGCCCGAACACGGAGTCCTGAGGCTCTCACCCATGTGTGCCTGCCGCTGTGAATCTGGACATCATGCCAACCCCCAGCGGACCGTCATCTCCCCCGAGCCCCTGGACCCCGTCCTGGCGAGCATCAAGCACGTCAAGTGCAAGGCCATTCAGGACAAGGAGGGCAAGCGCGCCTACGAGATCACCTTCTGGCCACGGCTGGCCCTCGACCACGGAGGCATCCTCGCGTTCCACGGTAGGTGGGCGGCCCCCCTGACTTGATTGCTATATGCGAACGGACACTTGTGTTGCTTGGCAGTCCGCCGTCATCCTGGCTAGCTGATTGCACAGCGGGTCAATGCGTGCGGGTTGGTCATTACAGCCCATGGCGTGGCGAGCTCTTGAATTTGGGCAGGGCTCCGGCTCCACCGGGCCACCGGCTAGCGGGTCTTCGGGCGATGGGTCCAGACCTGCTTGATGCGGGAAGCTTCAATCCTCTGCCTGGCGCCGACCCCGGTAGATAGATCCGTCTCTCATTCTTCGCCTGGTAGCATCCCCAGCCCCTGCGTTCCCAACCCAAGCCCGTCTTTCCTTCTTTCCATCTTGCTTCGTCCCTCGCAGCCCGGTCCAAGGCCGATTACGCAGACGAGTCGGCGTCGCTCACGCTCCTCCGCACCAAGATGGCGAAGTCCGAGGCCGAGGTCGACAAACAAATCGAGGACAACAACGCCACCGTGCGGGCCTCTTGCGCGCTCGTGCTCGCCAACCTGCACCTCTGCCACCAGGGGGCGGCGCTCATGGAACTGGCGCAGGTATGAAGGCCGGGGCGGGGCAGGGGCGGGTTGCCCGGGCTGGGCTTGGCTATTCAATCAATACTAGCTCAAGCAAGGCCGGGGCTAGGGCCAGGGCGGGTCACGGGCTCTGTCTGGGCTTGGTCGTGCAAGTGGTGCGCTGCTCCATGTATGCTGGGCGCAAGTCCGGGTAGATACGGCCGGACTGGTCGGGTTGCGCGGGGAAGCACTCAATTGGAATGACCTAGCACAGCAGGCAAGCAAGTCCAGGTCTAGGTCCACTCGGTGGGAGTACCCTGCTGGGGTTATATATCGCGGTCTTTGGGCTGTCCAATCAGTGCGATGCGTCAGCACCGCTCGAGGCCAGGTCCAGGGGATGGTCCCGTCCCTCCACCGCATCTACCGTGCGCGCTTAGATAAGGTGGGGCCGGGGTGAGCCTGCCTGTCAGCTTCTAGGCTGCCATGGTGGATTGTTTGGATGGCCATGGGGTTGCGCACTCGCGCACCTGTCCATACATCCCACGCAGAGGATCAACCGAGCCAACGGGCTGGACCCCACGCCGCGGCCCCACGAGCTTCTGGCAGGTTGCTACACGTGCCTGTCGGAGGTAGGACCGGGAAGCCTGCTCACCAGCTCGCTGCTGTGGACAAGCCCCTGCCAAAATTCGCATTTGCTCGGGGCTCGGGGGTCTGCCGCCCGCCCGCATGGCCGGCACCCGCATGCCAGCCGTACGATCCATACCACACGCACCCACCGTACGTTCCGTACACGCCGCCGCAACCGCGCAGACGTACCGCCGAGCGCTGAGCAGGGGCAGCGGCAAGTACATCGAGGTGCCGTACGGTGAGGCGCGGCGGTACGGCAACAAGGCACTGGAGATGTACCGCGAGCTCGTGGGCCCCGGCCGGCCGCTCGGCCTCCAGGTACGGCATGCATGCAGGATCAGGTCACAATCATCATAGCGGTTCCCTGCACGCGGGCATAGCGCCTTGCCGTTTTTGTGCGCCCAAAGATGCCATGCATCCTCACTTTTCGCAAGTAGTGATCGGCACGGGCTCGCCTGTGCCAACCACAAATAGCGTGTCTCCCCTGTCACCCATTCGCTGCCCCCGTCGCCCCCTTCACGCATTCACCCACCCACCCTGTGCTGCCGCCCTGCGCCGCCGCCCCATCCTCTGCACGCGCGCAGGCCAAGGCTGCCGAGAAGGCGGTCGACAACGTCGGCTCGGACGTGTGTTGCTCCGTCATGTGCTGCTGCTGCTTCATGCCGTGTTACGGACTGGAGGCCTCGGAACGCTGGCCGGTGCTGCTCTGCTGCCTCTGGCAAGGTGAGCGATTGCGCAGCTTAGATCGCGTGCTTCCAGTTGCGATGCGGCGGTGTATATCGAGGTGCAGTTGCGTGCGTGCAGCTACGTGGCTCCACGTCGGATCGGTGCGTGCGCGCGTGATCTCAGCTTACGCAAGATCTCCGCTCCCTTGTCGTACGCAGACAAGACGCCGCTGCCGGACGAGGATACGGCCCTGGGGTGGCTGGCAGCGGAGCAGCGGGGGTCGCCGGGCGAGGCGCTGGCCGCCCTGAGGAAGGAGCAGAAGGAGGCGCTTGCGTTGTTCGGCATGTAGCCGGCCTCCGAGGCAGGAACCGGTGGCGGAGGTGTGCAGCAGGCCTCCGCGACAGAAGCCTGCGGCAGAGGCATGTAGCACGCCAGGAGGAGCGGTCATCGGGGACTGAGCCCACCATGACCCCCCGGGCCCCCAGTCCTTGAGGACAGGTGCTGTTGCAAGCAAGCCACACTTGTCGAAGGGAGAGGAGGCACTAGCAGGATTCGGCGCGTAGCGGGCGGCCTCAGCGGGGGCAGAATAGAGCCGCTGGCGGGGGCGTGCAGTGCGCCTGGGCTGGCAAGGAATGAACGTAAGGTCGAGTACGCCTGGGGGGTAAGCTGGGGTGGGTTTCGGGGAGGGAGGTACCGGTAGGCAGGAGGCGCGGGGGAACGAGTTTCGGGGTCACGCAAGAGTGCCGCCGCAGCGGCACAGCCCGGCGGCAGCAGTGGAATAAGGTCTGAGCACGCAAGGAGGATGGCTGGGGGTCACAGCAAAGTGCATGCAGGGAGGGCAAGATGGATTCGATGCCGTATTGGCATGACATTCATGTTCATCTTGTTAACGTGCACTTTGAGTGCTGGTGTTTATTTGGGGCCGGCTGGTCTTCATTCGGAGGAGCCCCGCCGGGCTTTGCCCCCAAGGGACTCAGCCGTTCGTAAATTCACATTTATGACTGTTAATTCGATTGATTCTCAATAAGCAAGAGCCGATCATTTGTGTGCGCGAGTGTCCACTTGGCGGCTCCGGGGCCGGAGAGCAAGGGGGCTCCAGCATTGTGACGGCATGGGCACGGACCAATGAGTTTGCATGGACCTGAGGGCGTTGTGAGGTGTGGTTGCTACCTGTTGATTGGGGATGGGGTATTTTGAGCTCGCGTTCGCCCCCCACCCCGCGTTTCTGCGTAGCCGAGCCCCTCCAGATCCCCGAATAAAGCAAGCGTTGCGCTTGTTGACTGCCCCGCGGTTCTGCGTAACCGAGGCCATCCCGGTCCCCGAATAAAGCAAGCGTCGATCTTGCGTGCCACTTCGGCTGAATTATGTGTACTTTGGACTGGAGGCAATAAATGGGCTGACCCATAAGCACGGGATAGGCGGGCGGATCTGATCGATGGAGTGGATCTGATGGTGTTATGTATGCGCGCAGATGGCGTGCGTCCGCCTTTGACGGGCGGGATGGTGGGCAGGGGCAGCCGCGTCGACGGTCGAATGGAGGAATCGGGCGGTGCAGTGAGGTGTGCGATCAATCTCTGATGCAGCCTGGCTTCATGCGCTGCTAGATGGCCATCCATGGGTGTGGTTTGTGAGGACAGCAGGCTACGGACGGTTTGCCTGGACTCTGAGCAACGTTTCGGATTTTTGGATACGGTAACGGCAGTAATGGAGAGTGGCGCATGGCTGGTGACCTGTACGCAGCTACCCTGTCTGACCATGCGCTCGATCCCCGTCGGTACGCCCTGGGAGGCCCTGGCCCGGTGACAGGGGAGGACGACACGACGTGAGCTGGCCGGCATACCTCCCCCTCACCGCCAGTTGCAAGCTTGCAACCCCTCCGCCATTGGACCTCCCACCCCCCGCTTGCTTGCGAGGCCCGCAGGATGTGCCCTGCTGCAAAGCGGCCCCAGAGCGACATGTCCCTGACACCTGCCACAACATGCCCTCAGCTGTCCGGCGGCCCCGCCGGCCCCCGGAGCCGGAACCTGGAACCCCATCCTGCTGGCTGCATGTCAAAAGAGCAAAGCAAAAGTTTGCTCTGGCATCAGCAAGCTCTCGCCCGAAAATGCAATAGGATTTCGGCAGCACGGTGGCTTGACCCGGTCCGCCCGGAACCCTTGCCCTTGCGCAAATCACGAGATATGTTGATATAAAATCATGTAGCTATGGCTGTGCGCGGAGACAGCGTTCGAGCGCCCGTGCGGCATACATTATGCCCAGCTCTACAGCCCCAGTTTCCGGGCTCTTGAACATACTTGCCGACCTTATGATACAGCGCTCACTAGTCCGCAAAGTGTGCGTGTCCCCACGCAGCGATTCGCCTAAGGTGGTTGGAGTCGCCACCCTCTCGAGTCGCGTGATTTTGCCAAGCTGTGTGGCTGTAGTGTCACGCGAAAGACTGCTACAGCAAGCTTCTGCGATGAATGGGAGTCTATGCCGCTACCGAGCTTCGCCGGTGCGCAGTACGGAGCGGCAAGGCAGCAGTTGGGCTGGGCTGGGCATAGAAAGCGGCTGGACGACAGTTGCTTATCCGTCAGTGTGTGTAGAAGTCCGCAAGTCTGATTCAATACTGTGATCGCCGGCCTGGCGGACAAGCCCACCATGCCGTCGGGGCCGCGAGCTGGCGCCTTCAGGCGCGTCAGCTGTGCTCTAGCCGTAATACTGTGCCTGATACTGGCTTGTGGCACTGCCGAAGGCGCTCCGGTAGGTTAAGGAGAGCTCTGGGCCATGACGGGCCGCACACTGGCTCGCGGGCCACAGTTACGTGCGAGCTCCTACAAGCTTCTGCCAGAAATCCTGCATATTGATGGCCCATGGCAGCGAAATGCGGACTTGGTCACGCCTGAGCGTCGGTCGCCGCGGGTCCGAGGGTCCTCGCCCCCCTCGCTTCCCCCCCCTCCCCCCCCTCGCCGGCCCCCGCTGCGGCGCCGTGCTTTCCAGGCGGTTCCCAAGCCCACGCCTGGCAAGGGCCAGGACGTCACGCCTGACAAAGCCGACGCAAGCACCAGCTTCGGAGAGGTCATCGAGCTTCCAGTGGTTGGAGATGGGGCGGCGACACGGAGCGCAGGGGTTGGAGACGATGAGGACGCCCTGAGTAAGCGGGCGGCGTGGGACGCCATGAGCGGATATCGGTACGCCATGAGGCTGTGCGAGAAACCACAAAGGCCGGGGAGCGAGGCTGTATCCTTATGAACGGCCGCTTAAATGGCGAGCACCAGGCATGCAGGCGGCCAGCTGGGCACGGCCGACGGGCGACGGCCCCCTTCAGGCCGCCGTGCCCGGCATGGCGCCGCCGGCCGCTTGCTTTTGCGGCGGGTGCTGCTCTCCCGCCATCCCCTCATTCCCCTGACTCGTTGTCACCTCGGCTCTTGCCTCCGTTCCTTGCGCCTGTGCAGACTGCTACGGCGCCCAGTATCCGAAGGAGCGCTCCGGCTACGGCACGTGCGACCCGCCCTCCGCCACCCGCTCTGCCTCCTCCGAGGGCGGCGACAACCTGGGCCCCGACGACCCCTCCAAGTACCTCAGCATCGACGAGGCCAAGGCCCGCGCACTCAAGGAACTGCAGGCAGCCAAGGTGAGAGCGGTTGTGAAGCTGGGAAAGAAGCACGTGACACGACGCATCCCTTGAGGCTTCCCTCAAACCCCCTTGAACCCCTCACTGCTACCCAGGCCGACCCCCTGGCCGCCTTCGCCAAGTGGCTCAAGGACAACAAGAAGAGCTACGCAGCCGACTCGGAGCTAGTGCGTGGGATTGATAGCAGAGGGAGCAGATGCGCTGCCGTACCTACGCCGTACACACGAGCCTTGGCAGGGGCCAACGCCATGTATGTGTCGCTTCTTCTCAGGCCGACCTCCGTCTCCCCCTCACCCCTCCAAACAAATGCTCCCCTCATCAGGGCAAGCTGGTGTTCGCTTACTTCCTCAAGTTCATTGACAGGAGCATCACGCACAACAGCAACCCGGACAGCCTCTACGCGGTGGGTAGAAGACATCAACGTAGCGCGAGGCGCCTTGCTGTGGGCGTAGGGCGTGTGTCGCAAACTACGCAGACCTGTGGGCACCCTACGCGGTGCGTGGGTCCGCACTCGCATGCTCAAGGCACGCCCAACCCGGCGAACAACGAAGCTCAGCAGCAGGGGCGGCGTGGTGATAGCTCGAACCGGTGCACAGCCTAGCTAGCAGCCGCCAGGTGGGCGCTTGCGTGTCCGCCCGCACATCAACTCAGTAGAGCTATCCACTCACCCTCCGCCGCAGATGGGCCTGACCAGCGAGCTGGACAGGAGCGTCTTGTTTGGGCGCAGCGACAGCGCCAGGCGTCGCCGTGCTCTGGACGAGGAGGCGACGACGGGCGGCTCGCCCTGGGGCGTGCTGGGTGACGAGCCCGATGCGCCTGAAATGGAGCCCTTTGGCATGGGCTCCCTGTCTGGCGCCAAGACCTGCAGCACTTCGGCTGCGGATAACCGCAACGGGCTGCAGGCGTCGAAGCAGCAGGGCGGCGTGAGTGGCCGGGAGCCGGAGGGGGCCTGGGCGGGTGTCTGGGGAGCGCTCGAGCTTGGAAGTGTGACGGCACCGTACGCGGGGGCGAGGCAAGGACTGCAGGGGTGCGTGGTAGAGTCGGCGCGCGCGGTACAGGTGGGGCAGGGTTAGCCGTCTTCCAACCGCTCAGGTTTCAATTTCTTCCGCTCCATCCCTGTAGTGCGGATCCTGCTGGGCGTTTGCCGTGGCCGCGGCTGTTGAGGCCCAGGGCTTCACGGCCGGTCAGGCCAAGGTGCCGTACCTCAGCACTCAGCAGCTGGTCGACTGCGCTGTCAGCTCGCAGGTCTACCCAGGTCAGTGCAGCCGCAAAACCATATACGACAAGCTAGACCGTGGATCAAGACGGGTCGTGCGCGGGAAGGGAAGCTCTCGCTCTGAGCGCACATGCCCCGATGCATGGGCGGGGTGGCTTACCGCGAGGCCGGATGGACGCATGGACGGGTGCCTGGCGCCGTCCTTGACACTGCGTGCGTCTTCTGCCACCCGCAGGCTACACCAACGACGGGTGTGGGGGCGGCTACACGAGTGTCACCCTGGAGTACGTCAAGAAGGAAGGTAGGTCTCGTGTCTTGTCTGGGTGCTTACTAGGACGCATAGGAGTCGGGTTCGGATGATTGGGGGGCCTCCTGGGGGGTCCGGCCCGGGGTTCCGGGGCTGATTGCCTTGCAATGCTGCGCGCGGCCATGTTGCGGCGGGGGCTGCGGGCAGGGGTCATAGGGGGGTTTGGAATCCCGGCGGTTGTCACGGGATCCTCGAGCCCCCGAAGCTAGGCTCTTCACCACCCCCAGGCGAAGGTCTCCACCTCTATCCCAACCCAGCCGTCCATCTCATCTCACAGGCCTGCTGTTCGAGTCCGAGTACCCCTATGAGCTGGAGAACTTCGAGGAGGGGGACCCCATCCGCAAGACCTGCCGCGCCGCGCTCAAGGTCAACAAGAAGCGCTACTACATCCCCAGCTACCAGCGCGTGACGAGCGACGAGGACGTGATGAAAGATGTGAGCTGCCGTGTGCGTCAGCCGCAAGGCGCCTTGATTACCGGTACACGCATCCACCCCCATGAATGCGAGACGCGCCGGTCCCAAGAGGGGCGAGCGCATGGGGGACCTCGAATGGCGTCTCCAGCGGGGCCCTGCAGGGCCGGGGCCCTGCAGGGCCATCTACCAGCCAGTAGCCCCCTCGCGACGCCCTGCTCCCTGCTCCCCATGACCATGTGACCCCAGGAGATGTGCATGCGTGGCGCCAAGGCAAACAGCAATGATCAAGCGCATTGACGCCACGCCGTGACCGCCCATACACACACGCTTTACCCCTCCGTCTCTTCCCCCCCCGCCCCGGTCCCCTCTGAAGGAAATGTGCATGCGCGGCGCCAGGGCGATCATCATCGCCATTGGGGCCTGCGACTCCCTGCAGAACTACAGGGGCGGCATCTACGATGACTATGAGTGCGAGCCAAACGAGCAGAACGGAGTAAGCACTACTTGGCAAGGAAGCTGACGAGAGGAGCATGTGCCGTGCGTGGCTGAAGGGATTTCTCCTGCTTGTCATGCTCCCCTTACCCCCTGACAATCTTACCACCCTTACCTCATGGCCCCGGCCCCCTCGTGCAGCACCTGATCACCATTGTCGGGTACGGCACCGCCACCGTCAACGGCAAGAGCGTGCCGTACTGGCTGGTCCGCAACTCGTGGGGCGCCAACTGGGGCGACCCGTCCTACCCCGGCTACGTCCGCATCAAGGTGCGTGAGGTACGACATACGACAAACGACACAACCTCACCGAGCCCCTTCCTTGTTTGCCCTGCAGAGGGGCGATGGCTTGATTGGCTTGGACAGGTTCCCATACCGCATCGCCACACCCTACGCGTTAGGTGGGGACGACGGCGTTCCGTCTCCCAGCCCAAGCCCAAGCCCAAGCCCAAGCCCGAGTCCCAGCCCAAGCCCAAGCCCAAGCCCAAGCCCAAGCCCCAAGTCCAGCCCCAGACCGAGTCCTCGGCCCGGCAGCACCCCAAGCCGCAGCCCAAGCCCAAGCCCGAGCCCCTCACCCGCCGGCAAGATCCCAAGCCCAAGCCCGAGCCCGAGCCCCTCACCCAGCAAGAGCCCCAGCCCCAGCCCCAGCCCAAGCCCCAGCCCCAGCCCGTCACCCAGCAAGAGCCCAAGCCCAAGCCCAAGTCCAAGCTCTAGCCCTCGCCCTAGCCCCCGGCCGGGCAACAGCCCAGGCCGCAGCCCAAGCCCTAGCCCAAGCCCCAGTCCAAGCCCCAGCCCGAGCCCCAACCCGGGCCCCAAGCCCAGCCCCAGCAGCCGCAGCCCGAGCCCATCTCCCTCAAAAGACGGTGAGTTGAGGCGAGGCGCCGGCCCTCGAGGGCATTCAAATTCCCTGCCTGCCGGTGCTGTTCAGGTGTCTTGCCACAGTCCCTGACATCGCCCTCGTGCTTTCGTTCATGCCCCTGCCTCCCCTCCCCTTCCCTCCGTCCCTTAGACTTCTCCAAGTGCTACACCTCGACCGCCTGGCAGGACGGCGTGTTCCGGGCCTGGAAGGGCACCAGCTGGGGCAACTACTGGGCAGTGGCCGCAACAGCGGCATGCAACAAATACGGGTGAGCGATTGATCAAGGCGGTGCTTGTCCCGAAAAACTGCAGCCGGCGGCACTCCGTGCCGGTGTAGTGGAAATGAAGCCATGGCCGTGCGTGGCCTGGTGCGTGGCGCGAGGGCAAAGGGTCAAAGGGTGCGGGGGATCTGCCCCGCCCCCGCGGGGCGCAAAGCTCTGTTAAGGCCAACCCCTCTGTCAGGTCAGTCCACAAGTCAATGTGCTCCAAATGCGCGCAAGCCCCCTGGGGCAAGGTGGCTGGGGACCAGTAGCTTGACTGAAAGAACCGTTGCCCGCCCTCTCGACACTCCCTGCAGGTTTTCCTACAACTACGGAGATAAGCTCACCGCCGAGCAGTCTGCGGTCACGGCCTGCACCAACGGGTTTGGCGTGCCGTGCGCGGTCATGCAGAGCGGGCAGGCGGAGTGCACCGACACCGAGTACATTGCCTCGCTGAAGCTGTGGGTCGAGAGCAAGTCCAGCAACGGCCAGATCTACGCCGTCGCAACCAACGGCACCTGTGGGACGGCCTACGCCCGTCGGAGCACCACCTCTGTGAGACGGGGGGCCGGGCGGTGGTGGTGTGTGCGCTCGGGCAGGAAAGGGAAGCGCGGTCCCGCCGGGGGAGAGGGCAGCGCGGGCCCACCAGTCCCGCCGGGGGAATGGCCGTCGGAGTACCAGCTCAGTGCGTTGGGAAGGCGGGCGGTGGCGGTGTATGCTAAGGTTCATAAACTGTCTGCTTGAGGTCGATGCTGTCGGAGAAGGGGGCAGCGAGGGAACGTCAGGGTCGGCCGCCGGGGGAGAGGGGATCACAGTCCCGCCCTCCGGGGAAGTTGTTGCTCGGTGCCGCCGGGGGAGAGGCGGGAGAGCACGGTCCGTCCCGCCGGGGGAGCGGGGGCACGGTCCCGCCGGGGGAGAGGGGAGCACGGTCCCGCCAGGGGAAGGGCAGCTTGGTCCCGCCGGGGAAAGAGGGAGCACGGTCCCGCCGGGGGAAAGGGGAGCACGGTCCCGCCGGGGGAAGTGGCAGCACGGTCCCGCCGGGGGAAGTGGCAGCTCGGTCCCGCCGGCGGGGGAAGGGCAGCTCGGTTACGCCGGGGGAAAGGGCGCCCTTGGCTGATGAGGCTCCTTGCTGGAGAGAACCTCTGCTCCTTGCTTACTCAACGGACCCTCCTTCTGGTCTGAATCCGCGCAGGATTGGGCTTATGTGACGGGCGTTACCGAGGATTGCGACGCCGCCATGGCAGAAGACTTTGGCACAACCGCCGCCAACCCCTGCGGCGTGGTGCTCAAGGGCCAGAAGGGTAAAACGACTTACATCTGCACCGATGCGTCCAAGTGGGCCGACGCAAAGGCAGACGCCATCGCAAACACGTGGTGGGGTAAGTCTGCAGATGCCGTGCGTACGGCCGCCCTGCGTGTCGTACACGCACGTCATCTCTGACCTGCTGCCCTGTGCTCCTGCTCCGCTACCTGCCGCTCCCCAGGATACGCATGGGTCGTTGTGGCAGACCCCGGCTGCGGAAACCGCTGGTGTGAGTCGCCGGCCCCCGTGTAACTGCGACGAGGGGCGCCATGCTGCTGTGATTTGCTTAAAGCCGGGTCACATTTGCTCTCAAAGGCGTGTACATGTTGGTCTGACTGACCCGTCTATCCTTTGCCCGCCGCCGGAACTAACGCAGACTCCTACAACTGGCCCACAGTCGATGAGGTGCGTTCACATCAGCCCCCAGCGAGCCCTCAGGGCCACGAAGAGGTCACCCTTACTAATGGGGCAGCCATTGTCGGGCTGGCGAGCCCAGCCCAGTCACGCAATGCATGCCGGCCGCCGCCACATTATCTAGGTTGCCCCCGCCCTTGTTGGCCTGGCACCGGTGCCACCCGGCCAGCCGGAGCCTACTCCTGTACCTTGCCACGACGCACCCCGACGCCCGACCCCGCCCTATCGACCCTCGCTGTCCGCCTCGCGGTCCACAGGCTCTGGAGGCCAAGTCGAACCTTGACGAGTGCAACAGTGCTGCGGCCGAGACCTGGGGGCCCGACTCGTGTTCCGTCGTGGAGTCCGGGGTGGCTGAGTGCACAGACAGCTCCAAGTGGCAGAGCTTTGTGGACCTAGCCAAGGGCAATACGGACCCTGGGCAAGTAGCAAGCTTGGAAACAAAATGCAGTCAGGGGATCAGCTTCTCGTTTAAGGCGCCCTCCGGGCTCTCCACCTGAGGGTTTGCTTGCCGCTATTCAATGTGCCCTCATCTGTCCGCCCCGCTGCCCCACGCGCGCCGCTCGCTTTCCCTGACCCACAGCAAGGCTTGGGGAGTGTGGATTGACAAGACGTGCTCCTTCAAGTGGTGAGCACACGGGGAAGCACCCAATCAAACATGCCACACACCTGCACACCTGCAAGGCGTGCATGCGGGACCAGAGCGGAGAGACAAGCTCGCTAGCTGCATCTGAGCTGGCTGGGCCACGCAGGCACGGGGGCTCTTGAATTCCATGGCGGCTTGCCCATGCATAGTGCCATGGTGCCACCTCTCAACATGGTTATGCACGCAGGTACGCGTACAACTACGAGAGCCTGGACGACCTTTTTGAGAACTCGGACGGATACAACGAGTGCAACCAGGTCCGTTGACTGAGAGGGCAAGGGGTTCAGGCCGTGGGGTTGGGCGGGTGAGCGTCGGCGTGACCTCTCAGAGGGGTGAGGGAGGAGGCGAACTAACACAGAGGTCAAGAGATCCCGGCTGGTAGAGGAAGACCCCAGGCTTCGTTGCGTTGGCTCTGTACCACCCACCTGCCCCCTCGCTCGCTCCTGTTCCTTACGTGCCTTTCCTACCCCCAGGCGGCAATGGATAAGGGCGGATCGGATTACTCCTGCGAAGCCGTGGCCTGGGGCGTCGAGTTAGTCGAGTAGCGTGGCGGTGCGTGGCGGACGGCCTTCCACCCGCTCCGCCTATCTAAACCCTCAACTGGGAGCGAACGAGGCTCAGGCTGCGGCAGGATGATGTATGGTACGGCATGCACGTAAACTTCAGGAAGCTGATGATGACTGGAGGAGCTCCGCAGTACGTAGTCGTACGGCAGTAGTGCGTTGCTTGGGCCGCCTGTGTGAAGCAAGCGTGCGTGCCCCGGCAACGCAACCCCGCCGCCCCCCGCCCGTGGCCCTGTGACCGACAACAAAGCCGCCGGTGAAACGAAGTAGCTAGTGCCTGTGGCTAGACACGGACGTGCAGGCGGAGTCCATGGCACGAATGTGTGTGGTGTTAGCAAACGAGGGCGGCGCCGCAGGGCGCACAGCAGCGCATGCAGCAGACCAAAAGCCACTGCATCCTGCGGCTCGAAAGCTTGTGGCATAATAGGCATAAGGCAGGGACGAACACACGGATGCACTGGGTTATGGTGCTCGGCTGCCCTGCATGGACCTCAAGTGTAGGGGCTAGGGGGTCTATCTGGGCGGGGTGGTGCATGTCATGTACTACTGCAGGCGAAGGCTATCGTGCAAACGCAGGGGGGTTGAGTGTTCTTCACATGATGCTTGACTATACGTTGTGGGTGTTCTCTCGCATGGCTCTGCATACCTTGCTTGCCGTACCGCATCAATGGATGCTGTACGTAATTGCCGTACGTATTCCTATCGTCCGCGTGGATTGAGACGCGAACGATAGCTTAATTCTAACCCAGTCAATGCAGTAGATGCGCAGCCGGACCACGGGTGCTGTAGGCGCTTGAAGGCACCTGTTGCTGTCCCTTCAAGCTTGCTATTGGCTGTTACGAATTCCGCGGCGCCACTCCCCAGCCTTAAGCGGCCGCACTCAGGTGCCTCGTGATCCCCCGGTTGGTTGGGCTGCTCCCGGGTTATGCTGGTGTGCTTTGTGGAGGTCAGGTCGTAGATGCCGGTGTTTTGTGACGTATGGCTGGCTGGCTGGGCGCCTTGTATTCCTGACAGCCAGTGTAAGGTCTAGCTTGCTGGCCTCCCGCACTTGCGCTCCAGAGCGGGACCCCCTAACGGCCCTGGCTCGCCTTGCCCTCGCCTCACTCGCCCAACCAATCATGGGTTATTATAGACAACGGGGCGTAGAGCCGCGGTGACTGGCGTCGCATTATGTTGGCCGACGCAGAATTGCCTGTGCCTGTGAACGGGGTACCCTTCCGCCGAAAGTGGCGTCCAGGCTGAAAGTCCCCCCCTAGAGCCCTCGGGCTGCTCCGCGCGTCGGTGCACCAAACGGGGCTGGCGAGCCGGCTCCACCGAAGGAAAGCACCGAGAAAGCCCCGCTTACCTCGCCGTTTACCTGTGCGCTGCTGCTGTGCGTCCTCCGCTCCTGGCCCGCCATCGCCCGAGCCCGTTCGCGAGTAGCGCGCCCACGGAGGCCTAAGCGTCCCCACATCCCACACAGCCGAACCTGTGGGTAGTGAAGGTGTTGTCCCAGAGACGGAAGGGCAGAGGGTGAGCGTCCAAAGACTTGGGAGCATGCCAGCGAGGTGAACAGGCGGACGGTGAAGGCCAGCGCGGCCAGTGTCTAGCAGGTAACCTAGGGCTCGGGCTATGGCGGTGTAGCCGGTGCAGCCACCTGCGCGGCAGGAGAGGGGCGGGGCAGAAACGGCCGTACCCGGACCATGTGAAGTGCGAGCGGAACCAGGGGGGCCGGTGCGGTGCTGTGTGCGGTGCGGTGCTGTGTGATGCCGTGCACGGGGGCGGACCAGCGACAGGGGGCGTGCGTGCTGGGGTGCAACGGGACTAAAGCAGCCGGCGGGCCATGAAGCGTGGCTCCCCACCGTCCGCAGTGAGCGGGAGCTCTCGGGGCACACAAGGGTCATAGTAAGTACCGCAGGGCCTTACATCGCCTGTGTTCACGGCCGTCATCGAGCCGGGGGCAGTGCACGCAACCCCATACCCAGGGAGAGCGCCCATACGCGGCGCAGCCCAGGGCACCATCCTAGCGACCCGGACCCAGCAAGGGGGGCCTACGGCCGTCCCCGGCCTCCGGGACGCACGACCCGGACGGGGCAGAGGGACCGTACGGCCGTCTCGCCCGCCGGGCCGAACCAGCACCAAGCCTGAACGCAGCGAACCCCAGCGAGGCCCCCGCAAAAACCAGCAGCAACAGACGGAAACCAGCGGAACCGAGCAGAACACAAAGAACGCAAAAGCAGAACCGAAACCAGAGGCACCGAACCCAGAGACCCAGAGACCCCCCAGCAGCAGAACCGAGGACCAGGCGAGCCCGTGGAACCCAGAGACCCAGACACCACAGCAGCGGAACCGAGGACCAGGCGAGCCCGTGGAACCCACAGGACCCCGAGCGCCCGGGCAACCAAGAGACACAGAGCCGAACCGTCAGTTCGCCCAGGCGCCCTGTCCGCGTCGTGCCGTGCGGTGTAGCTACCTACGGGGGAGGGAAGAGGGAGGGCCGGGGAGGCGGCGGCACGGGGGGCGGTGGCGGCGGCGGCGGCGGTGGCGGCTGCGGCGGTGGCGTGGGTGGGGGAGGCGGAGGCGGCGGCGGCGGCAGAGGTGAGGGCGTTGGTGGGGGCGGCGGAGGCGGCGGCGGCAGAGTCGGAAGCGGGGGCGGGAGGGGCGGCGGCGGGGGAGGTGGAGGCGGAAGCGGAGGCGGATGGGGAGGCGGAGGCGGGGGAAGGGGTGGAGTCGGGGATGGGGGCGATGTCAGGGGCTGGGGCGGGGTTGGGTGTGGAGGCGGGGGAGTGGGTGGGGGGTGCGGGGCGGGCCGAAGGGACGCGGTGGGCGGCGCAGCCCATCCCTGAAGGAAGGGAAATCCCAGTTGCCGTGAAGGGTGGTGGAGGCAGTGGTGGACAGCGTGGCGGGGTCGGGGGGCGGGGAAGAGGGCGCTGTCAGGGGGCGGCCGATGCGCAGGGCGTGCTCCGAGCGGCCGGGCGGCGCGGGGTCGGCCGGGCGGAGGGCAGGCCGTGAGGGGCCGGCGCCGGGAGAGTTCCATGGTAGGTGAGCGGATGGCGGCGGCGGCGGTGGCTGTGGAGGTGGCAGCAGTGGCGGGGGCGGGGGTGGGGCGGGGGCGGCCGGGTACTGGTGGTGAAGGTGGTGGGCTACGCGGGACGAGGCCCACGCGTGGAATGCCGGGTCGAGTCGCAGCTCGGTGGGGGAGTAGGACGCGAGCAAGGGCTGCATGGTCTCCAATGTGCGGTAGTCCTGCCAGACCCTGGGAAAGAAGGCGTTGTTATCGCGCAGGTAGTGGGGGCTGATCTCAACCAGCCAGCGCCGGCCCTGGCGGGGGTCCCGGGCGGCAGGCGGGGGCGAATCATGGCGGGGGAGGGGGTATGGGGGCGGCCGAGGCTGTCCCGCGGGGCGTGGCACGGGGGCGGCCGGCCCGGGGCTGGGATGGCGGGGAGCTGCCGAGGTGGGACGTGGAGGCGGCAGCGTAGGAGGAAGGGGCTGGGCGGCGGGGTGGGGAGACGCGAGGGGACGCGGGGCGGGCAGCGGGGGCGGTGGGGGCAGCGGCGGCGGTGGGGGTGGCGGGTAGGGCGCGGCGGGGTAGAGGCGCCACAGTTGAGGGCGGATTTGCGCTTCGATCCAGGCGTAGCACCAGGGGTCAATGCCAAGGGAGTCCGGTGTGTGGTGGGCCAGGCAGAACTGGAGGGCTTCCAGCCGGCGGCAGTTGCAGACGAAGGCGGGGAATGTGGGCAGGCTCCTGGCGGCAACGGCCCGGTCCCACACCGGGATGATGTTGGAGACCAAGTCCCTTAGGGCAATCGATCGGTCCGAGGTGTCCCGGAGCCACGGCGGCGGGGAGGTGGGGCGGCGACGGACGACGACCACCGGGACAAGACGCCGCGGCTGGGGAGGTGGCGCCGCAGGGGGGAGGGGGGCCAGCGCGGGCGGGGCGGGCGGTGGGGGATCGAGGTGAAGGGGCTGTGGGGCAGCGAGCGGGGGCGGTGGCGGTGCTTGCGGGGGTGGGGGAGCAGGCGGGGGCGGTGGCAGCGGCGGCGGCAGAGGGGGAGGGGGAGGGTACGACGGCGGCGCCGGTGGCATGGTCGGAGGAGATGGAGCCGGCGGCGGCGGCGGCGGCGGCGGCGGCGGCCGGGGAGGAGGAGGGGACGGGGACGGGGGTGGCGGCGGTGGGGGCGGCGTGTGGGGAGGAGGAGGGGGTAGGGGCGGCGGCTGGGGAGGGGGAGGAGGGGTGGGGGGCGGCGACGGTGGCGGCGGCGGGGGAGGAAGCGACGGCTGGGGAGGCGGCGGGGGCGGGGGCGGGGGTCGGGACGAAGGAGGGTGCGGGGGCGGCGGCCGGAGAGGGGGAGGAGGAGGAGGAGGCGAGGGCGGAGGCTGAGGCGGTGGCGGTGGCGGCTGGGGAGGGTGACGAGGCGGCGGGGTCGATGGTGGAGGTGGCACCGGGGGAGGAGGGGGAGGTGGGGGCGGCGGCGGTGGGGGCGGAGGCGGCGGCGGGGGCTGGGGCGGGGGCAGTCGGTGCGCCGGGCAGTGCCAGGTCCAGTGTGTGGGGGCTGGGCGATGTTGTTGGTCACAGCAGCCGTGGCACGCGCGGCCACAGACGGGGTGCGCACAGAAGAAGACGGTGGCGGCCGGACGGGCCAGCCCACAGACGCAACAGGGCGGGGTGAAGCCGGCGTCCGCGGGTGGGGGCGGCGGGGGCGGGGGAGACGGAGGCGGAGGTGGAGGCGGAGGCGGGGGCGGAGGCGAGGGCGGAGGCGGAAGCGGGGGCGGAGGCGGGGGCGAAGGCGGGGGCGCAGGCGGAGGCTGAGGGGGAGGGGGAGGAGGAGGGGGAGGGGGACAATCATGGGTGTCCGGTCCAGGCTCCCGCCCTTCCGACCTTGAGCCTGCTGAAGAGTCGAAGTGTTACGGCACGGTGGAGTGAAGCTCCGGCTGAGGGGCGGCTCGCTCTGCCGGCACGAGTCGCAAGACTCGATTTGTGCGGACGAGCAGGCGGTTTCCGCGGGCGCGGGTTGCGGCAGGTGTATACGCGGGCTCGCGGAATGCTTGGAGCACTCTGCGACGCGTCGCGAAATGCCCGTGCCCAGCCCGCCCTCCGCCGTTGGGGTCCGCCCGACTTCCTTTTCGGCCCGCCCTCGGGGACGCAGCGCAGGCGATCCAGGACTTGAGGAAAAGGAGTCATTGCTGATCAGCACGCACCAAAAACCCGAGGAGAGCGCACTGCAGAAAGTGCTTTTCGTCTGGGCGAAATCCCAATGAGCACGACACGAGGTATGGCCTTACCCTGGGCATGTTAGTGCTCATACAACGAAGTCATTCTCCATTTACTTGACAGGCCTTCATATTGTGTGCACGGCGAAGCGCGGATGTTCAATATGTCGCCCCACAGGCTCGCCTGTGGTCTAGCGCTCGGTTTACTGCTGCTGGCCTGTAGTCATATGGTCGCTGGCGCACCCGTAAGTGACTCAGGGCGGGGGGAGGGCACGACCCATACCTCAATGTATGCACGGCCTTCTCAAGCGCGGCGTGGCCGCGCTAGGCGGCCTTGAGGCTTATAACACCACACTGTTAGGGCGGTGAGCGCCGAGCGCCTGCAGTGCCGACTGCTTATGTCGTCCCCGCCACGGTTTTACCCGCGGGCGACCCTGCTCTTCCCGGCCCTTTCGCGCGCGTTTCCGGGTTTGTGTCCGGGCCAGGTCGACGTCGGCCCCACCTCGGCGCAAACCTCTTTCTCCTTGTCTGACTTTCGCTCACCGTTCTCCGCTTTGTAATTGCACGCCGCCGGTCCAGGACGCTCCGAAGCCCAAGCCCAAGCCCGGCTCGAACTCAGCTGACATCTCCACCACAACGGCCGACGCGAGTCGTAACTCCGCAGTCGTCGAGCTCTTCAACGACGACGCAGCGACTCGGAGCGCCGAGGCGGGAGACTCCCTGAGTAAGCAGCAGGGGGCCGACGGGTGCACTAAGGCAAGGGGCCACACACAGCACGCTAGGGCAGGAGCTAGCAGAGCAGGGCCAGCAATACCGACTGCTGTGCTGCTGCTCATGCGCCTGCAGACTGCTACGGCGTCCAAAGCCCCGATGAGCGCTCCGGCTTTGGCACGTGCGACCCGCCCTCCGCCACCCGCTCTGCCTCCTCCGAGGGCGGCGACAACCTGGGCCCCGACGACCCCTCCAAGTACCTCAGCATCGACGAGGCCAAGGCCCTCGCCCTCAAGGAATTGCAGGCAGCCAAGGCGAGAGCGGTTGTGAAGCTGGGAAAGAGGACGCGACACGACTTGATGTCGTACAGCGGAAAGCCGGCTGCATCAACACGCATCCCTTGAGGCTTCCCTCAACCCCCCTGAACCCCTATGACGCACACAGGCCGACCTCCTGGCCGCCTTCGCCAAGTGGCTCAAGGACAATAAGAAGAGCTACGCAGCCGAATCGGAGCTGGTGCGTGCGTGGGTGCTCAAGAGACGCTGGCTTACTTCCTCCGGTTACGTCAAGCCCTTTCCTAGAACGCACACGCTTGTTGCCTTGCCCTCGGAACCGTACCCTCTCGCACCGTTGACCCTCCTGTGCCTTGGCCCCCAATATGAGCATCCACCCGCAACCTTTATAACCGCAGGGCAAGCAAGTGTTCGCCCATTTCCTTGATGTCATTGACCTCGCCATCAAGCACAACAGCGACCCGGAGGCCATGTTTGCGGTAAGTGCCAAAACACCGAGTCCCCGTTAAGCCTCGTGCCCGCCCATCGCACCCAGCCTCACCTCGCTCACGCCAGCACAAACCCGGCCCACCCCGTTCGAGCGGCGAGCCTCCTCTGTTGCTTATGCCCAGCCCGCAAGGCTTGCGCGTGTTACCCGCTACCTCATGCACTGCCCCCTTCTTCCCGAGACCCGCTCTGTGCCAGCCACCCACCCACCCACCCACCCACCATTCCATCCCACCCTACCTCCACCGATAACCCCCATCTCACCACCCGCTTCATGCCATCCGCAGATGAGCCTGACCAGCGAGCTGGACCGAAGCATTGTGTTTGGGGGCGCCAGGCGCCGCCGCTCCCTGAGCGAGGAGGACCCCGCCTCGCCCTGGGGCGTGCTGGGCGAGGAGCCCGAAGCGCCCAAGCTGGAGGCCTTTGGCATGGGCTCCCTGTCTGGGTCCAAGACCTGCACCGCCCCCTCTGCGGATAACCGCGTGGGGCTGCAGGCCTCCAAGCAACAGGGCAACGTGGGTGGCAGGGATGGGAGGGGTCCCAGGCGGGGCGTGGGCGCTGGGCGCGTCTGGTGGGGGCCTTGGAGGAGGAGGAGGAGGCACGCCTGGGGCGTGCAGCGGAGTGAATGGCGGGGGCAGCAACCGAGCCCATACCCATGCCCCTTTGCCTGTGCCTGTGTCGGGGTGGGCTATTCATGCCCATGCCCTCCCGTGCCTCTGACGTTGCCCGCTTGCAGTGCGGCTCCTGCTGGGCGTTCGCCGTTGCTGCGACCGTTGAGGCCCAGGGCTTCACGGCGGGTCAGGCCAAGGTGCCGTACCTCAGCACCCAGCAGCTGGTCGACTGCGCTGTAAGCACCTCGGCCTATCCTGGTGAGCTCCAGACCGTGTCTCGGGACAACTCGGACACTCGCATCCTGGTGAATCAACTTGGACGAGAAGGGATGTCACAAGTTATTAGGGGAGCAACGGATAGGGCAGAGCTGGGTGGAGGTCGCGCGTCCAAAACCCCAGCTTCCGCTGTGCGCAGGTTACGACAACCAGGGGTGCAATGGCGGCTACACCGCTGTCACTCTCGAGTATGTGAAGAAGGAAGGCGAGTCTCGGGTTTTGGGCGCCCATGAGGCCTCGTGGTATGGGGCTGTGTGAGGTGTGGCTCGGGACACGACTTCTTCGACCCCCTCACCTGAAGGGTAGGGGGTTCGGGGCATCCTTGCTGCTCAGAGCGCTTGGGAGTTTGGGGCGGGGAGCCGTGGGAAGCGGGAATTGGAGTTCAGAGGATTTCCAGGAGCAGGACGTGGGTTGTCGGGTGTCAGGTTGCCTGGGTGTCGGGATGTCGCGGTAACGGGGTTTGGGGGGGTTTGGCCGTTGATGACTCTGGGCGCGGGTCAGCACGTCGAGGCGCCCCGTGGAGGTTTCGGAGTCGGGCGCCGTCCACCCATTGACAATGCCTTTCCTACTGTGTTGCTTGATTGCCTCCATGCCACCCAGGCCTGCTGCTTGAGTCCGACTACCCCTACGAGCTGGCGGGCTACCAGGACGGCGACCCCATCCGCAAGTCGTGCCGCTCCGGCCTCAAGTCCAACAAGAGGCGCTACTTCATCCCCAGCTACCAGCGCCTGGCGAGCGACGAGAACACCATGCGAGATGTGAGCCGCGTGCTGTGCGCATGCGCACTAGGAGCAGGGTGCATCACCGCATACGCATTAGTCACACCGCCGCTTGGACAGAGAAGTTGCCCTCGGCCCGAGCCAGGTGTCCCTTCCGGCTTCGCATTGGTGCTACGCCGTGACCGCCCATACACACACGCTTTGCCCCACCATCCCTTTCCCCCCGCCCCGCTCCGTCCCTCCTGCAGGAGATGTGCATGCGAGGCGCACGCGCCATTCTCATCAGCATCAGTGTTTGCGATACCTTCCAGTACTATCGCGGAGGGATCCTGAACAGCGACTGCCAGCCCGATGGCTATAACGGGGTGAGCACGCGTGCTCGATGCTACCACTGGATGGCCCGTGTGGCACGGGCCACACACCCGATGCTCACCACACCTTTCACGGGCCCGCAATCCCACCGGTGGATAGTGGGTCTGCCATCCTCAGCATGGACATCCGCCCTCGCCACGCCCAAAACCCAACGCATGGCCCGTCCCCTCGTGCAGCACCTGATCACCATTGTCGGGTACGGCACCGACACGGTCAACGGCAAGAGCGTGCCGTACTGGCTCGTCCGCAACTCGTGGGGCGCCAACTGGGGCGACCCGTCCTACCCCGGCTACGTCCGCATCAAGGTGCGTGCGAGAGCGGCTTGGAAGGCCCCGCCCCCTCGAGCGTGTGCAGGGCTCCCCCCGCTTGCCCTCTGCTAACCTGCATTAGTGCAGCGGCGGTGAAACAAACAGTGTCACGCAGACGGTCCGCAACCCTTGCCCTCTGCCTACCGCTTTGGACTTGGAGGGAGCGGTGGTTGTGGGGGCTAGGCCAGTAGGGCTCGCCCCTCTCCACTCCTCGCCGAATATGTTTCACCCTCGCCCACTGCCCGCTGAACCCTGCTGCCTGCAGAGGGGCGCCAGTCTCGTGGGCCTCGACAGCTTTCCGTACCGCACTGCCACGCCGTACACCAAGGGAGGAGACGACCCCTCCCCCAGCCCCAGCAAGAGCCCCAGCCCCAGCAAGAGCCCCAGCCCTAAGCCCGGCCCCAGCCCCAAGCGCAGCCCCAGCCCCAGCCGAAGCCCGAGCCCTTCTCCCTACAACGAGAACGGTGCGCTTGAATGGCAGAGCGGCTGAGGTTCCGCAAGAGCATGCCCGGGCGTGGGCAGGTGCTCTGCTACCGGTACCCGGCACGGTACCCCAACTGGAAGTCCTTCGCCTCTCAGCCGTCTTGCCATAGTTCCTGACATCCTCCCCGCTCTTCGCTTGCCATGCCCTGCGTCCCCTTCCATCCCTCCGTCCCTCAGACTTCTCCAAGTGCTACACCTCGACCGCCTGGCAGGACGGCGTGTTCCGGGCCTGGAAGGGCACCAGCTGGGGCAACTACTGGGCAGTGGCCGCAACAGCGGCATGCAACAAATACGGGTGAGCGATTGCCTGAGCAGTGGTATCTGCCTGCAAGCTCTAGCACGCAAGTTACTAGGCATAGGGAGGAAGGCACATGGGGGAAGCTCGGCATGACCAAGGCGCAAGGCGACGGTGAAGCGTTATGAGCGTTGCCTGACCTGCCCTCTCTCTACCCTTTGCCTCAGCTACGCTTATAACTATGGAGACAAGCTCACCGCCGAGCAGTCTGCGATCACGGCCTGCACCAACGGGTTTGGAGTGCCTTGCGCGATCATGAAGAGCGGCCAGGCGCAGTGCACCGACCCCTCCCGCATTGCCTCGCTCAAGACCTGGATTGAGAGCAAGGCCAAGAGCGGTCAGATCTACGCCGTCGCCATCAACGGCAGCTGCGGGACTGGCTATGGCCGCTGGAGCGACTCGGTAAGAGTCTGCGTGTGGGGCTGTGCCTGCTTGTGCGACACATGCCGTGTGGCGGCCTTGCTGGTAGGATTTAGGCAAGACGCAACGAGGGCACGCTTGCCTCCTGATGGGCAGAAGAATGCCCGTCGGCCTCTACCGTACGCATGGCTGGCTGAGACTGCGCTTGCCAATCGCCAACCCCGGGCCCTCACGCCCACTCTCTCGGCTGTTGCTGTTCCCACCACCACCCTTGCGCAGGATTGGGACTATGTCAACGATGTGGTGTACGACTGTGACGATGCCATGGCTGAGAACTTTGGCACAACCGCCAACAGCCCCTGTGGTGTCGTACTCAAGGGCCAGAAGGGCCGTACCAACCTGCTGTGCACCGATTCGTCCAAGTGGGCGGACGCCAAGGCCAGCGCTATCGAGAACACGTGGTGGGGTGAGTAGTAATGAGGCACGTGGAAGGGAGCTGCGAGCGTGGGACACAGGGTCGATGCCACCTGGTAATGGATGGGATTCGGCTGGGTCGCACAGACTGGTTAGCTACTGTAGGAAGCTAAACAGGACTTGCCAACCCCACCTTTCTTTCGCAGGTTACGCTTGGGCCATCTTCGCTGACCCCGGCTGCGGCAACCAGTGGTGTGAGTACGGGGAAGGGCGGCTGTGGCAACGGTCGGCAGGGGCAGGGGCAATGCAGCGAAAGGCACATGTTGCAGTGTGCGGCACAGGCCCTACACTTGATAATGAGAAGCAAGCTGCGGCAAGCAAGCCTTGAGGCATCTCGCAGTTACACAGTGGCTTACCTGGCGCCTCCTCCCTGCCCCTCGCTCGCGCCCCCTCTGCCCATCGGCTCGCTGAACGAGCAGACACCTACAACTGGGGCAACGTCGATGAGGCAAGTGCTACCGACACAACAGGGCTGCTTGCCCTGCGTCAGCCAGACAGTGCGTTGAGCCCGGCATTCTGCCAGTGCCAGCCCGCCCGCCCATGCATCTTGCGACTCATCCTTGCCCCACCCCCGCACGTGCTGCCGTACCCGCGTTACTCATACACAGGCGCGCAGGTCCGAGGACTCGCTTCAGGGCTGCAACGACGGGGCGGAAGAGGACTTTGGCGCCAACTCGTGTTCCGCGGTCGATTCGGGCGTGGCGCAGTGCACCGACAGCTCTAAGTGGAAGAGCACCGTGGACCTAGCCAAGAGCAAGTGCAGCAAGGGGTGAGTGGTCGGGATCCAGCAAGTGGCTGGATTGTGGATCGTAGATCAGGGTTCGGGACTGACCCAGCCAAGAGCAAGTGCGGCAAGGGATGAGCGCGTGCTCAGACAGAGGCGATGCTTGGCTTGGGTGCATGGCAATGGGCAATGGGCATGGAGTTGGCATGGCCTCGGTCGACGCATCCCCTGCAGGCCTCCCCTCCCTTGATGACTCTCTTCCGTAAGAACCAAAGTCAAAATAACTTCACCATGGCCCTCCGTGCCTGTCTCTTCTCGCCCGCAGGAAGGCTTGGGCTGTGTGGGTGGACAAGACTTGCAACCAGAAGTGGTTAGTGACTGGGATTACTGGAATCGGGCTCGAGGCCTCGGGGCTGCGTCTTCGCGGTTGCGGCGGTACTAGCCAGCCTCGCCGTCACTTGCTGCCACCTACCCTCACCTACCGTTACGCACGGCAGCCCCAGCCGCTTTGACTCATGACCGCCACGCACCCGCGCAGGTATGCATACAACTACAACACCGTCGATGACGCCCTCAACTCCGAGTGGTATGACGAGTGCAACCAGGTAAGGGTACCATAGGGTAGTATGGAGAGGAACAAGGGAGGAAAGCCCAGGGACCGTGACAGTTTTTAGGTACACGGTAGAGCTCGGCCAACCGCCAACCCGCCAACCGCAAGCGGCCTTACTTGGGGGGTACGGGTGCCCGCAGGCCGAGCGGTTTAAGCGGTTGCGTGCCGACGCGGCTCGTCCCCTTGCTCCTTCCCGCCCTATCCCTTAGCCTTCTCTTTACCCATCCACTCGTTGCTGGCTCCCCGCCCCTGCTCCCCACCCCCGCTCTGAAAGCGGCGTTGACATGCCTGCTGCATGGTGCATGGCTGCTTCGCCTTTGCGATGTGGCTCCTGGCCTCATTGTTCATCCTCCCCCTCGCTCCCCACCCCACCCCCCCGGCTCAGGCCGCCGAGAATGCGGGCAGCTCGGAGTACTCGTGTGGCGCCGTGGCCTGGGGCTACAAGTAAGGCGGATCTTCTCGTTATATACGGCACGTACGAGAGTACGACACGTACGGATAGTCGCGCCTTTAGAAGTGGCACCCTCTGGCATTAACCCGAGGGCAGTGATCCGATGCCAGGATCTACTGCCCATGTAGAAAGCAGCATGCAGTCCTGTTGCTTGGAACTTCAGCACGCGATTGGTTTACTTAGCACGAACCTTGCGTCCCGCACTAGGGGGCAGCACAGGCGGCATCAGGCTAGGCTAGGCATGAAGCGGCTAGCAGCTAGCAGCAGTGTTGGCGCGGGCTGCTTCGTGGTTTTTGACCCGGGGTCACGGCCTGGAGAATCCTTCCAACGCGGCGGTCTCGGTGCAGGGTCATGCCTTCCAAGCAAGCCTCATGCACCTTGACATTATTGATGCGTGGCTTCATGAGCACTGCGTATTGTTGCCGATAAATGGGCGCCGCTGCAAACATGCGGGCTCTGGCGCCGCTGAGGGACTCGCCCTCGGAGGGCTGGCCGCATTCCGGCGGGCTTGGAAGGAGACGGCGGCGGCCCAGGGATGCCGGCAGAAGATGTTAGACGCAGGGGTGTTAGACGCTCACCCCTGGTTAGACGGGTAGGTGTTCCCACATGGCTTGGTGTGTGCCAACAGGGGGCTACTCCCTGGTCCGTTGGGGATAGGGTCTGTTCGAGCGAGTTACACTGGTTGCACTGGTCAAGTGCCTTTGGCTGGCGCCTGTCTTCGTGTTGATGGGCGTGCCCACCTATGGCTCCTGCAACAGCTGGCCACTGATGAGAAGAAGCTTCCTTCCTTCATTACAACTGCTGTGTTTCCCGTTGGGCTGGACTGGAAGCCTAGATTCCTCTAGGGGGTGCCGTGGACAGTTGGAGCGTGGAAGGGGCAGGCGGCATTTAACGGTTGGGTACGCATGTCCTACGTCAAGTTGGCGCTGCGGGTCCAACGCTCCAACCCTGTGGGTGATAATACTCATCTGCGGGCTCTGCCGGCTTGGCCATGCTCCGGAGGCAGACCGCAGACGCTTAAGAGCGGCCCTGTTGTCTACGAGTGCTCACCTGAAGTGCCCCGCAAGCCGCAACTGTAAGGCGGCCTGCCGCTTCACCCCGCCGTCTGAGCACCCGCCCTTGCTTCCCCAGCCACGTACACTGACTGCGCTGGCATAGATCACACCCAATCGCCCATCAGCCCTCAGGACTTGCTGAGAGAGGCGCGCGGTGGCGCCAGGGGTTTTGAGCACTCGAGGCTCTAGCATTCTAGCGTAGCTGATGTCAAGTGGAGCTGGGGACGGAGGGCGAGGGTGGCGGCTGCGCCCTTAAACAGAACGACAGCTTAATCGACCCTGGTGCCACCCGGCAGGACCCGTCTCCACGCACTCAACTCCGCTGGTATCAGATCTTCCTCAACCGCGTCCTTCCACCAACAGCCACAAGCAGGCGCAACCGTCAACCGCTCCCCTCAACCGCCGCGTATGAATGGATAAGTCATACCAGACACGCCCCTGCCCAGCCGCACGAGCCTTGCTCCTGACTGCCTCTCCCACACCAACGCGCGATCGGCGGGTGTGCCCAGGCTTGGCAGGCATGTGCATGACCCGGACGTGCCGTGAACAACCAACTGGGATCCAGCAAGCATGTCCACAACCCAGATGCGCCTTGGACAACCAACTGGGATCGAGTCATGGAGCAAACAGGGCCGTGCACTCCACACGGGGTCAGGAACGGCCCGGTGCTGCTCACAAGGCAGACATCCGGCAGCGGCCTAAGCGGCATGAGCAAACCACGCGCCCGCCACGCGCCCAACCGAGGAAGTACCAGTACCAGTAATTGCCGCCTCAACCAAAGGCAGAACAGTCAGGCCATGCTTGAATACGAACGGGGCGCGACTGCGCAGCCCCTGCCCATCCCCATGCCGATGTACGTTCTTCCGCCCCAGGCCCACAACCCATCCACAAAGGCGTTCTTGGCTCCAGAGCTCGCCGCACAAGGTATAACCACGTGCGAAGCGCCCCGGTTGGCGGGGGCCCAGCCCAAAAACGACGATAGGTCGAAGCACCCACCCCCAGAACGCAGCAAGCCTCCAACGAATGCAGACAGGAGTCGCATGGCCAGACGTCCGCGTGCGAAGGACCGCGAAAGAGCGCCGAAAGAGCACATGCACCCACCACAACACCAGGTCAATAGCCGCACAGATTGAAACTCACACATCCCAGGCCCCTTCCAAGGCCATCCCTAGAAGTCAGGAGGAACCCCAGACAACAAATGCCTCCGATAACGATGCATCCGGCTCATCTTCTGGTCGTTATCTACAGCCTGACCCGACCTGACCGTCCTTTTCTCGCGGCGACGAAATGCAGTCTGCACTCCTTCGAGCGTGCTTTCGCGCCGTACAGTGCCAAAACTGTACAAGCCAGGCCCCAATGCATGCATATCCCGCATCCCATATATACTAACCAGCCCCACCCCATGCGTTATCAACTTAAACCCGCGCGGAGGGCCACGCCAGGGCCTTGCTTTCCGCAACACTCCGCAACACTTCACAACACTGCGCCACACTATGCTCTAAAACGATAAGCTCCTGGCCCTGGCGGCCTCCTGGCCCCTGGTGCCGACGCCGCTGCGCGCACCTCAGCGCGGCGGCATGCCCCCCATGTGCTGCATGGGGCCCTGCCCCTGCAGCGCCGCCGCCAGCGCCTCGTGCAGCCCCCCGCCCCCACCTCCGCCGCCTCCACCTCCGCCGCCTCCGCCCTGGGCCATGCCGCCGTACCGCATGCCCATGCCCATGCCCAGATCGTCGCCCATGCCCCCGCCCATGCCCATGCCAATGTTGCCAGGGTGGCTGACCGTCCGGCTGCCGCCGTGGCTTCCGGCGTCGTAGCCGGGGTAGGAGCCGCCCGCGCCAGGGCCGCCGCCGCCCAGGCCGTTGCCGTGGGAGTAGCGGTGCAGGTGCGGCGGTTGGCCCATGTGGGGCTGGCCGTGGGGGGCGTGGAGGTCCGGCGGCGCGGAGGAGATGTGGCCCAGGCCTGGGGCGCAGACAAGGGGAGGGGCGGATGAGGGGCGGGTGAGGGGCGGGTGATTGGGGCGGTGGAGGATGCTCTTCCTTCTTTGGGGCAGAACGAACCGGGCTGGTATTGGACCAGGCATGGGCAATACTTGCGCCCGCTCCGACCCGGCGCGCTGCCCTCCCCTAGCCCCACGCCCCACGGCCGCAGCAAACAGACCAGCCTCTACGCCCTCGACATTGACCACCCGCATGCCTCACACTGATTACTAATACCAAATGATAAGCACTCACCGTACGAGTCCATCCCGCCCGTGTACGAATGCCGCTGGAAAGCCGGCGGCGCTGACAGCACAGGCACCGGAGGCTCGGACCCGGCCCCAAAGCACGGCCCTCCGCTGCGGCCCGATGCAGCCCACGGCGGCTGCCCGGGGGACGTGGGCGCGCGCGGCGGCAGCCCCGGCGCCCGCGGCGGCAGGGCGGACCGGGGCGACTGGGACTGCGGGAAGGAGCCCGAGCCGGGCCCAAGCGAGCCCGAGCTGGGCCCCTGGCTGGGCCCGTTCAGGCCCAGGGCCCGCTCCGCCGCCAGCAGTCGCTCCTGCTGCTGCTGCCAGTTGGGGTTGGTGGTGGGCAGGTGGCCGAGGCTGCCGGCCTGCGCTGGGGCAAATGCAGCCGGGCCGGAACCGGAACCGGAACCGGAACCGGAGCCGGAGCCGGAGCCAGAGCCGGGAACAGAGCCAGTGACAGAGCCGTGGACAGAGCCGGCGGCGGTGACTGCACTGGCGTGAGGCGAGAGGGAGGAGAGGGGCTGCAGGTGGGCGGGCGGCTGGGGCCAGGGCTGCATGCCGGAAGGGCCGGAGCCCGAGTGCCCCGAGGCGCAAGGAGGGCCGCCGGCGCCGGGGCCGGGGGCGGTGAAGGAGGGCGGGCCCGAGGCGGGGCCGGGGCCGGGGCCGGGGCCGGGGCCGGGGCCGACGGAGCTGCCGAGCTCTCCGCTCACGCTGGCGAAGCGGGGCGGGGGGTCCATGGCGAAGGGGGTGCCGCCGGCGCCCGAGGCAGCGCTGGGGCCCAGGGGGAGGGAGCCGGTGGAGGCGCGGGGCGCGCGGGGCGCCGCCGCCGTGGCTGCGGCGCCGGAGCCCGACCCGCGCTGGGCGGGTGTGGATGCCTCGGCGGCGCGCTGCCGCTTGCTCTTGCGCTGCCCGCCCTGCGGGGTGGAACCAGGTCACGAGAGCAAAGGGAGGGAGGGGGCTGGTTAGAAGAGCCATTGCTGCAGCAGCAGCATTGATTCATGGTCGCCAGCAAAGGTCCCTAGACCGCCGCCGTCAGAGCCCCTGTCACACGCGGGAGCACGCAACTCGAGCACTGGCATACCGGCACCAACCCACCACCACCAGCCGCCCCTCCTAGCCCCATCCCCTACCTTGAGCACCGGCCGGCCACCCCCCCCCACCAAGCCCCCTCCCCTCCGACCCGTACCCATCCACCCGCCCCTCCGACCCACACCTTGAGCACCCCACCACCCCCTCCACCCACGCACTCACCCCACCCTCCCCCGCCCTCTCCCCTCCCCCCACCGCCACCAACCCTGCCCCACCGACGCACGGACAGCCACCCCCCCCCACACACACACGCACCTTGAGCACGGGCAGCCCGCGCGCCGTGAGCCACGCCCCCAGCGCCTGGTTGTCCCCCGCCGTCTTGATGGAGCAGTGCCACTTGGCGGTGGTGCTGCCGCCCTCCTTCTCGAAGCGGGAGCGGGACACATACTGGTTGTTCCAGAAGATGCAGTCCTGTTTGGGGGGAGGGCGGGAGGGGTTAAAGGGGGGAGGGAGGTTTGGGAGGGTGGCCAGGGTTAGTGACGGGCGTAGGAAGGGACACGAGAGGTGGTTGTTCCAGAAGATGCAGTCCTGTTTGGGGGGAGGGCGGGAGGGAGGGGGGAGGAAGGGGGCAGGGTTAGTGCCGGGCGTAGGCAGGCTATGCGCTGCGGGGGCGGTGGTGGAGGAGGGCGAGGCGCTGCCCGTGCTGCACGCCATGGCCTACACCGGCGGGCTGCTGGTGCGTGCGGCGCTACGCTGTGCCGTGTGCGCCCCCCCCCCCTGTCAGGACCCACCTGGTTGGTGAGGTAGCGGTCGGGGTGGAAGATGCCGTGCACCGTGATGCGCACCCGCTTGCCCTCCGAGTCCACCTGGGGGGGGAGGAAGAGGGAGGGAGGGAGGGTGGGAGGGGGGGAGGGGCAGGTGTGGGACGGAGGGGATCGGCGCTGGGGCCAAGGCCAGCGAAAAGGACCCAGCGCCTTCGCAACACTGCAAACCGCCAAGTTGCAGCAATCCGCCAAGTTGCCAACCGCGAACCCGTTGATTGCCCCAAGCGGGCCCCAAGCGGAGACGGGCCCCTCTCAGACTCTGTCCCCAGCCCAGCCCCCGCCGCCGCAAACCCGGCCCCCGGTGTCTCCTATCATGCGAGTCTAGAAGTTGAAACGCCGCCGCCGCTCACCTGGCGGCCCTGCCCAGACACCAGCACAGCCACCGGCGGCGGCAGGTCCTCGGGTCGGAACTTCCTGGCCGCCGCCGCCGCCTCGTCATCATCGTCGCTGCCGTCGTCGCCGCCGCCGCCGCCAACTGAGGGCGGCGGTGTGCGGGACCGCGGCGGCGGCGGCACGCGCAGGCGCTTCTGGGAGTTAGAGGCACTGCCGGGGCCGCCGCCGCCAGCGCCGCCGCTGTTGCTGCCGCCGCCGCCGAGCGTCAGGCCGCCGAGGCCGCCGAGGCCACTCAGCGAAGACAGGCGGCCGCTGTTGGGGCCGTCGGCGCCGCCGCTGAGGCTTCCACCGCCGCCACTGATGCCGCCGGCGCCACCGCCGCCGTTGAGGCTGAGGCTGCCAAAGCCGCCGCCGCTGTACGACGAACGGGGATGTTCCTGGCCGCGGCCGCCGTCAAGCGCGCCGTCGGCGAAGCTCAGGCTGATGTCGCCGCCGCCAGTGCCGGCGCTGGGCCGGCGGTCCCAGCCACCGCCGCTGCCGTCGTTGCCGCCGCTGCCGCCACCGCCGCCGCCGGCGGAGTGGCGGCGCGCCGCCGCCACCGCCTCCGACGCCGCCAGAGAGAACGGGCTGGAGCCAGCGGTGCCGGCGCCGGGCCTGCCGTCGACGCCGCCGCCAGGCGCCGCCGCCGCCGCCAGGCCGCCGGCCATGGCGCGAGGCGGCAGCGGGGCACCCCACCCATGTGCCTGGACCTGGGGCTGAGCAGTCGGCGACGGAACCCAGACGGTGCCAAAGGGCCCAGGCTGCGGAGGCACTGGGACGGCCGCGCCGCCAGCCGCCAAGCCACGGGGGGAGATGGGAGGGGTGCCGGAGGCGGACCCCGTGGCGGAGATCCTGCCGCCGCCGGCGGCCGCCGGCGCGCCCTCCACGTACCCCGAGTTGCTGCCGCGCTTGTCGGTGGTGCCGTACGTGCCGTACGGCGCGGAGGACTGGCGGTTGGTGGCGGTGGCGCCGCCGTTGGGGCTGCTGCAGGCGAGGTTGCCGGAGGACGACAGCAGGTGGTCGTTGTTGCCCGTGAAGCTCAACCGCGCCGCACCGCTGCCGTACGGCGTGGGTGCTGCCGTACCGGGGGCGCTGCCGCTGCCGCTGGCGCTGATGCCGCCGGCCGAGGGCTGATGGGCCGGCAGCTGGGAGGCCGACGAGGGGGCGTGTTGGGTTTGGACGTCCTCCATGTCAGCGGAGGGCTGGTCGCATGTGCCGGCGGCGGCGCCGGCGGCGGGCGCGGCGCCGCGGACGGCTGCCAGGAGGTCGCGGTGGAGGGGGTTGGAGGGGTCGAGGCCGGCGGGGGCGGTGGGGGAGATGGCCATGGGTGCCTGCTGCGGCTGCGGCTGCATGGGCCCTGGGCCCTGGGCCCAGATCTGGGGCGGGGGCCCCACGGGCGGCGGCGCCGCGGGCGGCGGCGGCACCAGGAGCGCCGGCGGCCGCTGCGGGCCGCGCGTGGCGGCGGCGTCGGCGGCGGCCGGCTCGGCGGCGCCGACGGAGGCGGTCCGGGAGGGGCTGCGGCTGCGGCTGCCGCGGCCGCTGGACGGCTCGGCGCCGTCGAGGCTGCAGCCGCTGTGCTGCAACCGGGGCGCGGCCGAGGCTGAGGCTGCCTCGGTTGAGACCGGCGCCGAAGGGGGAGTTGCTGCCAGCTGTGCTGATACGACCTCGGGGGGGACAAGGCCGATGCCGTAGGGCGTTGAGCGGGAGCCCAGGGTCTGTAGAAGGCCGGGGATGTCTGGGAGAGAGTTGGAGTCGAGGGATGCGAGCATGGGGATGTCCTGGGCTGAGCTGGGGTCCGAGGCGGTGAGGCCGGCGGGTGGGCGGGCGGCTGCGTTGTTGCTGCTCGAGGGCTGGCCGACAGGGCCTGCGGGGGCTGCGCTGCGGGGCTGGGCGTTGTCGGTGCCCGGTTGCGGGCCCATCGCGGGTGCCGCGGAGGCATGGCCGGCCGGCTGCCCGACGCTGATCAGAATCTGCAGCAGCGCCTGCATCGAGTCGTTTCCAGGCAGCATGGCGCTCTCGATGGGGGGCCCGTCCACAACAGGCTGCGGCTGAGGCCGAGAGCCCTCCTCATCCTCGTCCAGCAGGCTCCCGGTCGCGAACGCGCTGCTAGGATAGCGTTCGCCATAAGCTTGCACACGGCTAGCTTCTGACATGTCCCGGCCGCTGTGGCTGGTGCGCGCAGCGTCGTCGGGCTGCATTCCGGGGCGCGGCGACGCGGGGCGCTCGCAGAAGGTCTCGCCCTCGCCTTCGGAGCTACAGCAGAGCTCCTTAGCGGCTTGCCATGGGTTGGGCTGCTGCTTAGGCTGCTCAGGTCGCGGGTCTACGCTGCACTCGGTTGCGGAAACACCCTCAGCGGTCATTCAGGGTGCTCTAAGCGTGCCGAGTGCTCCTTTTGGATGCGGGCTATGTGCTATGGTCGCGGGCTGCGGTGCAGAGTGCGGTTTTGGCTCGCGCACTTGCTGATGGGGCTTTGGAATGCGAAGGCAGAGGCGAGGTGCTGCGGCTGTGCACGTCTTGTCGCGAGCGCATGCGGGGTCGCTGTGGGATATGGCAGCGGTACGCCGATGGGGACGACAACGGCGAGCGGGCGAGCAGGCCCAGCTCGACCTTCCCGCGAGGTTGGGGTGTGGGCTGCTCGCCTCGCGCGGCCATACTGGACGCGTCCCGCCGGTCACCTCTTCGCCCGCCCAGACCTTGGACTGATACCTTCGCATGCTCGCTCTTGTTCGACGAGAGCGGGGGCCAGACGCCCGCGTTGCGAGCCGCTGCATGCTGTTGTCACGACACCCCGCAGCGACCAGAGACCTTGTCCACAGCATAGCGCTCTCTTTACTGTAGCTGCGGGCTTGCTTGGTACAGTCCCGGGCACAAATGTCTGGCTCGACCAGGATTGCGACCGCTGCAAGTACCCCGCGCACAGCGCAGTCAGCCATACTCGCTAGGCTATTGAGTCGGTCGTGAAGCTCGGGTCAGAAAAAGCAGCGGGTCTTGGCGGTCAAAGCGGGGCTGACCAACCGCTGTGAGCAGCTTCCCCTGGCGAAGCAGGCTGGGCCCATTCGTAGCGGGGACTGCCGCGCCACGTTCTGTGTTTTTGACCTCGGGTGGGCAGCCCCTGAGTTCCCACGCAGTGACCCGACATGTCAACAGCTTGTCTTCATAGGTACATACCTCCTCCCTGTCATAGCCCCGTGCCATTGGTCGTGCCAATGATCCTCGCCGCCCGGTCGCAGGGCTACAACTTGCGCCAGCGCACACCTTTACAATGTTGCAACAGCAGAGCCCCCTGTCGTCTGCCCGGGACCGACGGGATGCATCAACCAAGAGGCATCTTGGCAACACACACATAGGCTCCGACGCGGCTCCAGCGGCGACACACACGTAACGGGTTCGGGATGGGCGGGATGGGTCGGGCTTCGGTTTCCTCGGGCTTTCGGTTCCGTCTCTAAGGCCGGCCGGTTAATCACCGCGCCCACGACTCTCAGGCTCATGCGAGCAGCCCTTCACACATAGGCAACTTCGGACCCTCGGCACTATGCCCCTTGCTCTCCATTTCGCCGCTTTCTACCTAATGGTGCTATGCTCACAGTCGCCCCGACCTGTCATCTTCACATGTCCGCATTAGTCCCTTCCCCCTGATCGGCAGAACCAGCATGCCACGCCCAACCACACTAAAGCTTCCGGCGTAGCTTGCAGATGCTCCGTGCGGTGCGCTCTTTTCTTGCTCGCCCCGCGCTCTCACTTGCTCGCTAGATGCGCTAGGTGACAGACGCAATACCGTCGGCCCAATACTCATCACTCCCCCTCCTTCCCCTAGGTTGGACTCCCGCATACCCTGCGGCTTACTTGGCAGATGACATATCCATGCATTATCAAACCCTTCTTCGTGCAGTATAAGCCCCTTCCACCCGCTTCCACACCTTGCGGAAGTCAGCCACCCCCCTTGCAGCCCGCACTCTGTACGTGCATCTGTATCAACCCAAATCATCCGCGCCACACACATGCATCGGGAAAGACCACTCCCAAGCCCTCCGTGCTTGTGCTTCATTCGTGCGCCCGGGCCCCGTGATCACAAGCCATCGAAACCCGGATAGCTGCAGGTTGCGTAAACCCATAATGAAAGCCCCTCTGCCTCGCACTCCCCCTTGCTGAACCCATGACGTTTTGCACCCAGCAACAAGCCCCGCCCCAACCGCACAGTGCAAACTGGCCAAGCCCCCGCCCCTCCCCCTGGGCACATCATACCATGCAGGACACCCCAACGCTAGGTGGCGCTGCTCCCGCTCCCATCCGTGCCGCTCCGCCTCTGCTCCTGCTCCTGCTGCTTTAGCAGCGCCTGCAACGCTGGAAGAGTGCATCCTGACATGGAATGGTCCGCGATCATGCGGTCCGAAGCCAGGATGCCCTCGCAGCTCAGCTCGTCGGCCGAAACCCACACCGGCCGGTAGCTGGGCCCTGGGCCCTGGGACCGAGCGGAGGCGGCCCGGGAGATCGAGAAGGAGCCGAACCGGGACGAAGAGCCGGCGGGGGTCGTGGGGCTGGCGGGGAGGCCGAAGCTGCTGCTGCCGCCGGCCCGGGTGTGTGTGCTGTCCTGGCGGAAGACGGGGACGGCGCTGGGCTGGAGGTACAGGATCTGGGGGGAAGGTAAGGGCGGAGCAGGGCAGAACGGTAAGGCCCCTGACCCTGTGCGGCTCTGTCACGCTCAGTGCGTGTCGGCGATGGCCACCATTAGGTCGCCCACACCAGCAGGCCTCATTGTAAGACGAGTCGCAAACGCACCTTGCCCGGCGCGTGCAGCTCCGGCATGTGCTCCGCTGCCTGCACGCCCCGGTGGTAGCGCCACAGCGCCTCGGCGGCCTGGGGCCAAGGTAGGCGGGACGGGTGGGGAGCACAAGGGGGCGGGGGAAGAGGGGGTCGGGAAGCGGTCGGGAAGCGGAGGGGGTTGGGATATGGCAGCGGTACGCCGATGGGGACGACAACGGCGAGCGGGCGAGCAGGCCCAGCTCGACCTTCCCGCGAGGTTGGGGTGTGGGCTGCTCGCCTCGCGCGCCATACGGACGGCGGGCGGGGAACACACGGGGAGCGAGATTTTGACGAATCCCCGGTCGAGACTGGAGATCCCGAAACACACGCCGAGAACACCGGGGGGTTGAGGAGGAGGTGGCGGGGAAGCTCCCGGGGAGCCGGACACCCGGTGCCCTTTTAAAGCGGGAAACACTCCTCCTGCAAGCGTTGGGTGAAGCGCAGGGCTCCAGACCACAGCCGCCGTCCTGCAGGAAGACTGCAGGCGCAATCGGCTACGGCTTCCCATGGGCACCTATCGGCTTTCTATCAACGCTGCACCCTAGGCCGCCCGCGTGTACCGTACTACCTGCGCAGGCCAACACACACACACACACAGGCATGATCCCCTCTCCGCCTGCCCCGGGCCCCACCTGCGGCGGCAGCGCCTCGTACGGCAGCAGCAGGCTGGCCGCCCGGCGCATGAGGTTGGCGCTGCTGAGGCTGGCAAGCAGCACCTGGACCTTGGAGCAGCTGCGGGGGCACGGTCAGCAGGGAGGCAGGTTGGTTGTGGTTAAGTCCAGGGGACCCCAGTGAACAGTGCAAGCCCCAGCGTGCATGCACACTCAAGACCGACACGCCACGCAATGGCATTGCCACGCCCCCAACACACCCGAAGGGTAGTCCCCTAAGGCCCCGTGGTGCGGTCATTGGCCTCACCTGCACCGAGCCAGCGCTGACACCATTTCGTCACGGTACCGCTCCATGGTCTGTGGGTCAAGGGGGGAAAGAGGAAGGGGGGAACAGGATGCATCGTGCATTCAACCTTGGCTAAGCTGGGGCGCGATGTCCGTGTTTCCTCACCCCTGTCCTCCCGTCGCAGACCCCCATATCCCTCCGCCCCTCCCCCCCCAAAGCTCCCAACTGACCCCACCCCCCTGCCCCTGTCCCCCCACCTGCGGGCTGAGCCGGGGCACAATGTCCTTGCCGCCCACCACGCTGACGCAGAAGGGCGCGAGCGCGGAGCTGAGCGCCGGGCTGGCAAGGGCCCCTGGGGGTAGGAATGGCGGCGGACAGGGCTGAGTTGCACGGGCAGGGAAGCAAAGTGGTGCTTAGCGTGGGTAAGAGTGTGCTGTTGGACGGAAGTGGGAGACCACGTCGGGTGCGGGTCGACGCCCACTAGCTACCGTTAGGTTGAGTGGCGACTCCTCTTGATCTCTGGTTCGCGCCACTAGCTAGAACGGCAGTAGTCTTCACCGCAACGCCCTGTACCACGAAGGCCAACAGCCCTACCGGGCGGCGAGAAGGCCCACGCCCGGACCTCCACGTGCGGCAGCGCCGCCCTCAGCCGCATCGCCAGCAGCGCCGCGGTGCCCCCGCCCAGGGAGTGCCCCGTCACCACCAGCCGCCACGGCCTGCCCGTGTCGGCGCCCGAGCCTGACCCCGTGCCCGAGCCCTTGGCGCCGCCGGTTCCCATGGGCAGCGGCAGCGGCAGCGTCACCAGCCGCCGCCTGCCGCCGCTGCAAGCGCCGCCCGTGCGGCTTGGCGTGGCGCCGCGCGGGCACGGAGGGTTCCCGCCCAGCAGGCGAGCGATGTGGGTCGCGGCGCTCTCGAGCGAGAAACGGCGCGCTTCAGCGGGCGGCGGCGCTTGGGCGGAGTGCACAGCTGCGCTGCGCGCCGGCGCTTCAGCCGCTCGCTCGGCTTCCGCTGGTGCAGCGCGCTCCTGTGCACCGCCGCCGCCCTGCCCTGCTGTCGCCTTCTCCGCAGACGCGAGCGGTTCAGACCGGGCCTCGCTCTCAACCGCGTCCGCATCCTCCACCGCGCTAGGCAGCTCTGCCCGGGGCGAAGCGCGCTCCACCCCACTCAGCCCTGACGCCACGAAGGCCGCGGCATCAGCCGGGTCACCGCTCGCGGACGCCCGGCGCAGGCGGCTGCTGGGGCGCGGCGGCGAGCGCATACCTAGCTGGGGCGGGGACTGGGGGGCGTGTCGTGCGGCTCCCTGTCTCACCAATCCGGGTGTGGATGCCCCCAGCCTCTCTAGGGTCCCGCGCTCCTGGTCAAGCGCGGCTGCGTCGACCGGTGATAACGAGCCATCTTTGCTACCGTAAGAGCCACCGACGGCCGCCGGCCTCCAACCGGGCAGCAGGGGCGCCGGCCAGGCCACGCCGTCCGCCTCTTCGCCGCTGCACACGGAGGCGCGGCGCACGCCCTTCGCCCTTGGCTGATGGTCAGAGCAGCAGCCGTTCTCTGAGGGTACTGATGAGGGCAGCAAGGGCACCGCACCAGCCGCAGTGCAGCCCGGGTCGTCGTCTCCGCACACGGAGGCGCGGCGCAGGCGGCTGGGGCGCGCGGGGGCGTGGCGGGCCTCCGCCTGGAGCGCGGGGTGGCCCCTGCTGGCCAGGTCGGGGCTTGGCGGCGGAGAGGGGCGCTGTGGTTGCGTGCTGTTGGCCCCACTGGCCCCGTTTGGCGCGCTTGCGCTGGCCACTCCATTCGCCTTTGGCTCGTAATCAGATTCGCCGCCGTTCTCTAAAGGCAGCAGGGGCACCGCTGCAGCCGCAGTGCCCGGGTCGTCGTCTCCGCACACGGAGGCACGGCGGAGGCGGCTGGGGCGCGGGGGCGAGTGGGGGGCGCACCCCCTGGCTGCGGGATGAGGCCCGGGCTCGGACTGGCGCAGCTGGGGCCCGCCGGCGCCTCCACCTGTGCGCGGCAGGGACTGCTGTGCGGCCAGAGAGACACGGCTCCCCCCGGCTGGAACGGTTGCATGGCCCGTGCCTGGGTCCTTCGGCGCGTGCCCATTGCTGCCGACGTACACCGCACCCGCTGCTGTTTCGGGCTTTGGCGCGGACGTCCGGGTCTCTCCTGACAAGAGGCCGCCGGGGAGCAGGGAACGCAGGGCTTGCAGGCCCAGGCTGCCGAGGGAGCTGCTGCTTCTGGGGGCCGGGCCCAGAGTGCTGGACATGAGGCTCGACGGCCGGGCGCTTGGGCTCCGCCAGCTGCGGCCGAGGCCGCCAGCACCGCCGTCCGTCGCCCGGCCGCTACTGCCGGGGCCAAGGTCCAGGCTGCTGCGAGACCCTGGGCCCCGAAAGCTTCCCGGGTTAGAGCGGCTCAGCTCCGCCGACACAAGCGTAGGCATTCCCGAGTCGAGCCGGCGCCAGGCCGGAGGTCCGCCCGCAGCGCCCCCGGCCCGGCCGCTCGGGCTGGGGTGCATCGCCGCCGGGGCGTTGGAGGGCCGGACAGACAGGAGCGTGGGCAGGGCGCCTGAGTTGAGCTGGCGCCAGCTGGACGGGGGGCTGCCCGCGCCGGCGACGGTGGCGGCGGCGGTGGTGGGCGCGCCGTCGCCGCTGCGGGCGCTGGGGTGGGGCTCCAGGGCGCCGCCGGGCCACCTGCTGCTGCCCTCCGCCGGCGCTCTGCCGATCTCGGCACGGGGCGGCGCGCGGTGCGTGCGCCGCGTGCTGAGGCTGCGCCAATCCACGCCGCGGTACCGCGCGGAGGCGCTGGCGGCGGCGGCGCGAACGGATGCCAGCGAGCTAAGCCCGTACTCCTCCTCATTCGCAGGCGCAGGCGCGGGCGCAGCCGGGCTCGAGGCAGCAGCGACGGCGGGCGCTGCGGAGGCCGCCAAGTCGGCCTCAGCGGGCGGCGAGGGGGCGGGGGCGGGGAAGAGCAGCTCCAGCAAGCCCAGGCGCTCGAGGTCCGTGAGCACCGCCTCCGTGGCTACGGGTTGGGGAGCGGGGTCCATGGGCGCTTCAGTTGCAGGGCGGGTACGTGCCGGGTGAGCGTGACTTTCAGCTCGCAGCTGGCAGGTCCGCGAGGCAACCGGGGCCCGGCTTCAACCGCACCGCAACACAACAAAGCGCCGCTCACCGCCCCAGATGCCGCCGTGGACGAGCACGGGTGCCTCATTGCCCCCTGCACCCTCGCCCGGAGCCGCCGCGTCCAGCAGGCCCGGTGGCAGCAGGTGTCGTACGTCGTACGGCTCCAGCAGGCAATCTGTCACGATGTCCTCCACCGATGCCGTACCACGCACCGAGATGACCACGGACCTGCGGTGGTGGAAGCGTCAAGGACTGCGTGTGGAAAGCTGGCTGGGGCTATGTACGCTGGGGCTGGGCGTTGAGTGCGTCAGCGAGAAAGGGCGCGAAGCCGGGTGTCGTACGTAAGTACGAACGTACCGAGTGGGCTCGTCCAGGCATACGGCGTACGGCAGGTAGCCCTCGGCGGAGTTCTCTGCGGGCGTTAAGCGGCGAGGTACAAGCTTAAGCCACTCCAGGCCCACAGAATGCCCCAAACAGTACCCGCCCCCCCCATTAGTCATGAGGCGTGCAGGGACTTGCCTGTGTTGACGTACGCCACGTACGGCGTGATCTGCTCCATGCACTCCCGGATCGCCTCACGCATCGCATCCTGCGCGCTCAGCTGCGGCCCCAGCCACCTGGCCAGCCACGAGCCGCCCTTCTTCCCCCCCTCCCCCACGGCGCTGTGGGGGTCGTGCACTCCGTAAGCAGCAGCCGCGTACCTGTTTAGGGCGTGGGGGGGAGGGAATGCAAGCGGACACGCTGTAACGAAGAGCGTCAGAGTGGGAAGCGGGCACACAGCCAGTCAGCCACCCGTTCTTCAGCGCAACGGCATATGCGGGTGCAGTGCCGTACGCACCTGCCGTACACCAGGGCCTCCTCCAGCGTCTGCCGGTCCACCGTCTCGCGCTCGGCCGCGAACGCGGCCGCCAGCGCTGCATCCGCGATCCGCTGCCGCAGCACCGCCGCCGCAGCGCTGGCGGAAGCGCTCGAGCGCTGCGACCCCGTCCCCGCAGCTCCCGCCGCCGACCCAGACCGCCCCGACACCGGTGCCCACTTTGGCGCCTTTGCCTTCCCCTCCCCCCCAGACCTAGACCGGCCAGCGGCGGCCACACTCCCGAAGCCCGCGGCCGCAGCTGCTGCGCTGCCGCCCCTGCGCCCACCGCTGCTCCCCACCCCCTCCTCCTGCTCCTCCTCCGGCTCCTCCACATCATCATCATCCTCGTCCGTCGCTTCTGCATCCGCCTCCGTCTCCGCCTCCGCCTCCGTCACTTCGCCGGCCAGGAGCTCTGCCTCCACCTCCGCCAGCTCCTCCGCCAGCTCCTCCAGGTGCGGCTCCATGCCGCCGGGCGTGAGCTGCAGCATGCGGTGCAGCACGGTGACCGCAGGCGGGATGGGCACCTCGGCGGGAGCGTGGCCGTGGCCGTGGATGGGGCCCGCGGAGGGCGGCGCGGCAGCGGCGGGGGGTGATGGAACGGCGGCGGCGGGTGCGGCAGATGGGGCAGCGGCAGAGGCTGCCGGGGGTCTCGGGCCCACAATTGAAGTCATGGACTCCACGGAGGTGAGCCAGTAGGGCGCTTGGGCTGCTGCGGTAGCTGGTACATGGGGCATGTGGGGAACCTGCGAGGACGCTACCGGCAGCAGCCGCGCCGCCATGGTTGCGGTGGAGGGTAGGTGCTGCAGTTGGGGCCTTGCGGCCGCCGCATCAAGCGGCAAAAAGGGCGGCAGCGGCCGTTGGATGGCCATGAAGGGGGACGGCGGCACCTCTGGCGGCGCCTCTTCGCTAGCGGCTCCCGGCTCGGGCCCCTCGGAGGGAGCGGCTCCTCCGTCGCCGCCCAGCCCTGACGGCCCCACGGCGGCGAGAGCCGGAGGGGCCGTGGCCGATCCCTCCTGTGCACCAACGCCGGTGTCACAGGCTCCCGCAATCCCATCATTGCCCTGGCCTGCCCCTGACGCGACCAGGCGGTCCGGCTGATTGGGCCGACCCGCCGGCTCTGTCCCGGGCTTATACGTGGTCCCCTCCGCTCCTTCATCTACTTGACTATCCCCGTTGATGCTGGAGATGGCGAGGCGAAGCACGCAGTGGCTGGGGCCCAGCGCGTTCGCATTCCTCGGAGGGAAAGGCAGGGTGGGGCTGCCAAGGCCGCTGGATGTAGCCGAGATGAGGGTTGCGTTGGCTTCCGAGCGCGCCGCCGCCATGTGCTCACGTGCTCGCATCGCGACCACAGAGGCCATGGGCGTGAGCTGGCGCGACGTGATGTCAGGCCCCTCTCGGGCCCCGTTGGGCCCCGCTGGGCCCCGCTGCGTGGACACATCATCGGCCGAGAGGGAGCGCGGCGCCATGGGCTGATCGGGGGCCTGGGTCTGGGCCTGGGCCTGGGCCTGGGGCGGGACCGGCGGGGTCCAGGCTCGCGGATATGCAACCATGGACCGTGCCGAGGCCACCAACTGCTCCCGATTCAGCGCTGCGGACCGCATGAGCCTCGCAGCGACCTTGGCTTGGTGCCGGCCCGGGCCCGCGCCAGCGGCCTGCGCTTGCCCTGCCTGGCCCCCCGCCGTCGCCGGCTGCGCCGCCAGCGCTTCGTTCGAGCCCGCCGGCGCCTCCGCCTCCGCCGTCGAGCCGCTAGGCTCCGTCGCGGCCGAACCCGGCGCGTACAGCTCGCGCCCTGCAGCGCTGGCCTCCGCGCTGCCGCCACTTGCCTTTGCCTCTTCCTCCTCGCCTGTCGCAACCAGGCTGCCGTCCGCGGTCTGGCGCCACGCGTCCCCTTTCCCGTTTGCCGAGCCCTCCTCCCCCGCTTTGCGGTGTGGCTCATCGTCGCCTGCACCGGCCGTTCCGTCTGCGGTCTGGCGCCTCGAGTGCAGGTGCCGAGGCAGCTCAGCCAATAGCATCTGGAGGTACCCCTCGGCAGCAACCGGGTCGAGCTGCAGCATGCGCCTCAGCTCCACGACGGCGGGCGGAACCGCCCTAGCTGGATCCGGAACGGGATCCAGGGCGGGATCCAGGGCGGGATCCACATCCCGTGCCGCCGCGCGGTCGGTGGAGGTGGTGGCGAAGCGCGATGGGGCGGCCACGGCCGCGGACGCGGAGGGGGGCAGCATGTTGTCTAGGGACAGGGGCAGGCTCACATCGCACGTGGAGGCTCCGGCGCCTGAAGCATCATTCGGCTCGGACCGGCCAGCCAGCTGCAACCTTGCGATGGCCGCAGAGGACACAGGCGCGGAAAGCGGCCAGGTCCCCGCGGGCTGCCCGGGCTGCGACAACGGCGCCGGCGACTGTGGCTGCTCCCAGGCTCCTCCCGAGAACGGAGACGGTGCCGGGTCGGGCCGCTTGATGGCCACCGGCTCGAGCCTCTCTCGCATGTTGGCACCGCCCAGCGGCCCCGCCTGCAGGCGCCCTGGCGGCGGCGGCGGCGGCGGCGGGGGCGTGCCGGCGGCGCGGGCCGCCTGCGCCGCCGCCGCCGCCGCCACCATGGCGTCCCGCAGCACCCGCCGCCGCCGCATCTGCTGCGCCGCCGCCACCAGCAGCATGGCCGTCGCCAGGTCTGACAGGGTGAAGTCCACGTGCTGCAGCATGCCCGACATGAGGGAGGCGATGCGGTGGAGCGCGGAGCCCCTGCGGTGGCCGGGGCGGGAGGGGCGGTGCGGGCCGGGTGGGAGGGTGTAACCCTTAAGGACATGGGCCGCCGTAGGAAGCCCCGCATTTTGCTGACTCTTCCCACCGTGCCCCTGCCTACCACACCCGCATGACACAGCACTACCGGCAACCGTGGCACAGCTCACCGCTCGTTGGTCGCCTCCTCGGACAGCGCCTGCGAAGCCACCAGGCGGGAGGCCCCCCGCAGCCAGGCCTTGTGCTTGTCCACCAGGTCCAGCCCGTGCCAGGGGTTGAGCACCAGGAGCATGAGCAGGCTGGGGGGTGGGGGCACAGGGGGTAGAGCAGTTAGGGCAGGTGAGGAGGGTAGGCTGAGGGCATGCGTGAGGCGATCGCTGCCTGCCCCGGCCTCGGCCTCGTCCAGCGGCGGGGCAGGTAGAGGACAGAGGTGATCTGCCGGAGTACGGCACGTACGACAGCCTACGAACCCTCGCGTCACGCCGCAGCCTTCCCCACCCGCCCCCGCTCACAGGTTGCAGCCGCATGCCTGCCCCCTCCACCAGCCCCCCCTTTGCCAGCCTGCGGCCCTCAGCCCAGCCCCCACGCCCGCGACCATCCCAACCATTTCTGCCCACAAGGCGTCCTACCTGCCCCCCATTCCCCCCTGCAACTCGCCGTCTTGCGCACATACCCTCCCCAAACTCTTCAAATGTTCGTTGCTAATGTAAGGATAGCAGAAACCCTCCCCACCCTCCCCAGATGTGGCTAAAATGGGGGTATAAGAAACCCTCCCCACCCTCCCCCGCTCACAAGTTGAAACCGACCAGGCCCCACGAGGCCCCAACCAGGGCCCCAGCCAGGGACCGCGGGGACCAGTGCGCGCACAGCTCCACATGAGTCAGCAGCAGGTAGGCGCCGTACGACGACACAACCACCTCAACCGTCGAGGCGATCACGTGCAGGCCCAGCAGCCACGGCACGGCGCGGCGGGCGCGCGTTTCCAGGGGCCGGCCTGGGGTGAGGCGGGGTGCGTGCGGGCGAGCTTCAAGTCCAGACGGCACGAGGAGACGGGCGAGTTATGTCGGGTTATTATAGACAACGGGGCGTAGTGCCGCGGTAGTGCCCGAGTTATGTCGGGTGCGAGGCTATGCGAGGCTATGCGCGCGTGTTGGTGGGATACGTATGACGCCGCTCCCATGCACTGTTGCCGGGGGAAGGAGCTAGGAACGTTCATGCCCCCACAGCGAGGTCGTGCAACACACTGCGCTGTCCCCCGCGCGTAGTGCCCCGTGGAGCGGAACTCCGGTGCCGCTCCCGAGGCCGGCACGGTGTCCGTCCCCCTTCCAGGCCCGTCCAGAACGGTGCCCACGAAGGTACGCCGCACCCCAGCCGTCTATCGCGTTGCGTACCCTTTGAACCCTCTCTGACGAGAGCCCACTCCAACACCGCGGCGCTGCAATACGCAGCGGCCGCAATCGCGAGGTAAGGGAGTAAACTTCCATCGTCGCGACATACGCGGAGTAGACGCGTAAGCCAGAAGCCTAGCAGCAATGCGGTCGCGCCGCATGTATGCAGAAGTGCTGCTGGCAGTGCAAGCAGTGGAACATCGTCACTGGCTATCAGGAAGCGCCTGTTTAGCACGACTAGCGCAGGCATGGTAGATCTACATCATGCTGACAAAAGGAGAAGAGTACGCTGCACACCAAGGATTTTGCGTAGGGGTTCCGAACGGCCGCCCGGCAAAAAACAGGGCCGGAAACGCATGCATGGTTTATGGCGGGCCGTTTTGAGGTACTTAAAAGAACGCGACGCAAAGCCAGCTAGCACATTCGGGGCTTGCGTGCCGACAAGGGTCATCCCGCCCGTGCACCCGCCGCTCAATCGCCCGCATCGCCTCCAGTGCACTTCTACCTCGCGCCATCACACCACGAAGTCGCAGAGTGGTGTGGTTATAGCAGGCGCGTTACACTCGAACCACAGTCCGGCACACCCCGCCTTACCTCTTTCCCGCCGTGAGCCATCACTGCACGGTAGGCGCAGAGCGCCATGAGTGACAGCAGCCAGTCTAGTCCCATGGACAAAGCCGAGAATGGCACAGCGCCGAAGCCGTTCTCCAGCGGAGCAGCTTTGTTGTCAGTCGCTCCGATGGTGCACCCGGACGATGCCGGGGACGACGGCCTCCTGCCGCCTGCCGAGAGCATTCTCTCTCCAAACTACGTGGAAGGTCTCCGCACCAACGCGGACGCGAAGCTAGGCGTTCGCGTGGCCTGGTTCGGGCTGAATGCGACCGTAGCGGACAAAACAACGGGCGCGCCCAAACACCTGCTCACCAATGTGACGGGCGTGGCGCGTCCCTCACGCGTATCGGTCCTGCTTGGACCCAGCGGCGCGGGCAAGAGCACGCTGGTGAGCACAAAAAGCGCAAAAGAGTGTTGGCCCTCTCTGGCGCGCCCGCCGCGTCGCGTCGCGCGGCAGCCTTCGGGCCGATGTTAGACCCCGTCGTTACAGGCATCAAATTCATACATGAAGCCATCTTTCTCCCGGCCGCCCACCCCCGATGCACCCCCGCGACTCAAACAGCTCGATGTGCTCGCCGCCAACGACATCCGCGGCGTTACCGTCAAGGGACGCGTCGAGGTCGACGGCGCAAACCGCAACCCCAATACGTGGCGCGATATTTGTTCCTTCGTGCAGCAGCAGGACATGCTCATGCCTAGCGCCACGGTGCGTGGGGTGGGGCGGGGAGCGGGTTGCGCGCAGAGGAGGGGAGGAGGGGGGGGAGGGAGGGGTGCTATGAGCGGTTACGCAGAGTTTCGTGCTTGCCTGGTACGCGCTGGTGGCCCTGCTCTCACCCAGGACGCGTACTAGTCGCTAGCTCGCTACTGGTAGGCCAGGGAATGCAGCAGGCGTCTTGGGCTTGGCTTAGTAAGCCGTGGGGCTGCTCCTTTCACTCCCCAGCCCTCGGGCCCCCCGCCCCTCCAACCTTGCGCACCCCTACCTCCCCGGCAGCCTGTGTAACCTCTCCCTCTCTCCTTCCTCCCCGCCGTCGACCCCGGCCCCGGATTCAACCTCTCCAGGTTCGCGAGGCTCTCACAACGGCGGCGCTGCTCAAGCTGCCGTACTCGCTGCCCCAGGCCCAGAAGCTTGCCCGCGTGCAGTCGGTCATGGAGGAGCTGGTGCGTGGGCCCGGGCGGGCCTGGGGTGGGCCTGCGTGGGCCGGGCTGTGCGAGGGCATGCCGGAGAGTATGTGGCCCTGGCGTGTCCTTCCCGCCGCCGCACACCGCCCCGACGCCCCCCCGTCCTCCTCCTCCGCTACCTCCGCTTGCCTCCTCCCCCTACCCGCTTGCGCTCAAGCTCACACCCGGGCCCCTGTCCGTCTGCCTGCTCAACAACCGCCGGTATCCTTCCCTCCCCTCCCTCCCCTGTCCCCTCCCCTCCCCACCAGATGCTGGTCCGCTGCGCCGACGCCATGATCGGTGACGCGGCCGCCGGCATCAAGGGCATCAGCGGGGGGCAGAAGCGCCGCGTCAGCATGGGCATCGAGCTGGTCAAGGTGCGCACGGCACGGCACGGCACCGCACGGCATTGCACGGCACGGCGCGGCACAAGTCACACATACAGGGTGCAGGGCGGGGCGGGCGGGGGACCACGGGAGTGCCGGCACCAGTCGGTGTGGCCCCGCATGGGAACCCCACCTCTTGCATGCCCAGTGCGTCGTATGAGGCCCTCCTCCACTTGCACCCGCACCCGCTCCTCCCCACCCCCACCCCCGCCTCGGCCCACAGGACCCGCGCGTGTTGCTGCTGGACGAGCCCACCAGTGGCCTGGATTCCGAGACGGCGCTGCAGGTGGCGGTGACCATGCGGCAGCTGGCGCGCCAGGGCCGCACCGTGGTGAGCGAGGGCAGCGGCCATGCGGTGTTCAGTTGTTTGGGGATTGGGGAGCGGATCCAGCGCTTGCAGGATGGAGGACCAGGGCGGGCATTGGCGGGTTGGGGGCCGTGCCGGGGCCTTGACCTTCCATCCACACCTGCCTTTGCCACGACGTGTCCGGGGGGCAGGGATCCATGCACATCTCAGCTGCCTGATCCCATCCCATCCAATGATCCAAACCCCATGCAGATGGCCACGCTCCACCAGCCCAGCTCCGACATGGGCGAAATGTTCGACGACCTGGTCCTCATGGCGGGGGGCAGGGCGGTGTACGTGGGGCCCTGGGGCGCGGCGACGGACTTTTTCGGCCGCAACGGCTTCGCGTGAGTGGGGGTGGTGGGGGTGGGAGTGGGGGTGGTTGAAGTGGAGCAGCGGAGTTGAGGGTCGGCGGACTCGCTGACCCGTCCCATCCTGCTGGTCCTGTCCCCCGGCCCAACACGGATGGCCAAACCCAATGGGAAGCCACCAGCGCTTAGCAGTAATCCTGGGCAGACCACTGCTGCAGGCCTGCAAGGTGCAATCACAGTCCCAAGACCCTGCCCACCCCCACCCCGCCCCCGCCCCACCTACCCCCACAGCTGCCCCCGCTTCAAGAACCCGCCCGAGCACTTCCTGTCGATCCTCAACCGCTCCGAGGACGCCACGGCCCTGGCCAACGCCTTTGACCGCGTGGCGATGCAGCTGAAGCGCCTCAGCAGCGTGGCCGCACGGGACGGCGGACCCGTGGGCCCGCGCCCCGGCCCCGGCCACACCGCCGCCGCCGCGCTCGGGCCCACGCCCAAGAACGACGATGAGGACGAGAACGGCGTCCCCAGGCGGCCCAAGAGCGGTGCCACGGCCGGAAGCGATGGCTCGCCCAAGCCGCCGTCTGCTAGCCTGGAAGTGGTGGTGGTCTCGTCTGGCGGAGCCAGCGGGAAGGCCGCGGCGGCCAAGGACGGGCTGGAGCTGACGGCGGGGCCCGGGGCCGGGGCTGGGGGTGGCAAGGGCAGCCCGAGCGTGAGGCTGGAGCTGGCGGACGATAGCGAGAGCGGCGGTGGCGGCGAGGGCGAGGGCGAGGGGGACGAGGACGCGGCCTTTAGGGCGCGTGTGGCGCTGGGCGCTGACGAGGCGGTGGTGGAGGCAGCCACGGTGCCGTTCTGGATGCAGGTGGGGGTTGGGGGGTGGTAAGGGTGGGCTTGGTGGGTTGGGGTTTTGGGCTGGGGGTTGGGGTTCGGGACGTTGGAAGCGAGTATGGGTGTGTGGTGGGAAGGAGGAGGAGCAGTAGGCAGCGGGGCTGGGAGAGGGCCCCCGTGCCGTGGTGGCCTGCCGCAGGCTCCCTTGAGCGTTGGCGGACTGTGTGACGGCGCGAACGTCACTTCCGTGCTGCCTCTCTTGCCCCTCGCTTGTTACGTTTCAGCTCACTTCTTGCTGCCTGCCCGCGCCCTCGCAGGTGGTGGTGCTGACGACTCGCTTTGCGCGCATGTTCATCCGCACCCCCGCGGCCCTCATGAGCGAGGTATTCCAGGTGGGCCCGGCTGGGCCCGCCCTGGGCGGGCTTGTGTGGGCCCGGAGGGGGCATGCATGGGCCCGAAGTGGCTCCATTGCAACGGACAGGGTTTTGGGGGCGCGCATATGGGGGCCTTGCGTGCAACAGCATTCACCGTCATGTCCTCCTCCTCTTCCTCCTCCTTCCCCACCCGGCCCGCAGTACGTGTTCTTCGCCTTCTTCTTCGGCTCTTGCTACTGCCAGTGAGCGCGGGGGGGCGTGTGACGGTGATACTACTTTGTCAAGGGGTGGTTTCTTGTCAGGGAGTCAGGCCGTGTCCCGTATCCCTGGGCTGACGGCAGCATGCTCACCTCCTCCTCGTACCCACGCCGTTTATCCGCAGGCTGGGCAGCACCCTGCCCCAGGCCCTCACGGACCGCGGCACGTGCCTCATCCTCACCATGATTATGCTCACCTTCACGCCCTCAACCAGCACAGGTGAGAGCACGGGACATGGACGGCGAACAGAAGCCCAGCCACGCGTAGCAGGATAAGCAACAGGCCACATCGGTCGCCATGCATCGGTCACCGTCCTCACCCCGCGCACCCTCACCACTCCCATCCCCTACCACCCCTCATCACCCTTCTCCCCCCTCCTGCCCCCTGGAACCCTCCCCATCCCAGTCAACAACTGGCACCAACAGCGTCAGCTCCTGAGCCACGAGCTGCGCCAGCGGCTGTACGGCATCAACGCGTACTACGCATCGCGCTACGTCGTACTGATCCCCATGACCCTAGTGGAGAGCCTGCTCTTCTCCGTGGTCTTCTACTGGTTCGCGGGCTTCAGGTGGGCCCATTAGCTTGGTGCGGGCATGGACCAGCATGGACGCGGGATGGATGGTGCTTGAAGGCTCGCTGCCACGAAAGGGGTGCAAGGGTCGCAGAATAGCAGCAGGAGACGACCCGGCGCTGTGGACGGGGTTGAGTGCGCCAGGGAGGTAAGGGCAGGGGCTTGCCCCGAGCCAGGGGGGCGCGCGCCCTCATGGGGGTGTCTCCCTGACTGGCGCGCTCACACCCTCAAGCCGACTGAAACGACTCCCTCCCCCAACACCAGGCCGTCTGCCTCTGCCTTCTTCATCTTCACGGCCATCCTGGCGGTGACGCAGCACGTGTCCGAGGGCCTGGGCCTCATCATCAGCTGCCTCAACTCCACGCTCAACGGGGCGTCCATCATGCTCACCATCACCATCCTCTTCCTCACCTCCTTCCAGGGCTTCCTCGTCAAGGTGCGTGGTTGAACCCGCTCGTGCAATCTTGTGCTCACCGCACCCTCGTACGTGGGCTGAACCCATGGCGCCGCCCCCTTTAAATCCTCCCCCGCTTCAATCCCCCAGGTGCCCGTGTACTACCGCTGGCTCGGCAAGCTGAGCTACGTGACGTACAGGTACGAGCGTACGACGGTACGGCATAGGGACACACTGACGGGGCGCTTGCGCACTGCTTGGGGGCTTGACGAGAGGGGCGCTGCGCGCTCCGAGCTCTGTTGGCAGACCTGCGCGCGCATCAGCCCCGCTCCCGCGCACCCATCCACCGGCCCTTCCGCCCCCTCTGACCAGTGCCTCTGCCCTCCCTGCCCCCTCCCCACCCGCACTGCCCCGCAGCTACGCCATCCTGTTGGAGAACGAGCTCAGTGGCGTGACCCTGTACGACCCATCCACCGGCGCCCAAGTGCCAGGAGAGAACGTGCGTACGCGCGTTGTGCACTCGGGAGAAAGGGGTTGCCGCGCGGGGACAGGCAGGGAAAGACGGTCGGGCATCCCTTGCCACGTGCGCACGGCTTGTACTAGCAGCTGGTAGCGTGCGCGTGCATGCATTCCATCCCACACGAGCAACTGAACAGATGAATCCCCTTTCGGCCCGAACTCTCCCTCGCCCCTTCTCTGTGTGCAGGTGATTCCGAGCACCCTGCAGACCAGCCTCAGCTTCCGGACCAACATTGCGGTGCTGTTTGGGCTGGCCGGGGCCATGACCCTTGGCAAGCTGATCACTCTGCACGCAGCGCACCGACTGGGCATCTTCTGAGCAAGGCGGCGCATTTTCTGGTAAAGGGCCCTATGGAGCGAGCAGCCGGGTCGGAATCCGACCGGGTCTTTCCCCTGAGTGGGGGCACACGCACTGGAGGGAGAGAGTAAGCAAACACTTCGTTCAGCGCATGGTGGGCTGGGCTCTTGGGCCATGTTTACAGCTCGCGAGAAATTACTGTGAGATGAATCTTGGAATTGCTGGATGAAGGTGCAAGTGACAGGAGGGGACGTGTGGGCAATCCAGCGTCATAAAGAGAGAGAGGGGGGAGAGGAGGGATACCTAAGCGTAAAGCGTAATCAAGAGAGAGGGGGGAGAAGTATTGGAGCACATGCCAGCGGTGCACTGGCAGGAGATCTTTGTGGGGGCTGGGGTATCGACCTATCTGTTCAGGGGCTTTATTAGTGATATCCTTCAAAACGTTTCAGCGAGTCTGCACTGGGCGTGCCGGGCATGCAGACGCGCAAAGTTCCGCTTTGTGGGAGTGGGACCGACGGATGATTACACTGCGGGGCATGGACATTCTGAAGACTGAAGTGCGGGCAATCAATGTGCACTTTGTGGACGAAATTCGCAGGCGGTGGTGTTTGTTTTGCTTTTGAGAAGGCGGAGGGGCAGGCAGAGTTGGCGATGTACGGTCACGGCGTTGGGCGAGGCTGCCGTACGCATGCCCGGAATGCTGGCGATCCGCCAAGGCACAAGGCACACGTTTCCTCTCGAGCACTAGAGCATTGTAAGCTCGGGCATTGGCTAGTGCGGGTCTGCGGGAGGCGGCGCTCACAGGCTGGTGCACACAGAGGTTGCAGACACGCATGTGGGGTAGGCTGTAGTTAGCTAGCTGAGGCCTGCACTCGCCCACAGCACGGTAGCTCTGACTCAGCGCCGTCAGACTTACACACATACGACTAGAGGATCACGAGCATGCATCGTCACAACTGCACCTTTCATCTGCCCCTGCACCTCATCCCTGCATTCCGCCGATGCGTCCTCCCCCCTTGGCCCGCTTGCCCCGCCCGCCTCGCCGCCCCCCGGCCGCCCCCTCCTCCTCCGGCGCCGCCTCCTCCTCCACCAAGACCACCTCCTCAACCCCTGCTCCGGCCTCCGCCTCGGCCGCCTCTGCCACCTGCTGGCGCGCCCTGCAGGACCAAACACACAACGCGCGCACATGTTACGCAAAGAAATGATCCAAGACTGGCAGGTGTGACCCATGGCCGAGGTATCGGTACCAGAGCCCCAGGTATCGATACTCACCTTTTCCCGCCTCTCCGCTGCCGGCCCCCTCCACCTCCGCCGCTTCCGCTGCCGTTGCCTGCAGGGCCGGCTCCGGCCAGCCGGGTGATCTCTGCCGCAACATGCGCCTCCTCCTCCCCGGTGCTGGCAAGGTGCGCCTCCAGCTTGCGGGCGGCCGCCGCTGCCGCCTCGGCCGCCCGCGCCTCGCCCTCCCGCGCCGCCTCCAGGGCCGCCCACGCCTCCACCAGGGCCGCCTGCTGCTCCAGCTGCCGGACCTTGGCCCCCTGAGGGTTGCGGCGGCAAAGCACATGGATATGCATGGTTGCGACAAGAGACGGTACATGAACGAGACACCTCCTTTCGCACCTCAGAACCCGGCCCGGTCCCCTCCACCGTCCCCACGCACACTACACAGCCCCGCCCCACCTGCCCACGCCCACGCCCCCCCTGCTACCCCCCTCCCCCCCGCACGCCCCACCTGCGCGCTGCTGCCCGCGCTGCCGAAGTGCGCCTTCGCCTCCCGCAGCGGTACCATCCGGAATCCCGAGTTGAGGATGATGCCCTTGGCGGAGATCTTGTTCCCGTCCAGCGTCAGGATGTCGCCCATACGGCCGCCCAGCTGTGGGTTGCAGGAAGGCAGGGAGGAGGGGGGTGGGAGAGGTGAAGCGTGTGTGTTTCGGGCGCGTGGGTGGCATCCAGGCTCCGCTCCGCTCCGCTCCTGCCCCCGCCCCGCGTACCCCCGGGCACGCACTCCCCCAGCCCCGCTCTCTTCCACCCGCGCTACCCCCCCACTCACCCACCCGCGCTTCCCCCCCAACCCCCCACCCACTCACCCGCGTCATCACGAACTCCTTGTACGCCGCCGCGTGGGGCTGCGTGTCGAACACCAGCGTGCGGCCCAGGTTGGAGTGCAGCACCAGGCCCCGCATGCCCGGCACCGTGGGCCGCACCAGGTTCACGGCGTAACCCATGCAGCCGCGCGGCCACTCGTCGGCGGCCGGGCCGCGGCCGGCGAGCTGCGCGGCGCGCTCTGTGGGTGGGGAGGAGGGGATGGGGTGGGAGGGGTTGGGGGTTGGGAAGGGGGCGTGTAGGGCTGGGTGTGGCGGTTTCCAGGAGGCGCAGTGTCTGCGCGGGGCGCTCTGTGGTGGGGGGGGGATGGGGGTTGGGGGTAAGTGGACATGGGGTCCGGGACCAGACGTCCAGGCGTGGCCTGGCCATACAGGTGCGGCGAGCGGAGAGGGGCCGCTGGCCTCGGGAGCACGGCGGCCCTCGCTGGGGGCAGGTGGGATGCGGCCTCTCGAGTCTCCAGTCTCTGTGACCCACGTTGGAGAAGAAGAGGCGCACCACAACGTGCACGGGTCTCCCCATGTGACGCACGTTGCAATTCCTGCTGCGTTGCAAGACCCTATCCCCGCTCACCCGGCGGCATGTTGGCGAGGAGGGCCGAGTGGGGAAGAGCCATGGGCAGGGGCGGGTCGCACTCGCCCTCGCACCCGGCCTGCAGCAGTGCGGCCGCCTGGGGGCTGAGGCCCCTCATGGCCCAGGGGTCGGTGAAGCCGCGGTCGCCATGGCCGAAGGGCTGCGGAACGGTTGGGGACGGAGGGTCAGGGCAGGATTTGGAATCCAGAATGGTTCCTGCGCGGTCGCCCTGGTGGACGGGCTGCGGAACGGGGTGTGGATCCAGAGCCCAGAATCGCAGAATTGCAACGCCGCCGTCCCTCCCCGCGTGCGTGCCGTACGAATGCCGTACTAGGTGCCGTACCTGTATGAAGGTCATGGGGTGCATGGACGGCACCCCCTCCCTGTTGCCCCCGAACATGGCGGTCAGGCGCTGGGCGCACTCGTTGGTGGCAACCACCAGCACCTGACAGGGGGGGAAGGGTGGGTGAGTGGGGTCAGAGGGGCAGGGACCAGGGAGGGTGGGGTCCCGGGGCGGAGCTGGGTGGGGTCATAAGGGTGGGTGGGTGGGTGGGAGGGGCTAGGGGGGCAGGGGGGAAGGTTTGGGGTGAGGGGGGGAGGGGGAAAGGGGTGGGGGCCGGAGGTGTGGGTGGAAAGCGCTTTGCGGGCAAGGCTTTGGGGGATACTATCAAGTCAGCACCTGGGGGTTTGGGAACAGGGTGGTACTGGGGCGGGGGGTCTGGCGGTTGAGGCAAGGACCAGGATAGCCACGCATGGAGGAGAGAGGACAGGTCGATGACGGGGACCAAAGTTCCCGGCGGCGCCAAAGAAGCGCGGCGCACTTCCTCGCTCCCACTCCTCCCCCCGTCGCCTCCCCCCGTCCCCTGCTCTTGCCTGCAGCGCGCTGCCGAACGCCGCCGCCAGCAGCGCCGACAGCGCCGGGTCCTCCACGGTGCCCAGCTGCGCCACCGCCCCCAGCACCTCCCCCTTGGCCACGTCCTCGGGGGCGCGCAGGCAGCGATGCAGGCCGCTGCTGTTGCCTAGCCTGGGGCGGGGAGGAAGGGGTTGGGGCAGGAAGAGGGTCAAGTGGCTGTGGGCGTCTGGTGCTGCGGGCGGGCTAGCGCAGGCAGCGATGCAGGCCGCCGCTGGAGCCGAGCCGGGGGTGGGCGGGCGGAAGGTGGCGCGGGGACTCTGTATGGGACTCTGGGTTTATATGGTTCGGGTTTTGGGTGGGCGGAAGCAGTAAGGGTGGAAGGCCTGCTCTAGGTACCGGTGAAGCCAGCCAGTGGGGCACGCAGAGATCGGCGGCGCTTGACCGCCCGTTAGAGGCCTTGAGCTGGCAATGGCAATGCTACAACGGTGACAAGCGATGCGCCGGGGCGTGTGCTCACTTGGGCGGTAGCGGCTCACGGTCCTGCGCCGGCTCCGACTGCGCCTCCGCCAGGGACTGGCGCAGGCTGTGTAGCAGCTGGGCGGCCGCGGCCGCGTCGGGGGGCAGGCGGGCGAGGCCGGAGGCGCCTGAAGGGGCGTGGCGGTGGGGGTGGGTTGGGGTTGGGGTGCGCAGGTGGATAGAGAACCGCTCGGCAGGGAACCCGCCACGCAGGCCCCGGTGTAGCAGGGTGGGCGTGCGGAGCTTGGGTGCGCAGGGCGCTGCAGGGTGTGTGTGACTCCGGGCTCACCTGCCCTCCGTTGCGCCTGTTCCAGCGCGGCCTGGGCCTGCTCTGCCGCCGAACGAGCCTCCTCCAGGATCCTGTTTGGGAACAAGGGCAACGCGTGGGCCCCGTGTAAAGCCAAGCAAGCAACAGTGCGAGCACCGCTAACGGCCTGCGGCCCTTGCCCCATCCTCCTCCATCCTCCCTTATCCCTGCCGATTCAGCCCTTCCTCCTCGGGATTCCCTCCTCCACGCCCGCTCAGCCCGCTGTCCAGCCTTCGTCCATCATCATACGGTAGGCAGCCCCCACCCCACCCCGCCACACCGTCCCCGCGGCCCGTCCACCCCACCCCACCCCGCCCCACCCCACCCCACCCCACCCCACCTTTCCGCCGCGTCTTTCCTCGCCGCCCGCTTGGCCCCCGCCGCCGCGAGCGCGTCCCGCCTGCCACACAAATCCGCCAGCGCCGCCGCCCGGGCCGCGTCGTCCGTGAACACCACCGCCCGCCGCCAGCAGAGCACCCAGCCGCCGCCGCCACCTCCACCGCCGTCGCCCACGGCTCCATCTGGGGCCTCAGAACCCAGGGCCACTTCCAACCGCACCTCCAGGTGTAGGGCCTGGGCTCAGAGAGGGTAGGAGGGAGGGTTGGGGGTGAGGTGGGTGTGTGTGCAGATGTGGGGTGAGGCGGGCAGGCAGCCAACGCTTGGGTAACAGTGAGGAGGGGGATGGGAGGGAGGGAAGCAGAGGGGCGCACCAACCGCATACCTGAGGCCCTTCGGCGTCCGCCGCCGCGCCCACCCGCCCCGAGCCCTCCGCCAGGGCCAGGTCGGGGAGGAAGGCGCGGCCCTGCTCGTTTGTGGACAGAACCAACGCCCCCCGAGAGGCACCCTGCCAAAGAGGGGAAAGACAAGGGGGTGTACACGAAAGGGACCCCGTCATCAAAAAGGCGTATCATGCGCGTAATGGACCATCAAGGCTTGATGCCGTCCGAGTTCAGGCCCGTTACGTTGCACAGGCATTCGAGCTCTGCTTGCCACACGTACCTGCAGTGACGGCAGCTCCGCCCCCGCATCGATGGCCGCCTGCGCCTCGGGCCCCACGCCGCCCTCGCCCTCCTCCGGCCAGCCCAGCGCCCAGCGCACGCCCACGCCCTCCGCCTGTACGGCATTGCCGTACTCGTCCTGCGTGTCGGTGTGCACACACCGTGTTGGACCCAGAGCTCAGCGGCGATCGTACAAGAGTCGAATCCAAGATGGGCCCATCGTGAGCCCTGTATCTCACGTCTGATTGCACTGCACCAACGCTGCACAGTAGCCAGACACACGCGCCACTGCTCCCCCAGCTGCCCACGACACACACGCACACCGATTACCTGCAGCTGCACGCCGACTTTGCTCAGCAGCGTCCTGCCGGCGGAGTTGGCGCCGTTGGTTGCCGCCAGTGCGGCGCCCTCGCCCGGGCAGGGCTGCAGCGCGGCGGCCACGGGCGGGCCCGGCAGCACGTGCAGGCTGGCGGAGACGGAGCGGAGGACCTGGTCGGCCTTGGGGAGCGACCTGGGGGGGCCGGGGGCGGGGGCGGGGCATGGGTGAGTGGGAGGGTTTGCAAGCGACCAGCGTGTGAGAGGGCGGAGGCTCGAGCGCGGTGGTACAGGTACAGGTAGCAATACAAGGAGGCGGGAGGGGTCAACCCCATGCTGCCCCCCACCCCCCACCTGGCCAGCTCGGGCCGTAGCTCGGTATACTCGGCCGTCACGCTGTACTCCCCCGCGACCGTGAGCGGACCCGGGCTCACGAACGTCCACAGCGCCCGGCTCTGCGGCGAGGCGCCCTCATCGGGCGGCTGCGGCCGCAGCGTCAGCGCCCGAGCGGCGGCGCTGCTGCCGCCCGCGCCGGCGCCAAAGCCGCCGGCGGTGGAGGTGGGGCCGTCGGGGTCGCCCCGGGCTGCGCCCGCCGCCGCGGCGGAGGGCGTGGTCAGGCGCAGCGCCAGGGCTGCGGCGGCCACGTCGGCGGGCAGGGGCGCGCCGTCCTCTGTGGCTAGCTCGACCTGGAGAGGGGGGTGGGTGGGTGGAGGGGGGCGGTGGTGGTGTGAGTGGAAGCGGGGGTAGCGGGAAGAGCACAATGGAACGGGCGGACGCAGGAACACCTCTGAAGAAACCTCCACCCCACCGCACGTACCTGCACCTCGAGGTGGCTCCCCGCCGGCAGCTCCCCCGGGGGACTGTCCTCCGCCAGGGCGATGGAGCGAACCACGTTCTGGGCCACCAGCTGGGGGGGAGGGGGACGGGGGGAGTGGGGGGGATTTGGCGATGAGGAGACAGAGGGGAGGGGAGGGGTGGGAGCAGAGGACGGACCGGGTCAGGGGCGCCGCGTGGGGCTGGGTGGGATTGCGGGCGACAAGGCGACGTGCGCTGTGAAGGGACAGAGGGGGACGGACAAAATGCGTGCGAGACCTGTGCTGCACAGTCCCCTCCCCTCCTACAAGTGGTGGACGTGTGCTGGCCACACTCATACCACGCCCTGTGTGCCCCGCCCTTGCCTGTCTTCCCGTCGCCCAAACCTCCCTGCCCACGGAGCCCTCCCTCACCTCCACCCCCAGCACGGCCTCAGTGAGCGGCCACTTGCGGGAGCCCGACGTCACTCGCAGCGTGTAGCGCCCCGGCTCGCCGGCCACGCGGACCTCGGGGAACGTCGCCACACCGCGCAGGGCCTGGGGGTCGGGGGGGGGGGAAAGGGTGATGGAGGGGCCAGGAGAGGTGACAGCAGCGCTGTGTGCGCCTGGGGGTCGGGGCCGGGCCGGGGGCGGAGAGGTATGATGGCTGTAGGATTTGAGATGGATGGTTTGACATTGGACGTGGTACACACGCGACCCACACTGCACTGCACTGGCACTTCCGCCACGCTACACCTTGAGGAACAGCCCCTCCTCAAACCCCCACTGCTCACTGCATGTATGCAAACCTCCTGACCCCCCGCGCACCCACCCTCTGCTTGTTGCTGTTCTTTACAGTGGCTTTCGCCGAACCGCCCCGGTCGTCCGCGGACAGCAGCTGTCCCACCAGGGCCAGCTCCAGGGTCTCCCCTCCTCCCCCTCCGCCGCCGCCCTTGCCCTTGCCGCCACGGCCCCCGCCCCCGCCGCCGCCTCCGGACCCCGCTTCGCCGCCCGGCGCCGCCGGCAGGCAGGGGATGGTGTTGCCCCAGTCGTCGGTGATGCGGACGCGCAGGTCGCCAAGGCAGCCGCGCACGCCACAGGACAGCTGCTGCGGGCCGTCGAAGCTGAGGGCGGTGGGGTGGCCTGGGGGTGGCAGAGGGTTGAGGGTTGGCAAGCCAGGAGGGTCAGCGAGAGAGGATGCATCTAGTACAAGGCAGGCTGGCTTAAAGGCCAAGGCCAGAGCCGAGGCTGGAAACTAAGTTTTTCTCCATCCATGTCCGCCTGTTCATAGCACCGCGCGTTCTTCGTAGACTTCGCACTCTGTGTGGTGCCACCCCTTCCTTCCACACACACCCCATCCCCTTCCAAACACCCCAGCCCCACCAGGCCTCAGCTCCACGGGCACAGTGTCGGGTCGCAGGAGCGACTCCCCGCCCGGCCCCGCCTCGTCACGCGCCTCCAGCGTGACGGAGCCGGCGGTTCCTCCCAGCGTCATCTGCACCACGTACACCTCCGTGCCGGTGCCGTGCTGCGGGGAGGGAGGGAAGAGACGAAAGAGGAGGAGCGACAGGAGATGGGGAGAACGAATTGCAGTTGGATTGGATGGTAGGTTCAATTTGCTGCCTCTTGCTGCACTCCCCCCCCACACACACAACCTGCGTCGCAGAACTCCGGCCCCACTCGCCTGCAGCTGCCACTGCGCCACCCAGCCGTTGGGGTCGTAGAGCAGGGAGGTGGGGTCGTCCCGCGTGGGCAGCACCACGGGGTGTGGCCGGGGGCCGGAGGAGGGCCACGTGGCGCCGCTAGAGGGGAGGATGTGGGTGGGGTGCGGGGGCGACTTTACGTCGGTCCGAGCCCACCGAGCCACCGTGCATGTACGTCTGCAAACACAAGCCATCGTCCCCTTGCCTTGCTCCTAACCTTCCCCCTCGCCCTGAGCCCTCTACCCCCTACTCCCATCCAGCGTCCCTCCAAACACATCCCCCTCTAACCCCACCCCACCAACACCCACACGTTGCCGTGCTCGTCCACCGCCTCCACCTCCACACACAGCGTGGCGCCGCAGGGCACCACGCCCAGCGCCTCGGTGGCTTGGGACGCCTCCCCCACCGCCGCAGCGGCGGCCAGGGTGGCCCTCCAGGCGGCGGCGGGGCCCACGCACACGCCCACCTCCAGCGCCGTCTCCAGCTTGAGTCCCCGGAGCAGGGGCCCCTCGCCCACGAAGCTCACCCAGGCGGACTGGGGCGCACCACCCGCCTGGTGGGAAGTGGATGTGGGGGTGGAGGGTGTGGTGGTTGGCGTGTGCCGTGATCATGGTGGCATTTTCCACGCGCGGCCGATGGACGCTGGGAATCCGTGCGCACGCGTGCTGAGGCGTGTGTGGGCAACGCACGCGCCACACGGGGGGGGGAAGGGTGCACCACAGGGGCGTGCTCACCGTGCTGCGCACGTCGAGCGGCGGCAGCTCGAGCACGGGCTCCGGCCCCGCCACGGTGACCTTGGAGCAGCCCTTGCGCCAGGACACCTGCAGCTTGCCTGGGGGTGGGGTGGAAGGTTGCGGGAGGGGGGGAGGGGGGGGTCAGAGGGGGCGGTCATAGGGGAGAGGGAGAGGTCCACCGTTGCAGAAGGGCCAGGGACGTGCACGCAAGTTGAGGTCTGCAAGCTGCGCCCGTGACCACCCAATTAGGGGCGAAATCCGAATGTTGGCCTTCCGAACGGCCCGTCCACACGAGCTGTGCCAAGCGCCTTCACGCCAAGCCCAGGCAAAGCCTAGCCCACAGCGCGCGTGCGGCAACTCACCCTTGAACCCCGGCTCCGCAGGCCGACCCCCCTCGTCCAGGAACAGCAGGGACAGGCCCTCGAGGCGGGAGCCGGCGGGGGCGGAGGGCAGCTGCGCGGCCGTGTCGCCGCCGCCACCCGCCACCTCGGCCTCGTCAAGGAGCTGATACGGGGGTGAGGAGGAGGGGAGGGAAGGAAGAGAATGGATACGCAGATGGAAGGGTCAAGATGGAAGCGCATTCGCGGCGAGGGGGGACGAGGGACGAGCGCTACGGAGGGATCGTACGGTGATAGAGTGCCACACGAACGGTTGCGAGGCGCGGCTAGGGGCAGGTGAGGAGGTGGACGAGGAGCGCACATTGCGGGGCGGGCTCACCTGCCCGTGGTACTGCAGCCTGAGGGCCGCCGGCAGCGTGCAGGGCTGAATCATGAGCGGCAGAGCCAGGCGCGACCAGCCCTCGCCCCGCCACGTGCCCTGCGACCCCGCCGCCGCCAGCTCCGCCGCTGCGGCTGCGGCCGTGGCCTGAGTGCCACCCTCCGCCACCGCCGCAGCTGCGTGCAGGGGCGCAGCTGCCGCCAGCTCCAGGGCGGCTCGAGGGCCGCTGCCGCGAGGCTCGCAGGCAATGGAGATGGATAGCTCCTGTGGTTGAGTTGTGGAGAGGCGCATGGAGGATAACTCACATGCAGCATCGCAGAGCTTCACGGCAGGGTACGCATGTTACGAGGCACGCATCTACATCCCTAGCCTTAACGATAGCAAGCTTACGGTCTCCAGACCACACGCGGGCCACGACGCTTTGCGCACCGCGCCCGCGATCCCTCACACCCTCCACGCCCCGCCATTCCCCCCCACCAACGCACCAGCGTGCTCCCCACCAGCGCCGCCTCCCTCGTCTCCACGCGCAGCCCCTGCACCGTGGCCACCCCGCAGGCGTCCACGTCCAGGGCCGCGGGGCGGGGGGCCACGGCGGGGCAGTCGGCCAGCAGGTGGCAGGGCAGGTCGGCGCAGGGGGCGGTGGGGTTGCCCCAGGCGTCCAGGACAAGGACCTAAAGGGTGGGGAGACAGGGATTGAGAGCTCAGAAGGGAAGCTTGTGAGAAAACGCAGAGGGCAGCTGGGAGAGACGGCGGGAAGTAAAGATTTCTTGAGGTGCGGAGCTTGGACATGGGATGAGGTAGGGGCATCAGGGGCAAAAGGCGTACCTGGAACTCGGGCAGCGCCTCTCCGTTCATCACGCACACGGGGGTCAGCCCAGTGGGTGCGGACGACCCGCCGTGCCCGGGCCCGTGCGCCGCGCCGGACACTGACGCCGCCGCAGCCTCCGGGCCGGGGTCCGCAGAGCCGGAGGTATCGCCTGCCGCCGAGAACCCCGGCCGGAAGGGGTGGCCCGGAAGCAGCCGCAGGGCCGCGGGGGCACCGGGGCGCAGCTGCAGGGGCAGGAGCTGCGGGCGGCGGGGCGGCGCAAGAACGGGAGTTCGTCAAAGCGCATTGTGCAAGTATTGGTGACCGCATATTCCCATCACTCAGTCGTGTGGTGTCCGGCTGCCCAAAACGCACCGTTACCATATATTCCAGCAGCTATGCACTGGATTGACCTATCATGTCGGACAACCCATGTCCCGTTGAAAAAGGTTTTCCCCAAGCCCGGCCCCGTCGCCAGGCCCCCACCTGCGGCTCCACACCAGGCATCGTCACCCTCAGGGCCAGGTCCGCAGTCGCCACCATCGCGCGGCCGCCCCGCGGCGCCGTCTCGTTCTGCGCCCCAGCCTGCGTGTGGAAGCTCTCCAGCGAGGGCGGCCCGCCGCCACCGGCGCCCTCGGTGCCGCCCCCAAACAGCCGCATGCCGCCGGCGCTGCCCGGGGGGCGCAGGCACGTGGGCCCGCCGCTGATGCGCAGTCCCCGGACCTCTAGGCCCCCACCCGACGAGTCCTGGTGGTGGTGGGCAAGGGGTGCGGAGGCCGTACGTAAGGATGACTAGCAAGCGCTTACACGACTTGAGGCTGGCTGTGGCACTGATGTCGTCGGGCTGCTGTCAGTCATGACGCAGCCGAGGTGGTAGGGGTCACTAGCGGGGCATGCGCGGCTCGGGGTACACAAATAAAAGCCGCGATAGATTTGCACAGGCGCCAAGCCTGCTCACCGCGTGCCACTCGAGTGTCAGCTCGTCCAGGCCCGGCGGCGCCTCGGCACCGTCGGGCCCCACCAGCTGCACGCGTATGCCCGAGGAGCCTGCGGCACGGAGCAGGTGGCACGCACTTCAAGCCCGAAGCAGCGAGGCTTCGTGATCAGAGCCAAAGCAGGATGACCTTGAGCCCGGGCCAGATGCCCACCTGACACCCTGCCCGTTCCGCCCAGCCCTTTCTGTGCCATCGCATCTGAAAGGCAGAGGCAGAAGCCTCCACCTACGCCCAGGCTCTCCCTACCCCAATCCGCCCCCTCGGATCCCCGCAACCTCGGGCGCCCCACCTCCTGCCGCCAGTGCCTCGGTGCACCTCATGCTGTGATGCAGGCGCTTAAATTGATCCCCGGCCCTTTCCTTCCCACCGCCCACCCCAGCAGCCCCACCTCCTGCCGCCAGTGCCTCGTGCGCCACGGCGTTCCCCAGTGCGTCGAAGCCGCTCAGCTGCAGGGGCGGCAGCACCTCGCCCAGGGACACGGGCCGAGAGGCCAGCAGGGCGCGCGCCTCGCCCTGGCGGGTGGGTGGGTGGTGGGGTTGGAGCAAGGTGGAGCAAGGGAGGGGCTGGGGTCATAGTCACTGGCGACGAGGCGCATGGGTGGTTGGCAGGGCGCCTTGCCTTTCGGTAGGGTGTGTGTGTGGGCACGTGGGTGGGAGTGAGGGGCAATGGGTTCGGCTCATGTGGTTTGGGACCGGCGGGGGGACCGGTAACCTGTCAACGCACTGCCATCTGCCAGCCCTAGACGTTGGGCGCCACACGCAGCATCCAAAGCAGCATCCAGAGACACTTCCATTTCCCCTCTTCTTCCTTTCCCAGCTCACCCGCAGCTCCAGGCGCGACGCGGGCCCCGCCGCCGCGTGCAGCACGGTGCGGTGCCACACGGGCACCGGCCCCGGCGCGCCGCCCGCGTCCGCCCCCGCCGGCAGGTCGGGCAGCATGCGGTACTCCAGGAGGTAGGTGCCGGCGCGGGTGAGGCCGCCTGGGAGGGGGCGGAGGAGATGGATGGAGCGCGTGGGGAGGTAAGGGGCGGCTGGGCATCTCGTGTTATCAAGGGCAAAAGAGCGGGAGAGTCAACGTAACGCATGCAATCCCAATTGTCGACGAACAAGAAGCGATGGGGTTTCAGGTCAAGGATGGCTGTGGGCGCACGCACCGGCTTGCTTGAACACGAAGGCTCCGTCCACGGGCGTCTTGTTCTCCACGCTCCACATCACCTCGCCCACCCCCTCGGCCAGCAAGCCGCCGGACATCGCGCCAGACCTTGTCGCCCCCGTGCCACACGTCAGCTGCGATCCTGGAGCCACAGCCGCCGCCGCCGGCCCAGCGGGCGCCGTTGCGGCAGCAGCAGCAGCGGCTGCGGCTGCGGCGGCCGCTGCGCCTCTTCTCGGCCGCTTGCCGCCACCTGCCGCCGCCGGAGCGGCAGCGGGGTTCTCGTTTTCCTTGCCGGCGGCGGTAGCAGCAGCGTCCGGGGCCTCTTCGCCGGCCTTCTTGCGCTTCTTCCGGCCGCGCTTGCCCGCGCCCTCCTCCGCTGCGACCGCCGCCGCCGCTGCCTCGGCCGCCGTGGCCAGGTGGTCGATGGACGCCCGCCCCGTGCCGCCGCCTGCGCCGCCCTGGCCCCGACCGCTGGGTCCCGCTTCCCCCTGTCGGGCCGCCGCGCCCACCTGAAGTACCGGGGTGCAAAGCGGCAGTGTGCCAAAGCCAGGCTCTCTTGTGCCGTGTTGTGCTGTTGCAACTCGGTTCGTAGATGCCCTTTCACCGCAGCACTGCAGGTGCGAAACGGTGCCCCAGCCCGCCGCTGCATGCCCGTGCCTTCAAACTCACCTGGCCCTCCACGGCCGCCTCGCCCGCTGCTTCCGCCGCTGCCGCGGCCGGCCCCGACAGGTAGGCTGAGGGGCGCTTGGGCCCCATGTAGACCAGGCGCTGCTGCACACGGAGGGCCACCTTCTGACCCTGCGGGCGCCAAGTGATTGGAAGGGCTATGTAAGGGGTGATACCGGCAGAGATGCAGGCATGTAGCGTCCTTACGTCAAGGGCAAATGGACGTCGCAGGACTTCGGATGCCAGAGGCTGGCCTCAGGAACACAGCGATAGGCGTAAAAGCTCCCCAAACCTCGGACCAGGCCCAGGCCCAGACGCCCAGACGCGAAGGCACAACACGCGGATACCGGCATCGAAGCTGTGCGGGAGCCACATGCCGACCCCAGGACCACAACGACCAACACGCCACGCACCGCCAGCAGTGCCTTAGTCATGCGCTGCCCGGCCGCCGACACGAGGCTGGCGGTGGACTCGGGCAGCTCCTCGCCCACACCCACGTCCAGGCGCCGGCCCGTGGCCAGGCGGAGGGGCTCCAGGCGCAGGAGGGAGGGCAGCTGCGAGACGAGGAGCGGAGGGGAGGATGGGGGCAAATGTGAGGGCGGGGGTTTCAGTGCTAGAGGTGTGGGGACTGGGTGTTTGTAGTAAGAGGGAGGAGGAGGAAACATGGCAGCTGGGAAGGAAAACGGTGGCGGGTTAAGCGCAGCCAGTACAGGTGTGAAGGGCTGCTCGCATGAGCCTGGGAGTCTCAGGCGCGGTGATTAGCCGGCCGGCCTTAGATACGGAACCGAAAGCCCGAGCAAACCGAAGCCCGACCGATCCCGCCAGTACAGGTGTATGACATGTGTGTGCGGGACCAGCCTGCTCCGCACCTTGGCTCGCTCCCTGGCCGCCACCGCCTCCTCCTCCCCCGGCTCCAGCACTGCCTCGATGCGCCGCAGCGGCAGCGTGGCGGTGTGGCCGGGGCCGTGCAGGAAGGCCGGCAGCGCGGCGAAGGTCACGAAGCCGGTGGCGTAGACGCCCTCGGGCGCGTTGGGCTGCGGCGGCGTAGGTGGGAGCGGAAGGGCGGGGTTGCATGACGCCTGTGCCCGACCACCAGCCAGCCACCCGCCCCAACTGCGGCACCGCGAAGTACACGAGGCCTTGCATGACAACGTCGCCTGTGCCCCATCCTCACCCTGCTGCCCCACCCAGCACCCACCCACCTGCGGCACCGCGAAGTACTTGACCCTGGCCACGCACGCGGGCTTGGACGCCAGCCGCACCAGGTCCCCCCCCATGATGGTGCGCACTCCGTCGTCCACGCAGGTGAAGCCCGTCATGGCCTCGCCCAGCTCGCGGCGAACCATGGCCTGGAGGATGGGGGTGGTGGGAGAGGTGTGGGAGGTGTGGGAGGAGACGAGAGGGGCTGCTGGTGGAGGAGCCGTTTGAGTGGATACCGGAGTGGACCGCGTGTCGCCACCGCTAGGATTCGCGGGGGATCGGCAAGCAGGGTCAGCCCGACCACTCCGGCCTAAAACCCCACCCCATCCCCACTTTGAGCTCCACGCCCGCGGGCCCCTTGAAGCGGATGATGCGGTCCAGGCGCGTGTGGCAGTCGCGCAGCCACTCGCGCAGGCGCTTCTCCAGGTTGCGGTCGCAGGGGGAGGCGTCCGCCATGAGCTGTGGCAGCGGGTCCCGGAACGTGAGCTTGTTGCGCGTCACGCGCCAGGCGGGGCCGAAGAAGAGCGCGCCGCTGCAAAGCAAAGGAGAGGAAGCAGGGGGCAAACAGCAGGGCAGCGTTGGGGGCCGTCAGTGCACAGAGCAGCTCAGCACGCGGAACGCTTTAGGGCCAGGAGGAGCCAGGGCATGGCATGGCATGGAAACTACTTATGTTAGCTGGAGCTATGCACACACAAAACAGGAACTGTCGGGGTACCCACCGTATGCGGCCGAAGACCTCATCGGGCAGGAAGTCCTTGCCGGCGGCGCTGCCCCGCAGCTTGGCTCTCAGCCCCTCCACCAGCGGCAGGCCCTCCAGGCCCGAGCCGGGGATGAGCCGCCCCTGCCAGAAGGTCTCAAACATGGGCACCTGGCTGCCTCGGCCCGAGGGGCCTGCTGAGGAGAGGGGGAGAGGAGGCACGGGAGAGGCGCGTGACGCCGTGTGCGTTGCGTCAGCGCAATACGGGACGGCATACCGGGCCCCTACCTGCCCTACACCGCGCAGCCATATCTATGCCTGCCTGCATTCCGGCTGAATGCAGACTGCAAGGCACCGCGCACCCCGGCCCTCCCCTCCCCCCCCCACCTGCTCCCTCGGCCTCAGCCTCCATCTCCTCCAGCGCCCGCTGCAGCTGCTCCGGCACGGCCCCCGCCCCGCCGGCCTGCGTGAGGACGCCACCGTGGCCCGCGCCAGCCCGCGCGAGCTACGGAGCAGAAGGCACGGAAAGGGAGGCACAGGTCGTCATCAGAACGCTAGGCCCAATGTTCGTTCCTGTAAGAGCATCCCAAGGGGTTCCGACTGCATCTGGGAGGGAAAGATGAAGGCTAGCAGCCAGCCCAGAGCCGGCCCTCAGCCCCCCGCAACTGACCTGTGTGGCCAGCGCCGCCGCGCCGTGCAGGGTCATCTGCGAGGGCAGCTCCTGGGCCAGTGCCGCCATGACGCCGCCGGCGCCCGCGCCCCCGCCCCCGTAGGCCGCGGCGCCGGTCTCCTGCGGCACGGTCTCCGATCCGTCCTTGAAGGGGAAGTACCACAGCACTCCCTCCACCACGCCTGGGTAGGCAGTCGACGGGGGAAGGGCGTCGAGGAGAGCACACGGGCAGCTGTCAGGGAATCGGCAGGGGCAGAAGCAGGACCACCTCCGCAGCGACCACCCGTGCCCGGCATCCACCCTTGCCCATGGGAGCCGAGGGGGCAAGGGCCGCACCCCCACGTGCACACGGTACCCACTCTTAAGTACACCGCCGGCACCCACCCTTGCCCGGCACGTCCAGAGCGAAGTCCAGCTTTCCCCCCGCTGCCCGCACGTAGCGGCTCTCGAGGTCGTCATCCACCTGGCGGGGGCCGGGTGGGGCAGGTGGGGGCCAGGTGAGGCGTACGGGTGGCGTGGGGTGGGCATGGTTTTTGAAGAAACACGCACCAGAGAGGGGCCCAGGAGGTAAACGGGGCGGGAAGCGGGCATGGTGCCAGAGGACCAGGGGAGGGCCCAAGCACCCCGGCAACAGGAGTCTTCGAACGCTGGGACAGTTGCAGCACCAGCGTATGCACTTCCCTGGAGCCACCCACCCACCCGCTACCCACCCACCCATCCGCACACGCCCCGCCACCCACCTGCGCCAGGGGCCTGCGCCAGGCCAGTCGCGGCCCAACCAAGTGCTCCACCACGATGTTGGGGGCGGGCTCGCCGCCGGGGAGCAGGCCTGGGGAGGGGAGGTAGGGAAACAAGGCAAAGCACAACGCACGACACGATGAGGAAATACTCCCGGGCTCTGACGGCAGGTGGCAAGGCAACCCCACCCCCCCAGCTTCCAGGGCGGGCTAAACCGGCACCCCGCTCGACCCCATCCACCGCCGCTTCATTCCTACCTCCGCCCGCGCTGCCGCCAGCTCCTCCGCCGCCGCCGCGGTCCCGGTTGCCCTCCGGGCCGTGCAGGTAGTAGTGGTAGAGGTGCGCCAGGTCGCGGCACACGGCCGCGCCCGCGTGCGGCTCCCGCAGCAGCGCCAGCACGTCGGGCCGCAGCTCGGCGATGGTGACGCGCGTAAAGGAGCGGTGCTGCGGCTCCTGGGCGAGCCACTCGCGGGGCGCGGGGAAGGCGGCCTCCTGCACACACACACACACACACACAGGACGAGGAAGAGGGGATGTGGGCCAGGGAATGGTAGGAACGGTAGGAGAGAGCGTTGACGAGGGTTCCACTAGCGGCCAGAGCACTCTACCCCTGCCGGATGCCCGGTTACAGCTCTACGCCAGCGGCGCCCTCTGCAGCATACATTCCTCCACCCCGCTCCACGACCCAGGGCCCCTCCTGCCTGCTGCGACAGCGTGGAGGCGTCCCCCGGCTCCCGGGAAACTAGGTCCTCCTCGTACACGCTCTCGCCCGCCTTGTACCTGGTGGGGCGGTAGGATGGACGAAATTGGGAGGTCCATTCCACCTACTCGCCTGAATCTTTCGTTTCCTTCCTCCATGCCGGCGGCAGGGAGCTGAGCACAGCAGCAAAACGGACGGACAGTACTGGCTGCCACCTCGGCTAGTGCTAGCTCGCCCGGCCCTCTCCGCTCTTTCCCTCTGTGACATGCCTGTCATCACCGACTCTCGTCCACACGCCTGGCCCCCTCCCGTCCGCATCCTGCATTGCCAGCTTGCCAGCCCATCCAGTGCCGCCCCCGAAGCCCGCCCACACACACCCCACCCCGACCCCGCCCCACCTCCGCTCCAGCTCTGCCCCCTGGATGGCCAGCTCGTGCACCGCCTCGCCGTCGGCCCGCTTGGTGGCCAGCTTGACGGCCGAGCCCAGGAAGAAGGCGGCGTTCTTGGAGCCCACGCCGAAGAAGGACAGGTCGCCACTCAGGTAGCGGCCGCCGCCTGGAGTGTGGGGTGCGGAGGCGCGGAGGGGTTGGGGCTGGGGGCGTGAAGCACGCGAGAACGAGACGTGTGAAATAGCAAGAGATGCTGGCACCCCGCGGGGAGCTATGTTTTGATCGTGCATGGGAACGTCGGAAAGAGCACAGAGTTGTGCGGTTGTAGCCTGGCCCGCCACCCTCCCTGGGCCGGTCCCCGCTCGCCTGCCGCCTCCAGCGCCCGCTGGCTGCCGCTGGGCAGCAGGCCGCGGTCCTCCATGGACAGGTTCATGACGGCCCACTCGCCCAGCTCCTTCGTGCCCATGCCCCTGCCGTTGTCCTGGTGTGGGCAGGCGGGAGAGCGTTGTGCGAGGAGGGGGTTCAGCGCAGCCGGGGTTCTGGAGGGCCGCGCAAGCCGGCGTTGCGTGGGCAGGAGGGCTCTGGGGATGCATCGGCGTGCGGCGTGGTATCCAGCCCCAGCCCCCGAATGAGCAGCTCCTCCACGGCCTGCCGCCCCGGCTCCCGCAACATCACAAGCCTCCGCTTATCCCCCGCCTCCCCCGGTGCCCACCTGCACCCGGATCAGGCCCGCCGTGCCCCGCTCATTGACCACCAGGCTGATGGTGATGTCCCGAGACGCTGCCCCGGTAGATGCCGCCTCGCCGGCCCCAGGCTGCCCCTGCCCTGCAGTGCCCTCCCTTTCGGCCGCCTGTGCCGCTGCGTTCTCCTCCGCAGCCGCGGCCTGGGCCGGAGCGGGAGCCGTGCTGTTGCCTTTGGTGGCTCGGAGGGCGTTATCAACCAGCTCAGCCAGAGCAAAGGCAAAAGGATGGTGGCCCCGGGCGGAAAAGTACTCATAATCACCCGCCATAGTGAGCGTCTTAGGGTGCGGCACGAAGCTGATTCGCTCCTTGGCAGGCGGCTTGTAGCCGCTGCTGGTGCCGGGGCCGGGCACGCCCGGCCCCAGGGAGGCCGGGGGCCGCAAGGAGGGCGCGGGGCCTGCTGCGGTACTCATGGCAGGCCGTGGGCCGGCGGAGGCTGGTGTGGCTGCCGTGGAGGTTCGGCGGCTGGGCGCGGGCGGCAGCGCGGAGCTGGTGGGGGCCCCCCGCACGACCTGCAGCTCCTCGCCCGTGCGCAGCTTGCGCACGGTGCTGTCTGAGCTGACGCGTCGGCCGCTCGAAGTGAGGAGGTGGAACTCCTGGGGCCAGGGGCGGGAGGCAGGGTTGCGTGTTCGCGCATGTCGTGCGGGTTATAGCCACGACGATGTGCCCCCACTGGGCCCCAAGTCTCGCTGGCCACCCTTCTTCCCCGGGGTTAAGGTTCCCCTGTCGATCCTCTCTCCTCAGTCTCCAAGTGGCACGCAGCAGCGCCCGGGCAGCGACGCAGCGCACCTGGTCATCGAGTTCAGGGGTGAAGGCCCGCCTCGTCGCTTCCAGCAGCGCTCCGTGGTCCGAAATCGGACCCTGCAGGCGTACCAGGCGCCTTCCACCCACCGCATCCTTTAACAATATGCTTACTGCCCAGTCTGCAACGGCGGCACTCGCTCAGGCGCGAATCCCAAGCAATTAGCTCCAAATCTGTCAGCGGGTGCCCACCTCCGGTTGCGCTCATTGTTTCCTGGCTTATTCAGGTATGGTCAGGGCGTCTACAAGCTCGGGCCTTTCCCCGAAGCACTCCTCGGGCTCCGGCTGTCGCTCACAGAACTGCGCAACTCTGGCTCGTCTTTGCCTACATAGAGCTATATGACAATTGCTTTTCATAATTGCATTCGTATGGCGACGGTCATCCAAGGCGGAGCAGGAAGATGTGGTTCGGTCGGAATGCTCGCGGGGTCACAATAAGCTATAGGCGTGTCCTGTGGTGTCACGTTGCAGTATAAGTATGTCGAATTAAGGCGCACCAGTGCTTGTATCGGCGTGTCGCACCAGTCACACTCCACCTGGATTGCGTTTCGTGCTGCGTGTGCTGGGCCTCTGGAGTCTACGCCTTCCCCCAAAGGCAAAGAACTCCACCAGCCCTTCGAGACACTGCCATGGCAAGAGGCCGTAAGCATGCCGCCCTCTGAGGGCTGAGGGCAGTTCCATCAGCTCAAAAGCGCTGCCCCCCAGGGGAAAGGCTGGGGAAAGGAGACACGGGAAACACCCCCCAGGGGGCAGGGCCCACCGCGCTCCCCACCACCCCCTGCCATTCGGGGTTGAAAGCAAACGGGCCAGGTCTAGGGCAGCTAGAAGCAGCTCGGAGCCCTCAGGTCAAGGGTCTTGGCGCCCGTGGGGAAGACGTGGGACGCGTGGGAAGCCTTGGGAAGCTGGGGAGCGAGAGACCGGGGGAAGGGACGGCACCTGACGCACCGGTAGACAGGGGTGGAGTGTGCCATCACTGCGCGCCGGTAGACTGTGCCATCACTGCGCCGTGACGCGGCGAGAGCAATGCTGGCGAAACGCGGTTCAATTTAGGCGGGTCATGCAGTGCACGACAGCTGCAACCTTCCCGCAATTGTCGTCTTCACAGTCAGGTCCAGCTTACACCCATAGCATACATACTTTTGCTGCAGTTCAGTCAGGCCGCTTGAGCGCTTGCAGTAAGCAGCTCGCGGCCATGCGCCTATTTTCAATCGGTTCGGGCCCCGGCTCTCTGGCCGATGGCTCCAACTTCGATACGCTAGCCATCAGCTCGCAGGCCTTTGTGATCGCGGCCGAGGGCAAGCCGCGCGCCCTGTCAATTGAGCTTGCCCGCGGCGGAACGACCGCGCGCGCAACGCTCCTGGCCCGCAATGTGGCTGCTTGGAAGCGCGGTGGGGATGGAGCTATTACGCGGCTGCGGCTGGCGGTGGGCGTCGAGCTTCAAGTCGGTGATGAGCTCATCCTCGCGTCCGCGAGGATTATTGCCCCGCCCGAGGATGCGCGGCTGGCATTCATCGTGACAGATGACAGCAATGGAGATGCGGGGCCAGAAGGCGGCCATGAGCAGGCGGTGAGCCGGCCCCCCGCGCCGCTCGGAGCCATGGACGTCGACCAGCCATCCACCCACGAGCGGCCCGGCCCAAACCACGAGCAGCCCCTGAGCGGGCAAACCGCGCAGCAGCTTCTGACCTCAGCGCTGCCCTCGGCCCCGGCAGCAGCAGCACCGCCCTCTCCAATCCGGCAGCCGTCTCCCCCGCCGCCGGAGCGCACCCCGCTGCCCCGCACCGCAAGCGACATTCGCGAGGGCCGCGCTCCCTTGATCAAGGGCGAGCCCCTGGAGGCGCCCACCGGCATCCTCGCTGGCACCCAGCTGCCCTCAGCCCTCGGATCCGTGCCCAAGCCCAAACCCACGCCCTCGCCTGCGGTCGCTCCCACGCCCGCCCCGGCGCCCAAGCCCACGCCGGCACAGGCCGACCACACGCCGGCTCCTGGCACCGCGCTGACACCCAAGCCTGAGCCTGGCCTAACGCCGGCCGTCGGCCCGACGCCGGCCGCCGGGATCAAGACCGAGACGGTCCCCGCCGCAACCCCCGCCACCGGCCCCGCCAGCGCTGCACCCAAGTCTGCGGCCAAGGGCCCGGGCGCTCTCATGGAGGACGTCCGGGAGGTGCTCCAGGGCATGGGCGCGGTGCTGAAGCTGCAGGGCGCCAGCAGCGGTGAGCACATAGGGACGACGCGGTGGGGGCGTGCAGGAAGTCACTTGAGAGCGTCGTGGCCGGACTTCGACAGGGCCTCTCCCAGGAAACTGTTCTCTCCCGCAGTGTGCGCTTGGTGGTTAGTCTGTTCTCAACCCCCCTAGCCGTGCTGAGCCGAGCGCTGGATGCCAGGGCCTGGCTCAAACTGTGCGTGTCCTAACCACTGCTGCAGGGGCCGGCCAGGGCTCCAGCGACGTGGGGCCGGCTGGTGTTGGCGGCGCCGAGGCCTCCGCTGTCAAGGACGAGGACGACCCCTCCGGCCTGGCGGCGCCCAAGCTGGCGGGGCCCGAGATGCTGTCGCAGTGGCAGGGGGAGTGGAGCGACCTGCTGGGCAAGTGCTCCAACCCCAAGGCCCTGATCGGGTTCCTGGGCGGCACCGGAGCGGGTGAGTGCTGGCTGCTCAGGGGCCTTGGGCGGGAAGCCAAGGACCGGGGAGGGTAGGCACGGGAAGGCACGGGTTGCCACGTCGTGAAAGGCTCTTGAAAGGGTAAGCAAGGGGCCCTTGAAGGCGTGTCTGGCGGTCGAAGCGGGCAGCGTCATTCACTCGGGCGGACGTAGCTCAACGGGTCACGTGCTCCACCTCCCGGTGCTCCCCTCGCCGCAGGCAAGTCCAGCCTCATCAACGGTCTGCTGGGCGAGGAGAACATCGTGCCCACCAACGGTGAGCGCTGTGATGCCAGGGTAGCTTCCCGAGGTCTCGACTCATCAGCAAAGGCCCTCCTCTGACTGGGAGGGCTAGCCCGCCTGCGTCCGCATGTGACATGCCAGTATTATCCTAGAGCCTATCACCCATACCCGTCACATCCCCTGCCGCCAGGCATGCGTGCGAGTACGGCATGCGTCATCCTGGTGGAGTACAGCGAGGACCGGGCGTACGAGGCGGCCATCGAGTGCCTCACACAGGTACGGCAACGACGCACTGCCGTACGGATGGTTACGCAGAGACTTCGCAGGGTGCAGAACTGAAGCGGCAAACCTGTTCGAGACTCCAAGCACGCCTGGCCCAAGCTCGCCGTATCTGCTCCCTGTGCCCGCAGGAGGAGTGGGCAGCCCAGCGGCTGCAGGCCCTGGAGGACATGCGGGGCGAGGATGGGCTGGTGGGCATCATCAGTGGCGAGGGAGGCGCGGACGAGGCCACTGCCCACAACAACGCGCGCGCCGCACAGGTGGGCTTGCGTGCCGTTCGTGCGTGGGGATGTGTGGGGGGCCGCCACGCACCCCTCCCTACGCGTACAACCCCTCGATCGGCTTGCATGTTGGCATCAGCCACGTCCCCCAGCGCACGAAGGCATCTGCACTTTTCCCCTTACACTCTTCTATCACCGCAGGACACGCTGGAGGCGGTGTACGGCCGTGACGTGGTGCGCTCGCTCGGGGGCCTGCCGGTGGAGGCCTGCGTGTCGAGGCTGCAGGGGGTGGCCAACGAGGTGACGCGGCTGCTGGGGACCACGGTGCGGATCCGGGAGACCAAGAAGGCCGTGTTCAGGTGCGGCAGCGCAGGCCGGGGCGCCGGACAGGGAGGTTAGCGGAAAGCGAGATCGTGCCTGACCCAGATGGTTGGGACGAGGGCGCGTCAGGGGTGGCAGCAATGCGCCACGTCCCACCCAACCCCTGCCCACCCACTACTACTACTACTCCTGATGCAATTCCCGCCTCCCTGCAGGTCCGCCGTGGGCCGGTACGTGGACTCGTCCAACCAGGCGGGCACGGCCCAGGCCTGGCCCGTCATCAAGCAGGCGCGAGTGGCGCACAACTGGCCGGTGGGGGCGGGGACGCGGGCTAGGGGCTCATGAGGTGGGGGTGTTGCGGGGTCCCGGGCGGCTTAGAATCGCGTGAGGTGGGGGTTCGGTAGGAGACCCGGCGTTTTGCAGTCCCTTCGTCCTGTGCCCTCGGCCTCCTGACGAGATGGGGCCGACACATGGAAGGGCCTCCAATCAGAGCAAGTGCGAACGCTAGGCTCGGCACCATAACTGTCCCTCTTGACCCCCGCAGCTGCTGGCGGGCGGTGCGGTGCTGGTGGACCTGCCCGGAGTTCACGACGCCAACTCGGCCCGCGGCGCCGTGGCCAAGACCTACACCGACAAGCTCAGCCGCTACATGGTGGTGGCAGACATCAACCGGGCCGTGGACGACAAGACCGCACGCGTAGGTGCACGTGCACAGTACTGCCGTACACTGCCGTACATGCGCAGCAGCACGGGCCCAAACAGTGCCTTTGCTATTGGGAGGGGTCTGTGTGGCATCGCCGCACCAGCCACCTGTCTCTTGAGACGCGCTCTTCCTCCGCGCCCCCCGCAGGACCTCCTGGGCACGGAGTTCCGGCGGCAGTTGGTGATGCACGGCAAGAAGGACGCCATCAGCTTTGTGGCCACAAAGACCGACAACATCCAGGTATGGCCACAACCTCGGAGGCGCCGGCCTCCGGCATGTGTTCTCGGCCGCCTCCATTGCCCAGACCCCGCACCTGTAGCTTGACTAACTTGCTTGACTAGCTCCGCCCTGCTTGACTAAGCCCGCCCTTCTGCCCCACCCCCGCAGCACGGCGCCACGGAGCGCGAGCTCACGCCCGAGGTGCTGTGCATCCTGGCCGGCATCAGCCGCCACGACTTCAAGCAGGCCAAGAGCAAGCTGCGGAGCGCACGCGACAAGACCTACCGGCTGTCCGGCGCCAAGCGTGGCGCCGAGGCCAAGGTGCGTTGCTTTTAGTATGACTGTCGATACCCCTGCTGGGCGCGTCCTCTGTCTCCGCCGTCCCCTGGAGCAACAGTAGACCAGTTAACGTAGCCTGGCGTAGACCACTCAACGCACATCGGGGCCCTCGTCCTTGGCCGCATGTCTGCCTGCTCTACCCAGCCCTCTATGCTGGCCTCCAGTTGCCGCACCCATACACATTCCCATGACCAGCCTCACGCCCACTCACACTGCTCCCCGGCGCCGCAGAGCAAGACGGCGGCTCGGCAGCTGGAGCGGCTGTACCGGGACGCCCGCTGCATCCGGCGCCGCGTGGGGGAGCTGTGCGAGGCGGAGGGCCGGGAGCTGCCGGCGGAGCTGGGCCAACTGATGGAGGGCGTGCCGGACGCTGGGGCGGACTACGATGCGGAGGAGGAGCATGAGGAGGAGGAGGAGCACGAGGACGGGGAGCAGGGCGAGGACGTGGGTGGCCCGCATGACGACGAGGAGGAGGAGGTGTGTGGGCGGGCTTGGGCGTGGGCGTGGGCGGGAGCGATGTGAGTTGGGTCGGAGCCGGTGAGGCCAAGACACGAGCCTTGGCCTAGAAGTGCTTGGATGAAGAGCTCGGCGTCGAGGCGCAGGCGTGGACAGCGTTTTGCCCCAGAGCTTTGCCAATGGGTGCTCGCCTCCCGCGTGTCTGGTTTCTGAGGGGTTGCTGGCTTGTCGTCCCTCCCTGCAGGAGGACGCGGAGGACGGGGTCCGCCCGTCGCCAGCGAAGGGTGCGGGCGACAAGCGCAAGCGGGCGGCCGCGGAGGACGACGAGGAGCTGCCCCTGTCCAAGCGCGCGACGAAGTGAGCACGGCGGCTCTGGCTCGCTTGCGGTCGTGTTCTCTGTGCGCTTGGGCCTGAGCTAGCACCGGGATTCTACGACATCCGGGGTGGGGAAGGGCTCTCCCTGACCGCCCCTCCGCCACGCACTCCCCTGCATGACTGACCGGCCCTTCGCCACCACGCCCCACCCCCAGGGTCGCGGGCATGGAGACCGTGCAGGAGCTCATGCACGAGCTGGCGCAGCTGGCGGAGGACCTGCGCAAGGCCTGGTGAGCAAGCAGGTCCCCCCTCCCCCCCCAATGCACCCCTGTGTGGGCGTTGTTGTCTTGTCCGGCTCACCGAACAGGCAGCCCCAACACGGATGGACCACCCGTCCTTGTGTGCGCGTCGCTACTGCACCCAAAGTGCATGCACCTCGAGCGCACTGCAGCACCCCGTGCTGGCCTCAGCATCCATGCTCTGTTTATCATTCATGCTCACAAGCCCGTTCGCTCTTATTTTGTGTCCCTCGTGCTCCGCCGCCAGCGCGCGCCACGCCCGGCTGAAGAAGGAGGCGGAGGAGGCAGCCGCCGATCACGCCCTGGCGGCGCAGCAGGTGCCGCCGCTGCTGCTGCGCGTGAGGTCCATCTGCGCTGCGGCGCGTAACGCCTACGTCAAGAAGCGGCTGCAGCAGGACTACCTGGAGGGCATGGTGGAGGTGAGACGGGCTGGGTGAGGGAGCAGGGAGGAGTCGACGGGCGTGGGGGAAGGGTGAATTTGTGTCCATACGCCTTGCCCATTTCGACCTCGTACGCTTTTCCACCACTCCTCCGCCAACACCCCACACCTTCGCCTGCCCCCAGGTCGCCAAGGCGGCCGGCGGCGACAAGGCCACGGCCGTCAAGTTCGCAGACAAGGGCGCCGCGCTGCCGGTCTTCTGTGTGTCCACGCGGGACGCTCTGACGCTGGAGGGCCGGGTGCGGTCGGAGGACCGCGCGTCGACCTTTGAGAGGTGAGCCTGAAGGCCGGAGCGGAAGGCTGGCAAGCAGCACCACAAGGTCCTTTGCAAAGGCAGTCCAGCGGTCCTGTTGGTGTCCGTTCCTCCTAGCCCATCCATCCGGGCCCGGGTGCCCTGCACCCTCTCCCACCTGACCATCCTCCTCCCCCGCCCCGCTACCCTACCCCAGGGTGGCCCAGACCGAGCTGCCCCTGCTGCGGGAGCACATCCGGTCGGTGGCCACCGCCGCGCGCGAGAAGGCGCAGAGCGAGGTGGCGGGGCAGGTGCTCAAGTGGGGCAACTCGGCCGGCCGCGCCCTGCTCAGCCAGGTGTGTCGCGTGTGGGCGTGCCGTGGCAGGCCTGTCACTCGATTTTGGCCCACAAGGCACTCCCCAACGTGCTGACTGCTGAGCGGTCTGCAAGCAAGTGCACGCGTCTTTCCCTTAACCATACACGCCCCCTGTGTGTCCCCGTGCTTCCCCGCAGCGCGTGGAGGGCTCCGCCGACGCCGCCGATGCGATGCGTGCGGCGTGCGGCGTGCAGCTGCAGGTCCTGGAGCGCACGCTCGTCGGCATCCTGGACGAGCAAGTGCGTAGCGCCAAGGGGTTTGGTGTGGCCGCTGGCCGGTGTGGCCGGCGCGGGGTGCTAAGACACGCCTGCTGCACGCCTGCTTCTGCCACCTCGGCAGCTTGCAGGACACCCGTTCTCATAACTCCTGAGGCCCTCCCACCCACCCGCCTGTCCCTGCAGCTGGGATCCCTGCGCTACGAGCTGCTGACCGAGGGCCTGTGTCCCAGCCTGGAGGCGGGCGGGGAGCTGGCCACGCAGCTCGCCCCGGGCAAGGCGTCGGGGTGGTACGGCTCCATGCACTGGGCCACATACAACGTGAGGGGGTGGGGGTAGAATCTGGGGAGAGGGGGGGGGAAAGGAGGGAGGAAGGGAAGGAAGGGCAGTGGAAGGAGGGCAGGAAGGGAGGGGAGGGGTGGTATGGCTCCATGCACTGCGTCACGTACAACGGGAGACCAGGGCTGTGGGGGGGTTGAGTAGGGTCCGCGGGGGATCATTGTCCGGACCGCAGCTGTCCTTAGGGTGAGACAACCGATCGACTGCCACCGCAGGCTGCGATCCGCCGGGACGGAGACTACCAGTCCCGGCCGCGGGGCCACATCGACTGGAACGGGGACCTGGCCGGGCCCATCCTGGACCGCATCACGCTCTGCTGGGACGAGCTCTTCAACTCCCGACTGGGGGAGGCGCTCGAGTGAGTGTGCGTGGCGGGTGTGTTGGAGAGAAGGTTGCGGAGGCACCTCTTGTGGAGGCACCACAGAGCCGTGTTATCGGCTGTGCTCGACCTATCCGCCAGAGCCAAGCTGACCTACCTGCACCTCACGTGCAGTGCTCGGGCCGCCGTGCTGGAGGTGTATGCTCAAGTACGGGGCCCCAGACCGCCGACTGACCCGGGCATGTGTGTGTGTGTGCGGTGCAGGTCCGCCAAGGTGCAGCTTCTGGGGGTGGTGGACACGTTCTGCACCGCCGTCATTGGTGCGGCGGAGCGCGGCGGGCTGGAGTGCAGGCCCGTCATGGAGTTGTGCCTGCAGGTGCGTGCGCGTGTACCGGCGGGCGTGCGCACTTGCGGGGCCCGTCTCCGGAAGCCGAACCCAAGGGTGCAGAGAACCCCTGCTGGCAGGCATGGCGGGGCAGGGCATGGCGGGGCCCCTGCCCGAGGCTGTGTATGAGCAACCTCTGCAGCCCCTGCATTTCTCTGGCGCAAGCGACGCGATCCGGCTCAGCAACAACCCCCCTTCCCCGCGCCCCTTCCACCCTCCCCCCAGGTCCTCCAGGACGCCGAGCGCCTGCTCGACTCCCGGCTGGGACCCCTGTCCACCCAAGTGGCGGAGACCGCCCGCGAGCTCAGCGGCGACGTGGTCAAGCCCGCGGTCAAGGGCATGCTGAGGCCCACGTACTACGTGAGTGGGGGCAGGGGAACGGAGGGAGGCGGGCGAAGTGGAGGGGTAGGACGGCTATGGGGACAGGCGACCAGGGGAGGCCAGGGGCAGGCTGGGCCCACGTACTGCGCGAATAGGCACTGGGAACGGGATTGGGAGGTGACGACAGGCAGGGAGGGATGGCCTGCCCGGGCAGGACGAGGAGGGCAGGGCAGGCCAGGGGAGGGGGCAGAAAGGGCGGGCAGGACAGGGACGTGTTGCCGTATGTATCCCCTGCTGCCAGTCACTCAGCCTCGCTCCCCTCCCTCCCCGGTGCGTCCACCGCAGGCCTGCAACCAGGACTGTGGCTCGGGGGTGACGGCCCGGCGCCGGGCCATGCTGGAGTCGGCCGTCAAGGAGCTGGCCACGACGGGGCAGTTCAAGGCGGCAGCGGGTGGGTGGGCACCGCCGTGTCTAGCTTGGATTCACCGCTGTCGCGACACACTGCGCGCAGCTGCACCTACCGGTACTTCTGCTGCTTCGAGCCTACCCTCCACAGCACCTCGGTCCTCACACCTCACCTGTTTCCCTAGCTTGCGCGACCAGCACCTAGCATACCGAACAGTAAAGGGATTAAGTCGTGATTTACCTCGTGTCTTGGTCCCTGCTGCCTCCTGCCAGGCATCCTGGAGCGCAAGGTGCGGCTGCTGCTGGACCACATCGACAAGGCCCTGCGCAAGGCCCTGCCCGACCTGGTGCGGGCGGCGCGGACGCGCCTGGCGCTGCTGTGGTGAGCGGGCGGGGAGGGGACGGGCGCGGGCGGGGCGGGAGGGCAGGAGATCCCAGGCGCACTGACGCGGTTCTCTTGAAAGCCGGCAGGGGTGGGAGTATGAGTCTTGCGCGCGGACGAAGCATGGGTATCCACTGCCGTAACCCTTGCCAACCACCCCCAACCACCCCGCGCAGGGACGAGGCCCCCGCCTCCTACGCCCAGCGCTACCGAGCGGCAGCGGCCCTGCGAGACCTGCTGGAGAAGCTGCGGGCCGCCTGCGACCGGGCCAAGCACACGCTGCCCGGGCATACCTTCGAGCTGCCGGCGCCGCCCGCTGCCGTGCCGCAGGCGGCGGCCGCCGAGGCGGCCGCGGGCGAGGGCGCGGGCGCGGGAGGTCCGGAGGCCGCGGCGCAAGCGCCGGGAAGCGGGGGCGCGAGCGAGTCCGGGAGGGCAGGCGAGCGGCTGCAGGACGGCGGCGGTGCTGGCGTCCTGCCCGAGGAGGGCATGCCAGGGCCGCGGTTCGCGGCGGCGGCGGCGATGGGCCTGGTCCAGCAGCGGCCGTGGCCGGGCTGCGATGGCGCCGCGGCGGGCAGCGCGGCGGGAGCAGACATGGAGGCGGCGGCGGTGGTGGTGAAGGCAGCGCTGGCGAGGTATGCGGCCATCAAGGCAGAGGAGGGCCCCGCAACGGCCGTGGGCATGGAGCTCGATCCTGAGCCGGGGCCGCTGGGACTGGGGCAGCTGGGGCCGGGGCCGATGGGGCTGGGATCACTGGGGCTGGGGCCCATGGAGGTGGGGCCGATGATGGGGCTCGGGTCGCTGGGGATGGGGCCGGGGTCCCTGGGGATGGGGCTGATGGGGCCTGGGCCCCTCGGGATGGGCCCGTTGGGGATGGGGACGGGGTCCCTGGGGCTCGGGTCGATGGGGCCGCATCCGGGACCGCTGGCGATGGGGCCGCTGGAGGTGGGGCCGATGGGGCTCGGGTCCCTGGGGCCGGGACTCGTCGGGCTCGGGCCGCTAGAATCGGGGGCCCTGGGTATGGGGTCGATGGGGGTGGGGCCGCAGGGCTTTGGGCCGATGGGGATGGGGCCGCTGGATAGGCTCTGAGGGATGAGCAAAGGGACAGCTGGCTGAGGTTGAACGGAGGGGAGGACGTCTGGGCCGTCCGCCACCGCCGTACCGGCTGTTGAGGGGAGGCTGGTGGTAGGCTGTGTGTTGCACATATGTATTTGTATCCAGCAGGGCCAACTAGCATGCATGTACACTATTGGCAGGGTGGCGGCACGAGCGCAACGTCTCAGCGCACAGTGGCGTGTGCGGCATTCGACTGGGAACTTGAGATTTGATGGAAGAAGGGACCATAGGGATGGCCGGCTGAGACGTGACGCGACGCCAGCGTGGAGGACTCGCCCGAGCCGTGGCATGAAGGTCGCAAAACGCGGGTCATGCAGCGCATGGACAGCTGCAAACTCTCTTAACATGTCGTTCTTCACAGCCAGGTCCAGCTTACACCCATAGCATACATACTTTGCTTCACTTCAACCCGGCCGCTTGAGCGCTTGCAGTAAGCAGCTCGCGGCCATGCGCCTTTTCTCCAATGGCTCGAGCCCCGGCACTCTGGCTGATGGCTCCACCTTTGACACCCTAGCCGTAAGCTCACAGGCCTTTGTGCTTGCGGCGGAAGGGAAGCCCCGCGCCTTGTCAGTTGAACTTGCGCGCAACGGAACGGCCGCGCGCGCGACGCTCCTGGTTCGCAGCGTGGCCGCATGGAAGCGTGGTGAGGACGGAGCTATCACGCGGCTACGTATGGCTGTGGGCATTGAGCTGCAAGTCGGTGATGAGCTCATCCTCGCGTCCGCGAGCGTCGTTGCCCCGCCCGAGGACGCAAAGCTGGCCTTCGCCGTGACGGATGACAGCAGTGGAGATGCGGGGCCAGATAGCGCCCCGGAGCAGGCTGAGACCCGGCCCCCCGCGCCGCTCAGAGCCATGGACGTCGACCAGCCATCCACCCACGCGCAGCCCGGCCCAAACCACGAGCAGCCCCTGAGCGGGCAAACCCTCCAGCAGCCCCTGCCCGCAGCGCTGCCATCGCCCCCACCTGCAGCAGCACCGCCCTCTCCCATCCGGCAGCCGTCTCCCCCGCCGCCGGAGCGCACCCCGCTGCCCCGCACCGCAAGCGACATTCGCGAGGGCCGCGCGCCCTTGGTCAAGGGCGAGCCCCTAGAGGCGCCCACCGGCATCCTCGCTGGCACCCAGCTGCCCTCAGCCCTCGGACCCGCGCCCGTCCCGCAGCCGATTCCTGGCCCTGCACCCTCGCCTGCGGTCGCTCCCACGCCCGCCCCGGCGCCCAAGCCCGCGCCGGCACGGGACGACCACACGCCGGCTCCTGGCACCGCGCCGGCGCCCAAGCCTGAGGCTCGCCTAACGCCGTCTGCCGGCCCCACGCCGGCCGCCGCAATCAAGCCCGCTGCAACCCCCGCCACCGGCCCCGCCAGCACTGCGCCCAAGTCCGCGGCCAAGGGCCCGGGCGCTCTGATGGAGGACGTCCGGGAGGTGCTCCAGGGCATGGGCGCGGTGCTGAAGCTGCAGGGCGCCAGCAGCGGTGAGCACAAGGGGAAGGCGCGTTAGTTGGGGGCGTGCAGGTGGGTTTCGCGTCGGGAGGCAGCCGAATGCTGCAGCTGCAGAGGGCCAATGAGATGTGAGTGCGCAGGGAGGCAGTCATGAGGTCTGCCGTTTGTCTATGCCTGGGCCGTGCGCCCCATCCCGCGCTCCACTCCACCTTCTGCTGCAGGGAACGGCCAGGGCCCCAGCGATGCGGGGCCGGCTGCCGCTGGTGCTGGCGGCGCTGAGGCCGCTGCTGCTGAGGGCGAGGACGACCCCTCCGACCTGGCGGCGCCCAAGCTGGCGGGGCCCGAGATGCTGTCGCAGTGGCAGGGCGAGTGGAGCGGCCTGCTGGGCAAGTGCTCCAACCCGAAGGCCCTGATCGGGTTCCTGGGCGGCACCGGAGCGGGTAAGTGGCCCCAAGGCCAATCCTGCCGGGTACAGGGCGTCGGTGGGCGGCCCAAGCTTGCGTTGAGGCGTTGGCTTGGCTGTTGGGCATCAATATACAGCGTGAGGACGACCAAAACCCGCTTCTGGTGGGCGCGGGTGGCGGGATGGCAAGGTCTCACGAGCGACCCATCGAATTGCTTATGGGTGCTCTCCTCCTGCTACCCTCGCCGCAGGCAAGTCCAGCCTCATCAACGGTCTGCTGGGCGAGGAGAATATATATTGTGCCCACGAATGGTGAGCGCTGTGATGTCAGGGTAGCTTCCCGAGGTCTCGACTCATCAGCAAAGACCCTCCTCTGACTGGGAGGGCGAGCCCGCCTGCGTCCGCATATGACATGCCAGTATTATCCTGGAACCTAACACCCATGCCCATCACCTCCCCTGCCGCCAGGTATGCGTGCGACTACGGCATGCGTCATCCTGGTGGAGTACAGCGAGGACCGGGCGTACGAGGCGGCCATCGAGTGCCTCACAGAGGTACGGCAACGAAGCATTACCGCACGGATGGTTGCGCAGGGCCGTAGCCGGGTGCGGCACTGTAGCAGCCAAGTACGACATTTCTTCAGCCCGCCTGGCCCATCCGCACCGCGTTCACTTCCTGTGCCCACAGGAGGAGTGGGCGGCCCAGCGGCTGCAGGCCCTGGAGGACATGCGGGGCGACGACGGCCTTGTGGGCATCATTTGCGGCGAGAGTGGCGTGGACGAGGCCACCCTGCACAACAACGCGCGCGCCGCGCAGGTGCGCAGACGTGCGCCATGTCCTTGCGACCGCCGTGCAGCCACATGCCCATCACGCTCCTCACACCGAGCGTATCGGTAGGGTATCCCTACGCGTACAACCCCTTGATTGGCTTGAAAGTTGGCATCAGCCACGTCCCCCGGCGCACGAAGGCATCTGCACGTTTCCCCTTCCAAACCAACCTCAACTCCAACACGCTCAAGCCACTTTCACACCGCCCGCTCAACGTCAGGCACTCCCAATGCACCCCTCCTCAGGACACGCTGGAGGCGGTGTGCGGCCGCGACATGGTGCGCTCACTTGGGGGCCTGCGGGTGAACGCCTGCGTGGCGAAGCTGCAGGGGGTGGCGAACGAGGTGACGCGGCTGCTGGGAACCACGGTGCGGATCCGGGAGACCAAGAAGGCCGTGTTCAGGTGCGGCAGCGCAGGCCGGGACACCGGACTGGGAGGCTAGCGGACAGCGAGATCGTGCCTGACCCAGATCGTTACCAGCAGCAGGGTAGCTGTAGCGGTAGGAGGGAAGAGGGCGCGTCAGGGGTGGCAACAATGCGCCACGCCCCACCCAACCCCTGCCCAAACCCCACCTTAAGACAAGGAAGACAGCAGTATGTTACTAGGGGGGGCGCAAGAGAGGAACGGGCAAGGCGGACAAGGGCCGGGCCCCCTTGACTGTGTGTCGCGGGGCTCGAGCCGTGCCATGCTCCACAGGCGGAGGGCAAGACAAGACAAGGAAGGCAGCGGTACACGTTTCCTCGCAAGCCCAACCTGCCCCAATCCCCGCCTCCCTGCAGGTCTGCCGTGGGGCGGTACGTGGACTCGTCCCACGTGAAGACAGTCACCCCTGGACGGGGAGGACGAGGCTGTCACCCCCGGAAGGGGAGTTCGATGCTGTCACGCCCGGAAGGGGAGGACAAAGGGTAGTCGGCCTCCAGCCGCAGGGGCAGCGACAAGCGGAGAAGGGGCGCACCTTGGCCTCTGCGCCGCGCCTGGTGGAGGAAAGCTTGTAGGTCTTTTCGCGCGCGCTCCGCAGCTTGCTCTTGGCCTGCTTGAAGTCGCGGCGGCTGATGCCCGCCAGGTGGCACAGCACCTCTTGCGTGAGCTCACGCTCCGTGGCTTTGTGCTGTGGAGGTGGGTGTGTGCGTGTGCAGAGGGGTTGAATGAGAACTTGCAGATGAACAGGAGACGCTTCGCATGACACACGCTCACGGATTCCCGCTTTCCTAACACCTGGACGTTGTCGGTCTTACAGCTTGCAAAGCTATGGCGGCTCGAAAAGATAGCAAGGAGTACAAGTCTCCTCGGTGCCCGCCCCCGCTCAACCCCCTGCCCCCACCTGGATGTTGTCAGTCTTGGTGGCCACAAAGCTGATGGCGTCCTTCTTGCCGTGCATCACCAGCTCCCGCCGGAACTCCGGGCCCAGGAGGTCCTGCGGGGGTCGGGTTGCGAGCAGGAGATTCAGGAAACCACTCTGCCCTTGAAGCTGGAGGAAGGCGAACAACCGTGGCTTAACAAGACTAACAGGCTACTGTGCACATATCACAGCGTACGGCAGTACGGCAGTGATGTGCACCTACGCGTGCGGTCTTGTCGTCCACGGCCCGGTTGATGTCGGCTACCACCATGTACCGGCTGAGCTTGTCGGTGTAGGTCTTGGCCACGGCGCCGCGGGCCGAGTTGGCGTCGTGGACTCCAGGGAGGTCCACCAGCACCGCACCGCCCGCCAGCAGCTGGTGGGGGGCCAGAGGGGCGGTTGTGGTGCCGAGCCTAGTGTTCGCACGGTGCTCTAATTGCATGGAGCTCTTTCAGCCCTATCAGCTGTCACCTGCATCACAGCCCCGTCACCCGCATCCCGTTCTGAGGGTGAAGGCCAAGGACCGCGCGAAACCAGGACCGCCGGGCGCTCGCGCCCCCGCCCCCACCGGCCAGTTGTGCGTTACGCGAGCCTGCTTGATGACGGGCCAGGCCTGGCAGAAGCGGTTGCACAGCCGCTGCACTGCCGACCGCTCACGGCAAAGGCGCGAGGCCTTCTCCTCTGCTACATCCGTGGCCTCTTCCACCGGCCTCGGCACGCCCTCCGCCATCCGTCCTCACGCCCCTGTCCCTGCTCCCCGTGGTACCCCAGTGCAAGACGGCGGCTCGCCGGCTGGACCGGCTCCAACGAGACGCTCGCTTTATCCGGCGCCGCGTGGGTGAGCTGTGCGAGGCACAGGGTCTGGAGCTGCCGGAGGAACTGGGCGAGCTGATGGAGGGCGTACCGGAAGTGGAGGACGAACGCGAGGAGGAGGTTGCAGAGCACGAGGAGGAGGAGGAGGGGCAGCAGGAAGGGGAGCAGGACGAGGAGATGGAGGAGCGCCGGGACGAGGACGAGGACGACGAGGTGCGTGTGGGCGGGAGGGGCGCGGGTGGGCTCGGCGTGGGTGAGGCCAAGGAACGGGCGTGGCCAAGAGCTTGACGCACACCGAGAGCTCGGCATCAAGGATGGAGCGGGCCCGTCGGCTGGGAGAGCCAGTCCAGTGCCAGTGCTAGTCCAGGTCGACTGCCAATGTCGACGCTGCTACAGGACCTGTACTTGCAGGAGGACGATGAGGACGGCGGCCGAGAGCCGCCGGCGCACGCGGCCGGGGAGCAGCACGGCGCGGGCGACAAGCGCAAGCGGGCGGCCGGGGAGGACGACGACATGCTCCCCGTGTCCAAGCGAGCGGCCAAGTGAGAATGGTGGCTCTGTCAGTTGTCTCTTGGTCGAGGGCGCTCGCTCCGCGCTGGCAGTGCCCGGCGGCTCTGAATTTCATGGGCTGCTGTAATTGCAGTGCAAGTCCTCACGCAAGCCCCGCCCCGTCACTGTTTTAAGCTGGCCTAAGCGCGCCTGAGAGACCCGCCCGAGTGAGGGCGAGCCCTCCCTGACCACCCCTCTGGGACCCACCCCTCCACAGGATCGCGGGCATGGAGACCGTGGCGGAGCTGATGAGCGAGCTGGTCAAGGTGGCGGCGGACGTCCGCAAGACCTGGTGAGCAGTATGAGCACGCAAGGCCCCCCTACAACGCACTCCATTGACGCCAATCCATTAACGTGTGCCTCGTCCCCGATGATGTGTCGTAACCACATGGAAACCCCGCCCCTGAGCACCAAGCTGCAAGCACTCGCGCCGCTGATTGATTGCCGCACACCTGCCCGCATTGGCATCTGCATGCGCCGCCCCAACGCAACACATCGCGCCTTGTCCCCTGCCCCTCGTGGTGCGCACAGCGTCCGCCACGCCCAGCTGGTGAAGGAGGCGGGCGAGGCGGCTGCGGCGCATGCCCTGGCGGCGCAGGAGGTGCCGCCGCTGCTGCTGCGCGTGCGGTCCATCTGCGCCGCGGCGCGCAACGCCTACGTCAAGAAGCGCATGCAGCAGGACTACCGAGAGGGCATGGTGGAGGTGTGGCAGGGATGGAAAGGGATGGAGATGGGCAGCTGAGGGAGGGATGAAGATGGGCAGGTTGCACCCGCTCCATCCTTTTCCAACTCTTTCTCAACACGGGCGCCCGCGAGCCATACGCCACGTGGTCGGACTTTTTTGCTAGGACCGCCATCCACCAACCTTCCCCCGTGCCGCAACACCCGCAACGTGCCCCCATCACCTACACCGACCTAGGTGGCCAAGGCGGCCGGCGGCGACAACGCCGCCGCTGCCAAGTTCGCGCGGAAGGGCTCCGCGCTGCCGGTCTTCTGCGTGTCCACGCGTGACGCCCTGACGCTGGAGGGCCGGGTGCGCTCGGAGGACCGCGCGTCGACCTTTGAGAGGTGAGCCTGAAGGCCGGAGCGGAAGGCTGGCAAGCAGCACCACAAGGTCCTCTGCAAAGGCAGTCCAGCGGTCCTGTTGGTGTCCGTTCCTCCTAGCCCATCCACCCGGGCCCGGGTGCCCTGCACCCTCTCCCACCTGAGGTGGGCTGCGGAGCCGTGGCCTGAGGGCTGGAGCGGAGGGCCGGGGAGGACTGAGTCTGGGTCGCCCTCAAGAGGTGGCCATGCATCGGGGGGGGCCAATGGAGACGTAGGTCTCAAGCCAGCAGGGGGGAGCCGCCAGTACCTGCGCGGTCGTGCGGCTCTAACGCTGTGTGACTCGCCCCTGTGTGCTCCTGTGTGCGGCCCTGCGCCTCGCCTGCGTCCCGGCCCCCTCCCTCCACACCATACGTGCTGCCAGAGTGGCCCCACAGCGGCCCCAGGCATCCATCTGCTGCATCCACCCTCTCTTCCTTGACCACTCGCACCCCGAGCTCGCACCCCGAGCTCGCACCCCGAGCTCGCACCCCCAGGGTGGCCCAGACCGAGCTGTCCATCAAGGCGCCTTGTGTCCGTTCACCCTGGTCGGGCTCTGCCCTAGTGCCCTCGAGGATTGTTCCCTGCTCCCTGTGCCCACCCCATCTGCCCCCTCCCCCCCTCATCCCGACTGTCCCCCCAGGGTGGCCCAGACCGAGCTGCCCCTGCTGCGGGAGCACATCCGGGCGGTGGCCACCGCAGCGCACGAGAAGGCGCAGAGCGAGGTGGCGGGGCAGGTGCTCAAGTGGGGCAACTCGGCCGGCCGGGCGCTGCTCAGCCAGGTGTGATGCGTGTGGGCGTGGCATGGCATCATGGCGGGGCCCATGCGTCTGGCAGCTGGCGCTTGCAGGCTCGACACTCAACAGCTCTTCCTAGCCTGCTTACTGTTGCCTGTCTGGCCCAGGGGTACCAGAACCTAGTGAACGCGTCCTTCCCTTTACCATATACGCCCCCATCATGGCTCCGTGCTCCCCCGCAGCGTGTGGAGGGCTCCGCCGACGCCGCCGATGCGATGCGTGCGGCGTGCGGTGAGCAGCTGAAGGCCCTGGAGCGCACGCTCACCGGTATCCTGGACGAGCAGGTGGGGCGGAGTGCTGCTGGTCGCCTGCTTGTGGGCTTGTTACTATGTTCGCCCGGGCTGCACCGTCCTATGTGCGGCAACTGTCTCTTGCCTGGCTTGGGCCAGTCCTGGGCCGCGGGAGTGCTGCGCCCCGGGACCTCCCTCTTTCTAGCTCGCGGGCTCTTTCTGGCGCCCAACAGTGGCGCCTCCACCTCCTCTCCCTCTCTTGTACCCTCCCACCCACCCACCCTCCCCGCAGCTCGGCGCCCTGCGCTACGAGCTGCTGACCGAGGGCCTACCCCCTCCCTCCCCTCCCCCACCCTCCCATCCACCCTTCCCCCACCCGCCCTGCCACCCCGCAGCTGGGATCCCTGCGCTATGAGCTGCTGACCGAGAGCCTGTGCCCCAGCCTGGAGGCGGGCGGGGAGCTGGCCAACGAGCAGGCGCCCGCCACAGCCAACGGATGGTTCGGCTCCATGCACTGGTGCACGTATATTGTGAGTCGGGGGTTTGGGAGGGCAGCACGGGGAAGGGTGCGGGAAGGCGTGCGGCGAGGCGATCATGCATGGGAGCAAGAGAGAGAGAGCACGTCGAAAAGGCAAGGGATGGCAGTCCCCATTTGCTCGCGCGTGCGCTTCTCCTGCGGAAGACCATTCCGCAGGCGCTCGATTTTGTCGGTAGGGTGTTGAATGTCATGAGAGATTGGGGGTCTCACACCTTTGCTTGCATGCGCCCCTAATGCAGACCGCGATCCGCAAGGAGGGTGACTTCAAGTCGCCCAAGCGGGGCCCCATTGACTTCAACGGGGACCTGGCTGGGCCCATCCTGGACCGCGTCGCGCTGTGCTGGAATGAGCTCTTCAACTCCCGGCTGGGCGAGGTGCTCGAGTGAGTGTAACAGGTCTGGGCGGCTCTAGGTTCGTTGCAAGGGCATTGCCAGGGTCGTGTTGGTGTGCGTGCTGGGCGCCCGTTGGTTGGCGGCTGGTGCTACGGTCCTTCAACGCCGCGACACTCGGCATAGCTACCCACGCCCTGCAGCCGGACGTCCCCACCGTGACCCGGCGTACCTAAACCCCTACCGTATCCTCAGCCTCCGAGACGGACTCCTGTGCTTCCCAGGCGCCGTCAAGCGGTCTTCTGCCATCACCATTTGCTGACCCCGGCCGTTGTGTGCAGTGCAAAGTACGGAACCCTAGACCGCTGACTGACCCCGGCCTCTTCGTGCGTGCGATGCAGGTCCGCCAAGCTGCAGCTCCTGGAGGCGGTGGACGCCTTTTGCGGCGCCATCGCCACCGCGGCCGAGCGCTGCGGGCTGGACTCCGGGCCGGTGGTGGACCTGTGCATACAGGTGCGTGCGAGCGAGCGAGCGCGGCCTGGCGTGGCCGGTGGAGCCAAGCGGTCAGGCGCTACGGCGGTGGCCAGCCGCATGCCCCCGTGAGCTGCCTGCGGGGAGCACACTACTCTGCAACCCCCCGGCCCCGCTCGCCTCCTCGCTCGCCTTCTACACCCCAGCTCCCCAGCTCCACCTGCCCGGGCGCCGAGCGCCCGCTGGGTGCCACGGCCCTTGGCAGCAGGGCCACCCGGGACCAGCGTGTAACAGTTGTCATCGTCCCCTGTCCCTTCCTGCTCACCCACCCCCCAGGTCCGCCAGGACGCCGAGCGCCTGCTGGATGCCCGGCTGGGCCCCCTGGCCACCCACGTGACGGAGACCGCCATCGAGCTCAGCAGCAACGTCGTTAAGCCTGCGGTCAAGGGCATGCTGCGGCCCACGTACAGCGTGAGTGTGGCTTGCGGAGGGAAGGCCAGGTGGAGGTTGTAGGGCCATGGAAGAGGAAGGAAGGCCGGGGGCAGGGCAGGCCGACACGAGCATTGAGGCCCACCGTAGGTGTGAGGCTGCGCTGCGGAGGGGAGGGAGAGGGGGACCCTCAACTCGTGTCGTCGGTGCCTCCTCCCCACGGGGAGCCTCGAACGCTCCTCATGCCTCCACAGACCTGTCTCCGGCCTCCAAGGGTTGCACATTATCCTTGTCCCCAGTCCTCCTCCCCCGGCCCCACCGCAGGCGGCCAGCCAGGACTGTGGCCCGGGGTCGGTGGCCCGGCGCCGTGCCATGCTGGAGTCCGCCGTCAAGGAGCTGGCGACGACGAGGCAGTTCAAGGCGGCGGCGGGTGGGTGGGCACTGGCGCTCAGCTTCTCCATCCTGCACGTCGTTCTATAGCACCACCCTGCCTCCACCCTAGACGCGTAATAACCCCGCACACGTTTTCTGGATGCTGCTGCTGCTTCCCAAGGCGCTTTGGAGCGCAAGGTGATGCTGCTGCTGGACCATGTGGATAAGACCCTGCGTCGCGCGCTGCCGGCGATGGCGCGGGCGGCCAAGACGCGCCTGGCGCTGCTGTGGTGAGCGGGCGGGGAGGGGTTGCAGAAGGTCCCAGGCGCACTGACGCGGTTCTTTTGCAAGCCGGCAGGGGTGGGAGCGTGAGTTTGGCGAGCGGACGAAGCATGGGTATCCACTGCCGCAACCCCTCCCACCACCACCCCAACCGCCCCGCGCAGGGACGAGGCCCCCGCCTCCTACGCCCAGCGCTACCGAGCGGCAGCGGCCCTGCGAGACCTGCTGGAGAAGCTGCGGGCCGCATGCGACCGGGCCAAGCACACGCTGGGCGGGGAGACCTGCGACCTGCCGGAGCCGCCCGTCGCCTCACCGCAAGCGGCGCGCGCCGAGGCGGCCGCGGAGGCGGCTGCGGGCGAGGCCCAGGACGCGGGAGCGCCGGGGGCCGCGGCGCAAGGGCCGGAGAGCGGTGGCGAGGGCGGGTCCAGAGGCGGCTGCGAGCCGATGCAGGAGGACGAGGACGAGGGCCGGGGCACGGAGGAGGGCGAGGGCGCGCCCGGGACGGCGACCGAGGCCGCCGAGCAGCGAGGGTCGCACTGCGACAGCGCCACGGAGGGCTGTGTGGGGAAGCCCGAGATGGAGGGGGCGGGGGTGGAGGCCAGGGAGGCGTTGGCCACGTGTGCGGCCAGTGGGTTGGAGGAGGGCGCCGCAACGGCCGTGCACATGGAGTTGGAGCTGGGGCCGCTGGCGGGGGTGTGAGGTGGGTGTTTGTTGCTGTGTGCGTGTGGGGGGGGATGAGCGCATGGACACGTGTCGGGGGCGGGCTGTGTCGGGGCGGAGCTGCGGGCAGGGCCCGCGCAGGGGGCAGGCCAGGTGAGGGGTGCGGCCAGGCCTACCGCCTACGGAGTTGAGGCTGTATGGAGGGGAGGACGTCTGGGCTGTCCGCCACAGCGGTACCGGCTGCTGCGGGGAGGCTGGTGGTAGGCAAGTCTGCTGTTGTACATATGTATCTGTACGCCAGACGAGGGAGTGGTCAGGTCTGTCGCCTACGGAATTGAGCCAGGCAGTATGGAGGGGAGGACGTCTGGGCCGCGGTAGGCGGGCGGTGTGTTGTACATATGTATCTGTGCCCAGGGCGCGCCAGCATGCATGCATACACTGACGGCAGGGTTAAGGCATGAGCGCAACGCCTCAGCGCACACGCTGAACAGTACATAGCGTCTGCGGCGTTGGTATGGGAACTCGAGAGCTGATACAACTGTGAGTACTTTGTGACGCGCACAACCGCGTCGCTGTATTGAGTAATGCTCATCATGATGATGGTAATGTACGCTCTACTGCACTGTTAAGCATGCTGCTGCCACCCCAATTCTTGTACGACAGGGCCATCCGTGATGCAACCCATCACGTCACCCCTTGACGTCACCCCCAGCGCAAGTTTATACTCGACAGGCGGCACAGGACTGTCCCCGCCACCACATCAGCGTTGCTATCGTCCCTGGGCGTGGTCAAATTCTCCAGGGACTAACCCTCCATTGCCGTCTAAGCGAGTCGATTGGCAAGGAACCAATCTTGAGACTGCCCTAGCAAACATAGGGTCTGATGGCCAGATAACGCAGTTGCGCGTTCGTTGCACAACATACCGGGTAGCCACTTCCCTGGCCTCAATGCCGTACCGCCTCACGCTAACCCCGCTTCCTGCCCCCCCTCTTGCCACTCTTGCCCTTCTGCCGCCCCCGCAAACGCTGCTGCTCCATCAGCCACAGCTTCACCTCCGCGACATACAACGCCCCCCTAGCCGCGGCATTCCGCACCAGGCCCTCCCTCACGTCCGCCGCGCCTAGGTCGGGCGCAATGCCTTGCTCCGCCATGGCCCCGACCAAGAGGCTCAGGGCCGGCAGGGGCGCGCCATTGACCACCGCGCGGGTGAGGAGGAATGGGTCGTCAAACGGCAGCCCCAGGCGCTGCAGGACGGGCAGCATGCTCCACTGGTGCTGCGCGATTGCGTCGACGTAGGGCTTGGCGGCGGACTGCGGGGCAGGGTTGGGTGAGGGCAGGGGCGCAGAAGGCAGGAAAGTCAGAGCATGGGGAGCTGGATTTGTGGGACAGGCCAGGGGCGCAACTCGCGAAAGCGCCTGATGTAAGGAGGACAGAATACTGTGGGGTGTTGTTGAGATGTTGACAACCGACAACCGAGAATGGATTGGAACCGAGCTAGCCGCCTTGTGGGACAGGCCAGGGGCGCAAGCGCGGGGATTGGCGGAAAGCTGTGAGGCGTTGTGAGCGTTATGGGCCCAGGGAGGTGAGCGAGCCCCGAGCTAGTAGCCCTAAGCTCACACTGAACAGAGGCGTTCTCACAGCCCGAGCGCTGTTGCGTTGAAGCCAGGGTAGAAGAGCCCAGCCTGTCGTATGTCCGCTCTAAGTTTCCAAGCCGTCAAGCCCACGGCCTCAGTACCCCACGCACCGGCTGAGGGCAGCCCAGCTCCGCCAGCAGCTCGACGGCCGCCTCGCAGCCCGAGCGTATGGCGCTCGACCATGCCCCTGGCGTCAAATGGCAGCCCTGTGCGTGCAGCCACCGAATGGTCTCCACACTGCCAGAGCCCGCGCCGGCGGCGAACAGGGCAGCGCCCTCCGTGGCGATGGTGGCTGCAAAGCCGGGGAGGGACTCCAGCGCCCACTCAAGGACCGCCAGCTTGCCGCCCGAGGCAGCGCCCTGCGCCACGTGAGCCGGCTCCAGGCGGCACCCCGCCTGGACGAGAATCTGCAGCACGCGCAGGTGCCCCGACTCGGCCGCATGCCGAATGTTGGAATCCACGAGTGTTCCAGTGCCCAGCGTCGCTCCCGCCGCCAGCAGCCACGTCACCGCGCCGCTGTGCCCGCTGCCCACGGCCATGGGCAGGGCGTCGGGGCGGGGAACGTAGCCCCGCTGCTTAAGCCACGCAAAGCGCTCCACTGCGCAACCGTCCGGTATCTTCCGTAAGAGGATGCTCTCGTGCCAGAACCCGGCGGGCGCTTCTTTGCCCAAGGCCAGAACCCACTCCAGCTTGGCCACCCAGTCAGGGGTGCGCGACTCGAAGGCTGCGAGGCTTTGGTCTGCTAGGGACGCGGACTTGCAGTGCCGCTCCACCAAGCCAATCGCGGCTGTAAGGGAGCACCCCTTCATGGCAGCCCGGCTCAGGGCTTCCTCCTCCTCTCCCACGTCGAATACAGGGTCGCTCGAGGGCTCCTCGTCGCCTCCCCAGTCGCTGTCGTCAGTCGTTGACCCTGCCGCTGCCGCCTCCTCCGCTGCTCTCTTGGCTGCGTTGACCACATCCTGGAAGCGCTCGGCTCTCTCGACCAGCCACGACGCCAGGTCGGCGTGGCCCTTGCCGGCCGCCTTGACGGCCGCCCGCCAGGCCGCCGGGGCCGCCAGAGCCCGGCAAGCCTGGAAGCACCACTCGCACAACTCCTGCTTCCCTGACTCTCCAGCACACTCCAGAGACTCCGCCCAGTCGTCCTTAGAAGCCCCGAGCTCCAGGTTCTCCGCTATCCACTTGCAACTGTCGAGGGCTCCGGCGGCGGCGGCCGCCCGCAGGAGGCTGAGATCGACACCGATGTCCGCTGCCGCCAGCGCCACTTCGAGGTTGAGGACCTCATTGCTGGCTGCGGTGATGCACACCAGCTGATCGCGCTGCGCCCGCGTGAGGCTCCTGCAGGAGCCGGGGGCCGCCCAGCGCTGCTTGAATGCCCACGCGAGCACGGGATGCGAGATGTGTATGACCGCGTGCTGGCCGCGAAAGTGCTGAGCGGCCGCCCTGTCCACGACTCGGAGGCACGCGAGCTCGTTTGAGCTCAAGAACGGCGCCACGAGCCTGAAGACCAGCGAGCCGGCATCCTCCGAAACGCCGGATAGAGTCGCGGCCCCTTCGAGAAGAGCTATTCGCTTGGACATGTGAAACTGTAGTCGTGGTCACCACAGTAGGCTGTGCTTTGCGCTCGAGTTGAAGGCGTCAGTTCGGGTTGCTTGTTAGCGTTTATCCAGCTGGATTCAGCGTAACAGGGGGTATGCAAGTAGCCTTCATCATGCAATGCGAGTCGGCTGCGACTGCTGACTGAGCTTCTGCGCCAATGCAGTACGACAACACAAAGTACGGCAGGGTACGGAGTGTGAGCGAGAGCAATTGTGTAAAGCAAACCAATTGATTGAGCGGTGGTTTGATGTCATGTGGAGGACAAGACGCGGAAGGAAAAAGTGTTGGGGAGGATGGTGCGTGGCATGTCGAGCCATTCACGAGTGGCGACGGCAGCGCAGCCCCGAGTAAGTTGCCGACCTCTGCACTTGCCCGCACCGAGTCAGGCCGGCTGGATGTCGAGCCTGTGCATCCATCCAGCCGGTAAGCAAGACACGTAAGGTAACGGTTGGCTGTGCCAGCTGTCCATGCGTGGGGGTGCTGCGAGCAGGTGCGCCGTACTGTAGGCAAAGCGTTCCCGCGACGCGGCGACCGCATTTAAGCTGCCCGTCTGCTTCTCACAACGTAGACAAACATAAAATCGACAACCCTTCAAAGCTGCAAAGCTGCTCGAACCTCAGTAAATTGCGCAGGATGGCTGCGAATGCCGCATCGCGCTTCGACACGGCTCCGCCGCTGCCCGCTGACCTGCTTGAGCGTGCGGCTGTGGAGCTGGGCGAGACGCCGCAGAGCAGGGAGGACGGTGAGCGGGCCGTTCTGGGTTCTGGGTTGCGCTTAGGCGCAGGTGCGTGCGTCAAGTACCGGTGCGGCCATAGCCCGCCGCCCTCCCCCTGCGGCCCCGGCCCCCAGGCCTGCGCGCTCTGCACGAGTACTACGATGCCCATCCCCAGGAGCGGCCGCACAGGTGAGCGGACGCGCGCGTGGGCGAGCGAGGGCGAGGCGAGGCCACTGCGCGACCGCGCGTGGGGGGCATGCACGCACAGAGCTGAGGGAAGCAGGGCGCCAGCTGCGGCGACCATCACACGCACATTCTCGCACGCTTACTCTCCTGCCTACGCTGTCCCGCGCCCCTGCCCCTTTCAGGATGGACGCCCCCTACCTGCTCATGTTTCTGCGCCATGCGAAATTCGACACCGCCCAGGCTCGGGGCCGGCTGGATGCCATGGAGCGGTGGCTGAGGGACTGCGGGGACGAGATCGGAGACGTGAGGGGGCTGGGACGGGGGCACGGGGCCGGCCGCGACCATGCAGCTCGTCACTCTGAGGACAGGGCGGGGGAGACAGGGATGGGGGCGGCAGCAGCATGCGCACGCACGCACATGCCGTAACGTCGGTCCTCCACCTCCGGCCTTACGGCGAGGCCCCTTGCGCGCTGAGCTGTGTGTGCTCCCCCTCCCTTCTGCCCCGTCTCCCTTTGCTGCATGGTACGGCAGGTCACCAAGATCCGGGGCACGGACTTCGTCGAGCTGTACGAGCAGGGGTTCATGGGCGTCCTCACCAGTGACCGGAGGTGAGGGGCCGGGAGGGGGGGCAGGTAGGGTGAGCGAGGGACAGGGGCCACCCCACAGGTCAACATATGGTGGATGCAAGACGCCCTACCTGGGCCCTCCATCTGGCACAGCACCGAACATCCAGCCTCCCCACGCACGGCCTTGTTGCCGTGCCCCACCCCCTCTGCCCCTCAACGCTCCTCCGCCGCCGCCCCGCCCGCAGCTTCCCAGTCCCCACCGGCCTTCCGTTGCCGCCCCACCCTGCTCCCCTCATCCCATCATGCCCACCCCCAGGACCCGCGATGGCTCCTGCATCCACCTGCTGCTGCCGCGCAAGATGGTCCCCCTGCAGGACCCCTCCCTGCTGCTGCGCTGGAGCGTGTGGGTGCTGATGCGGGGCGTGCACGACCCGTACATCCAGGTGGGGTGGGGGCGTGGGGCAGGGTGTGTGGGGTGGGGCCCGCCGGAGAAACACCCGGGCAGGTCCACCTGCTGCACATCAGGAAGCAAGGCCCCGTCAGGCCCCCCAGGCCGAGCGGGCGACAAGCATTCATCAGACACGCTGCGCCTTCTCCGCACACTGCTGAGCCTTCGCACTCTAGGCGCCTGGGCCTGGCCCAGCTTCGGTCCTTCCTCCCCTTTACCCCGCACGCCCTCGCCCCTTCCCTCTTCCCCCCTAACCCACTTTCCCGCATCCCCACTCCCACCCCCGCAGGTGTGCGGCCAGGTCATTGTGGAGAGCGTCGAGCACTACTCTCTGTTTCAAGCGCTGCGGTTCCGTCAGGTGCCGAGGGAGGTGACGCAGAAGAACCTCAGGTTCGCGCAGGTGAGGCGCGGGGTGGGGTAGGGGTGAGGGTGGGGCGAGTGGGGCCAAGGGCTGAAGGGGTGAAGGAGGAACCGCAGGACGGGGCAGCGTGCGAGGTGGGGTGTGCGCGGGAGCGCTGGAGGTGCTTGGGACCGGCGGCGTGGGCTAGGGGTCGGGGAGGGAGGAAGACGGGAGCGGCGGGCGGCGGGCTAGCTAGCTTCGGCCGGGAGCCCCGGGACCCAAGCCCGACCTCCGTCCTTCCTTTGCTCCATCCCCTTACACCCCGGCGCTACCTCTGACCCTGGCAGGAGTGCATGCCGTTCCGCCTGCGTGGCATCTGGGTCACCCACATGCCCGCCTGGGTCGGAGTGCTCCTGGCCATCGTGAGGTGATATGACGCGGAGGAGGGGCCAGGGATGATACCATAGTGGATGGGGAGGGCGAAGGCGAGGGGCTGCTTAGTAAAAGCTCGCGTATCAACCTCTTCAACACATGCATCTTTGTCGTCAAGCCCCACTACGGCGGCACTACTTGTGACCCACGCATTCTCCTCCTTCCGCTCATCCCCATCTCCTCACCACCATGCATCCCTCGCCCCCCACCTCCCCAGGCCCTTCCTGTCCTCCAAGCTCCGCCCCCGCGTCCGGCTGCTCGGCTCCTCCCCCTCGGAGCTCGCCGCCCTGGTGGACCTGGCCCTGCTCCCCCGCGAGCTGGGGGGAAGCCACGCGGACGCAGGGCAGGAGTGGTTCAGGGCGCAGCTGAGGGCGGAGGCGGAGGCCGCGGAGGGGCAGGGGGAGGCCGAGTAAGTGGTTAGGTAGATGGGAGACGGCGGCCCTGCCTCTGGCCGCACTCGATCGACGTGCGTGACTCGAAGGCAATGGCGGTGAAGGAGCGAAGATGGATGGAGCGGAGCTGAGGCTTGAGGAGAAGCGCCGGTGGGGGTCGGAGGGCAACGGTGAAGGTGGAGGAGGAGGACGACGGGTGAACGAGGAGCCATTCGTTCATTTAGTGTTTTGCAAGACAAATGTGCGTGAGCCGCGGATGGAGTCGAGGCTGGGCGGGATGGCTTTGCTTTGCTTTGTGCAATCAAGATCACACATTGCGGGAAGGAAGCAGGGGCTGGGATTTGGGCAGGGGCTATTCATTGCCTGGTGTGAGGTGGCGAGGTTTTCACCCCGCCCATGCAAGAGGGGCAGGACTGGGGCTGGGCGTGGACTGCTCGCGCACAGATCGGGTACCGTAACAGAGATACATCACAACGCGAGTCCTCAGAGCTGCACACCACCTCTCAACATCCAACAATCCCAGCACTTCGAGAAATTCACTAGTCCGCGCCGCCCAGCCCCTTCCATCGCCGGTGCATGCATGCGTTTCCCCATCCACTCTCTGCGAGCCGCAAGCAGGACATCAGTCACATCAGCATACGTGATCCCTCGTAACATCCCTCAGCAATGCCGTCCGCTCTACCTGCACAGTCCACGGCCGCAACGCAAGAAACCATGCCACCCCGAGACGACCACGCAACCCGTCAAGCACGCACCCCTTGCCCACGACGTGTTAATATGTCCGCCCTTCATCAGGCCCCTGGTCCTTGTGCGCCAAACCTGTCAATCTGGTCACACGTTGAAGTCTACAGCACTTAAGACCGGTTATGCTTCTTGCCCTGCTCAGAGCCCCGCTTCTGCCCGCGTATCCACTTGTCGACCTCCCACTGATCCCGACGCCGCCCTACAAAAAATCCTCCCAACACTGCTTGCCCCGCCTCCGCCCAGTCTATGCTGATCCCTTGCTCCGCCATGACTCCCACCAGCCACTGCACCGTGGACAGAGGCGCACCCCAACGGATGGCCTGGGTGAGGAGCTCGGGCCCGAACGGCACGCCCAGGCGCTGCAGCAGGGGCAGCATGCGCCACTCCTTCGCCTCGAGTGCAGAGGTGTAGAGCTCGTAGCTGGCCGGCGGGACATGAGGGATGTGCACGGAGGACGACAGGGGTTAGGGCCTCAAGGTGAAGGAATGGCCCCACAATGAGCCAGCCGGCCTTCGTTCAGTGGGGCTACAGCAGGGGCCAACGCACCGGCTGAGGGCAGCCCAGCTCCACCAGCAGCTCGACGGCCGCCTCGCAGCCAGAGCGCAGGGCCGCCGGCCACGCCTCCGGAGTCATCGGGCAGCCCTGTGCCTGGAGCCACCGAATGGTCTCCACACTGCCAGAGCCCGCCCCGGCGGTGAACAGGGCAGCGCCCTCCGTGGCGAGGGTGGCTGCGAAGCCGGGGAGGGACTCCAGCGCCCACTCGAGCACGGCCAGCTGACCGCCCGAGGCGGCGCCCTGGGCCACCTGAGCCGGCTCCACGCGGCACCCCGCCTGCGCCAGGAGCTGCAGCACGCGCAGGTGCCCCGACGCTGCGGCCGGCCGCACCCGTGGGGTATCTTGCCGCACACCCTCCGCCAGCAGCCACGCCAAGGACCCCTCGTGGCCACGGCCCACTGCGGTGTGCAGGTCGCCTGAGTCGGGCTGCAAGCCCTGCCGCTTTAGCCAATCAAAGCGCTCCACAATCGGGCGGTCGGTGAGCTTGCTGGCGAGGATGCGGTCGTACCACCACTCGCAGGGAGCGTCCACGTTGTTGGTCAGAACCCAGTCCAGCTTTGCCTCCCAGTCTGCGGTACGGCTCAGGAGTGCTGACTCGCCGTACTCGGCAAGCATGCGCACGGAGTCACAGTGCTGCTCTGCCAGGTGCATAGCGGTCTCCAGGTCGCACCCCTCCATGGCAGCCTCGGCTAGATCCATCTGCCTGTCGTACTCTTCGTACGCGTCGCTGGGCGGATCTGGTGGGTCGTAATAATCATCGTGGTCCTCGCTCTCCTGTGACGCCTCGTCCTCCTCTGCCTCGCTTGAAGAATCGGCCACCTCCCCCCGCTGCTCGCCTTGCTCGATTAGCCACGACGCCAGGTCGGCGTGGCCGTTGCCGGCGGCCTTGACGGCCGCCCGCCAGGCCGCCGGGGCCGCCAGCTCACGGCAAGCCTGGAAGCACCACTCGCACAACTCCTGCTTCCCTGACTCTCCAGCACACTCCAGAGACTCCGCCCAGTCGTCCTTAGAAGCCCCGAGCTCCAGGTTCTCCGCTATCCACTTGCAACTGTCGAGGGCTCCGGCGGCGGCGGCCGCCCGCAGGAGGCTGAGATCGACACCGATGTCCGCTGCCGCCAGCGCCACTTCGAGGTTGAGGACCTCATTGCTGGCTGCGGTGATGCACACCAGCTGATCGCGCTGCGCCCGCGTGAGGCTCCTGCAGGAGCCGGGGGCCGCCCAGCGCTGCTTGAATGCCCGCGCGGGGACGCGATGCGAGATGTGTATGACCGCGTGCTGGCCGCGAAAGTGCTGAGCGGCCGCCCTATCCACGATTCGGAGGCAAGCGAGCTCGTTGGGGCTCAGGAGAGGCGCCACGAGCCTGAAGACCAGCGAGCCGGCATCCTCCGAAACGGCGGATGCAGTCGCGGCCCCTTCGAGGAGAGCTATTCGCTTGGACATGTAAACATTTAGTTGCAGTCACCACAATAGGCTATGCTTTACGCCCGAGTTCAAGGCGTCAGTTCGGGATGCTTGGCACCAAGCGTTTATTCCGCGTTTAAAGAGATATGCGAGTGGCCTCTATCATGCAATGCGAGTCGCGACGGTGGACAGAGCTTTGGCGCCAGTGCAGTACGACGCCAGAAAGTACGGCAGGGTACGGCGGGGGAGCGCTCAGCCGTGAGCGTGCGGGTGTGTGAAGCAACGAGGTGGTTGAGCGGTGGTTTGGTGTAATGTGGAGGACGGAAAGAAGGGAAGAGTGTGGGAGGGGAGGGAGGAGCGAGGTGCGTGGCGCGGCAAGTTGCCGACCTCTGTCCCCGCCCGCACCGAGTCAGCACGCCCGATCTTTGAGCCTGTGAGATGGTGGAGCCAGCCGGCAAGCAAGACACGTATGATAACGGTTGCCTGTGCCAGCTGTCCATGCGTGCGGGTGCTGCGAGCAGGTGCGCTTGCCGTGCGACCCGGCGACCGCATTTGAGCTGCCCTTCTGCTTCTCACAACGTAGACAAACATCACATCGGCAACCCTTCCAAAACTGCTTGAACCTTAGTAACTTGCGCAGGATGGCTGCGAATGCCGCATCGCGCTTCGACACGGCTCCGCCGCTGCCCGCTGACCTGCTGGAGCGTGCGGCTGTGGAGCTGGGCGAGACGCCGCAGAGCCGGGAGGACGGTGAGCGGGGCGGCAGGGCGAGTCGTGGGCGCCGTTCCGAGCTGGGTTTTGCGTACCGGCAGGTGCAGGAGCATGCGTCAAGTACCGGTAGGCTGCTGCAGCGGAACCAGCGCTGGGGCCACAGCCCTCCGCCCTCCGCCCTCCCCCCTGCGCCCCCGGCCCCCAGGCCTGCGCGCACTGCACGAGTACTACGATGCCCACCCCCAGGAGCGGCCACACAGGTGAGCGAGCGGACGACGGCGGACGCGCGCGTGGGCGAGGCGAGGAGGGCACGGGGCAGGCCGCCAACACGCACACACGCACGCTCATTCGCCTACCTCCGCTGTCCCGCGCCCCCGCCCCTCCCAGGATGGACGCGCCCTACCTGCTCATGTTTCTGCGCCATGCAAAATTCGACACCGCCCAGGCTCGGGGCCGTCTGGATGCCATGGAGCGGTGGCTGAGGGACTGCGGGGACGAGATCGGAGACGTGAGGGGGCTGGGACGGGGCCGGCCGCGACCCTGCAGCTCGTCACTCTGAAGACAGGACGGAGAGACAGGGATGGAGGCGGCAGCAGCAGCATGCGCACGCGCATGCCGTAACGTCCTCCACCTCCGGCCTTACGGCAAGGCCCCTTGCGCGCTGAGCTGTGTGTGCTCCATCCCCTTCCCTCCTGCCCCGTCTCCCTTTGCTGCATGGTACGGCAGGTCACCAAGATCCGGGGCACGGACTTCGTTGAGCTGTACGGGCAGGGTTTCATGGGCGTCCTCACCAGTGACCGGAGGTAAGGGGCCGGGAGGGAGGGCAGGTAGGGTGAGCGAGGGACAGGGCCCCACAGGTAGCCTTACGGTGGATGCAAGACGCCCTACCGGAGGCCTCCACCTTGCACAGCACCAAACATCCAGCCACCCCACGCACGGGCCTTGTTGCCGTGCCCCACCCCCTCTGCCCCTCAACGCTCCTCCGCCGCCGCCCTGCCCGCAGCTTCCCAGTCCCCACCGGCCTTCCGTTGCCGCCCTGCCCCTGCTCCCCTCATCCCATCATGCCCACCCCCCAGGACCCGCGATGGCTCCTGCATCCACCTGCTGCTGCCGCACAAGATGGTCCCCCTGCAGGACCCCTCCCTGCTGCTGCGCTGGAGCGTGTGGGTGCTGATGCGGGGCGTGCACGACCCGTACATCCAGGTGGGGTGGGGGCGTGGGGCAGGGTGTGTGGGGTGGGGCCTGCCGGAGAAACACCTGTACTCGCATGTGTAAAGGAGATGGGGACCTCCAGTGGAGGGGCCGGGGCAGGTCCACCTGCTGCACATCAGGAAGCAAGGCCCCGTCAGGCCCCCCAGGCCGAGCGGGCGACAAGCATTCATCAGACACGCTGCGCCTTCTCCGCACACTGCTGAGCCTTCGCACTCTAGGCGCCTGGGCCTGGCCCAGCTTCGGTCCTTCCTCCCCTTTACCCCGCACGCCCTCGCCCCTTCCCTCTTCCCCCCTAACCCACTTTCCCGCATCCCCACTCCCACCCCCGCAGGTGTGCGGCCAGGTCATTGTGGAGAGCGTCGAGCACTACTCTCTGTTTCAAGCGCTGCGGTTCCGTCAGGTGCCGAGGGAGGTGACGCAGAAGAACCTCAGGTTCGCGCAGGTGAGGCGCGGGGTGGGGTAGGGGTGAGGGTGGGGCGAGTGGGGCCAAGGGCTGAAGGGGTGAAGGAGGAACCGCAGGACGGGGCAGCGTGCGAGGTGGGGTGTGCGCGGGAGCGCTGGAGGTGCTTGGGACCGGCGGCGTGGGCTAGGGGTCGGGGAGGGAGGAAGACGGGAGCGGCGGGCGGCGGGCTAGCTAGCTTCGGCCGGGAGCCCCGGGACCCAAGCCCGACCTCCGTCCTTCCTTTGCTCCATCCCCTTACACCCCGGCGCTACCTCTGACCCTGGCAGGAGTGCATGCCGTTCCGCCTGCGTGGCATCTGGGTCACCCACATGCCCGCCTGGGTCGGAGTGCTCCTGGCCATCGTGAGGTGATATGACGCGGAGGAGGGGCCAGGGATGATACCATAGTGGATGGGGAGGGCGAAGGCGAGGGGCTGCTTAGTAAAAGCTCGCGTATCAACCTCTTCAACACATGCATCTTTGTCGTCAAGCCCCACTACGGCGGCACTACTTGTGACCCACGCATTCTCCTCCTTCCGCTCATCCCCATCTCCTCACCACCATGCATCCCTCGCCCCCCACCTCCCCAGGCCCTTCCTGTCCTCCAAGCTCCGCCCCCGCGTCCGGCTGCTCGGCTCCTCCCCCTCGGAGCTCGCCGCCCTGGTGGACCTGGCCCTGCTCCCCCGCGAGCTGGGGGGAAGCCACGCGGACGCAGGGCAGGAGTGGTTCAGGGCGCAGCTGAGGGCGGAGGCGGAGGCCGCGGAGGGGCAGGGGGAGGCCGAGTAAGTGGTTAGGTAGATGGGAGACGGCGGCCCTGCCTCTGGCCGCACTCGATCGACGTGCGTGACTCGAAGGCAATGGCGGTGAAGGAGCGAAGATGGATGGAGCGGAGCTGAGGCTTGAGGAGAAGCGCCGGTGGGGGTCGGAGGGCAACGGTGCACGTGGAGGAGGAGGACGACGGGTGAACGAGGAGCCATTCGTTCATTTAGTGTTTTGCAAGACAAATGTGCGTGAGCCGCGGATGGAGTCGAGGCTGGGCGGGATGGCTTTGCTTTGCTTTGTGCAATCAAGATCACACATTGCGGGAAGGAAGCAGGGGCTGGGATTTGGGCAGGGGCTATTCATTGCCTGGTGTGAGGTGGCGAGGTTTTCACCCCGCCCATGCAAGAGGGGCAGGACTGGGGCTGGGCGTGGACTGCTCGCGCACAGATCGGGTACCGTAACAGAGATACATCACAACGCGAGTCCTCAGAGCTGCACACCACCTCTCAACATCCAACAATCCCAGCACTTCGAGAAATTCACTAGTCCGCGCCGCCCAGCCCCTTCCATCGCCGGTGCATGCATGCGTTTCCCCATCCACTCTCTGCGAGCCGCAAGCAGGACATCAGTCACATCAGCATACGTGATCCCTCGTAACATCCCTCAGCAATGCCGTCCGCTCTACCTGCACAGTCCACGGCCGCAACGCAAGAAACCATGCCACCCCGAGACGACCACGCAACCCGTCAAGCACGCACCCCTTGCCCACGACGTGTTAATATGTCCGCCCTTCATCAGGCCCCTGGTCCTTGTGCGCCAAACCTGTCAATCTGGTCACACGTTGAAGTCTACAGCACTTAAGACCGGTTATGCTTCTTGCCCTGCTCAGAGCCCCGCTTCTGCCCGCGTATCCACTTGTCGACCTCCCACTGATCCCGACGCCGCCCTACAAAAAATCCTCCCAACACTGCTTGCCCCGCCTCCGCCCAGTCTATGCTGATCCCTTGCTCCGCCATGACTCCCACCAGCCACTGCACCGTGGACAGAGGCGCACCCCAACGGATGGCCTGGGTGAGGAGCTCGGGCCCGAACGGCACGCCCAGGCGCTGCAGCAGGGGCAGCATGCGCCACTCCTTCGCCTCGAGTGCAGAGGTGTAGAGCTCGTAGCTGGCCGGCGGGACATGAGGGATGTGCACGGAGGACGACAGGGGTTAGGGCCTCAAGGTGAAGGAATGGCCCCACAATGAGCCAGCCGGCCTTCGTTCAGTGGGGCTACAGCAGGGGCCAACGCACCGGCTGAGGGCAGCCCAGCTCCACCAGCAGCTCGACGGCCGCCTCGCAGCCAGAGCGCAGGGCCGCCGGCCACGCCTCCGGAGTCATCCGGCAGCCCTGTGCCTGGAGCCACCGAATGGTCTCCACACTGCCAGAGCCCGCCCCGGCGGTGAACAGGGCAGCGCCCTCCGTGGCGAGGGTGGCTGCGAAGCCGGGGAGGGACTCCAGCGCCCACTCGAGCACGGCCAGCTGACCGCCCGAGGCGGCGCCCTGGGCCACCTGAGCCGGCTCCACGCGGCACCCCGCCTGCGCCAGGAGCTGCAGCACGCGCAGGTGCCCCGACGCTGCGGCCGGCCGCACCCGTGGGGTATCTTGCCGCACACCCTCCGCCAGCAGCCACGCCAAGGACCCCTCGTGGCCACGGCCCACTGCGGTGTGCAGGTCGCCTGAGTCGGGCTGCAAGCCCTGCCGCTTTAGCCAATCAAAGCGCTCCACAATCGGGCGGTCGGTGAGCTTGCTGGCGAGGATGCGGTCGTACCACCACTCGCAGGGAGCGTCCACGTCGTTGGTCAGAACCCAGTCCAGCTTTGCCTCCCAGTCTGCGGTACGGCTCAGGAGTGCTGACTCGCCGTACTCGGCAAGCATGCGCACGGAGTCACAGTGCTGCTCTGCCAGGTGCATAGCGGTCTCCAGGTCGCACCCCTCCATGGCAGCCTCGGCTAGATCCATCTGCCTGTCGTACTCTTCGTACGCGTCGCTGGGCGGATCTGGTGGGTCGTAATAATCATCGTGGTCCTCGCTCTCCTGTGACGCCTCGTCCTCCTCTGCCTCGCTTGAAGAATCGGCCACCTCCCCCCGCTGCTCGCCTTGCTCGATTAGCCACGACGCCAGGTCGGCGTGGCCGTTGCCGGCGGCCTTGACGGCCGCCCGCCAGGCCGCCGGGGCCGCCAGCTCACGGCAAGCCTGGAAGCACCACTCGCACAACTCCTGCTTCCCTGACTCTCCAGCACACTCCAGAGACTCCGCCCAGTCGTCCTTAGAAGCCCCGAGCTCCAGGTTCTCCGCTATCCACTTGCAACTGTCGAGGGCTCCGGCGGCGGCGGCCGCCCGCAGGAGGCTGAGATCGACACCGATGTCCGCTGCCGCCAGCGCCACTTCGAGGTTGAGGACCTCATTGCTGGCTGCGGTGATGCACACCAGCTGATCGCGCTGCGCCCGCGTGAGGCTCCTGCAGGAGCCGGGGGCCGCCCAGCGCTGCTTGAATGCCCGCGCGGGGACGGGATGCGAGTGTGTATGACCGCGTGCTGGCCGCGAAAGTGCTGAGCGGCCGCCCTATCCACGATTCGGAGGCAAGCGAGCTCGTTGGGGCTCAGGAGAGGCGCCACGAGCCTGAAGACCAGCGAGCCGGCATCCTCCGAAACGGCGGATGCAGTCGCGGCCCCTTCGAGGAGAGCTATTCGCTTGGACATGTAAACATTTAGTTGCAGTCACCACAATAGGCTATGCTTTACGCCCGAGTTCAAGGCGTCAGTTCGGGATGCTTGGCACTAAGCGTTTATTCCGCGTTTAAAGAGATATGCGAGTGGCCTCTATCATGCAATGCGAGTCGCGACGGTGGACAGAGCTTTGGCGCCAGTGCAGTACGACGCCAGAAAGTACGGCAGGGTACGGCGGGGGAGCGCTCAGCCGTGAGCGTGCGGGTGTGTGAAGCAACGAGGTGGTTGAGCGGTGGTTTGGTGTAATGTGGAGGACGGAAAGAAGGGAAGAGTGTGGGAGGGGAGGGAGGAGCGAGGTGCGTGGCGCGGCAAGTTGCCGACCTCTGTCCCCGCCCGCACCGAGTCAGCACGCCCGATCTTTGAGCCTGTGAGATGGTGGAGCCAGCCGGCAAGCAAGACACGTATGATAACGGTTGCCTGTGCCAGCTGTCCATGCGTGCGGGTGCTGCGAGCAGGTGCGCTTGCCGTGCGACCCGGCGACCGCATTTGAGCTGCCCTTCTGCTTCTCACAACGTAGACAAACATCACATCGGCAACCCTTCCAAAACTGCTTGAACCTTAGTAACTTGCGCAGGATGGCTGCGAATGCCGCATCGCGCTTCGACACGGCTCCGCCGCTGCCCGCTGACCTGCTGGAGCGTGCGGCTGTGGAGCTGGGCGAGACGCCGCAGAGCCGGGAGGACGGTGAGCGGGGCGGCAGGGCGAGTCGTGGGCGCCGTTCCGAGCTGGGTTTTGCGTACCGGCAGGTGCAGGAGCATGCGTCACGTACCGGTAGGCTGCTGCAGCGGAACCAGCGCTGGGGCCACAGCCCTCCGCCCTCCGCCCTCCCCCCTGCGCCCCCGGCCCCCAGGCCTGCGCGCACTGCACGAGTACTACGATGCCCACCCCCAGGAGCGGCCACACAGGTGAGCGAGCGGACGACGGCGGACGCGCGCGTGGGCGAGGCGAGGAGGGCACGGGGCAGGCCGCCAACACGCACACACGCACGCTCATTCGCCTACCTCCGCTGTCCCGCGCCCCCGCCCCTCCCAGGATGGACGCGCCCTACCTGCTCATGTTTCTGCGCCATGCAAAATTCGACACCGCCCAGGCTCGGGGCCGTCTGGATGCCATGGAGCGGTGGCTGAGGGACTGCGGGGACGAGATCGGAGACGTGAGGGGGCTGGGACGGGGCCGGCCGCGACCCTGCAGCTCGTCACTCTGAAGACAGGACGGAGAGACAGGGATGGAGGCGGCAGCAGCAGCATGCGCACGCGCATGCCGTAACGTCCTCCACCTCCGGCCTTACGGCAAGGCCCCTTGCGCGCTGAGCTGTGTGTGCTCCATCCCCTTCCCTCCTGCCCCGTCTCCCTTTGCTGCATGGTACGGCAGGTCACCAAGATCCGGGGCACGGACTTCGTTGAGCTGTACGGGCAGGGTTTCATGGGCGTCCTCACCAGTGACCGGAGGTAAGGGGCCGGGAGGGAGGGCAGGTAGGGTGAGCGAGGGACAGGGCCCCACAGGTAGCCTTACGGTGGATGCAAGACGCCCTACCGGAGGCCTCCACCTTGCACAGCACCAAACATCCAGCCACCCCACGCACGGGCCTTGTTGCCGTGCCCCACCCCCTCTGCCCCTCAACGCTCCTCCGCCGCCGCCCTGCCCGCAGCTTCCCAGTCCCCACCGGCCTTCCGTTGCCGCCCTGCCCCTGCTCCCCTCATCCCATCATGCCCACCCCCCAGGACCCGCGATGGCTCCTGCATCCACCTGCTGCTGCCGCACAAGATGGTCCCCCTGCAGGACCCCTCCCTGCTGCTGCGCTGGAGCGTGTGGGTGCTGATGCGGGGCGTGCACGACCCGTACATCCAGGTGGGGTGGGGGCGTGGGGCAGGGTGTGTGGGGTGGGGCCTGCCGGAGAAACACCTGTACTCGCATGTGTAAAGGAGATGGGGACCTCCAGTGGAGGGGCCGGGGCAGGTCCACCTGCTGCACATCAGGAAGCAAGGCCCCGTCAGGCCCCCCAGGCCGAGCGGGCGACAAGCATTCATCAGACACGCTGCGCCTTCTCCGCACACTGCTGAGCCTTCGCACTCTAGGCGCCTGGGCCTGGCCCAGCTTCGGTCCTTCCTCCACTTTACCCCGCACGCCCTCGCCCCTTCCCTCTTCCCCCCTAACCCACTTTCCCGCATCCCCACTCCCACCCCCGCAGGTGTGCGGCCAGGTCATTGTGGAGAGCGTCGAGCACTACTCTCTGTTTCAAGCGCTGCGGTTCCGTCAGGTGCCGAGGGAGGTGACGCAGAAGAACCTCAGGTTCGCGCAGGTGAGGCGCGGGGTGGGGTAGGGGTGAGGGTGGGGCGAGTGGGGCCAAGGGCTGAAGGGGTGAAGGAGGAACCGCAGGACGGGGCAGCGTGCGAGGTGGGGTGTGCGCGGGAGCGCTGGAGGTGCTTGGGACCGGCGGCGTGGGCTAGGGGTCGGGGAGGGAGGAAGACGGGAGCGGCGGGCGGCGGGCTAGCTAGCTTCGGCCGGGAGCCCCGGGACCCAAGCCCGACCTCCGTCCTTCCTTTGCTCCATCCCCTTACACCCCGGCGCTACCTCTGACCCTGGCAGGAGTGCATGCCGTTCCGCCTGCGTGGCATCTGGGTCACCCACATGCCCGCCTGGGTCGGAGTGCTCCTGGCCATCGTGAGGTGATATGACGCGGAGGAGGGGCCAGGGATGATACCATAGTGGATGGGGAGGGCGAAGGCGAGGGGCTGCTTAGTAAAAGCTCGCGTATCAACCTCTTCAACACATGCATCTTTGTCGTCAAGCCCCACTACGGCGGCACTACTTGTGACCCACGCATTCTCCTCCTTCCGCTCATCCCCATCTCCTCACCACCATGCATCCCTCGCCCCCCACCTCCCCAGGCCCTTCCTGTCCTCCAAGCTCCGCCCCCGCGTCCGGCTGCTCGGCTCCTCCCCCTCGGAGCTCGCCGCCCTGGTGGACCTGGCCCTGCTCCCCCGCGAGCTGGGGGGAAGCCACGCGGACGCAGGGCAGGAGTGGTTCAGGGCGCAGCTGAGGGCGGAGGCGGAGGCCGCGGAGGGGCAGGGGGAGGCCGAGTAAGTGGTTAGGTAGATGGGAGACGGCGGCCCTGCCTCTGGCCGCACTCGATCGACGTGCGTGACTCGAAGGCAATGGCGGTGACGGAGCGAAGATGGATGGAGCGGAGCTGAGGCTTGAGGAGAAGCGCCGGTGGGGGTCGGAGGGCAACGGTGCACGTGGAGGAGGAGGACGACGGGTGAACGAGGAGCCATTCGTTCATTTAGTGTTTTGCAAGACAAATGTGCGTGAGCCGCGGATGGAGTCGAGGCTGGGCGGGATGGCTTTGCTTTGCTTTGTGCAATCAAGATCACACATTGCGGGAAGGAAGCAGGGGCTGGGATTTGGGCAGGGGCTATTCATTGCCTGGTGTGAGGTGGCGAGGTTTTCACCCCGCCCATGCAAGAGGGGCAGGACTGGGGCTGGGCGTGGACTGCTCGCGCACAGATCGGGTACCGTAACAGAGATACATCACAACGCGAGTCCTCAGAGCTGCACACCACCTCTCAACATCCAACAATCCCAGCACTTCGAGAAATTCACTAGTCCGCGCCGCCCAGCCCCTTCCATCGCCGGTGCATGCATGCGTTTCCCCATCCACTCTCTGCGAGCCGCAAGCAGGACATCAGTCACATCAGCATACGTGATCCCTCGTAACATCCCTCAGCAATGCCGTCCGCTCTACCTGCACAGTCCACGGCCGCAACGCAAGAAACCATGCCACCCCGAGACGACCACGCAACCCGTCAAGCACGCACCCCTTGCCCACGACGTGTTAATATGTCCGCCCTTCATCAGGCCCCTGGTCCTTGTGCGCCAAACCTGTCAATCTGGTCACACGTTGAAGTCTACAGCACTTAAGACCGGTTATGCTTCTTGCCCTGCTCAGAGCCCCGCTTCTGCCCGCGTATCCACTTGTCGACCTCCCACTGATCCCGACGCCGCCCTACAAAAAATCCTCCCAACACTGCTTGCCCCGCCTCCGCCCAGTCTATGCTGATCCCTTGCTCCGCCATGACTCCCACCAGCCACTGCACCGTGGACAGAGGCGCACCCCAACGGATGGCCTGGGTGAGGAGCTCGGGCCCGAACGGCACGCCCAGGCGCTGCAGCAGGGGCAGCATGCGCCACTCCTTCGCCTCGAGTGCAGAGGTGTAGAGCTCGTAGCTGGCCGGCGGGACATGAGGGATGTGCACGGAGGACGACAGGGGTTAGGGCCTCAAGGTGAAGGAATGGCCCCACAATGAGCCAGCCGGCCTTCGTTCAGTGGGGCTACAGCAGGGGCCAACGCACCGGCTGAGGGCAGCCCAGCTCCACCAGCAGCTCGACGGCCGCCTCGCAGCCAGAGCGCAGGGCCGCCGGCCACGCCTCCGGAGTCATCCGGCAGCCCTGTGCCTGGAGCCACCGAATGGTCTCCACACTGCCAGAGCCCGCCCCGGCGGTGAACAGGGCAGCGCCCTCCGTGGCGAGGGTGGCTGCGAAGCCGGGGAGGGACTCCAGCGCCCACTCGAGCACGGCCAGCTGACCGCCCGAGGCGGCGCCCTGGGCCACCTGAGCCGGCTCCACGCGGCACCCCGCCTGCGCCAGGAGCTGCAGCACGCGCAGGTGCCCCGACGCTGCGGCCGGCCGCACCCGTGGGGTATCTTGCCGCACACCCTCCGCCAGCAGCCACGCCAAGGACCCCTCGTGGCCACGGCCCACTGCGGTGTGCAGGTCGCCTGAGTCGGGCTGCAAGCCCTGCCGCTTTAGCCAATCAAAGCGCTCCACAATCGGGCGGTCGGTGAGCTTGCTGGCGAGGATGCGGTCGTACCACCACTCGCAGGGAGCGTCCACGTCGTTGGTCAGAACCCAGTCCAGCTTTGCCTCCCAGTCTGCGGTACGGCTCAGGAGTGCTGACTCGCCGTACTCGGCAAGCATGCGCACGGAGTCACAGTGCTGCTCTGCCAGGTGCATAGCGGTCTCCAGGTCGCACCCCTCCATGGCAGCCTCGGCTAGATCCATCTGCCTGTCGTACTCTTCGTACGCGTCGCTGGGCGGATCTGGTGGGTCGTAATAATCATCGTGGTCCTCGCTCTCCTGTGACGCCTCGTCCTCCTCTGCCTCGCTTGAAGAATCGGCCACCTCCCCCCGCTGCTCGCCTTGCTCGATTAGCCACGACGCCAGGTCGGCGTGGCCGTTGCCGGCGGCCTTGACGGCCGCCCGCCAGGCCGCCGGGGCCGCCAGCTCACGGCAAGCCTGGAAGCACCACTCGCACAACTCCTGCTTCCCTGACTCTCCAGCACACTCCAGAGACTCCGCCCAGTCGTCCTTAGAAGCCCCGAGCTCCAGGTTCTCCGCTATCCACTTGCAACTGTCGAGGGCTCCGGCGGCGGCGGCCGCCCGCAGGAGGCTGAGATCGACACCGATGTCCGCTGCCGCCAGCGCCACTTCGAGGTTGAGGACCTCATTGCTGGCTGCGGTGATGCACACCAGCTGATCGCGCTGCGCCCGCGTGAGGCTCCTGCAGGAGCCGGGGGCCGCCCAGCGCTGCTTGAATGCCCGCGCGGGGACGGGATGCGAGATGTGTATGACCGCGTGCTGGCCGCGAAAGTGCTGAGCGGCCGCCCTATCCACGATTCGGAGGCAAGCGAGCTCGTTGGGGCTCAGGAGAGGCGCCACGAGCCTGAAGACCAGCGAGCCGGCATCCTCCGAAACGGCGGATGGAGCCTCGGTGCTTCCGACGAGGGCTGTGTTCCTCGACATCTTTTAAGGTATGCTGTCAGTGGTGTTAGCTATGCCGGTGTGTGGCCTTCACTTTGCGTGCATCGGTGGCAAGTGTATGCAAGTCGCGAGCAAGCAGCTGTGGACCGTAGGTGTGACAATTGTAACTAAGTGGATACTGTGGGAACCGGGGAGTCCTCGATGGGTGTCCTGCCCCAGTCGTGTGGCACCAGCCCACACCTACACTGCGCATCAGCTCGACGCCGCTGCCCCCCCGTCCCGTGCCATTTCCACGCAGCTCGCAGCTCAGGGTGTCGACCTGCCCGTCTCGTGCGCGGCTGCTTCACCTATACGATGCGCCTTCTTGCCACGTTGTTCTCGTCAAACCCCCCGTCCCGTGCCTTCGCGTCAGTGCCGTGTCTTTCAACAGCCACGCTGCCAACGTGCTGCCCTTTGGCATCCCCCGATCCAGCCCAGCTACTGCCAAGTGCCAACTGCAGTCAACTCCACTTCCTAGGAAGCCAAGCCCACTTCATCAAGGGCTCGCAATCACGACAAGCCCGTCCAACCCAAGCAGCCTGTCTGCCGCTACCAGGGGCCCAGGGCCCCAGGTAGGGTTCCATTCAGCCTGATATGCCCTCATAGAACGCCGCCCTTTGGCCCCTCATACGGAGCCCCGACGTTGCCGCAGCAAGCACCCCCAACCCGACCAAGCTTGCTAGGCCAGACAGTCCGGACTGCCGTCACCGCAGGCCGCGCTTCTGGCCCCTCCTGGAAGCCTGCCATTGCTCGTTGACCCAGTCGATCACCTCTTGTATGTCCCGAAAGCTATATGCTGACACCCCCGCTCGCTTCGCCTCCGCCCAGTCTATCCTCATCCCTCGCTCCGCCAGAGTCCCGGCCAGCCATCGCAGCGAGGCCGGGGGTGCACCCCAGTGAATGGCCTGGGTGAGGAGCTCGGGCCTGAACGGCACGCCCAGGCGCTGCAGCAGGGGCAGCATGCGCCACTCCTTCGCCTCGAGTGCAGCGGTGTAGAGCTCGGAGCTGGCCTGCGGGACGAGGAGGGCACGCATGCAGGGTGTGTGAGAGGGTGACGAGGCCTTGTTAACACCTGGCGCTGAGCTGGCCTGCAAAGATTTGCTGGCTGCAAATCGTGCGATAGGTGCGACCCCAGCATTGACGCACGCACCGGCTGAGGGCAGTCCAGCTCCGCCAGCAGCTCGACGGCCGCCTCGCAGCCAGAGCGCAGGGCCGCCGGCCACGCCTCCGGAGTCATCCGGCAGCCCCGTGCGCGAAGCCACCGCATTGTCTCCACACTGCCAGAGCCCGCCGCGGCGGTGAACAGGGCAGCACTCTCAGCGGCCAGACTGGCTGCGAAGTCCGGCAGCGACTCTGCGGCCCACTCGAGTACGACCGGCTGACCGCCCGAGGCAGCGCCCAGCGCCACGGCCGCCACCTGAGCCGGCTCCAGGCGGCACCCCGCCCCCACCAGGAGCTGCAGGACGCGCAGTTGCCCCGATGATGCGGCCTCGCGTGTGAGATACTGGTTTGGCTGCACGCCGTCCTCCAGCAGCCATGCCACTGACCGCTCGTGGCCGCCACTCACAGCGTTGTCCACGTTGCAGTCATAGGGCAGGCAGCCCCGTTCTTGCAGCTATTCGAAGCGGTCCAGCTTCTCCCTGTCGGGCAGCTTGCTCTGGATGACATCGTTGTACCAGTTCCGGCTGGGGCCTGACTCGCCCTGGGCCAGAACCCAGTCCAGTTTCTCCGCCCAGTCGAGGGTGATGCTTCGGATTGCGGCTTCGCCCTGGCGGGCAAGCACGGTGAGCGAGTAACAGTGCTGCTCCACGAGGTCGATGGCGGTTTCCAGGTCGCACCCCTCCATGGCAGCCTCGGCTAGGTCCCGCTGCCTGTCGCTCTCGTCGTAAGCGTCGCCTGGTGGCTCGACGTCAAACTGCTCGGGCCTGTCAAACTCCTCTGAGGCCTCGTCCTCTTCTGCATACTCCTCTGCGTCGCTGGCCGCATCCGACCCCTCCTCCCGCTGCTCGCCTTCCTCGATCAGCCAGGACGCCAGATCGGCGTGGCCGTTGCTGGCGGCCTTGACAGCCGCCCGCCATGCTGCCGGGGCCGCCAGCTCACGGCAAGTCTCAAAGCACCACTCGCACACCTCCTGCTTCCCTGACTTGCCAGCGCACTCCAGCACCTCCGCCCAGCAGTCCTTGAACATAATGCGATCCACGTTGCTCGCGATCCACTTGCAGCTGTCCAGGGCTCCAGCGGAGGCGGCCGTCCAGAGGTGGCGTTGGTTGGCAACGAGGCCCGCTGCCGCCAGCGCCACTTGGAGGTTGGGGACGTCATTGCTGGCTGCGGTGATGCACACCAGCTGATCGCGCTGCGCCCGCGTGAGGCTCCTGCAGGAGCCGGGGGCCGCCCAGCGCTGCTTGAATGCCCACGCGGGGACGGGCTGGGAGATGTGTATGACCGCGTGCTGGCCGCGAAAGTGCTGAGCGGCCGCCCTATCCACGACTCGGAGGCACGCGAGCTCGTTGGGGCTCAAGAATGGCGCCACGAGCCTGAAGACCAGCGAGCCGGCATCCTCGGAAGCCGAGCATGGCGCCGCACAAACTGACTTGCCGACATCTCGCCGCTCAACCATTCTTGTGCTGACCGGTGCTGACCGATACAGCGATAGCCTTCACTATCAGCGATGACTGCTGCGCTGTGAGCGCGGATGTTTCCGAAGCAGGGCAGCCGGGCAGCCCAGCCCAGCGCTTGTCCGAAGCAGTAATTCGTAACGTTGATGCCTTATGAGATGAATTGTTGATATAATGATGCGAGTTTGCAGTTATGCGGACTCTGGACGTCTGGAGACCCCTGTGGCCCCAGGTTTGACCGGATGGAGACACAGCGGCCTGTAGCTGTCCTTGCCTGACCTGTCGCTGGACAGCCTCGGTCCAGTGCCTCATCGGAGAAAAGCATGATACATGTCGAGATGACCACAATTACAAGCTGACTGTAGCCAGCTGGTGGGCACGAAGGGCCACCCATCAGCTGATGCTCATTGGCGGCCGCTCGGCTGAGGGCTCTGCCCTGCCGTCACCCCTACCCTCCTGCGCACCCTGCCCCCCCACTCCCAGTGCTTGGTCACGCTTCGTCCGCGCTCCCTACAACAGTGCTCCAGCATGAAAGCTGCTTCACAAAAGCCCGTACCGATGCCAACAACCAGAACCAGCACGCTCTCGACCACCTTCGCGCTCACTCCCCGTGGCTCCCGACTTCCTCCGCCCATGCAAAGACCCCGCCACCCAACACCAACCGCCCTCTCTGCGCACACCCAATCCCATGCATGACACTCCGGGCCCCGAGCCGCCCGTCGCGCCCGAGGCCCTGAGCCCGGGCCCGTGACTCAGACCGCGACAATGATGATGAGTATGGACACAATGACCGCCGCGATGAGCCAGATGCACAGGCAGCGGTTGCGTGCTGCGCGTGAGGAGCGTGACGCGACCACCAGCTCCTTGGTCCCCTCCTTGACGCGCTCCGCCACGGTTGTGATGTGCTCCTCCACCGTCTCCAGCTGCTCGCCCTGTCAGGAGGGAGGGGAGGGGGAGGAAGAGGGCGGGAGGGAGGGGAAGAGGGTGGGAAGAGGGGAGGAGAGCATGGTTTCTAAGCAAGCATGCAGTCGAGGCAGGCCAGGCTATGCCCAGCCAGGCAGGACCTCCCCTTGCCGCCCGTATGATTTGCGCATGTGCATGCTCTGCCCATGTGCGGCCCAGCCAGACAGGTACTGGTGCTTCCCTCTGCTTCCCACCATGCCATGGCCTCCGGTGGCCGCACGCCTGCCCCTGTGCCCAGCCCGGGGCTGCGCACCTGATCCGCGATGAGTACGGCCAGATCCTGGAACATCTCGTTCACCTCCCCAATCTGGCGCTGGATCTCGGCGATGCCGGCATCCCGCTCCTCGATCAGGGCCTCGTTGTACGCCACGGCATCGTCCAGCGCCGCCACCTGAGAGGGAAGGGGGGTTACATTGGGAGCAGGGTTACATGGGGGTCTGGGATACATGGCGCCAGGAATACTGGGGTTTCGGGGGAGATTAGTGAGTGCTGACGCGCCCGTGCGTGCTGTGCAGCGTAAGGAGACAGGAAGGCGGATGAAGGGTGCCGGGAGGCGACCACTCCCGGCACCAAACGCCGTCGCGCTGCGGCCCTTTGACTGGCTGATTGGCTCAAAGCTGCAGGGAGTCGGGTCAGCGTTGCCAGACCCAGACCCAGACCCATGTCCCCCCCCCCGTTGCAGCTCCGTTGCTCTTGCTGTGCGCCAAATGCACGCCAACAAGCACACCGGCCCGAAGCCCGCACCGCCACCGCCACCGCAGCACAGCGCCGGAGACCTCGCCCTTTCCTTGCTCCCATCGCCTTTTCCCGTGCCCCTCGTACCAACCTGAACCCTCTCCCTCCTCGCCTCCCTCCCCGTCGAGCGCCCCTCACCTCCGCCTGCCGCTGCGCCTGCTGCCGTACGGCAGCCTCCACGTCAGCGCCCCTCCCCCTCCCCGAGGAGCCCCCGCCCGCCTCCACGTCCAGCAGGGGGGCAGACAGACCATCTGGGGGGGGGGGAACACGGGGTCGAGGGCGCGGTGGACCGTTAGATCAGAAGCGGGGGGCTGCAGCTTACTGGTTGAGGGGGCAGCTTCACAAGCAGCCGTGCGCGAAATGCATCCCAGTTGGGACAGCTCCCCCATGCGCCCGACCCGCCCTCATCTCCATGAGCTGCGCACATGCCCCCCACACCTCGCGCCCCACATCTCTAGCCCGGTACGGCGTCTCCAAACTTGACGGAAGGACTTACCAAACTTGCCACCCCCCTCCCACCCTTGCCCCTCTCCCTACCTGGGCCCTCGCGTCTTGCTTTGGGCACCTGGCGGGGCAGCGAGGCCGCCTCGCGCTCCGCCGCCAGCTTTTGCGTGGCTTTGTAGTCCTGGGGGCGGGTGGGTCGGGAGGGAGGGAGAGGGGGCGGAAGTGGGTCGGGGCCGAGAAGGCTGCGCCTGTCTCCCTGCCCTGCTCAGCATAAGGCCGAGACCTTGCCCGCAGACCTATGTCAGGCCTTCTCCTCTCGAGGCTCTTACACACCGGGGCCTCAGGCAACCACAACGATTGCTCGGGCCCTAGCAAACAAGTGCACCCGCAGGATGGATGCGAAGTCTGTCCTTCCTACTGCTGTCTTGCTTGGTTTCACTCACACCCCCGCCACTGCTCATCTGCAGAATTGATGCAAAGCGCTGCCTACTGCTGTCTTATCCATTTGAGGTTCTTCCCATTTTAGGTTCTTCCCCCCCAAACTCCAGCCCTTGCGCACCTGCAGGATGGATGCGAAGTCCTGCAGTAGGCGCTTGGCTTTGAGCTGCTGCTGCTCGAGGGCGGGGCTGGAGGAGCCGGGGCCCGGGCCCGCGGCCCCCGCCCCACCCGGCCCGCTGTCGCCGCAAAGCCCCGTCAGCTTGTCCTTTATGCTCATGTTCAGCTGGTGAGGGGCGGGGGTGAACGGGTTAGCGGGTGGGATGGGTGAAGGGCAGGGAACGGAGGGAAGCAGGGGACGAGGGGTGTGCAGGGAAGGGGTGGGTCAGGCGCGGCCCGGCGGTCCCGCCCGCGCTGGGCCTGTTGGGTGTTGGGAGAGCTCCGCAAGGCAGCGTTGGGGAGAGGTCTAAGCTGGTGTGGGAGAGCTGGTCTGTGGGGCCGGGGATGAGGAGGGTAGTCCCCACGCGCACCTCGTGGATGGTCGTGTTGAGGTTGGTAATGCGGTGCCGGTGGTCAAGCGTGTCCTTGGCGGTCCCGAGTAGGTCCACCAGCTTCCGCAGCTGAGAGACGCTGCCCGCGAGCTTGAAGATGAGAGCCTCCACCTCTCGCGTGCCTCCCTGCGGAGGTGACCCCGAGTTGACATGGCACCTCGCCGATGGGCCTGGCCCTCGCACAAGTTTGCACGCACCTGGCCTGACACACTTGAAAGCTCGCGGCCGCCATTCCTTGCGAGGTCCTACGAGCGAGAGCGGTCACCGGGAACGGTCATCCGCTGCACGTGAAGTCGCGGCGTTGCCCGCGATAGGCCAGAGCGTGCTCTTGCTAACCTGAAAGCTCATGGTGCTAGAGGCGGCCTCCACCCGGCCCGCAAGGGAGCAGCGAGCGGGCCCGAGCGGAAGGTCGCCGAAGGCAGAAAGTCGCAGAGCCAAGGGAGAGGGAAAGGAGAAAGCGACTACGGAGTTTGGCCTCTATGGCTGTCTGCACCGTGGTATGCGAGCTTACATTGCCGAGCGGCGAAGCGGGCACCAAGTCGAGGAGCGATGCCCTGACACGCGACAGGCCCAACCCGCCCCCGCGCCTCCGCAGTCCCCCGATCACCGCAGCGCGCCCTCGGCACGTTTCCCCACCGACCCACCATCACGTGTCACGTTCTTCAACCCTGCACCCGCACCGGCGCCAGCACGCGCCACCCCAGCGCCGACTGCACTTGGTCGTACGTGTACGGCGGCAGCACGTCCCGCAGCCCCCATAGGCACGCCACCACCACCCTCTGCGCCTCCCCCTCGCCCCCTGCCGCCACGTCAGCCCCCCCGCCCACGTGGCCGCCCTTGGCGCCCGGCACGAACCCCAACCCGCCCGGCGCCCTCCGCAGCCCCTCCCTCGCTACCGCCAGTAGGGACTGCGCCACCGCCTCACACGACGAGCTCCAGGGCGGCCTCGCCAGCAGCCTCGGCAGCGTGTACGGCAAGCACTGTATGACACCCGCCGTACGGCCGGCTCGTCCCGAGGAGAAGGACGACAGCAGGACGGCGAGCTCGGGCGCCGCCGGCGCCGCCGCCGCGGCGGCGCCCGAGCCCGCGGCGGCGGCTCCGGATGCGCCTGGGTAGGTGAGGACGGTGGCGACGAGGGCGGCGGCGAGCTCCAGGGGGGCCGCCAGGTGGGGGGAGGTGCGGGCGGCGTCCAGTGTCTGCAGCAGCACCTGTACCTGAGAGGGGGGAAAGAGAGGGAAAGGAGGGGGGAGAAGAGGGAAGGGCACAAGGATGAAGAAGGGGTGGGCACGGGGGCGAGGGAGACCGCGGCGGGCCTGCGGCCCACATGAGAGCGGTGGGGCGCCGCGGCAGCCCACCCGGGAGTGGGGACGGGCCGGGAAGGGATCGCCACCGCTTAGATTCAGGCCACTTGACGGGAGCGAGGAGCCGCGAACGCCGCTCTCTGCCGCCCAACTCTACCCCGCTTCACACCTGGAAGGCTTGAGGCGTTGCCGCCATAGACAGCGCGAGCGGCAGCAGCAACGCCCCGCCATCCGCCGTCGCCGCCGTCACGGCAGACCGTACGGGCATGAGCTCGCGGTACGACACGTGCCCAGCCGCCACCAGCACGCAGCGCAGCTGCAGCGCCGCCGTCGCCGCCGCCGGGCTCGTTCCTGCCGCCGCCGCAGCAGCAGCTGCCGTACCTGCCGGCGGCGCCGTCGACGCGTCGGCGAGGACCTGTGCCGTCAGGAAGTCGGGCCTGAGGCCGCGGAGGCACAGCGCCGCCACCGACCACAACGCGACGGCGGCCCGCGCCGCCGCCGCGGCGCCGCCAGCCGCCGACGCCGACGCCGGCGGCGCCGCCACCGCGTCCGCCTCGAGCGCCAGCGGCCGCCAGGCCGGGCTGTTGCCCTCCCACTCATTGCCGGCGCCGCCGCCAGCGGCAGCGCTGGCAGTGCTGGCGGCTGCCGCCGCCGCGGCGGCGGCGGCGGAGGGCAGGGGCTCTGAGGCCCAGGCCATCAGCTGCGCCGCCTCCCCCGGCTCCAGGGGGGGCAGCGGGGGCAGCTGGGAGGCCAGGGCGGCGATGGCGGTGTGCGCGGCCGACGTCACATCCCTGTGGGAGGGGTCAGTGGCAGGCGCAATCGAGGGTTGAGAGCGACGAGTTATGAGCAGGGTAGAGGCCGGGGTGCAGTCCACTATTGCTATAAGGCAGGAACCCCAAGCCCCTCAACAAAACCTTTGCTTAAACCTTTGCTCCCCTCCAAGACCCTTATCCTCACCTGTGTGTCAAGGCTGAGTCCTTCGCCTGCCACGCCCGGCACACCCCCAGCAACCCCAGCCACGCATGCGCCGCCAGGTAACCGCCGCCGCCAACGGCTCCAACCGCCGCCGCCGCCGCGCCGCCAGCTGAGGCGGCGGTTGGCCCGAAGGCTCCCCGTAGCCGCCGGAGCCAAACCACCCCCAGTCCTGGCTCGTCCAGCCCTGCCGTACAGCTCCACGGCAGCCCGTCCTCCCTCCCCTGCACCCCTTCGCCGCCACTGCCGCTGGAAGGCGCCGCCGCCGCCGCCGCCGCCGCCAGCAGGCCCGGGATGGACTGTACGACGGCGGCGGCGCGCTTGGACGAGAGGGAGCGCAACAGCGCGGGCAGTCGGGCGACGATGAGTAACCGCAGGGACGGCGGAAGGGCGGCGAAACGGGCGGGTGCCGCCAGTTCCTCTAACACTGGGCCCAGACCCAGGGACGCGACGCGGCCGTGCGCCAAGGCCAGGAGCAGCGTGGCGCCAGCGAGTCGCAGATCTCCAGATCCAGATCCAGATCCGATGGAGGGGAGGGAGATCGCCAGCAGGGCCCGTACGGCGCTCGGCCAGTCGGCGGAGGGGAGCGCGGGGGCGCAGGCCAGGGCGAGCACGGTGGAGGCAAGGGGGGCGTGGGGCAGCGAGGAGAGGCGCGCGCTGAGGGGCGGTAGGGAAGGGGCAGGTAAGGAGTGGGCAAGGGTAAGGGCAGGGTGGGCTCTAGGCATGCAACCCCTCGCCCCACGCCAGTACACACGCCCTACCCCTCTGGCTCTTCCTGTCTGTGCCCCCGAACCTTCCTCGCCTCCTCCTACCTACCACTTCCCTGCCCTCCTCCCCCAGCCTGTGCCCATCCTCGGTGCCCTGCCTCCCGCTCCTCCTCTTCAGTCCCCCCAGTCTCCACCCGTCCTGCACACCCCGCGCCCCGCCCTGCCTGCCACCCACCGGTCCATCAGGGCCGTCACCAGAGGCCGTACCGCCCCCTCGGGAGGGTACAGCGACAGCGCCTTGGGACCGCCGGCGCTGCCGCCACCCCCTGCGCCGCCGCCGCCGCCACCGCCACCGCCGCCAGCCTCACTCTCCCCGCCCGCCACGTCCCTGCCGGCGCCGCTACGGCCCTCGCCGCCGCCGCCGCCACCGGCCTCGTCCTCCGCCTCCGCTGCCTCGACGGCGGCGGAGAGGGCGGCGAGGTGGAAGGCGGCGGTGGCGGAGGCCCAGGGGTCGGCGGCGGCGCCGCCGCTGGGCTCGAGGGCGAATCGCTCTAGTGCTTTGACGGCGGCCTTGGCGGCTGGAAGCAGGTCCGGCGAGGCCAACAGGCCTGCGGAATGGGACAGAGGGATCGGTATCCTTCTCCAACCCGTTGCGTAGAGTGTGCGTGGCATCGGTAAAGCTTGCATTTTGCCTGAATCTACGCACCTGTGCTGACGGAGCCTGATGAAATGGGCCCAAGCGCGTCGACCAGGCTTGTCGGCGGGGGCAGCAGCGCCGCCGCCAGTCCGGCAACGCCGCCAGCCCTCGCCGCCGCCGTGTGCTGGCCCTTGGCGGCGGCGCCGCTGGCCTCCGCCAGCGCTGCCAGGTCCGAAACAAGCGCCGCCGCCCCTGCCGTCGCCGCCGCCGTCGGGGGCGCGTCCGCCGCCAGAGCCGCCGCCGGCACCTGCAGCCCCGCCGCCGACAGCGTCGCCGCCGACAGCATGCCCTGCCGTACCGCCGCCGCCAACAGGGAACCGGCCGCGACGGCGGCGGCGCCGCGGACCCTGCCGTCGGCAGCGGGATTGCCGTACAGACGCCGTAGCATGGCCAGAGTACGGGAAAGCTCCGCCACCGGCAGCTGTTGGTACCGCAGCGCCTCCGCCGCCAGCGCCGCCACGGCCTCCAGCGCCGCTGCGGCGGCGGCGTCAGACGTCACCGCTTGCTTGAAGCCCAGGACGCCGCCGAGGCCGCCGCCACCAGAGCCGCTGCTGCCGCCGCCGCTGCCGTCGTCAGCGGCAACCTCCAGCAGCGCTGCCAGCAGCCCGCCGAACGCGCCCGCCGCCAGCCCGTGCGCGCGGTTGACGTCAACCAAAAGGCTGACTAAGCCAACCGCCGCGCCCGCCAGCACGTCCTGCTCGTCCGCCTCGTCGGTTAGCGGCCTCGGCGGGCGCAGCTTGTCCGGGTGCGGCCAGCCCGGCGGCAGCCCCGATGAGCTTAGCTCCGCTAGGGCCGGCGCCAGGCGAGGGCACGCCCCGGCCAGTACGGCACTCAGCGCCGCCAGCGCCTCCGCGACGGCGGTCAGCTCTCGGGAGGGCTCGCCGTCGGCGCCGCCTGCGGCATGGGGGCACCGGGCCGTGGACACATTGCTCCATAACGCACCTCACCCGCCCCAAGCGCTGCCGACGGGCCGGGTCACCTGCCCCTACGTACACAGCCGGGTCCGGCTAGCGACCCAGCCAGCAGCATCAAACCGTCCAGCCCTGACACAGGCCCAACCCCACACCCATTGCAGGCCCACCCAAAGGCCCACTCCAGGCCCACCCCAGGCCCAGTCCCCACCTGCTCGTACGTACACCGCCGGGTCCGCCGCCAGGCTCCCCGCCAGCAGCGCCAGGGCGGTGGCGGCGCCGGAGCGCACCGCCGCCGTGGGCCCCGCCAGCAGCTGGGTGCGCAGTTCGGAGAGGACCTGGAGGGGAGGGGCGAAGAGGGGAAGACGAGCGGGAGGGTGTGTGTTCAGTGGTTAGGAATGTTCATTGTTTGCGCCGTGGGCCCCGCCAAGAGCTGCATGCGCAGCTCAGGCAGGACCTGGGGCACGAGGAGAGAAGCGGGGGGAGGGCGGCCTGCCTACCCAGGCCCACGCGAGCTCACGCCAGGCCCACGCCAGGCCCCACCTGCTGCCGCGTTGCCCAGTCGGTTGGGTGCAGGCGTGTGGCTGCCAGGGCCGCCCCCAGCATGCAGCCGCGGGTGATGGCGGAGGATCGACCGGCCTGGGCCTGGGGGGTTCGGGGGGGAGAGGAGGAGCAGGCACGAGGTGAAGGTCATGGTAGCGGGGCGTTGAGGGGCGTTGAGGGGCGTTCAGGGGCATTGAGGGGCGTGATAGCAAGCACACCTGAAGGCCGGATCAAAGGGCGTGAGATCTCACTGCCCCGCGTCCCTGTCTTGGCTTGATGCACCCTAGCAGCAAACACTCCCCCGACCCCTGACCCCTCCCCGTCAACACCTGCTGCAGCAACCGGGCAGTGATGGCGCTGACGTCAGCCTCCGGGAGCGCCTCCGCCGCCAGACACAGCGCCCCCGCCGCCAGCCCGATGCCCTCCAGCACCGCCGCCGGCGCCGCGCCGCCGCCGCCGCCAGCTGCCGCCGTCAGCGCGCCGGCGGCACCGCCTGAGCCGGCGGCGCCCGCCGCCGTCGAGCCGTCCCACTCCGCCGCCAGCGCCGCCGCCGCGTCGGCAGCTGAAAGGCCCGTCTCGTCCAGCCAGTGGTGTACGAATGAGCACCAGGCCTGTACGGAAAAGCAAAATAAACGGACTAAGGATATAGCGAGGTGCCTTATCAGAGGTAAGCCTATGTCATGCGCACACGGAATAAGATGTTGCCTACCCAGACAGGCTACAAACGCTGCAAGCGTGAGCTTCAAGCCCGCCAACGGCAGCCGAAGAGCACAATCATCGTGGCTGGTGATGAACATGACATGCCGTACCTGTACGGCAAGCCTGGGATGCCAGGGCCCCCGCCAGCTCAGCCTTCGCAGGCCGTCTCTTAGCCGCTGCGTGTACGCCTCGCGGCCATCGGCGGCGGCGCGCTTGGCGGCAGCGGCCGCCGCCGCGGCGGAGGCGCCCGGCGGCAGCGGAGGCGGCGGCGGCCGGCTGTAGCAGAACAGCATGGCGCCAGGGTGGAACGCGCCGCCGCCGCCACCACCGCCGCCGCCACCACCCGAGAGGAGGCTCTTGGCGATTCGGCCCATGAGCCGTCCGCGGAGGGCACGGGCCTCGCGGGCCGTCGCGGCGGCCGCGAAGGCCGCACCCTTGTCGCCGCCGCCGCCGCCAGCGGCCCGGCCGCTGCCGCTAGCGCTGCCGGCGGCGGCGGCGCCGTCGGCACCCGCGGTGGGCTCCGCCGCGGTGGCGGAAGCGGAGGGCGCGTCGGCGGCGGGCGTGGAAAGCAGCAGCCTGTGCGCATGTGGGTGTAAAAGAAGCAAGTCAAATCAAAGAGGATGTGTCCGCAACCGAACTCAAAGCGGATGTGACTGTGTGCGCATGCGGGTGAAGACGCATGTCACAAGGCTTTCACGCAACACCATGACACCATGACACCTAAGCCTGCCGGAGTAGCCAGACACGGTCAAGCAGGCCGCATCAACTCCCCAGAGCAGACACCAAGCAGCAGCCGCGCCCGGCCCTTTGCCCAACCGCCGCAACACAAAGGCCCCAAGCGCACGCACCTGCGGCGGTTGGCGTGCTCGAAGCGCAGCGCCGCCGCCGCCAGCGCCGCCGCCGGCTCCGCGGCCCGGGGGTCCGTCTCGGCGAGCAGGGGGGCGGTGTACTGGCACATGGGGCGCAGGATCTGGAGGGGGCAGCGAGGGGGTACCTTTGGATCCCACCCTTCTGCCACCTATAAACTTGCGCACGACGACCCCTCCAAGGGCTACCGGTTCAGGCGCTGGGTTTGTGTGTAGGGGCTGTACGTGTGGGGGGACACCGAGGCTGCTGACATGGCATGGGCAAGTGCTGCTCCATCATCTCACCTCGAGCCGCTCCAGGGCGTCCAGCCTGCCCCCCTTCCCTGTCAGATCCCCCCTTTTCCCCCCCCTGTCAGGTCCACCCCTCCCCCCCTCCCCCCTCACCTCGAGCCGCTCCAGGGCGTCCAGGGGGTAGCGAGCAATGGCGCCGTAGGCAGCACCGCGGACCTGAGGGCAGGGGGCAGAGGGGAAAGGATGTTATGGAGAACCCCCCAGGGTCAGCAGACTGGCCAGGAGGCAAGGCATGGAAACCCAACCCGCAACTCCCTCTTCCAAGCCGGTATCCCCCTCCTTTCGTTCTCCCTAAAAGGCAGTCCACCCTCCCCCGCACCGTGCACCAAGTAGACATGACCGCCTCTTCAGCGCCGGGTCGAAGATCACCAACTTGCATCCCCGGCCCTCACCAGCGGCTCCGAGTGCCAAATCCCACCCCCACCCCACCCCCTCCCCCGCCCTCACCAGCGGCTCTGTGTGCTTGGTCGCCGCCCACAGCACGTCCAGCACCGCCGCCGCCGCCTCGGGCCGAGCCTCCGCGTCCAGAGCCCCGCCCCCCAGCAGCCCCACCCAGCGGGCCGCAAGCAGGGGGTGCGCGGGCAGGCGGGGGTGCCACCTGCGCGCGGATGGGGGGAAGGGGCGTCGGGTGGGGGCCTCAAATCCAAACGGGGGTGGGCGAGGTCGAGGAGCAGCGCGCGGGCCTAGCACGGTATGGGGAACGATGCAAGAAAGAGGCGCTTGCCGTGCTACCGTTTGCCTGCTACGAAGCAGCGAACGATATCCAAGCCGAGCCCCGGCGTGCCTCTGCACATGCGCTCTAGTCGCACAATTTTCGCACCACCACCCACCACCTGAGAACGGCTACCTCCTCGGCCGGCTTCCCACAGCACACAGCGCGCAGCACGGCCCACAACCCGTAGCGCACACAGCACGGCGCACTTAGCACAGCACGCCTCTCACCTGTGCACCACCTTGTACGCCGTGTAGAAGTCCAACACGTCCTCCTCGGCCAGTATGCCCATGGCTTCCAGCCCCAGTGCCGCGGCGGGCACGCAGGCGGGCAGCGGCCGGGCCCCGCCCGGGCCCACGGCGCCCTCGCCGCCGCCGTCGTCTCGGATGCACTGCTGCAGCGCTCCAACCAGCTCCGCGCCCCTTGGGGGGGAAGGACAAAGGTGGGGAGGGGAAGTTATGCACAAGAAGGAGGAGATTGATGGATGGAAAAGGATGGAAAGACGGGATGGAGGGTTCAGAGGTGAACGGGTGATTGGGGAAAGCGGCAACGGATGCACTGCTGGGCTCCCACCAGCTCCGCGCCCCTGGGGGGGGGGGGGGGGGAAGGGAGGTCAAGGGAGGGGGAGGGGAGACGATGTAGTGAGTAGCACAGCCCAAGCAGCCAAGGGTCAAGGAGGGAGGGCGGAAAGAGGAATGGGTGTTTTGGGGGAGGCGGTAAAGGATGCACTGCTGCAGCGCACCTACTAGCTCCGCGCCCCTGTGTGTGGAAGGGGAGGTCAGGGGAGGGAGGGCGGGAAGAGGAGCTCGCTAGGGGGCAGCAGGCGTCCCTCGACACCATGTGAACGGGAGGAGGCGAGGCGATGCGCGCGAATCCGAGCCATGCAGTCCGTTTTAGACCCCCCGACCGCACCTGCCCGGGTCTCTGTCGCACACTGCCCGCACCAGCGCCGCCCTTGCCACCCGCAGGCAGGGCGGGGGCTCGGGGCCGCCCGGGGCGGTCAGGCCGTTGAGGGTGGACTCGGCCAGCGCCCAGCCCCGGCCTGGATGCGTGGGGAGAGGGGGGGATGGGGCGGGGAGATTCGGGGCCGGATGGGACCGCATCGATAGGAGAGGAGGATGGAGATCTCGAAGAAGAAAAAACGAGCGGGTCACACGAGGCGTGAGAGCGAGAGATAGGACCGTCCCGCTACGACTCTGGGCCGATCTTAGCCCGAAAGAGGTTTCCGACACGCCGACCGTTTACCCATTCCATGGCCCTCTGCCCTCTTGCCCTCCCACCGCTGCTGAGCCACGTGTCACACAGCAGCTTGAGGCCCAGGCACCGCAGCGCCTCGGGCCCACCCGGGCCCAGAAGCGGCTGCAGTACACGCAGTACGTACGGCGCCACGCCAGCGTCCGCCGCCATCGCCGGCAGCAGCTGCAGCAGCGCCAGCTGCGCCGCGGCGGCGGCGGCGGCGCCGTCAGCGGTGGCGGAGGCGGAGGAGCCGCTGCCGCGGCGGAGCTGGTACATGACCAGCGGCAGCAGCGGCAGCGCCGCCGCCGGGACGAGCAGCACGAGCTCGCGAGCGGCGGCGGCGGCGGCGGCGCGGGCGGCGGCGGCGGGGTGGGCCAGCAGGGCGCCCAGCAGGCAGGCCACGGCGGGATGCGCATCGAGGGCGGAGGCGCCGCCGTCAGCGGCGGCGCCGGCGGCAGAGTCCGACATGCGAACCGCGAATGGGAGCTGCGCCGCCGCCGCCCGCCCTGCCGCCGCCGCCCGGCGGCGTTGCCGCAGCGTCAGCTCCAGAGAGTGAAGCCAGCGGAGGAGATCGCCTGGCGGCGCCGCCACCGCCGTCGACTTGGGAGCGTCGAAAGCGGACCACAGAGCAAGCAGCAGGCGGCGGCACTGCCGGTGGAGGCAGAGATCTCCGTACGTGGTCTCGCCGTCGCCGCTGCCGTCGGCGCCGTCAGCAGCGGCGCCGCCAGCGCCGTCCAGCCGCCGCTGCAACGCCTCCGTCAGCGCCGCGGCCCACACGCCAGGCGCCGCCGCCCCTGCCGCCGCCGCGGAGTGGCTGGCGGCGGTGCTGAAGGCAATGGTGGACAGCAGCGGCTGAAGGCACAGCGAGGCGTCGGCGCCGCCGCCGCCGCCGCCGCCGCCGCCGCTGGACTGGAGTGTGCGGTGCATGAGGCGGTACAGGCAGTGCGCCTCCTGGGATGCGGTGGGAGTGGAGGGGTTGCGGGAAGCGATGGTTGGGGCCACACGCAAGCGACACGGGGAGCCCGTGAAGCGGGGTACGGGAACCGTTCAGCGCTTTCAAGCCCCCAGCCTTCAGCGGTCTCAAATGTAAATAACAATCTGACGACCAACTACTTCAAGGGCCCACCTTATCTCCCGCCGCCAGCGTCAGCAACGACAGGGCGGCCAAGTGCCCCCGGAACGCCGCCGGCGACGTCTCCGTCAGACGAAGCATCGCCGCCAGGACGTCGGCAGTGCCGCCGCCGCCAGCGCCGCCGCCGCCGCCGCCGCCAGTCCCAAACAGCAGCTCGAAGGCCAGCTGGAGCAGCGCCGCCGCCAGCGCGGCGGCGGCGGCGGCGGCCTCGGCCTCGAGGGCCGCGGAAGACGAGCGGTCGGTGGCGGCGGCGGCGGAAGTTGAGGAGCCGCCGTCGTGGCCCAGGTCGTACCAGATCGCCTCGAGCACGTCCAAGAGATCTGTCGTGCTCTGTACGGCGCGCATCCTGCAGGTGGAGCAAGGGGCTGCCTCTCGGCCGACGCCTGGCGCCTCCACTAAGCCTCCCTGCCTTTTACCACCGCTATATCCAGCGCTATGTATCGCATCCCAGCACGTCCTATCACCCCCTCATCCGCACACCGTCCAGGCGCCAACGATCCTACGCGCCCATACACCGCGCCAATCACGCTCACACGTTACCGTTTACGCACGCCCACCCAACCCCAACCCAACGCCCGCTTACTGTCAGTCAGGGTACTCGTCCAAACACCCACGCACCTGTCAACCTCTGCCCCCCGGGGCCCAAGCGCCAGGTGTGCCGTCAGGCAGCTTAACACGCGAAGACGAATCGACGCAAGTGCCGGGGGCGCACCGGCGGCCAGCCTCACGAGCTGCCCCTGCAGCCAGCAGCCGAGCGCGGCGGTAGCGAGGCCGGTGGCAGAAGCCGAGGCGGAGGCGGAGGCAGAGGTGGATGGTGCGGCGCCAGAGGCGGAGCTGGTGGAGGCGGAGGCGGCGGGCGGCGGAGCGTGCCGCTGCGGGGAAAGGGCGTTGCAGCGAAGGGGCGGAGGTTGGAGGGGCTCGTGCGAAGAGCTCCGAACGTGCCACTGGACTTCAGCACATCTCTACACCTGGCTCCACTATGCCCCTTCCTCGGACACAACCATCCGGCTTCAGCCCAGCACACGACACTACGCCTTAACACGCACCCGCATCATACCTGCAGCAGCACAAAGCTGAAGAGCGGCTCAAAACACGCCCACGTCCGGTCCAGCGCCGCAAACGCCGCGGCGGAGGCGGCAGCGGAGGGCGGGGCGGCCCCAGCGGCAGCGGCGGCAGCCGCCGCCGCGGCCGAGAGTGCTGCGGTGGCGGCGGTGAGGAGCTGCGAGGAAGCTGCTGGGCAGGCCAGGAGCGCCGAGACCAGGGGGTGGGAGGTCCAGCGACCCAAGCGAACGGAGCCGGTGGATGAGGTAGCGCCGACCGCCCCTCCTGTTGCCGGGGCGGGGTGAAGGAGGCGGGGGCATGGGAGCGGGGCGAGGCAAGGCGGCGGGGAGCACTGGCAGCAGGCAATGGTACCGGGTCCACTTGAAGGATACTGACAAACCCTGGGTCTGAGTCCCCGCTCCGTGCTGTACTGCACCAGCGCGGGCCCGAAACCCGGTCCCGAGCCCGAAACCCGGTCCTGGGCCTGGGCCTGGGCCCGGCGCACTGGGCCTGCCTGCACTGACAGCCCCCGCACTCACCCGCCGCTGGGGAGCCCTCCCCGGCCTCCCCTCGCGCCACCAGCAGCCGAGTCAGGGCATCGACCAGGGGTGGAGCGGTGGCGGGTCCTGGGGAAGGAGCGACGGAGGGCAGGAAGGAAGTGCAAGTCAGGGGGACGGTGGTATGGTCTCCGTGCGTGTGGTGCAGGCGGGGGTGCGGGTGGGAGGCACGCGGGTGGTCTGCGGGCCCCTGGGCGGGGGTTGCGCCGGCAGCTCGCCACTTGCCAGGGAACTGCTAGCCCAGGTAAGCCCCCAACCGATGGGGGGCGGGAGGAGTGGCCGGCCAGGGCCCTGTTGGCCCGCCCTCACTGCCTGGAGACCCCTGGATCCCCCTGGAGGCCCCTGGAGACATCTGGGAGGCTGAGCTGTGGGGGCTGGGGGGCCAAGGCCCACGCACCTGCTGTGGCGAGGGCGCTTAGAAACAGCTCCACCGCCTCCGAAGCGGGCAGGCCTGCGCGGCGGCGAGGCACGAGCACACGCGAAATCAGCTATAATAGCAGCGAGGGAGGCGCCCCATCAACCAGACTGGCCTTTAGCGGCCGCTCTCGGACAGAGGTGCCCGTGGGTGCCCGCACGTAGGCACGCCCCGGCCGTAAACCCCCACTGAGCCCCACGACCCACCGCCTCCCAGGCTCAGCGACAACAGCTGCTCCGATGCCTCCTGTGCGATGACCTGCAGTTCGAAGCCAGCGATTGTAAAGGGCGGGGCCGCAGCTGGTGGACGCAGGCGCTTTCGCGCGCGATCGCTGCAAGGCAATTGGCCGCGCAGCGCCTCTGCAGCTCCACCGACCTTGTTGGGCCGAGTCAAACACGTTGTGATGATGCTGTTCCTGACATCCACGGTCGTGCTGCCGGCCTTCCGCAGTGTCGCAAAGATGCCAGCCACTGCATGCCGCGCGACGACCGGCGAGTTGGCCGTCTGCAGCTTGCGCTGCAAGCCCTCTAACACTGCGTCGGATGCCATCTTCTTGACAGTTAACGGGTGCGACTAGTCCATGGTCGTCGCGGTCGCAGTGTCGCCTAGCTCGCGACTATGTGAAGGATCGCTTACTGGGAGACTGATATGCTGTGCACGGGGGGAACTTGGGCGAGCGGGGCTGTCGGTGAGGGACCTCCGTGGACGTAACCCGTCATGTCCCCGAAGCCCCCCCGGCCCCCCGCCGCTCCCCGCGTGGACGTAACCCGGCATGTTCCCCAAGCCTCCTTACCTTACCCGTCCCCACCTCCCTTAAGCTGCTGTAGGATCCTGAACTGGGGCCGCTCCCCGTCGCTCCCCAACTCGCGTCCACCTTATCTGTCCCCAACCCCATTTTCCCCAACCCCGTTTTCGGCCCCCCACCTCCCTTAAGCTGCTGTAGCGATTTTGTTCTGGGCTTGGGATACGAGTATGTTGTCGCAAGGCGCGGTTGGCCTGCCGCCCGACATGCCACCCTCGACAGTGCCCTTTCGAGCATGCCCCCCACCACAATGCCGCCTGCAGACCGACACGCACACGTCCTACCCTCTTGCGTCCTGAAGCTGCTGTATAATCAATATCTATATCGCCAGTCGATCGAAAAGCCGTGGGGCCGGCTCCCGACACGCTTCGACGCAACCCTGCGTCAAAGCCCGCGGGGACGTTCCGGCACCCGATCTCGCGCGCCCTTGCGGCTCCTCTGGCCCCCCTTCCTCCCGACACCGCTCTCGGTACTACTGAATCCCCGACATATACACAACATGTCGCTGACGCTGCTTGCTCCGCGGCTGCTCGCGCCGACCCCGCGGCGGCCGCTGCGGCCCGCGGCCGCGGCCGCTCCTCTCCCCCCTGCGCGACGCGGCCCTCGCGGCGGTCGCGAGCAGCACCAAGCGGTCCGCTGCCTGCCTGCCGGCTCCGAGGCACAGCAGTCTGATGCGGACGTCCCGGTTTCGGCTGCAAGCGGCGCGGGGGAGCCCGAGCCCAGCCCCGGAACGGTGAGGCTGTCGGGTTGAGGGCTGGGGCACTGGGAGAGAGAGGGAAGAGGCGGGAGCAGTCGGCGGGAGAGGGCTGCTGACGTGTGAAGGGCCGAGGGCTCGGGGGCTCGGGGCGTGAGGGGAGGGGCAGGAGGGCGGGGGGCGTTAGGCTCTCCATCTGTGACGGTGCGTGGGGGCCCTGCTGACCCAGGAGCAGCGCAACGGCCTCTAGCCGTGCCACCTACCGTCGTCCTTACGCCCACCCCCTGATCTCCAACCTCCTATAACCTCCCTCCATCCCCACCCTTGCGCCCGCTCCCATTCCCTTACGTACAGCCGCAAGAGGGCGGCGTGCGGAGGCTGGCGGAGCTGATTGCTCGGGAGCTGGGGCCGCGGCTGACGGAGGAGCTGGCGCAGGTGCGTGGGTAGCCCCAGGCAGGCCTGCAGCACAGAGGGTGGCGGAGTCGGGTCTATCAGCAGTTCAGCACAAGGACACTGTGCCAGGCCCCTGTTCACACGCACAACGCACCCAAGACCCAACGCACTCTCACCCGCCCGTCTCACATGCACATGCAGGTCCCTCGCCCCCACCTCGCTCCCAGGCCCCCACGAACCCCTCCGAACCGCTCCAAGGCCCCAACGAATGAACCCCTCACGCACGACGCACCCCACGCACCCTCCCCATTCCCCAGGCCTGTGCCCCCTTCGCTGCGTCGCCCTACGGCGAGCACTCCACGGCTGATGCCGGCAGCGCCCCCACCGCCGAGCCCACGGGAGACCACAGCGCCGCCTCGCTGCTGACGGCGCGGCTGGAGGCGGCGGAGGCGCGTGTGGAGGCGGCGGAGGCGCAGGCGGCGGCGGCGGAGGTGGCGGCCGCTGAGGCTCGCAAGCTGGCCGAGGCGCTGGGGTTCTGGGTGCTGCTGAACGGCGTGGCGGTGGCGGGAGTCGTGTTCATTCTGTGGGGGCCTTAAGAGACAGGGTTGCAAAGGGGTGGCGCGCTGGGGGCCCACGCCACAAGTGCCCGTGATGATGAGGGGCAGGGTCGCAAGTGCAGGGGTGGAGGGCCGGGGGCTCAGGCCATGCATTGATGCATACCGGTAGGAGGGTGGAGAAAGGCCCAGCGGAGGCGGAAGGAAGGAAGCGGTGATGTGCGGTACATAAAGCGCTGGTTGCCTCCTCGCAATCATGGCCTAGCTGAGCCATGGTGGGGACCCGGGACGTGGAGCCCAGGCTCGACCTTACATGGAGTAAGCCCCTCATGACGAATGGATCACCACACTGGCCACTTGCCGGACCCAGTCCGTGCCCGCCCCGCTACGACCCCAGCAGCCAGCAGACAACCGCAGATGCTTGAGAGCTGCTTGCTTGTCCGTACCAGTGGCTGGGCCCGTCCCGGGACGGAGGCCGCATACAGCCTAGCATGGATGGCTAGACGACATATCGGTCCCAAACTGACCCACCAGGTGCACATCGACCCCGCCCCAGTACCACGACAGCGGTAGGTCATTGGCATGTGTTAGGGCCTTGATTGCTTGCTTTCCAAGAGCCAAGTACGGTCGTGCGGTACGGCACCTAGCCGAATCAGCACTTGGGGTCCTTGTCGAGGTACACGTGGTACGTGGCCTGCGTGCCGCTCTCCGTCAGGGACGTGCCGCGGCTCTCCCCGCTGGCCCCGCGGTACGCGCCCGTGCCGCCGAGGATAGCACCCACAAAGCTGGAGCCCTGCGAGGTGGGGGGCGAGCGAGGCGAGGCCGGAGGGGGGGAGGGAGGGAGGGAGGCAGGATCGGCTAGTATGAAGTGAAGAGAGGCCCGGGTAGGCGCGTGCCGATGCAATGCCGTTGGGTGCACCCACGGAGGCAGGTGGAGCCCTGCGAGGCAGGTGGGGGGCAGGCGAGGGGAAGGGAGGAGGCGTCGAAGGATAGATAGAGAGGCCAGGGAGCGTGCCAGTACAATTCCGTGTATGGGTGTCTGCCACGAAGGAGGAGCCCTGCGAGGTGGAGTCAAGAGGTGGACTCGGAGTCAAAGAGGTAGGGCGCAGGCGGGGCGGGGCACGGGGCGGGGAGGAGGGAAGGGAGGGAGGGCCAGCCTGGGAGTCCGGAGGGCACGGTGGGTCCTCTGGCATTAGCCGACGGGACCAGGACATGGAGTCGTTTGGAGGAGAGCGGGCACGTAGGGAGGGAGGCCCGCCCCTCTAGGGCTCGGGTGGAGGCTAGGGTAAGTCTGTTACATCAGGCGAGGTATCCGCCGTGTGCATGCCGTTACGTCACTGATCGATAGATGGGTGGCAAGCTGTGGACGGCGGGCCACGGGGTTACACCGTCGGTCGCTACGGTCTCGGGACGGGGGAGCCAAAGCGAAGGAGCGAGGCGGCCGATAAATACACAGTCCTATGCCAGGTGCTGATATTCCCCGACGGATTGAGCCGTACAATCGTACGTATCGCCATGCTCTGGATCATGCCCGCGCCGTTGAGCGTACCGATGGGGCTGACCAGGGTGTACTGACAGAACGCTGCACAGAGGCGAGGGAAGGGGTCGGAGGGGTCAGACGACAAGGCGCGGCAGGGTTACGCACGTTGTCAGGACACACTATGGGCTGCGGCAAAGTGCAGCCGGCTGACCGAACTAATCGGCGAGCAAAGACGCAGGCGGTGCCTGGGCTCACTTCTAGGACCAGCGCCGAGGCTCGGCGGCTGGGTTGAGCGAAGGCTCCACGCGAAGTCGTCGGATGGCACAGAGACTGCGCCGCAGGCGCTAGAGGCAGCAGAGCAGCGACACTCTAGTAGTTACAGTCACAGCAGAGTAGATCCGCAGCAAGTAGTGCTTCCGACTTGCCAGTCGGAAGCTGGGCGTTCGCCTAAGTCCCCCCGATCGGAAGGGCTCATTGCCGTACCTCAGGTGCTCGTGCCACGTGTCCCACGAGGCAAACCCTGGTGTCACAACCCTAGTCACAACCCTAGACGTACCCTCCGGCACAAACCAGCAGACCAACCACAAACCTCCAGCAACCTACCTCAACTCCCAACCGGCAACCATACTGTGACAGCGACGGTACCGTGCTCTGTCAGCTGTCAGGACACACTATGGGCTGCGGCAAAGTGCAGCCGGCTGACCGAACTCCCCCCCTTGGCGACTCTAGAGCCAAAAACGCGAAGTCAGGCGGCCTCGAAGCCATACGCTAAGTCAGAAGCAGTTTGCTCAAGCTGTACACAACAGTTCCCTCCAGCAGAGAAACCTCAAACCTCCCCCATGCTCGCTAAGTGCTCTCATCAGGCTACAGCCAGCAGGACTCGTCTCCCTCGGTTCACCACCCTATCTACGCATGCACCCAGTGCCCAGCGCGTCCCTTCCCGATACCCCTCATCAGCTGCGCCCTCATGGTCGCATCCCGGAACACTAACAGCCAAGCTCCAGGCTTTCCGTTGACGTATCCACAGGTGTCTCCAGTGATGATGGCCAGCCGCTCGTCCTCCGTGAAGGTGTTGAGCAGGGCGGCCCATGCATCCGGTGGGGCCGTAAGCATGCGCCGTGGGATGAAGGCCACGACTAGCGGCACCATGGCGACGGCCAAGGGCAGCCAGAAGGGCAGAAGCTCCGGGTGCGGAGCAGAGATGATGAGCCAGGACTCGCCGGGCGTGGCGAGGCGGCGGTAGGTCCCAGGTTGCAGGGGATCCAAGCGGGGCCAGCCCGGGGCCTCGGTGGCCCGGCCCCCGTTGGCGCAGACGGAGTAGCCTCTCGCGCGGAGCGCGTTGGCCAAGGTCTCATCGCCGGCGCACGGGTCCAGAATGACGGGCGATCGGCTCGCGTCCAGGTGGTCCAGCAGCAGGTTGAGCGCCTCCTCAGCGGGCGCCGGGTGCGGACCTGTGGGCAAGGACTCCGGCAGGCTGGAGGCCAGCCCGGGCGCGGAGCGTAGCTGCAGCAGCGCAGCAGCTCGGGCGCTTGGCGAGGACAGGTCCCAGGCGTCGGGCAGGACTAAGGGCGGAGCCCCGGCTGCCGTGACGAGGGTCATGGCGGACGGTTGAGCGCATGCTTTGGCTGCTCGCAGAGTCAGGCGCTCCACGGTGCCGTCAGTGTAGCGCGCCTCAATGGGGCGAGAATGCGGTTCGTCCGACTTGTAGTGCAGGGTGCCCCTACGGTTCACGAAGGTGTTGGTTGCGGGGTCTCGGACCTTGCGGGAGCAGGGAATGCCCTCCAGCGCCTTGGCGTCGTTGAGCTGGCGGCGCGCTTGAGCGGAGGGGAAGATCTGCGGTTGCGGTGCCTCGCGAGGTACGGGGGCAGGCAGCTGATCAATTGTTGCCGGTGTCACGCCGCGGGCATGGCAGTCGGGGCAAGTCCAGGTGCCGCGGGGCACACGCTGTAGCGGGGGTCGAAGGCAGTACAGGTGCCAGCCGGTGCCGCACCCGTCGCACATGACCATCTTGGACTCGTCACCTGGGAAGGCACAGATCTCGCAGGGCAGGTCCAGCGGCGGCACCGCGATGCGGGGATCAACGATTGGGTCCAGGTCTTGGAGGTGGCAGGGAGCAAGGTTGCTCACGTGCTCCTTGCGGATGGTGCCGTCGCGGCCCATCAGCTCGGCAACTCCCTCTGGGCTCACGGCCACGATGCGGAGCACGGTGTCGCGGACGGGCAGTTGGAGCGTGTTGTTCTGGTTGCGTAGGATGACGTAGACATAGTCACCCACGTTGAATTTAGTAAAGCGGGGCTTGTAGCCGCCAGCTCGCACGCGGGCGTAGTTGTGGCGGTCTCGCCACTGCGCCGTCAGCAGGTTCTGGCCGTTGAAGGGTGCGGCCTGTTGCACGTTGTGTGAGCGCAGCATGACGAGTTGGTCTGCCCGTTGCGGGTCGGCATCAGGGTCGATCGCCTCTGCCCACAGCTCGGCGGCGCCGAGGGGCACAGCAGGCGGTGCGCCGTACATGAGCTCAAACGGGGACTTGCCGGTGGACTTCTGAGGGGAGCAGCGGTAGCCCATCAGGACCCAAGGCAGGTACTCGTCCCAGCGCTCGGCGGAGGTGTACTGAGCGCAGTACTTGCGCAGAGAGCGTTTGCAGACCTGCACGACCCTTTCCGCGGCGCCGTTGGCCTGCGGGTGGTTGGGCGACGTGTGACGATGGTTGATGAAACATTGCTCGAGCAGGGCGGCAAATGCGCCTCGGAACTCGGAGCCTCCGTCGGTCACAACTTCCGCGGGCGCCGAGAAGCGGGCTAGGACGTTGGCTAGGAAGGCGTTGGCCACCTCCTCAGAGCCCTTGGAGCGAAGCGGGATCATCTCCACGTGCTTGGTCCAAGCCTCAACGCAGACCATGACGTACTCATAGCCGGAGCTCGTGCGCGTGAGAGGCCCAGCCAGGTCCACGTGCCAGCGGAAGAAGGGCCCGCGGATTGGCAGAGGGTGCAGTTTGGGCGGAGTGACGTTGCCGACGGTGTTGGCGCGATCGCACAGGGGGCAGCGCTGTACCACATACTCGACATCCCTGGACATGCCTTGCCACCAGTAGCCGTTCTGGACCAGGCACAGGGTGCGGCGAGCTCCCCAGTGCCCCAGGCGGTGGTGGGCCTCCTGGATGATGGCTTGGCGGCGCTCCGGTGGAGGTACCTCGCGCATGGTGCTGTTGGGCATGCGGCGGTACAGGCGGTTGCTCCGATCATCGAAACGGTAGTTGATAGCGCGACACGCCACCCGTCTAGCCGCCTCTCCGACAATGCCGGCGGGGCAGGTGCCCTGGGCGAGGTAGTGGAGCAGTTGCTTGTCCTCCCAAGGGTCGCAGTAGCGGGACTCCTGGGCGTCGGCGACGGCCGAGACCAGTGCGGAAGTCCAGTGCTCGTTGGATTGGTGGTGCTGCAGCGCGGCGGTGACCAGGGCTGCAGGCTGCGCCGCTGTGTTGTTTTCAATCTCCCTACCCCCTCCCAGCGGGGCAGCCGGTGGCGCCTGCTGAAGTGGCATGCGAGCCATGTGGTGCGGGGTGACGAAAGCGCGTTGAAGGGCTTGTGCGCAGAGAAAGAGGCCTGCAGCCGCTGGGGTCTGCAGGCCTTGCTGCAGGGCGTCGATGGCGGAGGGCACGGCGAGGGTGCCGTCGTTGCGCCGCTCCAGCAGCGAGGCGGGCTCCAGGCCGGTCAGGGCGGCTATCTCCTCTGGCAGCAGAGGCGAAGGCACAGCCGAGGCGGTGGAGGCTAGCTGGACAGTGGCGAGGTTGCCCGGCGGGAAGACGGTGACGGGGCGGCCCGGCACGTCGCAGGCCGAGTAGGGCTCGCCGAGGGGCGCCTCGCAGAGGGGCAGACGGCGCGAGGGTACCGCTGCAGCTGCCGAGAGGTTGCTGGGGTTCCAGGCACCAGATGTTGCCACCTTGCACAGGTGCTCGGGAGCCGCGAGGTTGGTGCAGAAGGCACGCAGCGAGTGCTGGGCCCTGCCCATGGCGGCGGTGTCCAGCGTGAGGCAGGTCCCGAAGGGCATGTCCGCAGACGCTGGAGGCTCGCGCTCCAGCAGGAAGCCGGGCGGGAGTCGGGGTTGCAGCTCTTGGAGCCTGCCAAGGAGCTCTAGCACTCTATCTGGCGGAGCCAGGGTCGAGTCTAGGTTGCCGAGCACCAACCACTGCTGCCCTGACTTGGCGGAAGCAGCAAGGAGGTGGTCGTTGGTGAGCGGACCGGGCGGCAGTGCGGCCCAGGGGCTTTCAACGGCGGAGCCGCGAAGCTGTCGTGGAAAGGAGGCACGGAGCCAGCCCAGGCGGCGGCGCAGCAGCCAATGCTCCTGCGCGGGCACGCCCAGGGTGTGATACCGGCGCACGGTCCAGCCCGCCCGGAGGCAGGCCTCGAGGCCCGTGGCAGCAGAGGTGCCGCACTCCACGACTACCAGCCCTTCCGTGAAGGCGTGCTCCAGGAAGTGGTGCGAGAGCAGGCTGGTGTCGAGAGCGGCGGTGCGGCCCTCGGCAACTCGGCGGGGGCGCGGCGGCGGGAGCGAGGTTGCCCGGAGGGCGTCTCGGACCTCGCGCACGACGCGGTTGGCGGTGAGGTTGGCCTGTCGGGTCAGGAGCTGAGCCGCAGTGCACTCGGGATCGGCGAGGCGCTCGACGGGGCCAGCGAGCCACTCGTCGGGAGAGGGAGCGAGGGCGGAGCCCTGTCCCGTGACGGTGGCCAGCAGGGAGTACTCCTCGCGAGCGCGCAGCGCCAGGACTTGGACTGCAGACATGAGCGCCATGGGTTGCACCGAGGGCGTGACGGTCGGGTACGGGACGAGCCGAGGCGGCGGCGGCTTGGCGTCGGAGTCCTCGTCCATGCGGGCTCCGGAGCCGTCAGCGCTCGAGGGCAGAGGCGAGCGGCTGAGGGTGTCAGCGTTATAGTGCAGCTGGCCCGGCCGATGGGCGACATCAAAGTCGTACTCAAGCATCAGGAGGGCCCAGCGAGCGTACTGCCCTACTAGGTTTTGGTTCTCCATCAGCCAGAGCAGGGGCGCGTGGTCGGTGACCAGGATGAAGCGTGGCCCTATCAGGTACGGGCGCAGCATCTTCATTGCCCAGCAGGCAGCCAGCATCTCACCCTTGTAGGAGGTGTAGTTGCGCTCGTGCACATTGAGCGAGCGCGAGATGCAGGCAACCATGTACTCATGCCCTTCGTCATCCAGTTGGCCCAGGATGGCGCTGATGCCTACGTTGGAGAAGTCAGTGTGCAGGATCAGTTGACGGTTGGGATCAGGCTTGCAGAGCAGCCGGTCGTTGGTCGAGAACTCGGCCTTGAGCTGGTCCAAGGCCTCCTGGTGGCGCGGCTGCCAGGTCTTGGGGCCCCACGCGACGCCCTTCTTGGTGAGCTTGTAGAGCGGGTTGGCGATGCAGGCGAAGCGGGGAATGTAACAACGATAGTAGTTGCAGAGGCCGAGCAGGGCTTGGAGCTCGGTCAGCGAGCAAGGGGGCTGGATGGCTTGGATCGCAGCAACCTTGGCCTGAACCGGGCGGAGCCCGTCAGCGCTCACCATGTGGCCCAGGAACTCTATCTTGTCCGCCGCGACCACGGTCTTGTTGGGATGCAGCTTAATGTTGATCTCGTCCAACATCGCGAGAAACCGCGCGAGATTCTGCTCGTGCTCCTCTGCCGTACGGCCGGTTACTGCGGCGTCATCGACAAAAAGGTACACACAGTCCTGCAGGCCATACTTCCGTACGTGGTGCGAAAGTACTCGCTGCCAAGCTGCCGTGGCGTTGACGGCGCCATACATCAACCGTTTATACCGCCAGAGGGTGTTGTTCCACCAGAACGAGGTCACCAGAACGAGGTCTTATCGCGATCCTCCTCGGCGAGCGGCAGTTGGTTGAACGCGGCGCGGCAGTCGCACTTAGTAATGAATTGCGCGCCCAGGATGCGATCAAACAGGTCTTCAGGCGCCGGCGGCCGGAAATAATTGCGCATGCAATGCAGCGCTTCCAATATAGGATTGTTGTGCTTGAGTTCGAGTCTCACTGGCCCCAACTCTCCTCTATAGCACCCAATGTCCTTCAGGCTCCGCGTGAACAAGTGATCGTACTTGTCAAACAACACCCTCAGACCATCGCGCTGTGCCTTGGTCATGTTGGGGTGTATGCATAAGGTATAGCCTGCCTCCTGCTTGACTAAAGTGGAGTCTTTGGGCGGTGCCCTAGCCCTGTCGGGAGCCGTCACATTCGCAGGGGAAGGCCCAAGTGCAGCTACGTCAGGTGGCTCTGTCGGCGGAGCCGCAGGCCTCTCTACTAGATGCGTTTGCAGGTGCGGTGCCCGCGACAAAGGTGATCGGTGGCTCTGCTAGAGGTGCCTCAGCCGAGGGCGAGCCCGCAGGCGGGGCCTGGGGCGGTGAGCGCCTCGCCGGCGGTGCCGGGTCACGCAGCTGGATGCGCCGCATGGCTTGCCCCAGCGGGGTGGTGGCGGGCGACTGCTCCAGCTGCGCCCAGCTCGGAGCCAGCCACTGCCCCCCCCTGAGGGTAAGCCGGATGCGGAACGCAGTTGGGCGCCGCGTCCGACAGCCGCCAGCAGCCCAGGAAGACCAGCATTACGATGGCAAAGGTGAAGGCCTTGTAGGTGTTGCAGCGCCAGCGTGCTGGTGTCGCCGACTTGGTGTTGGCGTCGGGCGGCGCATACTTGCGCTTGGGCACCTTGGCGCCCGCCGCGGCCGCCCAGCGCTCCGCCCGTTGCTGCAGGAACTGTCGCTTGACTTGGCTCAGGTACTGGCGACGCGCCTGCTCCATAGCGGCAAAGGCCTGCGCACGCAGCTCCTCCTGTCGGCGCAGCTTGCGCCTCGCTTGGCGGGCCAGCTTGCGGTTGATGCTACGCGTGACGCGGCGCAGGATCATGCAGCCCAGCCTCCACTGCACGTGCTCCATCCAGTCATCCAGCTGCTCGTCCAGCTCCGCGTCGTCATCAGACTCCTCCTCACTGCTGGTCGAGTGCCAGTCCTCGTCCTCGGTGTCGGTGGTGTTGGCACCGAAGGTGTCGTACGGCTGCACGGGGCCGTAGACGGGGCTGGCCGCAATCAGGCGCACGATGGCCCTGGGGCAGTGCAGGAGGGGAACCCAGATGCCGAAGGTGGTGGCACCATAAGCAACAGTGCAAGCACCGAGATCGCAGAGCAGGTGCAGGGCACGAGCAAAGGACACGCCGTAGACGTCGTGGTCAATCAGGCCGCAGCTAGGGAGGGAGCCGGAGCCCTTGGCCTGCGACTCTGCACCGGCGGCGCCAGGAGCCAAGGACTCACCAGCCTCGAGGGGCTCTGCAGCGGGGCTGAGACCGGCGGCGCCGGGACCGTTGATGCTGTGCTTGGCGGGGGTGTTGGCCTTGACCCAGAAGGGCAGCTGGTGCAGAGTCGCACCGCACCTGCTGTCGGGCAGCTCCTCCTTCCTCCGTTCGCCGGCGGGGCCGGGAGCGGGGTTACCGCTGGCGGAGGCTGGTTGCTCGTCCTGCGCGGTGGCGTCAGCGCGGGCCTCGGGCTTGGTCGCGAGCGGCGGGGCCGGCTCGAGCAGCTTTGAAGACGAGGCGAGCTCGGACTTGGGCTCGGGCTCGGACTCCACCCCCCCCCTGCTCAAGGCCGGGGCTGCCGTCAGGGCGCAGAAGCGGATGGCGTTGTCGGTGTACCGGTTGCAGAGCCAGAGCCGGGTGCGCCAGGAGGCAACGTCATCGATGGGGTAGCTGAGCCAGCACTCGTCGCCGGAGGTGCCGATGCAGATGTTGGCCCTCAGCAGGGAGAGGAAGGGGCGCCCAAACACGATGCCGTAGGGCAGGTCTTCCTCAGGCAGGACGGGTGCCACGGGCACGTCCACCATGATTGCTGCGGGCTCATCTGGGGCGCCGTTGCGGGCCAGGGTGCCGTTGATGAACACGCGCACGTCGCGTGCCGTGCAGTTGGTGGTGTACTTAGCGTTCTTGGTGCCGCGCGCTCCAAAGATCCTGATGGTCTCGGTTTCGTGGTTGAGCCCGGGCACCCCGATGGGTTCTGTAGAGACGGGCATGTGGCCAAAGAGATCGCGACGCATGAGGCAGCTCGCCCCGGTGAGACCCATGTTGACGCTGTACGCTGCCGTCATGATATCGAACCCATCACACATGATCTCGATCTTGGGGAGGCCTTGGGACTCCCATCGGGCTCGCTCGTTGTCGCCAAACGGCAGACCGGTGCTCAGGCCGTTGCCGTCCCCGGGCGCAACATCGTCGCTGCACGAGGTGCTGTAGTAGCGGGTAGACGCCAGGGCGCAGACGGGAGGCGGTGGCCTTGGCTGAGCTACGGTGGCCTCGCGTTCTGCACAGCGCAGATACGGTGCCGCCATGGTGTCTTCACCAAAGACCACGTCTCCGACCAAGATGGCCGAAGGCCGGCGCCACATGTAGGCCTGCTGGCTGGCCGGCGGGGCTTGGGGTTCCAAACTGGGTTGCTCGGCCGGTTGCGGCGGCACCAGGGCATCGTGAACCGTCGAGGCAGGCAGCGGCGGCGGCAGGTAAGGGTACCGCGACACCAAAGTCGCAGTCAGCTCCAGGGCCTTGGGGGCGAGCCTGACCCCCGCGGGACGCGGGCCTTGGTCCGCAGAAGCTGCCGCCTCCGGAGCTGCGGGCGGGGCCCGAGTCGTGGGAGTCGCGGTCGCTTGGCGCTTGGGCGAAGGCACTGCAGGCGGGGCCTGGGCGCCAGCCTCGAGCGCTTCTCGGTTGCGCGCCTGGGCGCTGCCGCTGGGATCTGCCGCCGCGGCGTCGCGCTGGAGCGCCACCGAGGTCGAGGGCCCGGCGGCTGCGGCAGGGGGTGCCCCAGAGCGCCGGCTGCGCTCCTGGCGCGGCGGCGGCGGGGTAGGCTGAGGTGCCGGGAGCGGTCGCTGCTCCCGCCAGCCGATGGCTTGCTCCTTGAAGGCGAGCCAGTCCCTGAGCTTGCGGCACCAGTCGATGTATGCACTGATGAAGTAGGTACTGGAGTGGACGTGGCGCTCACTCTGACGGTAGACGGAGACGTTGGGGTGATCTAGGTCGGGGCCCATGCGCGCCAACACTTCCTCCATCCACCGGCACTCGCGGCAGAGCTGCTTGTCGCCTCGGTCGTACGCCTTGGCCAGGGGAAGCGCAGGCAGGTCCTCAGGCCACAATTGCAGATCGATCTCGTTGATGGGCTGGAAGAAGCCTTTGATGTCCAGGCTGCCAAGCGAGTCCTGCAGCTCCGGGGTCCACCGTAGCAGCGTGGGTCCGCCCAGCAAAGCGTGCAGCAGGCAGTAGTCCTGGCTGTGCCGTGACCAAGGTGGGTAGCGCAGCGGGCTGCCAAGCCGAGGGCCAGCCCCTCGGTAGTTCTCGTGACCGGGGAAGACAGCCAGATCTTGGTAAGCCTGCAGCTTGGTCGCCTCGCGCAGGCAGTTGCAGAGGGTGCAGGGGCGGCGCGAGCCTGAGAGCCGTCCAGGCGTCCCAGGGGATCGACTGCGGGACCTCTGCGGGGAGCCCGAAGGTCTGCGGCCGCCAGCTCCACCACTGCCGCTACGGCGGGGTTGGCGGTCGCCTGAACGCTCGCGCTCGTGGTCACGGCCTCGGCTCTCGGCGCCTCGGTCGCGGGAACGGGAGCAACCACGGCTGGACTGGCGCCCCTCATCTCGGGATGAGGCGGGGCGCCACGGGTGGTCGTGCGTGGCCAGGGCCTGGATCTTGGGGCCTCCCTTCGGCGGAGCCGAGGCGGCCGACGTCGGCGCTTGGGTGTGTTGCGGTTCCACCTCCTCAAGTTGGGGCCCAGGCAGCTCTCCACGCGCGTCAGCCTCCGCCAGCTCCTCGTCCTCGTACTCGAGCATCTCCTCCTCGACCACCTCCTCCGCAGGGTTGACGCTGGTCGCGAAGGCCACGCTGGCGCCATCAGTGGGGCTCCAGTCCCAAATGCGGATGCGGCGGTCGCTCAGCCCCAGCGAAGACGTCAGCGGTCGGGCGTAGTCGCTGGGATCGAACCGCATGGTGGGGATGTGCATGGAGACGGTCTTGAGCTGGGCCCTGGCCTCGTCCACCGGAGGTGGCAAGGGCTCGGAGGGCAGCAGGGCCGTGGCGCAGCAGGTGCGGAGCGAGGCTGCCACCTTCTCCAGCTCCGGCGGGGCCGGCACTAGCGCCACGTGGCCGTTGATGGTCTCGTCGCCCTGGTGCAGTCCGGAGCGGAAACAGAGGTGCGGGCGCGGGTAGTAGTCGTACAGCATGCCGCACTGGTGAAAGAGCGGCCCGCCCCACAGCATGGTGAAGAGGCCAGCTGCCCAGTCGTCAGGGACGACCAGGAAGTCTCCGCAGACGCGCAGCTCGGACGCGGTGCCGGGCGTGATGACGTTCCACACGCGGGCGATGCCGAGGGGTTGGCTGCTCTGGCGCAGGGACTTGATGCCGGCGTTGCAGGGCTCCAGCTTGACGCCGAGGCTCTCGTGCAGGCTCTGGATCATCAGGCCTACCGTGTTGTACATGGTGTCGGGACCGATGCCGGGCGGGAAGATCAGGGTGCCGTCGGCCTTGAGCAGGCCAGCGCCGCGCTTGGGGTCGCTGTTGTCGACGTAGTGGAGGGAGCCAGCGAGCTCGCTCTTCAGGTACTGCTTGATCTCCTCCATCTTGGAGCAGGCGGTGGCGGCCGTGGATGAGCAGGCGAGGACAGAGGCCTCGGGCGACGCCTCGGGGGCCTTGAGCAGCTCGGCCATCATCTTGCCCAGGATCTCAAGTGCCGCAGCCGTCTTGCCCGGCGCCATGGGGCCGAAGCGGACGTTAGAGCTGCCGTCCTTCATGTGCGAGAAGGAGACCTGCTCCACGGGCGGCAGGCGCATGGAGCTGGGCAGCGGCCTGGGGGGCAGCTGCCGGAAGCTGGCAGGCATGGGCTCCTTGGTGGTGTTGAAGGCCGCGGCTGAGGAGGCCTGCGGCGGCCACACGGTCTGGCCCTGGATTGGCGTTGGCGGCCCAGTCGGGGACACGGCGGGGCCGGTCTCCTTGCTGGCGAAGATGCCGACGCCGTTGCACGCGCTCATACCCCCCCCCAGCTGGGAGACCGAAGCCGACGTGGCCAGGGCTGCGCCGGGGGTGCCGTACTCCACGTAGGTGACGAACGTGCTGTTGTACGGGTGCTGGGCCACCGAGAGGACGTCCGTGTGCAGAGCGGAGGCCGAGCTCGGTGCGTACGAGGATGGCGGTGGGTGCAAGAAGGGCGGAGCCCCGTAGCCCATGGGCCAGGACGGTGGCGGCGGCACACCGGGCGGCGGGGCCGCCGGGGCCCGGAAGGAGGCCTAGGACGCAAAGGCACCTGCAGGCGGAGCCTGAGGGCCCTGGCCGTAGCCATAGCTGTGGCCGTACGATGAGGGCGGCGGCGTGGAGTAGCCGTAGCCGTAGCCGTAGGACGCGGGACCCTGGCCGTAGTGCAGCGCCGCAGGCGGAGCCTGGGACTGCAGGTACGGCGAGGCCTCAGCAGCGTAGGCCGCGTGCTGCGGGTTGCCCTTGCCTCGGTTGTTGTCCTTGGGCTTGGCGTAGTCCTGCCTGCGGGGGCGGTCGCCCTGCGGCTGCTGCTGGCGCGGCGCCGAGAGCAGCGCCGCGTACTCCGGCTTCTTGCGGACCAGCTCCGCCCAGGCGTTGTCCATGTTGACGGACTTGGGGTGGCCGGGCAGCGCCGTCAGGTTGCCGGCCTTGGCGTTGGCCGTGCAGAAGTCCACCGAGTGGTGCTTGGCGTTGCAGAAGGAGCAGTCGCCCGTGGAGCCGGTGGCGGGGCCGGGCTCCGCCTTGGGCCAGCGGGGCTTGCTGCCGCCGCTCGACTGCTGCTGCTGCTGGCGCCCGCCCGCCTGGCCGCCGTAGCTCCTGCCGTTGTCCTGGCGACCGGAGTGCGTGGCCAGGGCCGAGACGCTGTTGGCCATGCGCTCGATCTGCGAGGAGAGGCGGGCGATGTCGGCCGAGCCCACGCCGGGGGCGCTGGTGCTCTCGGAGACGGGGCCAGCGGACGTGGCGAATGCCTTGACCTTCTTGGGGTCCTTGACCTTGCTGTCGGCCACCTCCTGCTCAATCCGGAAGGCACTGTAGATCTCGTGGCAGCGGACGATGGCCTTGGCGAGGTCCCAGGCGGTGGGGTCGCTGTCCTCCTTGCCCAGGTAGCTGACCTTGATGGTGTCGTTCATGAAGCTGGCCTTGACCCAGTGCGACTCCATGACGGCCCGGAGCCAGCGCTCGGTGCGGACGCGCCTCGAGATGCTGGCCTCGCTGATGGGCCTGACGATGGAGAGGAAGCGAGCGCCCGCCGTCATGGGGTCCTCGAGGGGCTCGACGCCGTAGGTGTCGTAGCTCTTCTTGGACGTGGGGTCCTCGCGGTCGAACTTCTTGGCCAGGGCCTCCAGCAGGTACTCGCAGGCGTCGAGCTTGAGGTCAGGGAGCTTGGCTTGACCCTTGTACTCGGGGGGATTGGCGTCGCCGGCGTGGAGCAGGGTCCACTTGTCCTTGTGCTCAGCCAGGGCCTCGGCGCCCTCGGTCGCGCACCAGCCTTGCACGACCAGGTTGAGGTTGTTGCCCCCATCCTTGGTGAGCCCCCCGGCCATGCCGGCGAGGATGAGCTCGGCAATCAGGGCCTTGTTGTCGCCTCTGTCGCTCATGGCCCACTGCTTGATGAACAGGCGCGCGGACTGCAGGAAGGCAGGAAGGGAAGTGGGCTTAGCATCAAAGCTGGGGCAGTTGCGGTCGCCCATGTCTTCGTCTTCACTCCTCCTGGGCGGAGCCCGGGGAGCTAGCTGAGCAGCAGGTGCCGGCGCAGGCAGCGCCGGGGCGGGAAGCGGGAGGCCTCCGCCGTCCCCCTCAGCCGGTGCTAAACGTAGGGCCCCCTCAGCCGCAGGCTGGGGGTGCTGTGCTTGATCGGCCGGGGCGGGGCCCGGGCCGAGATCTTGCCGCTCACCAGGCGCGTCGGGCGGTGTCGGCAGGCGATGCCAGAGCTCCTCAGCGAGTGCAGGCAGGGCCCCCGCAGCCGAGGGCTGCGGGGCAGGCGGAGAGGAAACGCGGGCGGGGCCCGGTCCCGAAGACGCTCCAGCAGCGTGGCCACCGGAGTTGGAGCCAGAAGGACCTGCAACGTCGTTGCGGGTTGGCTCAGTCGCGAGGTCGGCCGAAGGCGCGCGACGATGTCGAAGCTCACCGGAGCCTCCGGAGTTCGACGGCCCAGCACCGGTGGAGCCGGTGGGGTCTTGCTCAAATAGCGGGTTGCCGCGAAGAGCAGTTGTAGCCGCTCGCGGGTCAGCGAGGCCTCGTCCGCGAGTTGGGCTTGCAGGTGCCGAGCGTATGGGAGTACCTGCGTTTTGGGCGTTCAGCAGAGCAGCCAAACGATCAATAGGGAGATTAGCCTCCCGCTCTTCTTGTCTACGGAGCTCGCGCGCCGCAGCTCGACTCGCGGTCGTGGACACAGGCGTGAGCTGAGGAATCGGCAGAGGCGCGGCCGCGGGCCCACGCCTATCAGCACCAGACGCAGTCTGTTGCTTAGACTTCCTAGAAGACTCCTTGGAAGCCAGGTCGCAGCGCGGGCGGGGCCCGGAGCGATCTCGTCTGGAGGTCCGTAGCGCGCGGCGCCAGCGGACAAGAGAAGTCGGAAGCAAATCGGCGAGCAAAGACGCAGGCGGTGCCTGGGCTCACTTCTAGGACCAGCGCCGAGGCTCAGTGGCTGGGTTGAGCGAAGGCTCCACGCGAAGTCGTCGGATGGCACAGAGACTGCGCCGCAGGCGCTAGAGGCAGCAGAGCAGCGACACTCTAGTAGTTACAGTCACAGCAGAGTAGATCCGCAGCAAGTAGTGCTTCCGACTTGCCAGGCGGAAGCTGGGCGTTCGCCTAAGTCCTCCGGATCGGAAGGGCTCATTGCCGTACCTCAGGTGCTCATGCCACGTGTCCCACGAGGCAAACCCTGGTGTCACAACCCTAGTCACAACCCTAGACGTACCCTCCGGCACAAACCAGCAGACCAACCACAAACCTCCAGCAACCTACCTCAACTCCCAACCGGCAACCATACTGTGACAGCGACGGTACCGTGCTCTGTCAACGTAACCAGAAGGGGGCTGGCGGGGTTCCGTAGCTAGGGCGGCAGAGTGGGGGTGCGTGCGTGGGTTTTAATAATGAGGGGGCGGGGCAGCACGCGGCGTGAGGAGAATCACTCGAAGACAGCTCGGGGGTGGGGGAGCGGCTGAGGACTGAGGGCCCGGGAGGGCCCGAGGTGGACCCAGGCGCCAGCCCCGCCCCCGCATGCCCTGCTTGCTTTCTTGCGGGTACCCTTACATTGGGTGCCCTCAGCCGTCACGCCAACGATGGTGCAGGTACCGTACGTCTTGCTGTCCTGCGAGCGATGAGCAGTAGGAGACGGAAGCAGCAACCAGAGCGCGGCTTTACGCACATGTGCGGGCGGGGGGGACGGACTTACCGCGCGCCCAATCGAGCGGTTGGTCACACTCAGCGGTGCACTCGATCGTGGCACACTCCCCCCGGCTGGTCACACTATTGTTCGAGTGGTAATCGTCCAGGCGTCAGGCAAAAGGGGACACCTAACAGCGCTATGCCCGCAAAGGTGGCAGCCAGCGCAAAGAAGTGGATGGCGCGCTAGGCGCGCGCGGCCGGCGGACATCTCCACGGATTGCTCACCGAGCCGGGCGCCCCGGTCACGTTGGCCGAGTAGCCATAGGTGTAGACCGCGCCGAGGGTGACGTTGCCGCCCTGCGTGGAATGTGCCGTCCGATAAATGAACTACTGTGCGCGGGCGGGATCGCATGGGCAGGGTCGCACTTACCGTGAGCACCGCGAAGGAAGTGTCCGGATCGTACCACTGGTAGACATTGAAGTGACGGGTGCAGTAAACAGGGGGCTTGGCCCTGGGAGGCGGCTTTCCGCCGAGTGCATGGGGCGCCGAGGCCACAGCAAGGACCAGCGCAACAAGGTAACAGAGAGTGCGTGCCTTGGATGCCATGTTCGAGCTGTGTGTAAATGCACTGGCTTGTGCCATTGACTGCTCCGCGTTCGGAAGAGGGTCCATTAAATTAGGGTCCAGTTTACCGCCGTACGTCCAATTCCGTCACATGGGGCATACATTGGCCAACGGATAGGGATACGGCAGCGTGCGCAGTGGGCAATGTATCCATGTCACTCGGTGGCGCTTATTGCCGTTGGAGACCCGGGCTTTGCTTGGCTCCCTGCACCCTCGCTCATCCCAAGGGGCAAGGGCCGAGGGGCGTGCCCCCCCGCCAGGCCAGGGTAACCCATCAATCCCCTCGTGCGGTCGACTCAGGGGGAAAGCGGAAAGGTCGAGCCTATGTTGCTGGATGGCACCCAGTAGATCGGGCGGGGGGCGGGGGGCGGGCGGGGGACCCCGCCCGCCAGGAGCGCCAGTAGCGAGCGTGCGTGGGCCCTCCTGCCCTCCTGCCCTCCTGCCCTCCTGCCCGCCCATCCACCGCCCCCGCCAGGGTGGTGAGGCAACCAAGCTGCGTAAAGAAGCCTTGAGGGGCTAAGGAGGTCAGCAGGGGTCAGTGTGGGTGATGAGAGGCGAAAGCAGGCGGCGGGAGAGGCCTCCCCAGAGAGAGGAGCGCAGGGTCCACCGACCGGACCCGGCGGCGCCGGGGGCAGCAGGGGCAGGCAAAAGGGTACCTACCTTTGCGTACGCGCGCGTGGGGTGCCTTGCAAGGCAACCAATCGGTTGGCCGAGCCATGTCGCACACGATTGCTTCTTCCCGTGCCCCTTCCTGCCAACAGGAGCGAGGTTGGGCTTAGGGCAGTGCCCCCTGTCCCCTCCCGTCCCACCCCTGCAGTGACCCCGCCCACCCACGCAAGTTGCTCGCTCTGGCCCCAGCGTTCCAAGGGCGGCGTGCGGAGGCGTGTGCGTGCAGCTGCTTGCTCGGGAGCTGAGGGCCTGAGGCCTCGGCTGACGGAGGACCTGCCTCGCTGAGGTGACGTCGATGGAGGAGCTCACGCACACTGTGATCTGTGATCTGTGATCTGGCAGATGCATGCGTACTACGGTCCCTATCTACCAGACCTGTAGGGGCCGCCGTTTCTCAACCGGGTGCCTGGCCATGGCTGGCCGCCGGTGCGTGCGTGCCACGCACAGTAGTGAGCGGGCGCGCGGGGCCGTGTGCGTGGCTGGCTGGTGGCGCGCAGGTAGGGAGGAGGCCCCAACCGTATTATTACAGTAAGCAAGCGAGCTCGACTCATGATGAATCCCTCTCTACGTACCCAGGCAATCAACCACCTGTCATACCCAAAAGGAAGGTCCCAGCAGCCCCGCAACGAATGACCACCGAGCGCGTCCCAGCCCCAGATACTCCATGCGCCGAGGCTGCGTGCCTGAGTGGCGGCGTGCTCGCACACAAACGCTCTCCCCCCCCTGTAAATTCAAAAACAAGTAAGCCTTTAGACCCGTCCTTGTCAGGCTGCTAGCTGCGTGGACTGCCTTGCGTGCTTATCCGCAGCCCTTGGATCGAGTCCGCACCAGAATCCAGCCAGATCCAGCCTAGCACATGGGATCTTTGTCCAGGTACACTTCGTACGTGGCCTGCATGCCCACCTCCGCCAGCGTGACGCCGTGGGCCTGGCCGCTGGCGCCGCGGAAGATGCCGGTGCCTCCGTGGATGGCCGCCACAAAGGTAGAGTTCTGCGGGGTGGGGTGCGGGCGGGGCGGGGGAGGGGGACGGGGGAGGGAGGGTCGGTTTATAATACAGAGAGAGCAGGCAGGGTGCGTGCCGGTTCACTGCCGTGGATGGCCGCCACAAAGGTAGGGTCCTGGCAGGCAGGTGGGGGGCAGGCGAGACGGGGGAGGGGGAGGGGAAGGGAGTGTTTGTGGGGTGGGGTTTGGGGGGGGAGGGAAGAGGTGACCAACTTGGCGAAGAGCCTCATGGTTACGGCGTGGCAGTGGTGGGCCATGCAGCATGTCGCCGCCTGCGGGTGTGCGGTGTCCCCCTAATGGACGGGGAACCCGCGAGGGGAAGGGAGGGAGGGTCGGTTCAAAGCCCAGAGAGAGCGGGCAGGGTGCGTGCCGTTCAGTTTACTGCCATGTCCATGGGCGTACGGATTGCTGCAACGAAGGTGGGGTTTGGAGCATGAGCGCACACACGTGGGGGGCAGTAGGCGGGGGGGTGAGCAATGCGAGGGGTAAGTGCCGGGAGGGAAATGGAGGGGCGGGAGGACTCAACCCCCAGCGGGCGGGTCACGCCCACGGCTTGCATCGCCCAGAATGGCTTCTGCGCCGCAGAGCGGCGGGTCGAATCCTAAGGAGGCAGCGCGTGCCCCTTTGACCCCAGACGTTATCATGCCCGCAGCATGCCTAGCCTTCCGATCAAGCCCAGCATACCGGCTTGCTGTTGACAATGCCCGCGCCCGTGATGGTGCCGACGGGGCTCACGACGATAACCTGGCAGAACGCTGTGGGCAGGACAGGCCGGGGCGGACAGTCAACAGATGACGGCGAGGAAGGGGATGAAGCTGCTGGACAGGAGGGACGCCGCTGGGCAGATGGATGGGATGCGCGCGTCACCACCGCTGACAGAGGCCTAGGAGGGCCCTAGGTGGACCCGGTTTGGCCCGGTTGCTTGGAGATGCCCTGACACACACAACTCACCATCGGATGAGTCATCAGGCAGGACAGCGATGATGCCGCAGGTACCGTAAGTCCTCCTGCCCTGCGAGGAGGGGGAGGCGAAGCAGCGGCGGGCTGTCAGTTACAGCCTGAGGAAGCCAGGACGCTAGCTCGCCACCTCGAACTTGATCGTCCAACCCCACAGGAGGCGGGCAGCTCCACTCTTTTCACCACCATCCCTAGCTAGCCACGCCCGCAATGGTGGCAGTGTGTAGCACGCATGCATAGAACGCGGACCGACGACAGCAGGAATGCTCACCGAGCCCGGCACGCCGGTCACATTCGACGAGTAGCCGAAGGTGAAGGTTGAACCGAGGGTAACGTTCTCGGTCTGCGTGCGGATTGGGTCGTCGCCTTGATAACACAACAGCAGCAGCCGACCGCCGATTCGCGAATTACACAACATGCGCACCCACCGAGAGAGCCCAGAAGGAAGTCTCCGGGTCGTAATATTGGTAGACGCTGAAGTGCCGGGTGCAATATGCCGGGAGCCTGGCCCTCGGCGGTGGCTTGCCATGCGGCGGTGGGTTGCCGCTCATGACATGCGCAGGCGCCGAGGCCAGCGCGAGGACCAGCGCCAGGAAGCACAAGTTGCGTGTCTGGGCTGCCATGGTAGATGTGGGTAGGGACCGGTGCTTGAAAATACGAAGCACTGTGGGCTTATATCCGGCCAGTCTTCGTCCAATTCCGGCGGGCGGTTACGTCCGCGATTCTATCAACTGCAAAGGGAGAATAACTGTGCCTCATACTTGACGCGAACGGACAGGGATGCGCGGGCAGAACTGGATGTGAAGTGATGCACGCAAGTCTGACCAGGTCCGCCCAGGCCCAAACTGCTCATCAGGACTGCATGCCTGCCTCGCGTACTGAGCGCACTGAGAGGCGAAGTCGCCCCGGAGCAGCCCTCCTTCCGCGGCCCCATGCTAGAGGTCAGAGGGCAGGCCGAGGAGGAAAATGGCAGGTGCACGGCTGGATGGGAGGAAGGTGGCGACGGTGGGTGGTTGGTGCCTGTCGGTGGCGACGGTGCGGGCGTCGTTACCAGGGCCTAAAACCTCCACAAGAGAGATGTGCAGAAGCAATTGTGAGTACTACGTATTCCCTAGTCGCAGTCACAGGCTCGCTCGGCGCTAAGTCGCGTCTTTGTGCATCCTCGCCTGGTCTAGACCACTCTGCGCTCTCGCTGCGTTTGACACCTCCTCGTCAAAAGTTCTGGTGCAAGCCATGTCGCTGGGGCTTCTCGCTCGCCGGGTCCTCCCACCAACCTCGCGGCCGATGCTGCCAGGCCGGTCCGCGCCCGCGGCTTCTCGGCACGGCCCTCGCAGCCGTGGACCCTGGTCACCTCACCCCTGCCGGCCGTTTGGCTCGGCGGCGAAGCACAAGACCGCGGCTGTCGAGGAGTCGGTGCCGGAGGGCGCGGCCTATGGGCGCGGCGGGCAGAAGGTAGGTGGGGCGGCTACGCGGCTTTGACTTCTGACGCTCATGGGTGGAAGACCCGGCGCTTGCTGTGGCGGTAGGTCATGCCTTAGTCCTCTTCCGCAAGAGGATCAAGGAGGAGCAAGGAAGAGGGGAGGGCACGGAAAGCATCTTCTATGCACCGTGCAGGTGGGGGGGGCGGGGGGGGGGTCCGCAATCCCTGACCTCCTGGTGGTTCCGGGGCCGGGGACACCTGTCGCAGAGTGGGGGATGGACGTCGGGACGCAAGGAGAGGGCGGGGGTTACCGTACAGGCGGACCATCGTGGGCCACGCACCGTGCGTGCGTCCATCAGCCCACCTCTTGCCTCCCATGCCTCTGGCCTCCCAGGCCGCTTCCCTCCCAATGGGCGTCGCGGCGGACCCCCGGCTCCTGGCGAGACTGGAAGCGGTGGAGGCACGTGCCGCGGCGGCCGAGGCCAAGGCAGCAGCGGCGGAGGCGGAAGCACGGCAGGCGCGTGCGCAGGCGGCCAGGGCGACCAAAGCAGCTCAGCTGGCGCGTCCGGCCGGGGGCGGCCGCGGCGGCAGCGGCAGTGGCTGGAGGTCGCTGCGGCGACGCCGTCAGGAGGTGGAGCCGGCGGCAGCGGCGGCGATGGTGGCGGCGGCGGTGGCGGTGGCGGCGGTGGCGCCTAACCGCGGCCGGCGGTCTTGGGCGCAGCAGCTGCAGGCGGCCTGGGCGGCGGACAGGAACCTGCAATTCGTCGTACGATACTGCGCATTCATTGCCACATTTATTTTGATTGCGCTCCACCCATTGTTTGACGTGGTCCTACTTTGGGCCGGGGCTGCCTGGCTTGCACCGGTATATGTCGTCGTGTATGTGTTGTACCGCCTGATCATGGTCACGGACTGATCCCTCGCCGTCAGGCATTCCATGGGGCAAGGCGCCCCCGCGCTGCAATCGGTCAAGGAGAGGTCATGGGGAGGTCATGGGGAGGCAGGTTATGGGGAGTGAGCCGCCAACGATCAATTCAACCCCTGGGCAACTGGTGAGGCCGGGGCCCGGCAGGGCGGCCATACCTAGGAATTCACCTTGGAGGATCGATGGAGGACTGCCACAAGTATACACCAAAACAAGTGCGCATCAGCTACAGGGGTACTACTTCTGTCCTTAGATGTTGGCTGTGCTGTGTGGTGGCCATAGATAGCTGCAGCGGTTGGGCGCACGGATAGACAGGCGGGCGGGGCCAGCTGGCGCTTGAGGTCACAGGGAGCCGAGGAAGGACGTACTACGCCATAGTTTGGCGCGGGTTGGCGGTGGGCGGCAGCCCGGCAGGCACTGCCTGCGGAAGCCAGGGAGCTGCTTGCTTGGAGGCCAAGCTGCAGGCGCATGAGTTCGCACGTGCGAAGGGGGAGGCCTCCTTGTCGAGACTGGGGTTTGGGGGCTGCCGTGCGCCCTCACTGCAACTGGGGTCATGGGGTCACGGAGCGAGGGTGGGGGATATAAAGAGCAGTGGCAGGATGCCTGTGGGCGGTGGGGTGGCCCACTCTGGCTACGTGTCAGGGAGCAGCAGAGGGTAAGCAGTGCACTGGCGGGCGGGATGCGTGGCGGGATGCGTGTGGGCGATGGTACAGGGACGGGGGCGGGGCCCAAGCCTTCATATATGCCTTGTCGTTTGCCGTTGATTCCAGGCCCATTCATGTGCTGATCCATGTTTTAAGCCTTGGTGCCCATGTGGTGCCCACAACCTGGAAATGGCAGAAGGTGGCCGAAAGCAAGCAAGCCCTCACGCGCAGTGCAGGGCAGTGTCGTTCCGCGCTTGCGATGAGCGTGCCACCACCACGCAAGCGGAGCACGTGCATATCCCCCGGGGCCGAGTCGGGGCCGACCCGGGAAGCCCCACCCGTACTGCACACGTGCTCAGTAGGACAGGACAAGGCGGGAAGGCGCGCGCTTGCCCACGGCCCTTCTGCATGCCCCCCCTCACGGACCAGAGCATAGCCTGTGGAAGAGGGCGAGGTAACAGAGCAGGTGCAGGGCGGGGTTGCGCGGTGGGATCGGAGGTGGCGCACGGACCGGGGGTTACGCGGGGGTCGCGAGCACGGCAACGCGTGTCGTTCAAGGGCTTGCCCTAAAACCGCAACAAGCGAGGTGCGCATCGGCAAATACGGGTCGTCATAGACCATAGGCACAGTCACAGGCTCACTCTGCGCGAAGTCGCGGGCGTCTGTTGCATCCCGGCGTGCATCTCGCGGATCTCGACCACAGCCTCTCCTGCCTCCGCTAATGCCCAGCGGCATTCTGCGAAGTGTTAGATAGCGCTGGCTGACGCTATGTCGCTGGGGCTTCTCGCTTTCCGGGTTCTCCCACCAACCTCGCGGCCGATGCTGCCAAGCCGGCCTGCTTCCGCGGCTTCACGGCATGGCCCTCGCAGCCGGGGACTCTGGCCACATCTCCGCTGCCGGCCGGTCGTTTCGGCGGCAAAGCATAAGACCGCGGCTGTCGAGGGGTCGGTGCCGGAGGGCGCGGCCTCAGGGCGCGGCGGGCAGGTGGGGCGGCTCTGGCACTAGAGAGGCCGGGCGCTTGCGTGCAGGGAGGGGGCGTTGCGTGGTCCGGGGCGTGTGCATGAGCGGGGTTGGGGGCTGCGACGGGGGAAATCTCCCGCCGGGGAAGCCTGCGAAGTGCGAGAAATGCGCCTCCACCTTGGCTATGATCCCCGCGTCTATCTCCACGGCATTATTCATTCCCCTCCGACCGGCTCCCACTCCGTCCTCCCCCCCAGCCGCGTGAGGTTGGCGTGCGCATGCGTGCGGAGCTGCTTGCCCGGGAGCTGGGGCTGCGGCTGACACAGATCATCCCTCAGGTGGGCGGCCGGGTGGGTGGGGCGGGGGGATGGAGGCCAGGAGCGTGAGAGCGGACGTACCCTAGTCAGCAAGCACCTTTCTCCCGGGAGGCCTGCCGGAGGAGAGCTGCATCCGTACGATGTGGGTCGGTCGTGGGCCGGCGCGGGCGAGCACGTACGGGACAGAGATGGATTTGCCTCTCCGAGAGACCAGTTTCTTGCTTGGGACGGGCTTTATTAAGTACTACCGGCGGTACTTAAGGCCCCTGCCTGCTGCCCCCTTTCTCTGCCCACCCAGAGCGTTTCCCCCGGCCCCTCCGGCGAGACCGAGGCCGAGGCTGGGACCCCGGCCAGGGCTGGGCCTCCTCGCGGGCCCAGGCAGGCCCCGGGTCCTCTGCCCCCGGACCCCCGACTGCTGGCGAGACTGGAAGCGGTGGAGGCACGCGCCGCGGCGGCCGAGGCCAAGGCTGCAACCCTTCAAAAACGGGTGGCGGAGGCGGAGGCGGAGGCACGCCAGGCGCGTGCAGAGGCGGCCAAGGCGACCAAGGCGGCTCAGCTGGCGCGTCCCGTGGGCGGCGGCGGTGGCGGCAGCACCGGCAGCGGCTGGCGGTGGCTGCGGCGGCGGCGCCAGGATCTGGATCTGGTTGACGAGGCCGCTGACGACGGCGGTTGGCCGTGGCGGCAGCAGGTGAAGCAGTGGCTGCAGCAGGCCTGGACGAAGGACCAGGCTTTCAGAAGCGATACCTCGCTCTTCCTAGCTGTCCTCCCGCTGCTATTGCTGTTACCGGTGTGTACCATGGGGCCAGCCGGCTTCTATGCGTACATGGTGTCCAACTTTGTTTCAATTTACTTCTTCGCTGTCGTCTTGCCCCGCCTCTAAGTGCTAGCTTCGCTCTTAGTGCGGGGTGCCTCGCTACCTGCTGCCAACTGCTGGCCCAGCCGGGCGAGCCCGGGGTTGAGGCCGGGGTGCGTGGGGCTTGTGGTGCGGTTACTGCGGGCATGGATATCGAGTTATGCCTAGGGTAGTACGCACCAACCTGTTAGTTGCCTAGGCAGCCCGACTCAGGGGCACGGCAGTGCAGTGAGGAATGAAGCGCTGGACGGCGCGAAGTGCATTCTGAGACGAAGGCTGGGGCACGAATGCGTCCATGGCAGGGGCGGTTATTAGAGGGCCTCCCCATCCGCTGAGCGCTGGGGCTGTACTTCTTCACTGTCGTCTTGCCCCGCCTCTAACTGCTAGCTTCTCTCGTTGTGGGGTGACCCTCAACGTACCTGCTGCCAACTGCTGGTGAGGGGGGGATCGAGGCCGGCGGTTGGCGTGTTGAGGCGTCAAGGCAGGGATGTGCGGAGCTGGATGGGCATACGGTGGCGCCCGGCGGCGGAGGGAGTAGGGGGTGCTGAGGATAGCGTTGAGGGCCGGGGGTGCTTGCGGCATATAACTAGATGCGGTAATCCAGATGAAGCATGAAGTAAGGTAGGCGGCAACTGAAGCCATCGCAAGCAAGAGCCCAAGTTCACGCGCGCGCGCGCGGCGCTTTTGGAATCTAACATGTGCCTTGTACTCCGAATGAGGTTGGGCCAGAGGACCGGCCAAGGAGAGCGAACCCAGGGTGGGGTTGCGCGGTGGGATGAGGCGGGGGGAGGTGGCGCGCGCACGGACCAGGAGCGCGGGACGGCCGGGTTTGCGGGTGCAGTAGTCGCTGCTCAACCGAACGTCATAAAGGCATGCCGTGCTCTCGTTCTCTTTCGCAGGCCACCACTAAGCACGCGGGGCACATGCATCGATGACTGTGCTCCTGTTCTGAGTCGGCGGCCGCCCGCCTCATCAGCCCCCGGCCGCCCGAAATCCTTGCAGTATTGCTCAGACAGGAAGGCGTTTGCCCGGGAGCGGCCCTCTTGCCGTCCCTCGCGGCCTACATAGAAGGCAGTGCGCATGCAGTGGGAGAGGGGGCGAGGGGGCAGAGCGGGGTTATTATAGACAACGGGGCGTAGTGCCGCGGTGACTGGCGTCGCATTATGTTGGCCGACGCAGAATGCCTGTGCCTGTGAACGGGGTACCCTTCCGCCGAAAGTGGCTTCCAGGCTGAAAGTCCCCCCCTAGAGTAACCCGGGCTGCTCCGCGCGTCGGTGCACAAAGCGGGGCTGGCGAGCCGGCTCCACTTAAGGAAAGCCCCGAGAAAGCCCCGCTTACCTCGCCGTTTACCTGTGCGCCGCTGCATTGCGTCCTCCGCTCCTGGCCCGCCATCGCCCGAGCCCGTTCGCGAGTTGCGCGCCCACGGAAGCCTAAGCGTCCCCACGTCCCAAGGAGCCGAACCTGACCATATCGAAGGAACCACCACCGAGACGAAGCGCAAAGCCGGCAGGGGAGGGAGAAGGCATGGGGGCGTGGGGGGGGGGGCGGAGGGTGGGGGGGGGGGGGGGGTGCGAGCAACAGAGGGCGGAGGGTGAAGGGTGCGGCTGAGGAGAGGGCTGCATGGACGCGGGGCCAGGGGCGGGGCCGGGGGCGGGGCCGGGCGGGGTGGTTGGACTGTGAAGGGATGCGGCTGAGGAGAGGGCCGGGGCTCGAGGGGGGAGCAGGCGCAGGTACTGCGGGAGCGCCCCAGCCCAGAAGCGGCCCAAGCGGCGTCCCCCAAAAATGTGGGTTGAGGGAGAGATGCCTGATGTCGCCCTGGGCTGCACTCTGCGAGACCACCGCAGCTCACCGCCCCCATCCGCAACCACCCGCCCCCACCTTTTCCGGTTACGAGCGGGCCCACGGCCCTTCTCGCCTGCAACCTTTCAGTGCCCCCGACCCTCGACCCCGCCCCCCACCTGTTGCGGCAGCTTGCCCGGCCCGTTGACCCTTCCCCCCCACACACAGCCCGATTTCCCCCCCCCCCCCGCACAGCCGCGCACCCCCGCGTTCTCTGACCCCCTGCCTAACCTGCTGCCTGACACCCCGCCTCCCGCACCTCCCTCACGGCACCCCAGTCCCGCCTGCGCAGTGGCTGGAGCTGGTTTGGCCGCCGCGGGGAGCTCACTCGGAGCCCACGTGCGGCCTCACCCCGCACCTCACACCTCGCACAATGCACTGCACCTATCCACTGGGCTGGGGTTTGGTTTGCTGCCCCGTGGAGCTGCCACCTGTACGGCCTCTACCGTATCCGGCCAAGTCGTCTTCCTCAACCCCCGCAACACCGCGCTACTCAGCCTGCCGGCGGTGCCACCTTTGTGTGTGATTCCTCTACACCTAATCGCGCCTCCCTCCCGCATGCTCTTCTCTACTCGTCTTCTGCGTGGGGCCTTCATCCATACCCACGCCCACCCACGCTAGGTGAGCTATCCTTTCGTAAATAGGGGGGCTACGACCGTCCCGGGTGGGTTCTTGTCTGTTGTGGGCCTTCGTGTACGCATACCGCCGGCGGGCCGCCCAGCTATTGCCTAGACAACGAACGAAACTCTGGCGCTTCTCGCTCTGGCGCTCGGACCGTTCGCTCTGGGCTTGCGGAGCTTCGCCAGTGGCGCTCATCCCAGTATGTCGGTTGGGCGGGCACTACGCGGAGCTAATCACACCTTCGGAGTCTCGCCGGGCTTTCCGCTTGCTTACAGTTTCCTCGTTGCCTAAGAGCGGGGTTGCGAGGTGGGATGGGACCGCGAGCGAGCACGGCAACGCGTGTCGTGCAACAAGGGCTTGCCCTAAAACCGCAACAAGCGCGCTGCGCAGAGTCAAATAACGGCCGCGTGTACTCCATAGACTCAGTCACGGGCTGGCTCGGCGCTGAGTCTCGCATTGGTCGCGGCATGCAAGTTGGGCCTCGACCACAGCCTCTCCTGCACTCCGGTAACGCCGTCGCTTGACACTTCTCGTTCAACAGCACGGTTTCAAGGTCATGTCGCTGGGGCTGCTCGCTTCCCGGGTTCTCGCGCCGAGGCCGATGCTCCTGGGCCTTCCGCGCTCCGCGCCCGCCGCAACCACACGCAGCGGCCCTCGCAGCCGTGGACTCTGGCCACCGCTTAGCTGTCGGCCGGAGGTCACGGCGACGAAGCCCACGACCGGGGCTGCCGTCGTTGAGGAGTCGGTGCCTGGGGGCGCGGCTGCTGGGAGCGGTGGGCAGGTGGGGCGGCTCTGGCCGTCCGACGGTGTGGCGTGGGCGCTGGGCTGGGGCGGAGGGCATGGTCGGTGGGAATAGCACCTGGTGTGCGGTCAGGCTTTCCCCAGAGCCCAGAGCTTTTGGGTCCCACTCGCTCCCGTCCTGCCGGGCATGCATGCCCCAAACGTTCGGCATCAATGTCACGGCACTGAGCTCGCAGTTTAAGGACCTCGATAACCCCTCACTCCGCCCACTCCGCCCCCCCTCCCCAATCCTACAGCTGCATGAGGCTGCCGTGCAGCGGCTGGCCGAGCTGCTTGCTCAGGAGCTGGGGCCGCGGCTGGCGCAGGCAGTGACGCAGGTGTGTGGGCGGCCGGGCGGGTAGCTAGAGCGGAGGGGAAGGGATGGGGCAGGGGGCAGGGGGACAACGCGTGTGCCAGGGTCAAGCAAGGAGCGTGGCAGCGGACGGGTGTATCGCGTGGAGACGACGGGCTAGTGGGAAGTTGCGCAGGGGCATGTGAGGGCACACAGCCGCGAGGTATGCTTCGCAATACTCAAGCAACGAAAGATCACGTTCGTTGGCAGTCGGACTAACTGTCAAGGTCCTCCCTGCTGCCCCTCCTCCTCTGTATAACCAGGCCGCGCCCCCCGCTTATGCCGACACCGAGACTGGGACTGAGGCCAGTACGGGCTCTCGGCCCAGGCAGGCCCCGGGTCCTCTGCCCCCCGACCCCCGGCTCCTAGCGAGACTGGAAGCGGTGGAGGCACGTGCCGCGGCGGCCGAGGCCAAGGCGGAGGCGACCGAAAGCAAGGCGGCGGAGGCGGAGGCGGAGGCACGCCAGGCGCGCGCGGAGGCGGCTAGGGCGACCGAGGCGGCTCAGGTGGTACGTCCCGGCGGCGGCGGCGACGACGGTGGCGGCGGCGGCGGCGGCTGGAGGTCCCTGCTGTGGCGGCTGCAGGAGGCCTGGGCGAACATGCACCCGGACTCCCGACGAGCCGTATATTTCGGCGCGACAGCCCTTGTTATGTTCTCACCGATTCCCTCTCTGCTGGCTCCGGCGCTTTTCGTTGGGAGGGACGGGGAATTCCTGCGCTTCATTACAGTCGTGTTTGGTGGGATCTTCACTTGTTGTGCGTAACTCCGGCTCTTTGCTCTCCCCATCTAGTCGTCCCCTGCTCTTATCCGTTTGGTCCGGGCGGAAGGGGAGGGAAGGGGTAGCGGGCAGCGTTCCGTGACTGGAGGCTGGGGCCGGCCGGCCGGGGGGTGGTTGGAGCCGGGGGCCGCCTCGAGAGGAGGGGGAATGAGAAACGGCAAAAGACGAGGTTACGCGAAAAACAGGCCAGCGAAGTGCGATGCGAAATCGTGAGGAGGGGGGGGGGGGCATGGGGGGAAGGGGTAGCGGGCAGCGTTCCGTGAGGCTGGAGTCGAGGCCCAGGCAGACGGAGGCAGCGTTTGGAGCGAGGAGGTGTGCGAGCGGCGGTGGCTTTAGTCATACACTGCTCCGACGTGCGCATGCATCCTTTGCTACATGGCACCTGCGCTGTGCTCGCTATGCTTGCGGAAGCCAAGGCTGAGTTGATGACCATATGTCCGTGTGCGGCTCGGCCTGCCAGGCGGTGCACTGGAAGGCGGGCCACAAGCAGGGCTGCCAGGCGGCGGGGGCGGCGGGGACGGAGCCCTCATGATCCTCAAGTGATGCCGGAATCCTCAAGTATGGGAGGAGCGTGATGCGGGCGGCAGGGGCGGGGATACGGTACATCGGCTCAAGCGTAACTTCTTAGGCGCGGTCCAACATCTTGGGACTGATGCTTTGGGCCAGAGAATGTGGACCAGCGCCAGGATTGTCAAGGCGGCTCGGGTGACAGGGAGCGAGTGATGCCAAGTAGCTGTTGGGCTGATGCAACGGACCAGACGGTGCTTGCGGGTTCGGGGATGCCATGGCCTCGTGGGGCGACGGAAAGGTGCGAGGAGAGGCCAGACCGGGTAGTTGTCATTTGACAAGGCCGACGTCATCTGTTGGGTGGTGTGCCGAGTGCTGTACGATGCCGTACATGTGTTTCGGTGCATGCGTTCGCCAGTAACTAAACGCAAGAGTCGAACGCGATGCAGCCGCACGCGTAGACGACTTTCTCGCATGTGAACAACTGAAGAGCGCGTCAAGCGCGGCGCAGGGAAATGTCATCAATGAGCGCCGAGATGGTGCCACGGCTTCGGGCCGTCATGCTGGCCGTGGATGTCGTAGAGCGAACGAAAGTTGCGTTGCTCGGGAGTCCAACCAGCGCAGCGGCGATACAGGCACTGAACGCTCGGTAAGCATGTCCCCGTGCCCTCGCGGCGTTCTCGCCAGCGTTGCTTTACCTATGTATGTACGCACGACACGAGCCGCGTTGGCACTGTCATACTGCTGGCCTCACCCCTCCTGCCCAGCTCAGTCTCGGTGCTCGCCTGCCCCGCTGCAGCCAGTCTCCCCACGCAGCCTCCCCTGTCCCTGCCCCCTTCCTCTCAGATACGACGCCCACACCCGAGCTGTCGCGCGTGCTCGGTATCTGGCAGGCGACGGGGAGCCACCTGGACATCGACAGCCTGGCCCAGGTCACGCCACTCCTCGAAACGTGGGTCGCTGCCCTCTCCGAGGCGGGCGTGTGGGCCTGGCTGTCCCGGTCCCTGGCTGCGATCCCCCCCGCCGTCACGGTGCTCCGGGACCGCACAGCCTCGGCGCTGGACCGAAGCCGCAGCGGGGCTGTCATAGAGGCGCTACTCATGCCCCTGCTCAACATGCTGGAGCGCGTCCTGACTCCGTTCGCGAGCTGCGCGCGGGGCCCAAGGCCCAGTCGGGAGCGGGCCGAGCTGCTCTACCGCTTGCCCGCGCCCCTGTGGGAGCCGGGCTTCATGGTGCTGATGGCGGGCCTGGCGACCGCCACCGCGGACTTCGCAGAGGCGACTGCGCGGCCGGAGGTGCAGGTGAGGGCACGGGGGGCCGTGGCCGAGGGGCGCATGCTGCAGGGGGCGTGTGCGTGCAGGCGAGGGCAACCGGGCAGCCCAACACGCCTGCGCGATTCCCCGTATCGGCGCCAAGGGGCCGGAGCACCTCGGGTGGGAGCGCCGCTTCTGCTGCAACCCTCACACGCGCCCGCTCCCTGACGCCTGCTGCCCGCTGCCCGCCCTGCATCCCCCCTCGTCCGCATGCGCGCAGCGCGTGCTGGGCATGCGGGGAGCGCAGGGGCCGATCGCGGCCTCCACTGACGCAGACTCGTGCGCCGAGGTGGCGGTGGTGTGCGCGCAGTACGCAGGCCTGGCCTGCTCCACCCTCGTCGACTTCACGGCGCCGCGAGTGGGCGTGGCCCTGGACAGCCTGCAGGCTCTGGCTGCCGCCGCCACCGCCCAGGCGGCGCTGGCGGGGGAGGGCGTGGCGCTCGCGTCTGCGCTGGCCGAGAGCCAGCTGCTGCCGGCGGTTGCGGGGGCCATCCTGCGGACACCAGCCCCTGAATTCCAACGCATCAGAGACGACGAGGACCTCCAAACCCGCGCCCGGGACGTTGCGAGAGCCTCGACTGCCTTTGCGGGCGCGTTGATGGCAGCCATCCTGGTCCTGCCGAGGACGGGCTCCGCCGCGGCGGGCTTCGCGGCGGCGCTGTCGCACCCCGACGTGGTTGCGCTCCAGGAGGGGCTGGCGGAGCGGCTGCTGGTCCACGGGGCCGTGGCGCTAAAGCGGGGCGAGGAGGCGGCTGGCAGCGGGGAGGGCTGCCGTTGGTGGCTGCCGGAGGTGGAGGCGAGGCTGGGACATGTGATCAACGGCGTCAGGCAGGATGCGTGGCGGCCCGAGGAGACCGGCAGCTGGCTGGAGCAGGTCCACGAAATAATGCTGGGAGCTCTGCCCAGTGCGCTCTGTGCGCGGCCCCCGGCGGCGCCGCCGCCTGCCCGCCTCAAGGCGCTCGAGCCGCGGGTCCTGGAGGCGGTGCACCGGCTCTTCTGCGGGAAGGTCCTGGGCGGGGCTTACGCGCCCCAGCCGACCTGGCGCTTGTTCCAGGCGCCGGTGAGAGGTGCCGTGCGCGTTGCTTGTCCGTGACGCCAAGTTCTGCCGCCGCCCTACTAGGGCCCTAGTAGGCCGACAGCGCGGTTGCTTGTCGCGCGCCATGCCTCGCCGGCTCCCATGCTGCCTCCCTCAATTGAATGAACAGCGCTCCGCCCCGCGCTCGGTCAGGCGCTGGACGGCATCATGGAGGTGACCGGCAGGGCGGAGTCGGCCGCCTGGGGCCTGGCGCTGCAGGCCCTGCTGGCGGAGGCCCAGCTAGGGGGGCAGTGCCGCGTCATGGACTGTGGGCTGGCGGACGAGGTGGGCGTGGCCGCACCAGCGGGCTGGTGGCTGACTGACGTGGCACTGCGTTGCGTTGCACTGCAAACGTGCTGCATACGGTGTGACGACTGCAATCCCTTCGTTTAGCATCTGCTGGCAGTGGCTCCGTGTTGCCTTGCCGGCGCAGCGGGTCGCAGTGCCCGTCTTCCCAGGGCCCTGGGCCCCTTGCTTGCTCCGTCAAACCCCTCAAACGCACGTGTACCGGTGTGGTTGGACCTTGTGCAGGACCCGATGCGGCTCTTGTACGGCATGGCCGGTGCGCTCAACGCCATGAACCGCCTGGCGATGGACCCCTCCTGCGGTGAGCGCCGCACATCCCGCCCGCAGTCACATCACGGGTTCATGACACAGCCTTAGGCCATTCACTCACAACCCCACACGTTGGCCCCTCTGCCCCTGCCCCTGCCGATGCCCCTGCCGATGCCGCTGCCACCGGTCCCCAGCTCCGCAGAGCCTGGGCGCCTCGAGCCCGAAGGAGCTCCAAGCCCAGCTGACCCGCGCGGGCCTGGCCGCCTCCCTGGACCACGCCCTGCGCCTGGCCTTCACAGCCGCGGACCGGGCCGCTATCACAGGCGACCCCGAGCTCCGCGGCCTGGCCAGGGACATGGCGGAGGTGCCCCTGCAGGTGGGCCAGGTGCTCGCCTGCAAGGCGCTCCCGCTGGCCGCCCGCTGCGGCTCTGGCGGTGCGCTGGTGACGCTCGCCAAGCGCTGCTGCATGATGGCGCAGCGGCTGCAGGACCTGGAGGCGGCAGGGACGGCCGAAGCGCGCAGGGAGGAGCGGGAGCTGCTGGCAGGCATCATTCACCGCCTCATGCCCGCCACGCCCAAGTGCCTGCGCACGCTGGCCGAGTTCAAGGACGCGGGCCTCAGCACGGGCGGCAAGGACGCGGGACCCAGCACAACTCCGGGCCGCGAGGCGCTGGCGTTCGTGGGGCGCTCCTTGTGCCTCTTCGTCACCCAGGTCGCGAGCCGCGCGGCGCTGCGGCGTGTGGGAGGCTAGGCCTCGACCTGGCTCATGTGGTCAGCGGCCACCGCCCTGCTGTACGTGCGCTTGGCCTGCGCCTCACCCGGGCTCAAGCTCAGCGCCCCGCAGCTGCTGGCCTGCCAGCCGCACCGCCTGCTGGCGGCGGGCTGCAAGCTGCTGTGCGCCAACGTCGCAGCGCCCAGCGGCAGCGTGGGCGCGAGGCCGGGAGACGCCGACAAAGCCGGTGATCTGCCGCCCATGCTGGCCAGCATGGTTGTGGAAACGGCCGTGACGCTGGCGGCGCACCCACAGCTCAGCACCCAAGTCCGGACATGGCTAGAGCCGCTCGGAGAGGGAGGAGGCGGCACCAGGGCAGCAGCTGCGGCTGAGGCGGCGCCGGCGGGAGCGGACGAGTCGTCGACGCGGGGCTGCTTGGAGCCCCTTTTGCGGGAGTGGGTGCTGCCCCGGGTGCAGAGCTCTGAGTTCGGGGGCAGCGGCGCCGTCCTGCAGTCGCTCCTGCGCGCTGCCGCGGCCGGCGAGGCGCAGTTCCGCTCGCAAGCCCTCGCTCTGGCGCAAGACCTGCAGCGGGGCTTGGGCATCGTCGTCCGCGTCAAGGGCTCGGAGACGGCCTTCTATCCCGGCATGAACCTGGCGGCCCTGGTGGCGCATGAGCTGGCTCAGGAGGAGGAGGCCCAGGCCGCGTCGTCGTCGGACGTGGCAGCACTGGTGGCGGCGCCGCTGCCGCCGCCGCTGGCCGTGCCGCTCGCCGAGGCAGCCTTCCCGGGTCTGCGGGCCTGCGCCAACCCCGCCTGCATGTCGTACGGAGGCCGCAGCGAGGCGGACCTGCCGCTCAAGCACTGCAGCCGCTGCAAGCGCGTGCGCTACTGCGGCTCGGCCTGCCAGGCGGCGCACTGGAAGGCGGGGCACAAGCACGACTGCCAGGCGGCGGGGGCGGCGGGGGCGGCGGCTCTGCCCTCGTGAGTGTCAGGTGATGACGGAATCCTCGAGGGAGGCGGAGCGTGATGCGGGCGGCAGGGGCGAGGATACGGTACATCGGCTCAAGCGTAACTTCTTAGGCGCGGCCTGAACTCTCCCGGGATTCATGCGTTGGGTCAGAGTATGCGGACCGGCGCAGGGATGTTTCGGTGGCTCGGTGACAGGGAGCGATCGATGCCAAGTAGCTATTGGGCTGATGCAACGGACCAGACGATGCTTGCGGCCGCACCCGCGGGTTCGGGGCTGCCATGGCTTCGTGGAGCCGGGCTGGAGACAGGGAGCTGTGGAGCAGGGGGTGTGCGTGCGTGGGCTAGCCCGGGCTACCAGCAGACCCAGAGCAGGAAGCGCGCGGCGGGGGGCGGGGAGGCCGAGGCCGAGGGCGACAGAGCGGCAGGGCCCATGCGGCCCAGACTTGTGCCACCGGGGACATTCCTGCTGAACAACCGGCTGGGGCTCCCGGACTGCGACCGCGGCGCCCTTGAGGGTGGCTAATGAAGGGCAGGGGGTGGGGTAGAGAAGGGTGCTGCTGCATGCATGGGCGGAGGAGACGGAGCAGGATTGCAATAGCACTGGCATCCCGGCGAGTCCGGGAGCCGTGGGATCCTCCGGACGCGGCTGGCTGAGCAGGCTTGAGCTGTGTAGGCTAGACTGTAGCCAGCAGCGAGGATTGCATGACATCGGGTCGGGTGGTGATGGGTCGGCGCCCAGCGCGGAGAGGCTGGCGCTCCCGGGGCTATGGTATGTATGAGTGGATGGGGTGCAACCGGCGCCGCGTTTGCCGACGCGAAGGTAGCGGTGGGCGGCCATCGGCAGTGAGTTGTCTTGACTGGTTGAGACTGGGGTTCTTGGATTTAGGGGCCTGCCGTACAGACCTTGTGGCTGGGCCCAGCATTGCAACCACGCACCGGCGGGGGCTCGAGGCCTGCGGGGACTGCTGGGGTCTTAGGGGTCATGTGCAAAGCGGCAGCCGGGCGAGGCTGGCTGAGAGCAGAGCGATGGCGGCATGCATGTGGTCGGTGTGGGACAGCTGAGCACACTGAGGCTACAAGGCCGCATGTGACTGATGCAAAGCCCGTGTCCTTCTGTACTATCTGCGCTGCTCAACTATTTGCCGTACCCCGTCTTGAGGACACGTGGGGGACAGGGCGTTCCTAAACATGCGCCACCGCCACGCAAGCGCCTGATGAGGCAGGGTGCGGCTGCACACGTGCAGCGGAGGGCAGGAAGGCGCTTGCCCACAAGCGGCCCTGCTGCCCTCCCTCGCGGCCCTAATAGTGGTCAGAGGGTAGGCCGTAGACGCGGGCGAGGGGTGGGGAGGAGGGGCCGCGGGGTAGGCGCAGCGCCGAGGGTGGACGTACGGCACCCGGTTGCAGCCCCTGTAGAAGACAATTGGTAGGCCATAGAGGAGGAGCGGGGGTGCTCGAATGCTGCAGGGCGGGGTTGCGCGGTGGATGAGAGGGAGGTGGCGCACGGACCGGGGGTGGGCGGTGGATGAGGTTGCGAGCAGGGCAACGCGTGTCGTGCACCAAGGCCCTAAAACCGCCACAAGCGAGGTACGCAGAAGCATTGCAGGACCGTGCCTGTTCCATAGGCACAGTCACAGGCTCCCTCGACGCTTATTAGTCGCGGGCGTCTGTTGCATCCCGGCGAGCATCTCGCGGACCTCGACCACAGCCTCTCCTGCTCTTCGCTAAACACCATCAGCATTGTGTATCCTGCTAGATAGCGGTGGTGCAAGTTATGTCGCTGGGGCTTCTCGCTCCCCGGCTTCTCCCACCAACTTCACGGCCGATGCTGCCAGGCCGGCCCGCGCCCGCGGCTTCACGGCACGGCCATCGCAGCTGTAGACTCTGGCGAACTCTTGACTGCCGGCCGTTCGGCTCGGCGGCGAAGCACAAGACCGCGGCTGTCGAGGAGTCTGTGCCGGGGGCCTCGGCCTCGGGGAGCGGTGGGCAGGTGCGGCGGGCAGCTCCGGCACTAGAGTGGCCGGGCGCTTGCGTGAAGGGGGGGGGGGGCGTGGGGGGGAGGGCGGGGCTGGGGCATTTGGGGGACTGGGGAATGCAACGGGGAAGCCCCCAAGAGGCAAGCAAGGAATGCCACGCGTCCCATGTCCCTTCCGGTCGTCAGCTCCCTCTTTACCTTCATCCCATCCACCCCCAGCCGCGCGAGGGCGGCGTGCGGCGGCTGGCGGAGCTGATTGCTCGGGAGCTGGGGCCGCGGCTGATACAGGTAATGCCTCATATCAGGTGGTTGGGCGGCCAGCAGGTGGATGCAGCGGTGGGCGAGCGGGCGCAGGATGGCCGGAGGGTGGGGGTGGCACTGTGCCCGGAAAGGGACATGGGCGTGCGTTTGAGCGGCCGCAAGTGTAGCCCTCACGTGCGCGTGAGTCTTCCCGGTTCGTTTCGGTTCATTTCGGTTTTCTCTGAGAAAAGAGCGTGAGATGGGCCAACCGCGGCCGCAGCACCCTTTGTTGTCCGGGCGGGCTGACTGTAGAGGGCCTTCCCTGCCCCCTTGCCCCTGCCCACCCAGTCACCCTCACCCCCCCACGGCGAGACCGAGGCCGACGCTGAGGTCGAAGCCGGGGCTGGGCCTCCTCGCGGGCCCAGGCAGGCCCCGGGTCCTCTGCCCCCGGACACCCGACTGCTGGCGAGACTGGAAGCGGTGGAGGCGCGAGCCGCCGCGGCCGAGGCCAAGGCGGCGGCGGCCGAGGCCAAGGCGGCGGCGGCCGAGGGCAAGGCGGCGGCGGCCGAGGGCAAGGCGGCGGCGGCCGAGGGGAAGGCTTCAGCGGCCGAGGCCAAGGCTGCGACCCTTCAACAGAGAGTGGCGGCGGCCGAGGCGGAGGCACAGCAGGCGCGTGCAGAGGCGGCTAGGGCGACCAAGGCGGCTCAGCTGGCGCGTTCGGCCGCGGGCGGCGGCGGCGGCAGCAGCAGTGGCTGGCGGTGGCTGCGGCGGCGCCGTCAGGAGGTGGAGCCAGCGGCGGCCGAGCCGGCTGGCGGCGGCCGCGGGTCTTGAGGGCAGCAGCTGCAGGAGGCATGGGAGACGGACCTGCCGCTGCGATAAGCCTTGTGGTTTATCATAGCAACTTTCCTAACGTTCGGACCAATGTTTCTCCTGCCGCCGCTGTCTGCGTTTGCTGGGGCCGGGCGGGATGCCGAGGTTTATCTGCGGTTCATGCTGCTCTTCCTGGCTAGTATCTTCAATGGCTCGGTGCTGCCCCGCCTCTTGCGCCTCTCTCCGTGAGGCGCCCCTCTACCAATCGCTCACCCCTTCTAGCCGTACGGTCCAAGGGGTTCAGGCAATCGATGTGCAACCGGCGGGTCTGGCCCACGTAGTCCGGGGGTGAGGGTGAGCGGGCGTGTGACCGCTCCTGAGGTACCCGAGGCCTCCAGCTGGTTCCGAGGCTGGGGCCACCGGGGCCGCCCGGGCGGAGGGACAGAGTTCACCACCAATTGCAGTGTGTGTGTATTTCGGTGCGGGGATGGACGAGGTGGAGACATGAGCCGCACACATGGGCTGCTGTGCTGTGCTGTGTGTAGCACGAGGCTGCACATGCATGGGTTGACCGTTGGGTGCAGGAGGGCGAACGGGGGCAGGACCCGACAGCGCTTGGGGTCATTGTGAAGGTGGTGTGGACAGCGGTGGGCTTCGTGGGTTGTGGTGTCACGGAGTTGGCGGTACTAGGGGGCCGGCAGGGAGTTGCCGGTTCAGTCGGCTGTGCGGGTGCTTGCACGCGTCTGCAGGGCCGGGGGCCTCCTGGTCAAGAATGCAGTTCTTGGGGCCATGTTGATGATGGATGGGCGTCATGGGGGGAGCGGGCTCGGCGGGCTAGGATGGGGGAGAGGTCAAAGGCGAGGGGCGCTTGAGGGCTGCGGCATGCGGATGTATAACGTGTGGGCGGCGGGGCAGGGGGACGGCGGGGCCCATACATCAGCCTTCTGGGCGCGTGCAGAGCTCTACATGGGCTTTGGCTCAATGGGGACCGTAGCTCCGTCCTGCAGGGTGGCTGCGGCAAGTGTGGGTGTGCACGGCGCTGAAGGGGAGTCGAACCCGTACAGTCGTGGCGGTTGCTTGCGCCGCCAAACAGTCAAGAGGAGGACTTGCTGGGCTTGCCGGCGGAGCTATGGTGTGCTGTGGCGGTGCGCGGTGCTCCCTTGCGTGCACGATGAGGGCCTTCAGCGGTCGGAGACATCGTGACAGACCCCTGAGTCCCTTAGTCCCGTCCCCAGTCAGCCCTGGCGCATGCGTCAGAAGCCGCGCCGGCTCGCAGGCGGAGGCGCTTCTGGTGTCCTCGGCCCGGCCAAGGCCGATGGCGGCAGTGCTGCTGGCTGCCGAGGGACACCGCCGCTGGGCGCTGTGAGCTGGGCGCTGGGGTCGAGGCGGCGGGCGCTGCCGCCGGGCGCTGCCGCTGGACCCTGAGCTTGGACGCCACTTGAGCGCAAGGAGGTGGCGCCGGCCGCTGGGCGCTAGGCCCTGCCCGGGCGCTGCAGATCGGAGCTGCCCCTGGGCGCCGTTGCTGGGCGCTGGGCGCTGCCGCTGGGCGCTGCTGCCGGGCGCTGCCGCTGGGCGTTGCCGCTGGGCGCTGCCGCTGGACCCTGAGCTTGGGCGCCACCTGAACGCTAGGTGCCGGCGCTGGCCGCTGGGCGCTAGGCCCTGCGTGGGCGCTGCAGCTCGGAGCTGCCGCTGGGCGCCGTCGCTGGGCGCTGTGCGTTGCCGCGGGGCGTTGCTGCCGGGCGTTGCCGCTGGGCACTGCCGCTAGGCGCGGCCGCTGGGCGCTAGGCCCTGCTTGGGAGTGGTAGCTCGGAGCTGCCGCTGGGCGCCGTTGCTGGGCGCTGGGCGTTGCCGCTGGGCGCGGCCGCTGGGCGCTAGGCCCTGCGTGGGCGCTGCCGCTCGGAACTGCCGCTGGGCGCCGTCGCTGGGCGCTGTGCGTTGCCGCGGGGCGTTGCTGCCGGGCGTTGCCGCTGGGCGCTGCCACTGAGCACTGCCGCTGGGCGCGGCCGCTGGGCGTGGCCGCTGGGCACTGCCACTGGGCGCGGCCGCTGGGCGTTGCCGCTGGGCGCTGCCGCTGGGCGCGGCCGCTGGGCGCTAGGCCCTGCTTGGGCGCTGCAGCTTGGAGCTTCCGCTGGGCGCCGTTGTTGTGCGCTGAACGTTGCCGCTGGGCGCGGCTGCTGGGCGCTGCCACTGGGCGCTGCCGCTGGGCGCTGGGCGTTGCCGCTGGGCGCGGCCGCAGGGCGCTCGGCCCTGCGTGGGCGCTGCATCTTAGAACTGCCGCTGGGCGCCGTCGCTGAGCGCTGGACGTTGCCGCTAGCCACGGCCGCTGGGCGCTGCTGCTTGGCGCTGCCGCCAAGCGCTGCCGCCGGGCGCTGCCGCCGGGCGCTGCCTCTGGGCGCTGTCGCTGGGCGCTGCCGCTGGACCTGAGCTTGGACGCCACCTGAGCGCAAGGTGCCGGCGCTGGCCGCTGGGCGCTAGGCCCTGCGTGGGCGCTGCAGCTCGGAGCTGCCGCTGGGCGCCGTCGCTGGGCGCTGTGCGTTGCCGCGGGGCGTTGCTGCCGGGCGTTGCCGCTGGGCGCTGCCGTTGGGCGCTGCCGCTGGACCCTGAGCCTGGGTGCCACTTGAGCGCTAGGTGCCGGCGCTGGCCGCTGGGCGCTAGGCTCTGCCTGGGCGCTGCAGCTCGGAGCTGCCGCTGGGCGCCGTTGCTGGGTGTTGGGCGCTGCCGCTGGGCGCTGCCGCCGGGCGAGGTAGGGTGCTGTCGCTGGGCGTTGCCGGTGTGCGCTGCACGCTGCCGCCGGGCGCTGGGCGCTGCCTGGCCGCTGCCGCTGGGAGGGCTCTGCTGGGAGGGCTCTGCTGGGGCACCGCCCCCGTCCCTGCCCAGCGATCGCTGCCGCTTGCACGCCGGCGGCCTTCCCCCTCCTGTGTCCATGCCCTCCGCTGGGGCGCCGCCTCCCCTCCCATGTTATGTTGCTTCTGCGAGGCTACCTGGGGCTGCGACTGCGCGGCCGTGTATTCGCGCCGTCTTTGCGCTGCGTGTGCGTCGCGGCGTTGCTCGTCGCCTCTAGCTCGCAGCTCGCGGCTCGCATGGCGCCTTCGGCAATTGCATGTCCGCGCTCCTGCTATACCTACGGCTCCTTGCCTCCGTGTATTGTTTTGTGAATGATGCGGTGCTTCTCGGGGCTGCCTACGGTGTCGTGGTCGCGCTGTCCGCGCTTGTCCCGATGCCGTGTGCAGCGCGTTGCTGAGTTCGTATGCACGCACTTGCGGCCGTGCTGTAACCGTCGCTCACATGGTTGCTTCTCCGGGTGCGTTCGCAAGCTATCGGGCCTCGGGCGGCTCGGCTCATGCAGGTTGGACGAGCACCGGCCCAGTGGGTCGGCGTCAGTCCGCGACTTTTGGGGGGCTCCTCCCTGCGCGCTTGTTGAAGCCTATGACCTTCTCACGCGGCTGGGCCGGTCCGTTGGGCGCGACAGGCCCAGCAGTCTCGGGGTATCCTCCGCTCTAACTTCGCTCCCGCTCCCGAACGCCCTAGCGGGGTCGGTGATCGACTCGCATCCGTTGAGCTGGTCGGTTCCAAACTGAGGCCAGGCCCCAACTTGCTGCATTAGTACGTGCCATACACGCACCGTCTTATAGACATCCCGTGCAGTGCTTATCGCACGCCACCACCGTATGGCAAGCGAGGGCACGTGCATGCGCCCCCGCCCGCCCCCGCCCGCTCGTGCTGCACATTTGTCCAGGCGGGAAGACGTTTGTGCGGAGTCGGGGTAAACGATGGCAGAATATATACAAAGCGGGGTTGCGCGGTGCGCGGGATGGGCGGTGGCGCGCGGACCGGGGGGCGGGCGGTGGATGGGGTTGCGAGCACGGCAACGCGTGTCGTTCACCAGGGCTTGCCCTAAAACCGCCACAAGCGAGGCGCGTAGAAGCAGTACACGGTCGTGCGTACTCCATAGGCACAGTCACAGGCTCACTCGGCGCTAAGTCGCGGGCGTCTGTTGCATCCCGGCGTGCATCTCGCGGACCTCGTCCACAGCCTCTCCTGCCTCCGCTCATGCCCAGCAGCATCCTGCGTCGTGCTAGATAGCGCTGGTCCAAGCCATGTCGCTGGGGCTTCTCGCTCCCCGGGTTCTCCCACCATCTTCGCGGCCGATGCTGCCAGGCCGGTCCGCGCCCGCGGCTTCACGGCACGGCCCTCGCAGCTGTAGACTCTGGCCACATCTCCAGTGCCGGCCTGTCGGCTCGGCGGCCAAGCACAAGACCGCGGCTGTCGAGGAGTCTGTGCCGGGGTGCGCGGCCTCGGGGAGCGGTGGGCAGGTGCGGCGGGCAGCTCCGGCACTAGAGTGGCCGGGCGCTTGCGTGCAGGGGGGGGGGGCGTGGGGGGGAGGGCGGGGGCGGGGGCATTTGTTGGGCTGGGGAATGCAACGGGGAAGCCCCCAAGAGGCAAGCAAGGAATGCCACGCGTCCCATGTTCCTTCCGGTCGTCAGCTCCCTCTTTGCCTTCATCCCATCCACCCCCAGCCGCGCGAGGGCGGCGTGCGGCGGCTGGCGGAGCTGATTGCTCGGGAGCTGGGGCAACGGCTGACACAGGTAATGCCTCATATCAGGTGGTTGGGCGGCTAGCAGGTGGATGCAGCGGACGAGCGGGGGCAGGATGGAGGGTGGGGGTGGCACTGTGCCCGGAAAGGGACATGGGCGTGCGTTTGAGCGGCCGCAAGTGTAGCCCTCACGTGCGCGTGAGTCTTCCCGGTTCGTTTCGGTTCATTTCGGTTTTCTCTGAGAAAAGAGCGTGCGATGGACCAACCGCGGCCGCAGCACCCTTTGTTGTCCGGGCTGACTGTAGAGGGCCTTCCCTGCCCCCGTGCCCCTGCCCACCCAGTCACCCTCACCCCCCCACGGCGAGACCGAGGCCGATCCCTCCCCCAATGCCATTGCTACTAGAGGCCCCTGCCTGCTGCCCCCCCTTCTCTGCCCACCCAGAGCTCTTCCCGAACCCCTTACGCCGAGACCGAGGCCGATGCTGAGGTCGAAGCCGGGGCTGGGCCTCCTCGCGGGCCCAGGCAGGCCCCGGGTCCTCTGCCCCCGGACCCCCGACTGCTGGCGAGACTAGAAGCGGTGGAGGCACGCGCCGCGGCGGCCGAGGCCAAGGCGGCGGCGGCCGAGGCCAAGGCTGGGACCCTTCAACAGAGAGTGGCGGCGGCCGAGGCGGAGGCACAGCAGGCGCGTGCAGAGGCGGCTAGGGCGACTAAGGCGGCTCAGCTGGCGCGTTCGGCCGCGGGCGGCGGCGGCGGCAGCAGCAGTGGCTGGCGGTGGCTGCGGCGGCGCCGTCAGGAGGTGGAGCCAGCGGCGGCCGAGCCGGCTGGCGGCGGCCGCGGGTCTTGGGGGCAGCAGCTGCAGGAGGCATGGGTGACGACGGACCTGCCGTTGCGACTAGCCTTGTGGTTTATCATAGCAACTTTCCTAACGTTCGCACCGCTCCTGCCGCCGCTGTCTGCTGGGGCCGGGTGGTATGCCGAGGTTAATCTGCGGCTCATGCTGCTCTTCCTGGCTGGTATCTTCAATGGCTTGGTGCTGCCCCGCCTCTTGCGCCTCTCTCCGTGAGGCGCCCCTCTACCAATCGCTCACCCCTTCTAGCCGTACGGTCCAAGGGGTTCAGGCAATCGATGTGCAACCGGCGGGTCTGGCCCACCTTGTCCGGGGCTTAGGGTGAGCGGGCGTGCGACCGCTCCTGGGGCCTCCAGCTGGTTCCGAGGCTGGGGCCGCCGGGGCCGCCCTGGCGGGGGGGACAGAGCCCACCACCAATTGCAGGGTGTGTGTATTTCGGTGCGGGGATGGACGAGGTGGAGACATGAGCCGCACACAGTCGTACACATCAGCCGCACACATGGGCTGCTGTGCTGTGCTGTGTGTAGCACGAGGCTGCACATGCATGGGTTGACCGTTGGGTGCAGGAGGGCGAACGGGGGCAGGACCCGACAGCGCTTGGGGTCATTGTGAAGGTGGTGTGGACAGCGGTGGGCTTCGTGGGTTGTAGTGTCACGGAGTTGGCGGTACTAGGGGGCCGGCAGGGAGTTGCCGGTTCAGTCGGCTGTGCGGGTGCTTGCACGCGTCTGCAGGGCCGGGGGCCTCCTGGTCAAGAATGCAGTTATTGGGGCCATGTTGATGATGGATGGGCGTCATGAGGGGAGCGGGGTCTGAGTGGGCGCGTGCTATGCGCCTGGCCCCAACTTGCTGCATTCGAACGTGCCATACACGCACCATCTTACAGACATCCCGTACAGTTATGATCGCATGCCCAACATGTCCTCCCGGAACCGAGTCAAAGAGGGTCGGAGCCTAGCTGGGCCGCACCAGGCAGGACGTAAGGCGTCTGACCGGAAGTGGGGTAAAAGATGGGTAGAATATATATAGAGCGGGGTTGCGAGGTGCGTAGGATGGGCGGTGGCGCGCGGACCGGGGGGCGGGCGGTGGGATGGGGTTGCGAGCAGGGCAGCGCGTGTCGTGCACCAAGGCCCTAAAACCGCCACAAGCGAGGTACGTAGAAGCATTGCAGGACCGTGCCTGTTCCATAGGCACAGTCACAGGCTCACTCGGCGCTGAATCGCGGGCGTCTGTTGCATCCTGGCGTGCATCTCGCGGACCTCGACCACAGCCTCTCCTGCCTCCGCTCATGCCCAGCGGCATTCTGCGTGGTGCTAGATAGCGCTGGTGCAAGCCATGTCGCTGGGGCTTCTCGCTCGCCGGGTTCTCCCACCATCTTCGCGGCCGATGCTGCCAGGCCGGTCCGCGCCCGCGGCTTCTCGGCACGGCCCTCGCAGCTGTAGACTCTGGCCACATCTCCAGTGCCGGCCTGTCGGCTCGGCGGCCAAGCACAAGACCGCGGCTGTCGAGGAGTCTGTGCCGGGGTGCGCGGCCTCGGGGAGCGGTGGGCAGGTGCGGCGGGCAGCTCCGGCACTAGATGCCCGGCGCTTGCGTGCAGGGAGGGGGCGTTGCGTGGGGGGCGGGGCGGGGACGGTGATGAGGGCTGCGATGGGGGAGCCCCCACGAGGCAAGGTAGGAGTGCCACCAGACCCTCCACCTTGGCTCCCCGCGTCCCATTCTCCTCCGACCGGCTCCCTCGCTCGCTCCCACCCACTCCCCCAGCCGCACGAGGACAGCGTGCTGCGGCTGGCGGAGCTGATTGCGCGGGAGCTGGGGCCGCGGCTGATACAGGTATTGCCTCACATCAGGTGGTTGGGCGACCAGCAGGTGGATGCAGCGGACGAGCGGGCGCAGGATGAAGGGTGGGGGTGGCAATGCGTCCGGAAAGGGACATGTGCGTGCGCTTGAGTGGCCGCAAGTGCAGCCCTCTCGTGTGCGTGAGTCTTTCCGGTTCGTGCAGACGTGTTGAGGGACGGTCCTTGACCAGCAGGGGGCGGGCACGGGAAGGAGGCAAAGCCGGGAAAGCAGTTTGCTTCAGGACTGGTAAATAAGGGCGGAGGAGCAAGAGTGTGCGCGGACAGCTGGGGGCAAGAGAGATGGACAAACCGCGGCAGGTGGTAGACTAGGTTGCTGCTACCGGCCGTACATCACAGGACCCTTCGTGCCCCCCTTCTCGCTCGTGCCCACCCAGGGACCTTCCCCCCCCTACGGCGAGACCGAGACCGAGGCTGGGGCTGGGGCTGGGGCTGGGGCTGGGGCTGGGGCTGGGGCTGGGGCTGGGGCTGGGGCTGGGGCTGGGGCTGGGGCTGGGGCTGGGGCTGGGGCTGGGGCTGGGGCTGGGGCTGGGGCTGGGGCTGGGGCTGGGGCTGGGGCTGGGGCTGGGGCTGGGGCTGGGGCTGGGGCTGGGGCTGGGGCTGGGGCTGGGGCTGGGGCTGGGGCTGGGGCTGGGGCTGGGGCTGGGGCTGGGGCTGGGGCTGGGGCTGGGGCTGGGGCTGGGGCTGGGGCTGGGGCTGGGGCTGGGGCTGGGGCCGGGGCTGCTGGGCCTGCTAGCGGGCCCAGGCATTCCGGGTCCTCTGCCCCAGGACCCCCAACTGCTGGCGAGACTAGAAGCGGTGGAGGCACGCGCCGCGGCGGCCGAGGCCAAGGCGGCGGCGGCCGAGGCCAAGGCTGCAACCCTTCAAAAACGGGTGGCGGAGGCGGAGGCACGCCAGGCGCGTGCAGAGGCGGCCAGGGCAACCAAAGCGGCTCAGCTGGCGCGTGCGGCTAGGGTCGGCGGCGGCGGCGGCAGCAGCGGCTGGAGGTGGCTGCGGCGGCGGCGCCAGGATCTGGAGCCGGCGGCGGCAGGAGCGGTTAGCGGTTGGCGGTTGGCGGCTGGCGGCGGCCGTGGGTCGTGGGGGCGGCAGGTCCATCAGCTGCAGGAGGCATGGGTGACGGACCCGCTGTTCCAGTCATGCGTGATCATAGTCGCTGGAATGGTCATGGAGATCACACCGCTGTTTCTGCTGACGCCGCTGCTTCGGGCTGGGGGAGCCGAGCCGTACCTCTTCTTCATGCTTGGATTCGTGATTCACATCATATACGCTATCGTCGCCTGCGTCGTGATCCCCGCCTGCTACAATGTCATGAAACGCTGAGGTCGTTCGCTGCAGCCCTCGTTCCCCATGTTTTTACGCGCGTTCTGGGCATTCCGGGGCGGGCGTGCATGTGCAAGCAAACGGGTGCCGCCCCACTTGTCCCGGGGGTTAGCGAGAGCGGGCGCGTAAACGCTCCGGGTCCAGCTGGTTCCGAGGCTGGGCCTGTCGGGGCCGCCCAGGCTGGGCCCGCCGGGACCGCCCGGGCGGGGGTGCAGTGTCCACCGCCGATGGCAAGGTGTGTGAAATCTAATGGCCAAGAAATGGATGGACGAGGCGGAGGCATGAGTCACACACAGTGGTACACATGGGCCGGGCTGCGCTCGTGAACGGAGCACGAGGCCTGCCGTGAGTTGTCGTTTGGGTAGGTGCAGCCCAGGATGGTGGATGTACGGTGGCAGGACCCCGTGCGCGACTTTGCCGTAACTCCCGTGCCACGCACACCGTGCAACCCCCTGCATTCGCACAGGCCGTACACCGTGGACATGCGTTCCTTACTGCCACCATGCGCCTGCCCCCTCGTGTTTGCAGAGAGTGCGAACACGGGGGCGGGCTGACCCATGACGGGCCTTAAAGGCTCAGCATGGCTCAGGAGAGTCAGGACGCCGTTGGCCGTTCACACGCAGCGTTGCTATCTTCCGTTGGCCAGACTGCGAGGCCCCTGCTCCGCACTCTCCGCTTTGTCAATAAGATAGCCACAATGAATTATACGCAATCAGGGTCCCCTGCACCCAACTCAGCGATTGGGTCCGGACAAAGCCTAGAATTCTGCCTCCCTTAGCCCGCCTCCAGCGCTTTCGACACAGATGTATAGAGAGGAATGAATAGTGCACACTGCGGTACATGACCTGTCACGTCGTCAGTACCTCCTTCCCGGCCAGTCCTTTCTACAAGAGTCTCTCTTCACCCTCCCTCATTCCCATCGCCCCCTCCCGTCCGCTTGGCGCATGCATGTACCGGTAGGCCATCCGCAGCTCCCGGCCGCCAACCGCCAACCGCCAACTACCGCCGGTCGCCCAGCTCGTCCTTGTCGAAGTTGGTGCCCTGCCCCAGGCCGCGCTGGTCGTTGGGGAGCGGCCACACGATCCCGGTGGACGCCCATGCGTCCAGCGGCGGGAAGCCGGGCAGGCCCAGCGTGAAGGCGCGCTCGTTGGCGGGGACGTAGAGGGGGTAGCACGTCTCGAAGTGGAAGGGCGGGATGGCTGCGTAGAGGGCGTCGTAGCGGGGGGACATGGCCTGGGAGGGGGGGGAGGAGGGGCGTATTGGGGGGTAAGCAGGGCCAGGGGGCCGGGGAGGAGCAGGCGCGGAGGGAGGGGGTGGCTGGTGAGGGCTGCACTGGCGAGGCTGCAGGGCCCCAGGGGGGCGCATCCCGGTATCTGGCGACCGCTTGGCAAGGCAGCCTAGCACGTTAACGCCTTGGGGTTTTCGAACCCCCAAAGCCATGAAAGGTTCAGGGCTCGCTCAAGCAGCAGCCACAGTACCAAGCACAGGTCAGGGCAGGCCCCGGGCTGCCGTGGGTCCCTAGCGCACCTGCTCGAACGTTACCACGTCACCCGCGGGGTGCAGTACGCCGTACGGATTGGCGCAGATGGATCCCTTGCAGTGCACGAGCGCCGCCATCACGGCATCGAGGCGGTTGATCAGGGCGGCGGGCGCGGCCTGTGCGAAGGGGTTGAGGAAGAATGCGAAAAGAGTGAGGACTTGCCAACGAGCACCGCAGTCGCCGACTGCGGTTGCAGGTGCGGGGAACGTACCGCCGCCAGGTTGTTGGTCTCGTACGGATCGATCGACATGTCGTACAGCTCCCGTGCGTTGTCCTTGCACCAGACACTGTACTTTAGGCAGTACACGCGGGGCCCGAACACGGGCGAGCCGGCCTCGGGCATCTGGGGAATCTGGGGCGGGGGGGACACAAGCAGCGGGAAGCGGCGATGTGGGCACGAGGGATACACCAGAGCTCAGAACGGCATGCTTGCCTCCACAACACGGACTGCTTCTCACCTGGCCCTGCCCCGTCCTTGCACCCCCGGACCTGACCATAGCCCCCACCGACCCACCCGCTCCTCACCACCGCCCCACCCGCAACCAAACAGCACCCCTCCACCAACGCGCGGTTGTCCAGCAGCGGCAGAGCAACACTATGCCCTCCATCCCTCCGCAGCCGCCCCATCCCCCCCCACACCATAATGACCGGCTCGCTCGTCTCCACCAATGCGGCCTCGTCAAGCAACCCAGCCAAGCCAAGCCAAGCCAAGCCAAGCCAAGCCAAGCCCAATCCACCGCACCACCTGGCACCGTCACCACAAGCATACACTGTGCTCCCACTCAGCACCCGCCGCACGACAGCGGCACAGTGGTTCATCTTCGCTAAGCGATCGCCCTTACTCCACCCTCCACCCCCCAACTCACCATGATGGCTGGTGGGCGGCTGGCCGGGGCGCTCCGCTGCGCGGCCGTGAAGTCGGGTCGGTAGGTGCTGCAGAGGCGCAGGGACTTGAAGGTCACGCCCGGGAAGTAGCCCGCCTTGGCGTCAGAGTCCCACGCCTCCAGCAGCACGCTGTAGGGAGGGGAGAGGGGGGCAGGCAGGAGGCCACAGGGGGACGGTTGGTGGTTGGCGGTTGGCGGTTGGAGCCCTCGGGAGGGGAATGGAGACAGTTGACAAACAATCTCCGTGGGGTAGGCCGTCGGTGGCAGCAGCGGGGGGCAGGGCCAGGTCCTAAGTGGCCTCCCACCCTTACTGCACGCCAGTCTAAAGTGTTTTGGCATGCCCAACGGCTCCCTCCCCTCCCCAGGCAAAGCCGCCGCGGCTCACCCCTCGCGCCTCCACACGGCCGGCGGCGACAGCACCAGGGGGGGCGGCGGCTTTTGGCGGTTGGCCCCGTCCTCCACCGCCCCGCGCATCGCGGCGTCATAGGCGGCCTGCGGGTGAGCACGGGGTCAAGTGGAGTTACGCGCGCGGTTGGGCGAACCTAGCGTCCTCAAGCGCAAGCCGAGAGCCGTACCGGTAACCCCCTTCCCTCCCCGGGCAACCCAAGCTCTGGCTACTTCCCCTTGAATGAACAAGCTGCCCCGCCAGGGCCCCGCCGAAGCCCCTCACCATCGTCACGGGCTCCAGGGGCAGAGGCAGGCCATCCAGGTCATCCGGTATGGGCAGGTCTGCACAGGGGAGGCGGGTGATGTTGATGATCAGCATCTGCATGCAACGGCGCACGAGCCCAGCCCCAGCCCCAGCCCCAGCCCCAGCCCCAGCCCCAGCCCCAGCCCCAGCCCCAGCCCCAGCCCCAGCCCCAGCCCCAGCCCCAGCCCCAGCCCCAGCCCCAGCCCCAGCCCCAGCCCCAGCCCCAGCCCCAGCCCCAGCCCCAGCCCCAGCCCCAGCCCCAGCCCCAGCCCCAGCCCCAGCCCCAGCCCCAGCCCCAGCCCAGGACCCCAGCAAGCGACCCGATAGTGTATTACAGTTGAGTGCATGGCCCCAGCACTGCAATGCACCCGCCAGGGCGAGGAGGGCGGGCGCCGCATGGCACCGCATGCAAGGCAGCGCATTGGTTCAACTGCTTCCCCTACGGCCATGGTTCAACTGTCTCCCCTACGGCCATGGTTCACCCGTCTCTCCTACGGCCGATCATCCCAGCCCCAGCCCACGCCGTCGCGCACGCACCCGCCAGGGCCAGGAGGGTGGGCACTAGGTCCACCAGCTGCCCCTGGTAGGGCGAGACCAGGCCGGAGGGAATGCGGGGGCCGCGGATGAAGAAGGGCACGCGGGTCTCCTCCTCCAAGTTGGTGGCCTGGGGGCGAGAGGGGGGATGAGAAGGGTGGAACAGGGTGCTAATGTGCATGGTGGGGGCTGCTCGCGTACGCCAGGCGATGCAGTGGCGGGGCCGTGTGACACGTGTGGCACTGGGTGGACAGGGCACGCAACCGCTCCCTGTGTTACCCCCCCGCCCCGGCCCTGCCGCCACGGCCCCACCTTGCCGTCCTTGAGGCCGTGCTGTCCCATGTGCTGTGGGGGGGAGGAAGGGGGACAGGGGATGATGCTCTCAGTGCAGGGCGCTTCGCAACGCCAGGCCCCCGTCAACTCCCACCGCGCTGGGTGGTCAAGCTGCCAAGTACATCTCCTCTCCCCTGGTCTATGGACCTTCCCCCGGTGCCTTCTCAGACTCCGGTACGGGGATTTTCAAGCGTAAGCACTGGTTATACGCATCTGAACTCTTATGCCCGCGCCAGCAGTGCTCACCAGTCCGTTGTCCGATGTGTAGATGATGTATGTGTTGTCCAGAACGCCCCGCTCCTCCAGCTTCTTGACTGGGGGTGGGTGGAGCGAAGAGGGGGAGGAGCAGTGCGTACGCGTATCGCAACGGCTCCCATTTCCCCTCCCCCAACCTCTAGCCCCTGACCCCTGGCCTCCACCATCTCGTCCACCGCCCTGCGATGCACCACCCAGAGCATCCTACCCTCCTTCGGTCTCCTTCCCCTCCCTTCCTCTCCGGTTCATGATCCCTGGCGCTCTGAGGCTTGGAGGCTCCGAGGCCCTGCACCCACCGATGGCCTCCACCATCTAGCCCCCAACCCCTGGCCTTTAACCCCTTCCCCCGCCCCGAACCGGGGCCCTGCACCCACCGATGGCCTCCACCATCTCGTCCACCGCCTTGAGGCTGCGCAGGCGGTCCCGGTACAGCACCGTCATGGCGTTCACATTGACGGGGCTGCGGGTGGGCGGGGGTGGGGGTGGGGGTAGCAGGGTGGGCGGGTGGTGGGGTGGACGTACGGGTCAAGTCATCGAGTTGCGGTGCGTGCGCGTGCGTGCGGCGTTGACGGGGCAGCAGGGGAGGCGGGGGTGGAGAGAAGGTCGGGTGTCGGCGCGTGGAGGCGTGCGGTGACACACGCTCCTGCTGAGTGCCACCTGACGGCTGGCATTGCTTGCCTTAACTTGCCTTACTGCTCCTTTCATGCGCTGGACCTGGCCCGCTGCAAGCCCCTACTGATTCCGACCCTTTCCCTCCCGTTATGCGGCGAGAGCAACACGGGGAAGCCCCCGGCACCTGATCATGTTGAGACACTGGAGGCAGCCGTCGCCTGCGTTCATGCTCCTTGCGCTCACGCTCCTTCCTGTCCCCCTGCAAACCCCTAATGCCACTGGCCCTTCAATATGTATTTACTCAAGGTTCCCGCCCGCGCCCCCCGCACCTGGTCATGTTGAGCCAGAGGTTGGTGGAGATGAGTGGGTTGGGCGTGAGGAAGGTGGGGTTGGCGGGGAGCTGCACGTTGGGGTAGAGGTTGGCGTGGCGGGGCGCGGGCGGCGGCGGCTGCCAGTAGGTGCCCAGGACCGAGGGCTTGGAGGTCTGGGCGATGTGGGGGGCCACGGGGGTGACCATCATGAAGAAGGGGCTGGCGGGGGCTTTGGTAAGCGTGTCACTGGGGGATGGGGTGTGTGAAGGAACGCAGGTGATTAGAAGGGAAGGAGTAACAAGCACGCAAATAAGCCTCACTCGTGCAAGGCAGTAAATAGAAGGATGTGAGGTGGTCCCGGGGTCTGAGCAGGCCCTGGCTCATGCCCTCCACAGGAAAGCTTCCTTCCTGCCAACGCGCTTTCCCGACCCGCTCAATCGAGATAGCCCAGCAGCCATCGGATCAACCGTTACGGCTACCGTTACAGTCGTCAGCCAACCGCCGCGAGGCACCCGTCGCCCCGCTTACTCGAGGTAGCCGAGCACCTTGTCCCGAATGAGGTCTGTCTGGTACTGGGGGTTGGGAGGACTGGGGGCAGGGGCGGGCAGCGGCAAGGAGAGGATAAGGATACTCACCACCATACCTGGGCTTTGGCACCGCCTGCCCGCAGCCCCAGGCCCACGCCCAGGCCCGGGCCCGACGCCGGCCCAACCCGGTCCCCGCCCGGGCCCACCTGGACTCCTGGCAGTTGTACGAGAATGTGCTGCCGAAGAATTGGTACGTGCCCCGAGTGAGGGCGTCCAACACGTCCCACCCCAGCGGGCAGCGTTGCTTCTTGCCGAGCGGGGGCTGCAAGGGGGGCGGGCGTTGTGTTCCATCAAGGTACCGGTAGGTGCATGCGAGGAGTTGCAAGTCGACGTCGTCTGGACCCCCTGCGGATTCGCCGCTTTACCTAACGCACCCCAGCGTGCCCCCCGAGCCCTGCCCCGCCCCTTCGTCGTCGCCATCCCTTCCCCACACCCTCCCCCTCCCCCAGGCCTACCCCGAAGCCGTTGAGGAACTTGCCGACCATGTGGGTGCGGTAACCCCCCTGCTGCAGCCACAGCGGCAGCCAGGCGCTGTCCAGCTGCTGGCTGGCGAACTTAGCGAACGCGCCTGCGGGGTTGATGGTGAGTGGTTGGTGGTTTATGGTGGATGTTGGGTAGTTGGGGTGGGCGCCTGACCCTCATCATTGCTCATCCACACGCTTCTGTCCGCCCCGTCTCTCCCTTTTCCCCCCCGCTCCGTGTCCCACCCGCTCAAGGGCACCCATCTCTCCTTTACACCACCCCCCCTTCACTTCACTCTAACCTACGGAATAGCGTCAGCACACCACCCTTCCGCGCCATCTCGTCCCATCAGCCCCCTCCATCCGGCCCACCAGCCCAAGGCCACCCAGCTCCCCCCTTCACCGCCCCCCGTTGACGGTCGATGCCCCTTCTGCCCCACCCACCCGAGGGCACCCTGTAGCCCCCCTCCATCCCATCTCCCTCTTTCCCACGGCCCCACCCACCCGAGGGCACCCAGTTGCCGGTGACGTTGGTGCAGTGCGCCAGGCGGCCCGTGAGCGCCGACACACGGGCGGGGCAGCACACGGACGTGGGGACCACCTGCACAAGGGCGCAAGCCGCAAGGGGAGTGATGAGGCGGGTGAGGCGGGGGAGTCAGGGTGGCCTGCGTGTGGGGGGGTCAAGACCGTAAGCTGGCGTTAGCCTACCACCCTGTCAACTTGTTCCTCCGCCACCCCGTCGCCATCCCTGCACCTCCGCACGATCGCCGAGATACCGATCCCGTCGTGCTGCCGTCTCCACCTGCCAGCTTACCCAGAGCTTGCCCCCTCTCCGTTCAGTGCCACGTACATACGGGACCACACGATCCTGACGCTGTCGACCTGTCCCGGACGCCCCCGCCTCTCCAACCTCCCCTCCTGAGCACGCCCGGACGCCGCAACTCGTGCCCATTCCTTCGTACGGTATCCCTCCCTCACCATGTTTGAGAACCGCATGCCCTTGCCTCCGATGAGGCTGTTAACCGCAGGCATGTACTCGGGCTCAGCAGATCGCAGGACTTCGTCCTGGTCATCAGTCATCACTAATACGAAGTTGGGCGGTCGCGACGCGCGGCGTGGCGGCGGGCTGAGCGGCTGCGGCGCGGCGGGCCGCGGGCTGCAGCGGAGCTGACCGTTGACGATCCGGCAGAAGCGCGGAGGCCGGGGCGGCCGGCGCGGCGGCTTGGGGGACTGCGGGGATGGGCAAACGGAATCGGATGGAGAGGGTGACGTTTGTGCTCAGCTGGGTCTGCGTGAGTCCGTGGTGAGCGTGCGAGACATTGCCAGGGGTTGGCGTCTTACCTTAGCGCCCAAAGCCTCGGGTAGCGCTGCCAGCGTCAGCGCCAGCGAGAGGAGCAGGAAGGCTGCTGCACGCCAGCGGCGGGCTGGCGGCCCGCAGATCCCAGCGGGGCCCCCTCTGACGGCCATGTTGCAGCTAGCTGTAGGTTTTGTGGACTCAGCCTAGATCCTCTCCTCGTGGAGACGCCTGAGATGGCAGTGTCTGCCGCCCGCCAAGCTACCGGCGTGGGCAGCCGACGGCCCCCGACTTCCAGGGGTCACTCGCCGTCGGCGCCTGTTGTGGGCGGTTGCCGAGCGGCGTCGCCCGCAGAAATGTGCCTCACGACAGCTTGCGGAAGATTGAGTCAGCTACGCCAGCAGAGAACTCTGCGAGCGCTGCGCGCTTAGGGATGGGGCGGATGAATCGATTCGTCGCCAAGTACGCTGCGCCCTCAGGCTGAATCCAGGTTGATCGCCGAGGATAGCACAGTTTCTGAGGAACAGCTGAATGATGCCACGAGTCTGCGTCCTACCCGCGCCCGCCTGAGCCGCGACAGGCCTGGCGCTGCTCTTAGCCCTTGGTCTCAACACCGAATGCGATTGCGAAGTATTTGTTTGACCGTGGAGGTGAGCTGCGCAAACCGGTAGCGCACTTCGACCGAAGTAGGCGATGGAGAAGGGCGTCTGTGCGCGTCTACGTCTGGTCTACAAGCTAGACGTTTCAAGCTGAGTATGTGAGTTCACTAGCTGCAACAAAGGCAGCTCTACTGTGGCAACCCGGTTGTTCTGGTTCGTGAGTAACGGCCCCGCATCCATGCCCGAACCAGGTCAGGGAACCGCTTCCTGAGTCAGTCCCGCGCCAGCCCCTTTCCTCCAACACGCTGCGATCGCTGACTACTTTGCTCACCAGCCGCGGCCTTTGCTCCGGGTTGGTTACGGCTGCCGAAGACACACGCTTGGCTGCACTTCCTCGCTCATTCAAACAGCCTTACACGACAAAGATACGTGCCATTCTTCAAGGGCCCACTGAGGGGGCTAGGGACCTAGCTTCCGCGAACGGCAAGCCCCAACGATATGGCCCGGCCTCGAATCACGTGCAAGACCCACATGCCCCCACGCAGACCCTCAGTCCCCCCACCGTACTCCGGCGTCGCACAACGTCAAACTTTGATACAGAGGCCATGGGTGGCCGCAACCGAACCAGACGCAATGAGTCCCATCACACGAAGATGCACCCCCCTGAACCGAACCACTGGCCTGCCCGCCCCTTGCCCCTTTACCGAGCCACACTCTGGGCTTGCCCCAGTAACCAGGTAATACGGCCAGGCAGCCCGCAGGCCCCGACCCCGGCCCCGGACGCGACAAGATACGTTCCAGTGTCCGTTCGGCTCGTGACCTGCGTGCTGCCTGGCTGCGCAAAAGCCCAGCCCCACAAAATGAGGGGGACGCTCGCCCCGTCCCCCTTAGCCCCCCTGCCGCACGTCCCTAGTAAGACGACCTCGCTTATGCCCTCCTCTCATCATTAGGGGGCCTTGTCAGTATCGCCAGCAGCAGGCTGGCGCTGGCCTCGAGCTGCAATCCGCAGCCGTGCCCGCCGCGGCAACAATCCTAAGCCGGGCCAATGCAACACCGGCCCTGCAGCGTCCAGTCACGTCCAGCTTAAGCTCCCTACGCTGTCGGGACTCTGCTCCGCTCCAAGCTTTCCTCCACATCTCGCAAGCGCCGGCAATCCGCAGAGCGCTCCTGCTGCGAGCTAGCGAAACGCCCACGAAGAGCCTCCGGCCCTCCGCCTCGCCTCCTGGCTCCCCTCTTCGGCCGCAGCCAATCACGATCGCCTCCAGCGCGCCGCCTTCAAGCTCCTCCACCCGCTCCTCCCCACTCCGCACGTGCAGCGTCGACGCCTTCGCGCCCGGCTGCCTCCGCGCCAGGCCGCTTACGCCGACTCCTCGGGGTGGCCGGGGGCGACGAAGCCGGGCATGGGGAAGCGCGAGGCCCAGGCCTCCACGCGCTTGCGGATGTCCGCCACCTTGGGGTGCCCCTCCAGGCCCTTGATGAAGTCCTGCGGAGGCCGAGGGATAGGGGTTTGGGGAGAGATGAGCTGGCACTTTGGAGGTGTGACAAGGAGGCGTTGAGTCAAGCCCCCTTGCTTGCGTCCGGACCCGATCCGATAGCTCTTCGCCCCTGCCCCTGCCGCGCTACGCGCCCGGCCCCTCACGCGGGTACCCTGAGCGCCTCAGCGCCACCCCTCGCCTCCTGTTCGTGCCCCAGCCCTTGGCGCCCCGCGGCCTTCCCGCCCTTTCCCGCCCCCCCGGAGCGCCTCCGGATGACACCTCGCGCCCAGCTCCCCACCTTGAGCGCCTTGCCGGTGGACGCCTGCACCTCCTTGCACACCTCCAGCACCTCGTGCAGGAAGCCCGCCACCTCGGTGAAGTCCTGCTCGCGCAGGCCACGGGAGGTCATGGCGGGGGTGCCTGCGTAGGGGGCGGGAGCGCGGGGGTTTGCCGGTCAGCGCAGCGCGACCATGATCCGCAGCTGGAGCAACAGGGTGCAGCCCCCTCACTGCGGTGTCCTGTAACCCGCTGGCCCGGTCTCTGTATGCTGCCAGCGCTTGCGCCTTGAGCCCCGCGGCCCCGTCCCGGCACAGTCGCCGCCCCACGCACCGATGCGCACGCCGCCGGGGTTCATGGCCGACAGGTCGCCCACAACGGCGTTCTTGTTGAGCGTGATGTGGCACAGGTCGCACGCCTTCTCCATCTGTGCGTCGTCGGGCGCAGGGCGAGGCGGATGCACACATCAGGAGGAGGGCTCCAGGAAGGCTCTCTCACCGCCTGAACCAGCCGTCCTTCCCTCATCCTGCCGCAGCCTCGATCGCACAGCCACCTCATCGATCCTGCTCAGCCGTCCCCACGTCCAAACCCCGCCCTTGCCCCAGGCCCAGAGCGACGCCGCCTCCCCACCTTGGAGCCGGTCACGCCCTCGGGGCGCAGGTCCCACAGGATGAGGTGGTTATCGGTGCCGTCCGTCACCAGCTTGTAGCCGTTCTTCAGCAGCGCGTTGGCCATGGCCCGGCAGTTGGCCACCACCTGGCCGGGAGCGAGAGGCGCGGGCATGCAGGGAAGAGACGACTTCAGCGCCGGTGAAACAATCCCACGGCGGGACTGCGCCAGAGCTGGCCTTGCGCCCCAATCCTCGCCAAGAAGATGCGCGGTGTAGGCCCGTGTCCGCCTGCTCGGCCTCGATATCTCAACGCAGATCTACCTCTGCACGCAGGTCCCCAACCTGCCCCCGCGTCATCCCCAGCCAAACCCTTGCGTCAAACCTCGCCGGACCCACCTGCTTGGAGTAGGCGGTGAACTCCTCGGAGGCCGCGTACTTGAGGGCCACCGCCAGGGCACCGATCTGGTGGTTGTGAGGCCCGCCCTGCAGGAACACGCACCCGAAAGGGTCTGCATCAGCCGACACGCCAGAGCTGACGCACCCTCCGCTCCGCACGAAGACCGCTTCAAAGGGCAACGAAGCCCCGTTGCAGCCAGTGCGCGCCCTGCTATCCTCCTGGCAGCTGCGAACCCACACCGCCTCCTACACTCTCCCGTTTCCGTCCTCCCGCCCTGAACATCGCGCCCTGCTCCCGCAGCCCCTCTTACTACCCTTGGCCCCACTCGTGACCCCCGTACCCCCCATTCCCCAAACCTAAGCTGGGCTCAGTAAGCTCCACCCCACCTGCAGCGAGGGGAACACGGCGAAGTTGATCTTGTCCTCGAAGTCGTACGAGGCCTCGCCCTCCACCTCGCCCTTGAGCAGCCGGGCGGCCGGCTTGAGGCCCTGCGGGAGCGGACGGACAAGGCTGTGAGCGCTTGCCTATGCCCAAATGGCCGGGGCACAAGCCACCAGGTGCAACCCGACTTCTGCCCCTGTGACCGGGCCAGTGCGTCCCCTGTGCCACTCTTGGCGAACGCACGAACGACGGATTCCCAGCAAGAGCCTCTTCAGGGAGCACTCAGGGAGCCTGTGCGCCCGGCCCCACGCACCCGGCGGAAGAAGATCATGCCCGCGCGTGGCCCGCGCAGGGACTTGTGCGTGGTGGTGGTCACAATGTCGGCGTACTCAAAGGGGGAGGTCAGCACCTTGGAGCACACCAGACCGCTGCGGGGATAGGTTGGGCATGCCTTCAGTCAGCGCCGAACCAGCACCGGTCACCCTGCCCGCAGCGCTCTTTCCCACCCGCCCCCTCATTCCGACCCCCCTCCCATCCCAGGCCCCACCTGATGTGTGCCCTGTCCACCGTCCAACCCTGCCAACCCGCCTCCCACCCCATACGCCACCCCCCTCCCATGTCAGGCCCCACCTGATGTGCGCCATGTCCACCATGAGCAGGGCCCCGACCTTATCCGCAATCTCGCGGAAGCGGGCATAGTCCCAGTCGCGGGGGTAGGCCGAGGCGCCGCAGATGATGATCTTGGGGCGGTACTCGATGGCCTTCTCCTCCAGGCGGTCCATGTCAACCAGGCCCGTCTGCGAGTGAGATTGGGACCAGGATCGGGATCAGGAGAGGAGGGTGGAGGCGGGTGCGGGGCTGGGACGGTGAGGGTCTCTGGCGCCGTGAATTGGGTCAGGCGTGAGGGCGGACGATAAGCTCTTGGCATCAAGAGATACAGTTCAAGCGCCCCTTCGGGGGTCCAGTGCTGCGCGCCTGTGCTGCAGCGCACCTGGATGTTCAGCTTGTAGGGCAGGGACTCGAAGAAGATCGAGGTGGCGCTGATCTTCTTGCCCTGCGTGTAGTAGCCGTGCGTCAGGTGCCCGCCGCTGGGCAGGTCCAGGCCCATGATGCGGTCGTGCGGCTGTAGGAGCGCGGTGTAGACGGCGAAGTTGGCGGGGCTGGAGGGAGACGGGGGCGGGAACAGTGAGGGACAGACAAGTTAGGGTTCGGGCCTGAAAGGCAGAGGAGGGGAGGGGAGTGCAGAGAGGGCAAGGGAGAAGGAGAGAGTCCGCCGCAGCGGCTAGAAAGCTGGAAAGGGGAGGCGCCCGTCATGACGCGAGCCGGGGCCAGCGGCGACGTGGCGCTCTGACTCCGCGCAACAGGCGTCTTGGCGCCAAGTCAACGTCGAGAGCCCCAACACGTTCAGAAGCAGTGGAAGAACCACACGAGATGTGCCAACACGACGGGGCGTCCCTGCTTCGCGGCGATGGCGCACCTGCCCGAGTAAGGCTGGACATTGACGCCCCACTCCTCGGGCGAAACGCCGAACGCCTCAAGCGCACGCTTCTTGCACAGCAGCTCAATTTTATCGATGTTCTCGTTGCCGCCATAGTACCGGGCGCCCGGCTGCCCCTCCGAGTACTTGTTGGTCAGGCAAGAGCCCAGCGCCTCCATCACCGGCTGGGAGGTGAAATTCTCCGAGGCGATGAGCTCGATGCCCTTCCTGCGAAGCGGCGGGGCAGTGGCACGCGGCTGTCAGGGGCGCGATGGCTGTGCGCGCGGCCCGTCCGGGCGGGACCAGAAGATCCCGGCTTCCAGCCATACAGACACGTTCTGTGGCAGCCCTTTCACGAGAGCGACACGAGAATCTAGGCGGCGGCGGGTACTGACCACTGTCGCGCCTTCTCATCCTCGATCAGGGCGAACACCTCTGGGTCGGCCGTGGCGAGGGGCGTGTGAGCCTCAGGGAACACCGCGTTCATCGCTGGCGTGGCGATAAGGCCGTGCTGCCCGTTGGCCTGAGCACCGTTTTGGACCATTTTGAGTTTGTTACGGTCGCAGGCGAGGTGTGGCGCGGCGTATGGAGGTGGGAGTGGGTAGCAGCTATGTGTACAAGTCCCAAGCGGGCCCGGGCTTCTATGCTCGCGTTGCATCGCTCCTCACGCAGGTTTACGGGGAAATACCAAGAGTGCCCAAGTTGCTCAGGCACTTACCCCACTGCTCACAACGCAACCCCACGACGAATAGCTACCCGTATTGCATCAGCTCGACGCTCCTTTCTCTCCTTACCAGCGCAACGTTCAAGCGAGCCCCGTCGAGCCACTGGCCTCCGCTTTATTCGCTTCCTGTCTCTTTTTGGACACGCATCAACTAGCAGGAATGCGGAGGCCGCTTTGACCCAGTAACCCTTGCGACCTCCTCGCAAATGGCTGAGCACCTGTATCGGAAGCGCATCGCGCCCACGCCCTCGCCAACCAACGTGGACGACCTGGTCAGCAAGAACGTGCTGGCGCAGGTGGGCCGGAGCGGTGGTGGTCCGGCTTTGGGTCACGTCTGGATGCCACCAGTGGGGTCCACACGCCTCCTGACCCACAGAGGTCTCTCTAGCCCACCCCAACCAACAACAACCCTTCCTCACCCCTGTCTCACTCGCTCGCTCCTTCTCCCCTTCCTGCCGCCCCGCTTGCCCCGCCCTGCCACCCTCCCGCCGTGCCGCCCACAGCTGCGACGCGACCCGCCTCCGCGGCCGCCTGCCGCGCACCACGCGCCCGGGGCCTATGACGGCGCCTCCAGGCCCTCTGCGGGCCCGGGCGGGCCCAGCAGCGCCAACAATGGCGTGGAGGGGGCAGACCTCATCGCCTCCATGGCCAAGCGCCTGGCGGCGCTGGAGAGGGACATGAAGGAGCGGGGCAAGCTGCTGGAACAGGTGGGGAGGAAGGAGGAGGGGAAGGTGGCGAGATAACGTACAGCTCTGGGGGAATTCTACGACAGCTGGGTGAAGAAGAGGGCTAGGCTGCTGGAGCAGATGGGGGCAGGAGGGTGCGATGGGACAGCCCGGGCGGGATGGGGGATCGCTTGATCAGTAGGAAACAACGAGAAAGAAAGGCAGCTTTAGTGTGGGGGGAAGGGGAAGGAGGGTGGGGAGGTGCAGGGGAAGAGGGAGGGGCAGGGGCACGCACAGGGACTGGCTTTGGGAAGCGCGGGGGGAAAGAGGAGGGAGGGGGCATTCAGAGAGGGCCAAGGGAAGGGTTAGGCTGGGGTCGAGCACAGCGGAAAGGAGGGCCGCAGGGGGAGGATGGGACGCGGGAGTGTGGTAAGGCGGTTTGAGACCCTGTCGAGCGAGTGGGATGCAGGCCAAGCTGCTGGGGCGGATGGAGGCTGCGTCGGGGGATGGGGGCAGAAGGGAAGGGAGGGAGGGCCGAGGTGGAGGGAGAGGACTGTCTGTTGCTGCGCGAGGTTGGTGGGCGGAGCGTGAGAGAGGTCAACCCAGCTGGTCAGGGATGGGAGGCAGGGGCTTCACGAGGAGGTCAGGGCAGGAAAGTGCGGCAGGTGGGGAGGGTTCAGGGCGGCGGAGGTTGCTGCTTTCTCCGCCAGAAAGAGAGCGGACGCGACGAGGCAGGAGCAAGGGACTCAGCACGTCAGTCATTGACCTCAGCATGTCGCCCCCTGCCCCCTCCTCCCCCCTTACAGGTCCAGGCGGACAATACCAGCCTTAAAGGCAAGCTGCGGGTGGCGGAGGAGGAGATCGCCAAGCGGGCCCTGGCGGCCATAGAGCCACGCGGCGGCGGCGGCGGCGAGGGCGGCGACGCCTCGGCCGTGATGCACCTGCGCTCGGAGAACTCCCGACTGAGGGCGCAGCTCAAGTACGCGTGGAAGCAGGTCGCCGAGGTGAGGGAGGGGCCCTTTTGGGGGCGGCTGGAGGGTGATGGGGTGGGGAGAGAGGGGTGTCGGGGGGAGGGGGAGGGGGCCGGAGGGTAGGGAGGTAGAGGGCGCGGGGGCCGATGGGGCTGGGGGGTGGGGCTGAAGGGTGGGGCTGGAGGGCGGGGAGGTAGGGGTGGGTGGCTAGGTACTGGGTACAGGTGCGAGCAAGGGGTTGTCGGTCCTGCGGAGGTCAGGGCGGGCCATTGAGCTCTAACCTTGACCAGCGGCAACTGCGGGGTGCAGGCCTTCAGGCCTTCTTCAGCCTCCTCCGAACGTCCGCTGTGACCATCCTGGCTTCCGCCTCCAGCCCCGCCGTCCTTACCTCCCGTGCGGGTCTTGGCTCAACACCCCCGCCTCCTGCCCGCCCTCTCCCCGCTGTCCCGCTTGCGTGTGCAGATGAAGGGCTTCCTCAACGACTACGGCCTGGTGTGGGTGGGGGAGCCGGAGGCGGAGGAGCAGTTGGCACGGCACGGCTTCGGCCCCACTGGCGCCCCCCACGTGTCCCCAGCGATGGCATCATCAGGGGCGGGGGCAGATGGGGGCCAGCCGTCGCGGCCCGTGCGGCCGTCCCGCGTCGCCGGGGGGGCGGCAGGGGCAGCGGCGGCGGGGGAGGGCGCTGGGCGAGTGGTCTCGGCCGGCGCGGGCCCGTCTCCCGCGCCGCCGCTTTCCAGCGAGGCGAGCGACGTGCTCCGGCGGAAGAGCCACTCCGGCGCAGCGGCGGGGCCGTCGTCGGCAGCGGCAGCGGGGGCAGGGGCAGGGGCAGCGGCGGCAGGGCTACACAAGCCGGCGGCCGCGGCGGAGCGAAGCCGGAGCCTGGGTCCGGCGGCGCCGGGGCTGTCTGCCGCCGCCTCGGCGGCGCTAGGGAGAGCAGGTGACGGACCAAGTGCACATGCTGCGGCCGCGGCCGCGCCGCCTCGAGAGGAGGCCAAGCGGGTTCAAGCCTTCGCAGCCCCTGCTCCAGCTCCGGCGCCGGCGCCTTCCACCTCCCAGCCCGCTCCCTCCTCCGCCCTCCCGCCCGCCAACTACGGCTCCTCGCCGGCCGCATCCTCCTCCTTATCGTCCCTCAAGCAAGGCCTGCCGTTCTCCATGCAAGCGCTAATGGAGAAAGTAGACGAACTAAACGATCTGGCGGAGGATGGCTGCGGCCACATTGTGTCGGGCGGAAACGGTCAGCACGTGCTGGCGACTCGCGATGCGGTCAACCTGGTCGTCTATCGCGACGGCCTGCAGATCCACACGCTTCCAGCCAAGCCGTTCAGCGACCCCGCAACCAACGCCGTGCTCCGCGACATCCTGGATGGCTACTTCCCTTACGTGCTCAAGCGCGACTTTCCCGACGGCGTGCCGCTTCGCGTCGTGGACCGGACGCACGAAAGCATTGAGAACAGCCCGATGCGGCGAGCCGGAGCGGCGGGCGGCGTGGGCGCGAGCGGCGCGGGCAACATCCGCAGCTTCGGCGACATCGAGGTCAACGCGGGGGCCGGCGACCCCGAGTCTCGCGACAAGTTCCTGTCGCGGCTTCCGCAGGCCGTGATTAAGAACGGCAAGGTCATCGAGATTCGGGGCGACGTCTCTCGCATGCTCGGAGGCGGCCATGGAGCGGCAGATGGCGGTCACAAGGCCGACAATGTCTCGCTCATCGCGACGCCCGTGGATGCTCTGCTGTCCACGATACAGCGCAACCACGTGGGGCCCTCGCTGCCGCCGCCGTCGCGCGAGGGCTTGGTGCCGGCGACGGAGGTGTCGACTCTGCAGGTGCGTGGGTGTTTGGGGGGGCCGGTGGGAAGGGAAGCCGGCTGGCGGCTTCAAGCGGCTGGCCGGGGTGGCGAGGGGAGCAGGCTGGCGGCTTGGCACAGCTGGCGGCAGGCGCGTTTATGACCGGTCACACCAATGGTACCTGCGTATCAGACTGGCAGTGTGTGACAGGGCACGCAGGGCTGGGGCACGGGCTGGGGCACGGGCTGGGGCACGCAGGGCTGGGGCTCTTCGCACGGCCGTCAACCGCCCCTCATCCGCCCCTCAACCACCCTCAACCACCCTCATCCACCCTCACCCACCCCGCCTCCCCCAGGTCAAGTCCATGGACGGCAAGCAGACCTACATCCTCAAGCTCAAGTACGACGACACCATCGGGGCGCTGCGGGCCTGCATCAACGCGCACCTGGCCAAGGCGGGGCAGGCGGGCTCCAAGTACGAGATCCGCTCCGCCTTCCCCGCCACGGCCTACGCCGACGAAAAGCTGACGCTGCGCAAGGCCGGGCTGGTGCCCAACGCCACGCTCTTCCTGCGGCCCATCGCATGAGCATGGGATGGGGTATAAGGATGAACAACGTGGCAAAGGTGGGGTGGAGACAGGGTGTCACAGGGCCCTGCGCTCTTCCTGCGGCCCATCGCATGAGCATGGGATGGAGTGTAGGAGGCAGGATTGTCAGAAGACGCTTCGCGCTTCGGCCCATGAGGTATGAGGATCACCGAATGTGGGCGGGGGCAGCTGGGCGCCTATCGCGTGCGGGCGGGGACGGACCTGCGAGCGCTGGAGTCTGGCCCCTCGAGGAGGGAGTCGTGTGGTCCACCGCGTTAGGATGGGACGGAGGAGGCAGGGCCTCAGATAGAGGCAGTGAGTGTGCGGGGAGTATCGCCGGGAATGAGCTGGTGGCAGGGGCGCAGGGGCCCAAGGGATGGTCAGGAGGGATGTAGAGTGAGCATGGCGCTCCGAGCAGGAGGACGCTGCAAGCGATGGCTGATATGGCTGATCGTGGCGTGACCCCTCAAGTATGCATTCAGTTCAATCCGACGCGTGATTTGGTAGGACGGTGATCTGGCAGTAGAGTTGGAAGGCGCGCAGGACTTGCAGGTTGGCGTGCCCCAGACTCCGCTCGGAGAGCGGAGCAGGGGCTACGCCTATGCGGTCACGTCGCAGGGTGCCCGTTGGTGAATCGCAAAATATTGGATAACTAGGATCGTAGGAAGTTGTAGGAAGTTGTCGTTGACGCGCTCACAGGCTCCCGCCGCCAGGCAGTGCCCCAGCGTAGAAGCAGAGTGCCGTCTAAAGCAATGGACAGGCCGCGGGAAGCCCTGGCGAGGGACGCTTAAGCTCCTGCGACTAGCCGCGCGTGCCACGCATGCTGCATTAGGCGTGTCGCCTACATGATGCGCCTCGTCGCGTGTTGCAGCGCGACGGGGTGCACGTGCCGTGCCGCAGCCCGCTCCGACCCACCGGCGACCCACCGGCCATGCACACGCAACCCAAGTTCAGGAGGGATGGGCCTGGTCCCTATGTAGAGTGAGCATGGCGCTCCGAGCAGGAGGACGCTGCAAGCGATGGCTGATATGGCTGATCGTGACATGACACCTTGAGTATGCATTTTGTGGAGTGGAGGATGCGTGATCTGGTAGGACGGTGATCTGGCAGTAGACTTGGAAGGCGCACAGGACTCGTGGGGTTCAGATTTGACCTTGTCTCTTTACATGCACAGGGCAGCGGTGGCCCCGAATCGGGATCACTCGGCGCCCCCCACCGCTACGTTTATCTTGGCGTGTGTAACGCCACAACTGACTGCTATCCAAGCTACCGTTACCTAATGTGATAAGCCGAGCCGAGCCCCACGCCCCAAGCGCCGAGCCCAGCTGTCCCCGCCCCGTTTGCGACCCCCGTTCAGCCCCGCACCCCATGAGTCGCAGGACTCCTCCCTGCCCTCCCCCAAGTTTAAGCCGCAGTTTGCGCATTCGCGCCACCGTTCTCCTCCGCCACACGACTCCACGGCAACCCAGCGTCTCCTACAGCCCAGAGCGCATTGCACGCCAGCCTCCGGTAAGCTCCGCTCGCTGACAAGCCTGCAGGCTGCAGTCCGCCGTGCTGCCAAGAGTCAACGAGCTAAGCGGCAGTTCCGCGCCTGCCTCGCCGCCTGAACCGGGCTCCCAAGCTCCCAACAACCGGGCTCCCAAGCTCCGGGCTCCCAAGCTCCCAACAACGCGGGGACTCGGAAGCTGCTGCAGAGCTCACCACCACGTCCGCTCCCAAGCTCCGCTCCCGGGTGCCACAAGTGCCGCCTCCGTGGCCCCACGCCAGCGGGATATGCCCTGCAACGCATACAAACGGGGAAGGCAAGGGCTGGGTCAAGTCAGCTAACTCTATGTATGCCAACGTCATGGGAGCTTTTGAACGCTTGCTAACTCCTCCGCAAATTACGTGACCACGCCTGTGCCCCCTTCCCCCTCCGCGCTTTCTCCCTCCAATCCACCGACCTGGCGTCAAGCTCAGCCCCAGCTACCCCAGCCCCCCAGCTACCCCTTATCCGTTCACGCCTGCGCCCTCCTCCGCCCGCCCCTCGGACACCAAACCCCGCCGAACTCTAGCCGCCCCACCTCCTGTGACCCGAACATTGCTTTCCCCCAGCCCAAGCCTCCCTAGGCACCCCGTCTTCCCCACTCATCCCCGTCCAGCTGACACCCGCCTACAGCTGGTACGCTGGTCTGCACCCACCCTCCCCCCTGCGGCCTTCACCCTTCAGTGGTCAGCTCTTTTATGGCCTCCGCCTCCCTCCGCCCCGCCCCCGAATGAAGAACTACCCATCCGAGGCCTCCGGCCTTAAGTGGTGAGCTCTTACGTCACCTATTACCGCTGGCCTCCGGAAAACTACGAGAAGCCCCCCCCCCGTCCTGAACCCACCTCGAAGCTTAGGTGGTGAGCTTCTCCATGGCCTCCGCCTCGTGCTGCAGGCGCATGAGGTACTTCTGCTCCCGGAAGTTGATCCACTGGTACTCGCCCTGCTCCACCAGCTTTGACCGCCACGCCTCCACGTCGCGCCACGCCGAGCCTGACTCCAGCGCCTCGCGCCGGAACATGGCCGCCAGGTTGTGGTAGTGGTTCGCCACGTCGTCCAGCACGCGGTCGCGCTGTTTGCGTGTGGAGGGAAAGGCGGGATGGGGGGACAGCGGTGAGGGGCAGCGGGGCAGCGGAGCGGGAGTATCAGCAGCGGCGCTGAAGCGGCAGGGGTAGCCAGCGGCGGCACTCCCCAAGGCTGGGGGTCGGAGGAGGTGGGGCGCTGGCGGCAAGGGATGGGGACGCGTGCGCACCACACCCGGCTAGCCCGGCGGTGTTGTGACCCGCATGCGGAAGTGCATGTGCAAGCCCTGCCGGCAGCTGTTGCGCGGGAGCAGTCGCCGCGTGAAGGGTACCGAGGGTCCACACGACCGCAGCACGACTGCCGCGCCAGCGCGTGTCCGTTGCGTGGCGCCTCTCCCCGCCCCCCCCCCCCCCGCCTTAGCAGCACATGCTCCCGGCCAGGGCTTTGCTGAGCCAGCCTCTCGCGTTTGCTATCAGCAGGAGCGTGCCGCTCGCCATCCTGCCCCCCCCCTTGGTCCCGGGCCCTCCTTCGAGCCAGGCGACCTCACCTCGTGGTCCGTCAGCTTGCGGATGAACTTAGCGGGGTTCCCGCCCCACAGCTCGCCCGAGGGGATGCGCCGAGCGGGCGGCACCACCGAGTTGGGCGCGAGGATGGACTCCGACTCCATGACCGCGCCCTCGCACAGCACCGACCGCGCTCCGATGATGCATTTGGACTCAACGCGGCAGGAGCGCAGCACGGCGTAGGGCTCAATGGTCACCTTGTCGCCAATCAGCGTGGCCGCGTTCAGCCCGGTGGGGACAGCCCTGCGTGCAGGACCCATGCAGGCTCGGCAGGGGCCCACGCTTTGATCAAGGGAGGCAGCTTACCTGGCCGCGTGGATGACAGCGCGGTCCAGCACCGCCGACCGGTTCCCCAAGCGGATTTTGTTCAGGTCGCCACGCAGCACAGCGCCGAAGAAGATGGAGGCCTGCGTTCAGAAGCAGGTGTCATGCGCATGCTGCGCGACCCCCCAGGCACTAAGGAAAGAGGGCGTGCCGCCCTTCGGGAACGCATTTCGCCCTCACCCCGCCATAGATATCCACGTCGCCGCACACAACCGCGTTGGGGGCCACGAATACGTCCACAGGGTAGTAGGGCTCCTTCTCCAGCAGCGAAAACATGTTTCGTTGCCTGTTATACCATTCGTCCTCTATCGCGACCTGCTTGACGCTGGGCCCGTTGGGTGCGTTGAAGAAGTTGATGCTGCGAACGGCAGCGGCCTGCAGCGCGGCGCCCTCGCATAGCTGGGCCCGCAGAGCGGGGAGGAGCTTGGTGACCCGCTGCATCTTCTGCAAGCCCGTGCGTCCGGGCGCCTAGAAGTGCGGGGGAAAGCAGCCGCGACACGTGCGGCCCTAGCTAAGAACGGCTATGCAGAGTTTGGGCCGCGTGCGCGTGCACCGTGCACTCTTCCCGGGGACCGTACGGGCGTGCCGCATGCCCGAAACCCTGGCCCTCGCAGCGCGCCCTTGCTCGCCTGAGACTTCCCCCGAGTCAGCACATCCACTGTGCTCTGAACGCACATGCAATGACGATTGCCCGGGCTTTGGCCCGCCAGCACTGGCCTCCCCCCCCCGTCTCACAATCCTGCGAAACATCCGGGCGCGCCTCATCCCTGTGGGGGGCCCTGCGAGGGCCTGCTCGCCTGAGACTTGCCCCGAGAGCAACAGCATGCCTACTGTGCTCTGAAACATGGGCGAGGCAAGACGCCCAGGCGTTGGCCCGTGAGCCCCGGCCTCCGCCACCATTCGCCGAAACATCCCTGCGCGGCCTTGGGCACCCCCGTCCTACACGGCTTGAGCATCCTGCAGAACATTCCGGCGCACCCCTATGTCCCGGGAACCCTCGGCAAGAATGCCTCACACCCTCGCCCACACCCTCGCCCACACCTCGCCCTCGCCCCGCTCCGCACCTCGATACAATCACCGGTTCTCGGGTACGAGGCAGAACCCGGCCGTCTCCTGTCCTGGCTCCTGGGGAAGGCGCGTTGGGTGGCCTGTCACGTGACTGCTCTGCCAGCGGCACCGCAGAGCTGTTGTGGCCCTCCGCCAGCTCCTCACTAAATGTAAGCAAGCGGGGTAAGCAAGGGAGGTTGAAGATGCTATGCCAGGGTAGCGCAGGGGCGCTGAGTCCAGGGGGCTGTGCCCTGTGCCAACCCGCGCCAGTGCGACAACGGAGAGAGGCGTCGACACAACGTGCCGTGCGGAGGACAAACGAGTAGACTTCAGGGCGGAGGTGCTCGGTTGTCTGCAGGGGCGGGATCGAAGCCTCACCCAGCTCAGGCATGGGGGGCCCACGGGGCTCGGCCCTTATCCTGCCTTCGGGCACCCATCCTTGTCGGGGTTGGCGACGGTGGTGGTGGGCTGAAGACGTAAGGGCCGAGCTGCAATGCTTACGAGGGTCGAGGGTCGGAGGGTGCGTTGCTAAGCGAGTCATCCAGCTGCTAAGGGCTCAAGGCCTTCCATCCTCAGCCTCTGCTCTCTCGGTTGACGGGGCACACAGCCAGGGGATCTGCCTGGACTGTGTCTGGTTCTCAGGGTAGCTCTGGGGCTCAAGGGAGTGTTGTTCCGCGGGAGGGGGGGGTCGAGGAATCGGTTGGCTTCTGGAGAAGCCGCGTAAGGATCCTCAAGGCGGAGTGCCACGACCCACGAGGCGGCGCACAAGGCTCATAGAGCGGCGCAGACGCAAGGGCAAGCTTGATACCGCAGCCAGCTGCTGGCACCTGGGACCTGGCACTGCTGGCAGCCCCCGCTTGCGGGTGAAGGAGGGGACACGTGTGAGGGCTTTGGCGGGCCTGCTGCAAGGAAGGCTGTTGGGCAGTCTCCTAGGGGCTATTATAGACAACGGGGCGTAGTGCCGCGGTGACTGGCGTCGCACTATGTTGCGGCCTAGGCGGCGGCGGAAGCGGTGGCCGCGGCGGAGGCGGGGGTGGAAGCGGCGGCAGCAGCGGCGGCGGCAGAATCGGAAGCGGAGGCGGAAGCGTCAGCGGCGGAGGGGGCGGAGGCGGTGGCGGAGGGGGCGGCGGAGGCGGCGGTAGGGGTAGAGTCGGGGAGTCTCCGGGAGGACGGGGGCGGGGGCGGGTTGGGCATTAGGTGCATGGTGCACGTCGCCGGAGAACGGTTCTTGCATACATGTCGCAGACCTGAAACTGAGCTCAGGCATAGCTGCAATAGCAACTCGACTCCCAGGTTTCGCCTGCAGACCCGGCCGAGACCCGACGTGCACCATCAAGCCATCGTGCCCCCCCCCCATAGAAGACCTAGCGAGTCTGCCGTGATCACTGAACTTAGTCGACATGCTAGCAGCAAGGGGCGCGGTTGCGCTGTTGCGCGGCAGCGCGGCGCAGCGTGTCGGCGAGCAGTCCGCATGTGCGCTGCTAGGGCTAGCATCCACGCGTGCTTTCTCAGCGCAGCCTCAACCCAGCGCTAGTGGAAAGAGCGAGGACGCGACCATCAGCATCGGCAATCCCAAAGTGCAGAAGCTGGCGGAGGAGATTATGGGGCTCACAGTTCTCGAGTGCAGCTGGCTCTCGGAGATCCTGCGAAAGAAGCTGGGAGTGCAGCAACCCGCGTTCGGCGCCATGCCGTTCGCGATGCCCGCTGGCCCTGCTGCTGCCGCGCCTGCGGCAGCCCCGGCCGCGGAGAAGAAGGAGGAGCCGAAGAAGGAGCAGACGGAGTTTGAGGTTAAGCTGGAGGCGTTCTCCGCGGAGGGGAAAATTAAGGTCATCAAGGAGATTCGTGCCCTCACGAACCTGGGCCTGAAGGAGGCCAAGGAGCTGGTGGGTGCAACGCTGGGTTGGCGGGGGAGGTTGAAACTCGCGCGTACCGGGGGAAGGGGAGGAGGGGTGAGGGGCTGCTATCGCCTGGGCCTGGTATTTGAATGGGGCTCCCCACGGGGCTCCCCGAGGAGGGCTAGTGCCAAATGGCCTGGGCCACCCGGGGCTGGCAGGAGCCTATCATGCGGTGGCGGGGATCCCGAACTCTGCGCTAGGGGCTGAAGTCCGCGGCGAAAGCTCTGCCTCAGATCGGGGCTTGCAGACTAAACCACCAGCATGTGTTCCGTGGCCTTGCAGGTGGAGAAGGCGCCGGTGGTGATCAAGGGAGGCGTGTCGAAGGCGGACGCGGAGGCCATCAAGAAGCAGCTAGAAGCGGGTAGGCAAAGCGTTGGCTGGCTAGGGTTGCATGCGAAATGAGCACACTGCGTTTGCTGCTGCCAGGGTCAGGGCGCGAGTGAGGCGCGACTGTGCCGCCAACTGACTTCCCACCCGTGCCTGTCCTACCCCGTGCAGCTGGCGGCAAGGTTTCTTTCGCATAGGCCAGCTTCTCGCGCGTGTCCCTTCTTCATCAAACAATCCTTCTGTTACGGACTGGGGTCGCTGCGAGCTTGCAGTCTCGGAGCTAACATGGAGGAGCCCTGGCGGCGCGCGGCCACGGACCTTGCTGGGTGCTGCAGCATGGCTTCGGGGCGAGGCTGCTTGCGGCCAGGGCCAGGCTTATGGGGTTGACGGTATGGGTAGGCGTGAGGCTCCACTTAACCGTGCACACTATGCGCTCTACAGCCCCACGCCCGGTTGGGCAGCCAAGGCAGAGCTAGTGGCGGCGGCATGCGAGCCACAGGAGGGAGACGCAAGTCGGATGGAGGCCGGAGCGGAGTGGAAATTGGACCAATGGGTTTGGATGGGGTTGGGATTGCAAGGCGGGGGCTGCAGGGCTGCGTTATGGGACGTGGTCATGGTGGATGTCGTGGGCATTTTGCCCGGTTGCTATGCAGGGAAGGGCGCGGGGGCTGGTTGCAGCCAAGCCCAGTGAAATTCAGATATCAGCCGGCGAAGTGCAGCCCGCCTTTCCACTTCTGCCGAGGGCCCAAATATGCAGGGGCCTTCGCACGCTGGCCAATGGAAGATAGCGGGCCCCGGCCCCTGCGGCCCTACCTTCCTGCGCAGTTCGACGCAGTTGCGCCCGTCACGTACATCGCCCAATGACTGGTATGTATCTGCGCAAGGGGCGCTGTGGCGAAGTGCCGAAGAAGATGCGGCGGGTCCCATCAGGCGGCATTGCGCGAGGCTGCTTTCACGCAACCACGACCACTCCTTCCACCTAAGCTCGGAACAAAGAGCGCCATGGAACACTACAAACTCCACAACCGCTTGCTCCCCGCTTCTTAGCAAGATCCTCGCCGGTCGTCGCCCAATAGCAGCAAACGCAACAAGGGTGTCCTGTAAAGCTATAAAGGAGCCCGCGAGACTTTTCACTCTGGTCGCCGCGGCGCAGAGGTTGTTTGACGCGTTCGAGGCAAGCCATCGATCGGAGCCGTCGATCCAAGCCGACGGTGCGTGCCTGCGTTCCGCAAGCATCAAACTGCGGGTGAGGGGTACATTTGAAGGTCAAAGTGCTCGGTTGCAAGTGGGCTGCACCGCTGGCCGCTGGCTGACGCTGTCATGGACGCGACCTGACCGAAGCACATCTTCTCCTTCGCCGGGCGCTTGGGCAGCCCGGCCCCTCTGACTGTCACTCCTTCTCCTGCAGATCGAGCCGGCCAAGTCCGTCCCTGGTCAAGTAGTCATGGCGGAGTTGGGGGCTGGCGCAGGTGAAGTGCCGTCCAGCCGTTGCACCAGCATGCTCAACGCTAATCGGCCTAAACCATTCACCTTAATCCCCTGTGCCTGCCTCGCGCCCTCCTGCAATTGGCAACAGGAGGTGACAGAAGGCAACAGCCGGGGCCTGCAGGCGACGTCGTGGAGGTAGGTCGGGTCCTGTCGGCGGGCTTCGCTAGGATGGTGCTACAGGTGCTATGATGCTTGCATCACCTGACTTAATGGCTCTGGGTCCTTGTCTCCTTGGCACTGGTGCAGGCCACCGCTTCGGCATCCGCCAGCCAAGGGCGCAACACGGGTCTGCCCAATGGCACCGGCGGCGATGAGCTTGGCGGAGGCGCCGCTGGCGGGGGCGCAGCCCCTGCTGTCGCCGCCGCGGCCCCTGACATGGCTGCCGCTGGCACTGATAAAGACGTGCGGTGCTGGAGACAAGTAAACCTGTCCCTGGTCGATGAGGGGGATTTCCAAACCACTGTATCCATGATCGATCCCGGAGGCGTGATGCACGACATGTGGCGTCTGCTGACCTTGGGTGAAGAAGTGACGGCGGACTTCCACTTCTGCACTGGCGCCGAGCCACAGCCCCCGGTGAGGCGGGGGAAGGGATATGCTACACAGGCCCAGAACTCGAGACGGCATGAAGACGATAGGCAATGGATCTAGGTCTAGGATCAGATGGTAGCCTAAGCTGAACCCGCATTCCCCCTCTCCGCAGGTCAAAGTCGTGGCGACGCGAGTCAAGGCCGTAAGGCGGAGGATTTTGCGGATCCAGCCATTCCCAGACCACGACAAACTCGCTGCTGGCGACTGGCTGTATTTCGTTAAGATCCCGGCGAAAGGCTCTTCTGCTCACGCCTTCGAGGTGCACATCCACAAGGCCACCCGGGACCCGCAAGGCGACCCGGCGGGGCCCGTGGAGGACCGAGGCCTCACCTTGCCGGGCGGTGAGGGGCACGGCCCGCAGCGGGGCGGCAACAACAACGGCGGTGGCTGCGGCGGCAGCGGACGGGGCCGGGGAGGTCGCGGTGGCGTAGGCAGCCGGCCTGGACCTAGCACAGCGGGTAACGCTGGCGGGCAGTACGGCAACCACGGCGCGGCCGCCGCCGTCGCTTCAGGGCCGGTGGCAGGCGGCGAGGGCGAGGGCCATGTGGAGATGGCTGCTGAGGGCACTCCGGACTCGCTGCAGCGCCTGGCGAAGCGGCAAGCGCTCGAGAAGATTGCAGCACATGCAGTCTGGGATCAGCAGGCGCAGGCGGATGATGACGCCATCAGCCAGGATCAGTCAACGCTCGACCCGTCCTTCGCTCCTAGCCCCAGCCCCAAGCAGAAGCCGCCAGGTGCATCGCCGCGGGGTCGCCGCGCAGCGCGGGCGGCGAGGCCGGCAGCCGCCCGGCCAACGCCTGGATCGGGCGGCGGCGGGCGCCCCCCACACGGCAGCGGTGCCGGTGCGGGCGGCAGCGGCAGCCCCAAAGCCGCTGGGCCGCTGCGGCACGGGGCGGCTGCTCCCGCCGCCCCGGCAGGGCCGTTCCCGGGACCGGCTTTCCACGTCAACCAGCCGCGGCCGACTGCTAGCTTGACGTCTTCGTCTCGCTGCGCCGCCAGCGCCCTGATGAGGCTCGGGCAGGACCGCGCCGAAGCCCGCGACCACGAGAGCAGCTTAGGCAGCCCCGACAGCGGCAATCGCGTCCGCGGCGGCGGCATCAACCAGGCGCGCGGCAGCGTTGGAGGACCCGGCAGCCCCGGCGGCGGCGGCGGAGGTCCTGGCGCCGCCGGCGCAGGCGCCGGCTCTGCGTTGCAGATGAAGCTGGAGCCAGCGGCGGAGCCGGCCTGTGCAACGGCCCAGCAGCAGGGGTCCCCGGCAGGGGCGGGGGCAGTGACAGCGGATGAGGTGGCAGTGGAGGCTGTAGCGGAGGCGTCAGCGGCGGCGGAAGTCGGGGCCATGGCGCCGCCGCCACCTCGCATTCAGGCGGCGCAGCCTGCGCCCGCCGCGGCCGCGGCCGCGGCGAGAACGCTCGCAGGGGCCGCCCCGCCACCCAACCCCAGGAGGGAGGCCGACATCGACGTTGGCAGACCGGTCGTCGTGCTCCAGGGGGCGCAGGCAGTTGCGCAGCCGCCATCTTGCATGGCGTCCCCAGGCCCCGGGCTACCCGCCATTCCAATCCGGCAGTACGCGGGCGGCGACGGGGTGCCTCCAGCTCCAGCCCCGCCCCAGGCCCCGCCCCAGGCCCCGCCCCAGGCCCAGGCCCAGGCTCAGGCCCAGGCCCAGGCCCCAGGCGTGGCTTGCGTTAAGGCGGAACCGCTGGAGGATCCGCAGTCCCCCCGGTGGTTGCCGCGCAGGGAGGCTCAGCCGGCGGAGGAGGCGGCGGCGGCGGCGGAGGCGGCAGAGGAGGAGGAGGAGGAGGCAGAAGAGGAGGAGGAGGAGGAGGAGGAGGAGGAGGTGGCAGAGGAGGAGGTAGAGGAGGAGGAGGAGGAGGCAGAGGAGGCGGACGAGGAGGAAGAGGAGCACGCAGGAGGAGGAGCGAGCCCGGTGCGGGCGCCGGTGGCACCCGCAGCGGGCGGCGGGGGTGGCAGCGGGGTCGGAGGGGCTGCCGCGGCGGGTCTCCTCGTCGATGCACGGACGCTCGCGGCGCTCGGCCGCACCAGCCTCGCTGCTGCTCCAGTGCGGGCCGTGGGGGCGGCTTCTCCCTCAGCCATGCAGCAGCCGCAGGCTCCACGGGAGGGGCTCCACGCGCCACCGTCTGGCGGGGAGCGCAGCGGAGACGGTGCCGCTGGCGCCGCCGCTGCGCCACCGCTGGTAGCGGGTGGCGGGGCGGCAGCGGCGGCCGCCGGCGCCGCGGCGGGAGAGGCAGGCGGCGGTGGCGGCATCTCTGCGGGGGCCGTGGCGGCGGCAGCCGGAGCTGCCCCTGAGCAGGGGCGGCAGAAGCGGCCCCCTGAGGTCGCCACAGAGGGGACTCAGGGTGCCTCGGTCCTCGAGCCGCCGCGGGCGAAGCGGCAAGCCCGTGAGGGCGGAGCCACGTCGGTGCCAGAGCAACCGCCGGGAGCCTCGGCCCTGCAGCAGTTGCTGGCGGCGGCGGTGGCGGCGGCGGCGGCCACGCCCGGCATCCCAGGGGCGGCGGAGGCCCAGGCAGCGTTTGCTAACACGGCAGCGCAGGCGGCGGTGCCGGCGGCAGCGCCGGTGGCCCCTGAGGCGTCGGTGCAGGAAGCTGTGGCGCAGGTGGCGGCGGCGACGGAGGCCGCAGCGGCGGAGGCGGCGGCCGCGGCGGCGATGGAAGATGAGGTGGAGGAGGAGGCGCCCCCCTCCGCCGCTCACGCGGCGGCGCAGGCGGCGGCGCCGGGTGTCGCTGCGGCGGCGGCGGCGGCGGCGCAGCCCGCTGTCGCTGGAGCGGCGGTGATGCAGCCTCCGCCTCCGGGAACGCAGTTCGCTGTCGCTGGGGGGGTTGCGGCGCCTCCGCTGTACACAGCGAAGGCAAGCCCTGGGGTCCTGAGTCATTCCCTGCTGCTGTCGGCTATCTAGCGGGCGGTGGTGCTTGCAGCTTGGGCTTTGCAGACTAAGATGTTGCCCTTGCCTGTCCCCTCCCCTGCCACAGAGGCGCCTGTCGCCAGACGGCTCGCTGTTGACTGTATTGGTGACTGCCGCGCCCAACGTGGTGATCTCAGGCTTCTCTCAGACCGTCGCGTACTATGACGGTCCGCCTTATCACGAGGTTAGTTTGCGCTTGACCGCTGTGAGAAGCACCCGCCAGCAGGCCCTGTGTCCCCTTGCCATGTCACGCCAATTGCTGCCATCCCCCGGGTAGCAGGCGACTGGTTTATAAGGCCGTGCCCTCGCGCACTCCTTTGCCTTGCACTCCCTGCTTTCAGCCGTGTCACGCCGCCTTGCCGCCGCCCTTGGCAGGACAAGCTGGACGGTGACGAGTACACGGCCACGGTGTTCGTGCGGCAGGGCACAACGGTCTGCGTGAGGTCTGCGTGAGGCATGACGGCGGCGGCGTTGCGCGCCTCCATGCGCCTGCGACTCTGCGTCTCGGCATGCAAGCGCCCCCGCAAGTGCCTCCGCAAGTGCAATCCGAGCTCCTGAGCAGGGAGGCGTGAGGCGGCTTTCTCAGCAGTGTGTGTCTGTGTGGAGCGGGCGAGCGGCCCCGTGCAGCGAGGCATGCCGTGTCCGCTGGCCTGCCCTTGCACCCACTGCTCCGCGGTGTGTGGGGACGTGAGCCCGTGATGTTCGCGGGCTACGACTCCCACGCGTCTGCGTGTACGCCAACTGACCAAGGGCGGCGCTGGTGCCGGGGCGGGTGCGCTGACGGGTTGCGCTGTTGGAGAGCGGCTGTGTCGAATGCCAGCAGGCAAGGTGGCGGCGGGAGGTGGCAGCCGTAAACGAGTAAAACGACGTGTCGGCTGTGGATAATGCGTACAAATGGGAGAACGGGACTGACATGTCTGACAAATGTGACAATGCAGATGACGATGTTGTTCAATCGGATCCGCCATGAAGGGTGTGGGATTGACAATGCAATGTAACAGGGCCACGCTGTACAGCGTGTACGTGTATGCCCCCGACCCAGCTCTGCGCAACTCCCTAAGCGCCCGTCAGCCGCTAAGTGCCCGCTAATTTGCCTGAAGAACCCGTGTTGTCAAAACGAGAGGCCCGAGGGAGCCTGGGGATTGGCGGCGAGCGGACCGCGGGGGGCAGGTCTGCAGCTGCCCGTGTAGACCGGCATTGCATCTAAGGCCTGGTAGCATGCAGCATTGGCATTTAACGGTGACGGAGCCTGGTGGCAGGACTCTTCTAGTCTTGTTGGCAGCGCATTCAGTTGATCAGCGCATTGAAAGGGGCTGCACAGCCAGTTGTCAAGCGCCGCAAGATGGCATGGTCACGGGGAGGACTGGGGCGGGGTAGCTGTGCTGTTTGAGGGGAGGCTCGCTGCTGCTTTGCTACCGCTGAGCTTTCCTGTCACTCGCGGGCTGGTTGGTCAATGGCTGACGGAGAGGGACGGAGGCTCATGGCGGTCTGGGGGGATGCCAGCGGTGGCCCGCCCAGAGGGGTACACTCAAGACTGTGACTTAGGTGGCTTGGATCTCGCTGCGGCATGTCCTGGCTGGCGGGCTTCCTGACCTCAGCTGCCCTGCGGAGGGTCCCTCAGTATGGGCAAGTCTGCTGCCATCTCAGCCGTGCGCCGTTCGATGATGAGCGGGCAGAGTGGACAACGTGATAACCCCCTCGTTACTTGGATCAGTGTCAGAGTCGCCTGCCTGCAGTAAAAGCCCTGGCCTCCAGAGTCCCCACGCCCCAGCAAGCCACCCGCAACCCGCATTGCTCACTCGGAAACCTTAAGCACCCATAGGGACAACGTCCCGCAACTGCCACACCATTGTAAAAGAAAGCTTCGCGCGTGCTTAAGCATACGCAAAACGCCCCAGAAAGATTGGAGCGGCACAATCAAGTAGGCCCACGCACGGCATCACTCATGAAGGCCGGACACGGTACGAGCCACGCCGCTGTAAAAGACCAGTCACGTACGTGAAGAGTAAAGGATAACCGCCGTAGACAATCCCCGATAAGCCACGGGGTGCGAGCCGTAGCCACAGGACGGCCGGGAAGACGCCCCCAAAGGCGGCCTCACGAGAGTATACGCGAGTCAGACATAGCACACAGCACAGCACGCCACGCAGGCTAAAAGCAGCGCCCCGCCTTGTACGAATGTGCGTACCCGGCGTCAGGCTTTAGGTGAGCAGGAAAAGCTCTCGACCCCTTCCTGAAAGCAAAACAATTCGTCGGGCGCACGGCAGCCGATTAGGATGCCGCCAACGCCGATACACAGCCGCGCTTAACGAGGGTCCCCGCTTGCAAAACTGTGGCACTGGGCGAAACACGCGCCTGACCTTCTCTGCAATCACTAGGCGCAGCGTGGGCGCACAAGTTCCTGAGACCCGCGACCCATGACTCTAGCCCCACTCCATCACGAGCACATGATGACGCAATCTCCGCATCCCAGCCGCGTGCGCACGTACCATGAATGCAACCTCATCCCCGCCCGCCCGCCACGCATACCCTGGCGCTCGCTCACGGGTCACAACCGACGACTGCACGACCCATCTATGGGCCAACGGCCCTCAATGCAGAGGGCTCACAAGAGAGGCCGAGGCCGGCTTATATGTAGCAGCGCTGCGCACCCCGAACAGACTCGGCTCCCGACAAACCACCCCTACAAACGCTGCTGCTGCACCTGTTCCTCAGTCTTTAGCGAAGAGTTTTGACGGCGATTTGCGCCAAAGCTATGAAGCCCCCGGCTTGGCCCAAATCTCCTGGAGCAAGAGCAGGTCGGGCTTGGCGTTGGGCCCGCCGTTGGGCGCGCTCCGCGACAGGGCCCCGTTCTCGGAAGCGGCGCCGCCGTTGGACTGCCCCTGCTCCCCGTACGACTGGGCGTCGTAGCCCTGGTTGCTCTCGCGGCCCGGGATGGGCTGCGGCGCCGCAGCGCTCGGCATCGAGCCCCCGCTGCTCATCGACATGGCCCCCGGCCCCCCCTGCATCATGGGGCCGCCGTTGCCCGCAGCCGCTGCTGCCGCCATCATGCGCGCGTTCTGGGGCGGAGAAGGGGCCGGCAGAAGAGAGAAGGCACAATCAACAGTCAGCAGAGAGAACAGAGAAACCGACAGTCCAGAAGGGTAGGAGTAGCAGATAGGAAGAGCATGGGGGCAGCGGGAAGCGGGGATTCTGCGTGCAGATGCTCTCACCTGGCTCTGCGCCTGCGCCTTGGCCGCGGCCGCCAGCGTCTCCGCCAGCAGCTGCGGGTTGTCCTGCATGCCGCCGGCCAGCAGCGCGGCAAACTCGGGCGGCACCACGCCCTGCGTCGGCGCCAGGGGCGGCCGGCCGCGCATGGCAGGGGCGCCTGCAAGGGGCCATCAAGAGAGCACCGCACAAGCCGTCAGCCACGCGCGCGATGAAGTGTGCTCCCAGAAAGAGGAGTTAACACAACCCTGCCCAACGCAGCCGGAGCCCGAGGGGCCTGCTCACCGTCGGGGCCGCCGCCGCCGCTGAACTGTCCCATGCCGGGCGGCTTGACGTACATGCCGCCGGGTCCCATGAGGCCCTCGGGGCCCGGGCCGCCGTGCATGCCCATGCCATGCTGCATGTGCATGTGCCCGAAGGCCTGCATGTTGGCCGCCACGGCCGCCATGCGATGCTGTACCGCCAGGTTGCTCATCATGGCGTGCTGCGCCATGGCCAGGGCCTTGGGGTTGGGCGGCATGCCGTGCCAGCCCGACGGCGGCGGTTGGTCGTTGACCGTTAGCGTGTCGTTGGCGGCCTCGCCGGTGAGGCTAGCCGATCGCCGGCGCCTGCTGAGACGGTTAGGTAAACGGGGCACGAAGGGATAAGTATGCAGCTCGGGGAACACCACCACGGCCACCGCGGCGACCACCAAACCGTTCTGGCCAAGGTAAAATTGCAGCCCGCCAAGCCGACTCACCCCTCGGCAACCGCCGCCGCCGCGGCCTCCGCCACCGCCGCGAAGCCGTTGGGCTGCATGGCCGCCTGCGCCGCCAGCATCTGGCTCATGGCGCCGCGGCCGGCGGCCGCGAGCACGTGGTTGAATGTGGCCTGGTCAGCGCTCATGGCCGTAGCCAGGCGCTGGGACGGCATGCCGGGCATTCCGTGCATGAAGCCGGGGCCGCCCATGGGCATGCCGGGCAGGGGCCCCGAGCCGGGCGCCATCTCGCTGCCGGGCGCCTGACCCGCCATCGGGGCGCCGTCCGACATGGCACCGCCCAGGAAGCCCGGCGCCGCTAGGAAGGCGATGTTGTGCGAGTACTTGCACGTGCTGCCGCGGTTGCAGCGGCCCCTGCGACGTTTGGCAAGGGCGTGGCTGGAGTCAGGCACAGCGTGGCGGGGATGCTGGGAGGGACCTTGGGTGGTCCCAACTTGCAAGAGCCCCTTGGATGTTGACAGTCGCAACAGCCCCAGCAGCTCACCGGAGGTAGTCGTAGCAGACCTCTCCCGCCTTGGGCTGCGCGCTCCCGCCGCGCGCCATGCGCGCGATGAGGCTGAGGTCGTGGCTGTACCGGCACTCCGCCCCACGCTGGCACACGCCTTTGACGAAGTCGTAACAGATGGCGTTGGGCTTGGCGCCCTTATTCTCCTTGGCTCCATTGTTGTACGCCTTCGGGGACGTAGGAAACGGGTGGGGCGATGCGGAGTTATTTGATTGTAGTGGGGGCAGAACAGGTAGGTGTGGGGGGCGCGGGGAGGTCGGGCGAGGTGTGCTTGTGCCCCACCCACACGCCCCCGACCTGTTCTCGCCCCACGAGGCGCTCGTTTCGCTGCTCTTCGCTTGCCTCTCTACTTCGCTACGCGCGAATTCTCACGGTCTCGCCAGAAAATGGGCAAGCAGCGCCGCCGCGCGCCCAAGGGCGCGCCCGCGACCCGCAGCGCGCCCAAGCGCCAGCGCGCGCAGCCGCAGCCATTTGCGCCCGCAACGCAGCCGCTGGCCGACCAGACGCCCGCGGGCAAGCGCGCAAGACGGGTTTCGAGAGAGAAACCGTGCGGGGCAACTCGGTTTTTCTCTGTGCGTGCCGACCCACATCGCGGCACTTCACCCCGATTCAGCCGTCCAGCTGCTATTGTGGTATCCTGCTTCTCCTCGTCAGCACACTGCAGTCGCCATGGGAAAGCCCCGGCGCCGCTGCAACAGCAGCACCGCCAGGAAAAACCCAAGCCCGCAGCCAACCTTGACCTAAGCCCAAGCCCCAAGCGCCAGTGCACAGCCGCGGCCGCTCGCGCCCAGCAGCAAGCTCCCGCCTGTAACTCCAGGACGGGGACTCAGCGCCTCCCTCCATGTGCCGCACCTGGCATTGCTGGGCGATGTTTGAGAGGTCGTGGCTGAAGCGGCACAGCAGGCCCCGGTGGCACTGGTTCCGCAGGTAGTCAAAGCAGATGCCCTTCTCCTTGCTGTTGAAGTGCACTATCGTCGCCAGATCTGCGCGGACAGGTGCATGCATGCCCAGGGTTACGCCGGGAATGCGTGGGGAAACAGACGAAAGGGCGGCCGCGGGCACCTGCCGCACTCAGAGGCACAACGGCGGAACCCTCGGCGGCGCGGGAAAGCCCGGCTGTCTGTGCGCCCCCCCCTCACCGTGCGAGTATTTGCACTTGTCCCCGCGCGAGCAAACACCCTTCGTAAAGTCGAAGCAGATTTGGGCCTTGCCCTCCTGGGAGCCGACGCTGGTGCGAGCCGCATCGCTGGTGCGGGTCCCGGGGAACGAGTCGAGCAGCGAACCGCCCTCAAGCTGGCAGTTTAGGTTATCGGCTCCTGAGCTGGACTCCGATGAGCTGTACTGGGTTGTTGCCTCGGCCGAGCTCAGCAGCTCTCCTTGCTGCTTGAGCGCCGCATGTTCCGCCGGCCCGAGGTTAGCCTACATGGAGAAGGGTCGACAGGTTTCAGATAGACCGACAGGCACCAAGCCCCAGGCACTTGACGCGTCGGGAGACGAGCGGGGAAAGTCAGCCCGCATTCAAACTTGCGCGCGGCGAGGCTTTGAACCCCAGGGCCCCTGTTCCAGTTGACCCCGCTCGCATGGTCGTAGGCGAGCGGATGGACGTGGCCAGCAAGCGGCGTTCACCCCTATCGCGCTCGGTCTCCCAAGGGCTCCGCCATGCGCACAGGCGCGCGCGGTCAAAATGCAAGCAGGCCCGAGCGATCACCCCGGACGTGATGTGTTAGAGCCCTCACCTCTTGGAAATGCTGCGTGAGCTGCGCCAACGCCGCGGGGGCCGCGAAGTCCATGGTTCGCCGGGGGCGCGATATCGCGGCGGCGGGAGCCGTGTGTCCAGGTCACCTAGCCTTGCGTAATGCGCGTGGCACAATGAGCTAGGACTCAAGGCTGAGGGGCTCAAGGGTCATCTGGCCTTGAGGCGCTTGAAATGGAAGGCAAATGCAGACGACACACACCAGCGCGACTAGGTTGAAGATGCAGGCGACAGCCCTATGTGTGAGCCTTTGCTGCTGGGGGTCTAAGCGGCGACAAGGCGCGCCTAGAGTGCCGGGATGTGGTCACTCGGCGTACGGCTCTCTGGGTACGGTCGTGTTGCCCTTGAGCACCCGGCGCTTCATACGTACTTGCAGGCAAAGGCCACATCTACTGCAATACGCATGCGAACAAGTCCCGGCTGTGTGACGCGTAGGCGCGGTGACGTGGGAAACATGCCCTGGCTCGAACGCTTTCCGACCCGAGCGGCCGTCATCTGGGAAGACCTTGGTTACCGACGTCTCGGGTGTCGCAGCCGAGTCGTTCGCTTGACCCAGTGAGGTGCAAGTGCACCATCAGGGACGGACTTTTTCGCGGGCTTCGCATGTTTCGTAGATGCTCGTGGCTCACAAAGCTGGCAAGGCTCCTGACGTCAATCATGGCAACCCGGGAGTTGCCATAGCATTTCCACGCTATCCGGGTGTCGACCGACAGCTTTGACGCTCTGACCGGACCGTGTTGGTGTGGATGCCTAGCTTGCGACCGGCTGCGGCGGGTTTACCAGCGGCTTCTACAGCTCAAAAGCGTGGCGAAAGGTCGGCATGGCGCCCTACGCCCTTTCACGTACTTCACCACTGTGGCGGTGGGGTGGGGCGTTCGCCCCAGGTAATGAACGCGACGTTGCCGAAGGCAATTGGCGTAGGCAGGACGGATCCGGTGGGGGACGTAGGGTCGGGGATGGCAGGACGCTCCGAGAGGCTTCTGGGGGATGGAGGGCACCCCATGAGGCACCCCTGCGTGCACCAGGGCGGGGATGGGCAGGGATAGGCCCTTCCCTCAGGGATGGGCCCTTCCCTCTTCCCACCTCCGCAGTGCGCCCGGTACGCCGCCCACTGGGCCAGGGCTCTCGGCCAAGGGGACTGAAGGAGCGGCATGAGCCCTGAATTTAGTGTGGGGTCCGCATGGCTGGCTCAGTAGCATCCCTTGCGGGTGCAGATGAGGGCGCTGTGGGAGACCCAGGATGAGATGTCAAAGCTAACGTGAAGACGCGTGAAACGAGGAAGGCCGATGGGACTTGTTGCAGGAGAGTCGGGACGGCGAGGTGTGCAAGTTCGAAAGCGTGCCACCCCGCGAGCACCGCACTGGGCACTTCGCCGATTGGACTTCTGGATGCAGATCACACACGACACGACGCTCTACCGACAGCCAGCATCAGCACGGTGTGTGGTCGTACAGTAGTACAGCACATGCTGTAGTCGTGTGCATGATGCCGGGTCCGCTCGAGCCTGGTAGATCGCTCGCTGTAAAGGCAATTCATTAGTCCCCTGCGAACACTTCCTCATATACGCTTGCATTCTTTTGCCAACATGCTCAAACTCTACGCGCACTGGCACCCGGGTGCGGGCAGTGAGGATGCCCTGACAAAGATCGTTAGAGTGCGCGAGGATGCGACGGGAGCCCAGCTTCGCGACGCGTGCTGGGAGGCACTGGCATCTCGGGGCCCATCCGGCTTTCCCGCGGATGCCCGCGAGCTGCGCCTGTGCCACGGCCCCAAGCGCAAACCCTTATCCTTAGCAGCAGCGATCTCTGATGCGCTTTCAAGCGGGGACGACGTGTTTGTCCACGCGGAGCCTGCGGCCCAGGGCCACCCCAGCGCAGCCGCTTCACCTCCCGCACCACACGCTGCCCACAGCACGGGTCTTCAAGGCAGCAGCAACACAGCAAACACGCCTCCACCTGCCAGCAGCTCCGCCTATGGCAGAGCTGCTTCGCCTGGTGGCACGGGCACTCCAGGCTCGATCGCTGGGCCCACGGCCGGCCCCAAACCCCCAGCCATGGATGCGGCCGCTCTGGCCGTCGTGATGCCCCTGGTCCGGGCCATCTGGCAGAGGGCCGAGGCGTCTGCGGCGCAACAGCAGTACCGCGGAGCCGCGGAGACGCTGCAGCAGGCGAGGGGGCGGCGAGGGGCTGCTGGGGACGACTGGGCTGCTGGGGAGGGCGGATGGGGAAAGGATGGGGTGTCCAGCTCGGATGGACGGGCGCCATGAATGCCCTCAATCCTGCCCAGCCCACTCCACCTCCCCGTCCTTGCCTCCCCTGCACCTGCCCCTGCCCTGACAGGCGCTCATCCTTGTCCCCGACCCCGCCTCCGCGCCCCACGTCGCCACCCTGCTGCGCCTCGCCCGGCTGTGGCTGGCCGCCGGCAACCCGGGGGCGGGGCTGCCCTGGGCTCTGGCGGCTGTGGAGGCGGCGCCGGAGCAGGCAGACGGCCTGGAGGCCGCCGGCGACTGCCTCAGGTTGGTTGGCTTTAATCTGGATCTGGATCTGGATCTACAGTGCTTGGGCTGCAGGCTGGCGAATCTTGGCGACTCTCGGCGGCACACTGGTTGTGCACGTCTGCGTGTCGCGCTGAACTGCTGTCGATTGCGCCGATTCGTCATGCAGGGAGGCTGGCCGGCCGCAGGAGGCTGCCGTACACTACCAGGCGGCCCTCGAGCTGCTGGAGGAGGCGGGGGACGGCGGGGAAACCGGGGGCGAACAAGGCGGGCAAAACACAGGCACGCGCACGGGCTCGGGCTCGGGCCCCGCCGACGGCAGCGAGCAGCAGCTGCGCCTGCGCCTGGCGCTCGCCACCTGCTTGTACGACACGCCGGGGGCCACGACACCGCCGTACGATAATCAGGTGGGTGTGAAGGGCTGCTTGCTTCAGCCGGGGAAGCGTAGGCGCGGTGAAGAGATGGCCGGCTCGCCGTTCCACGCCACGCTCTCATTCATCCTCCCGAGGTACCGCACAGGGGGAGTTTTGGCTTGGCGGGTTGTTGTGTCACGCCGTGCCTCTAGCCCCCGGGATGGGGCGAACGAGTGCCGGTATGCCCATGCAAAGAGCCTTGCCTTGCCCGCACCGGCAGGACCTGGCTGCGTCCCTGGTGATGGCGGTGCTCGAGGCGGACGGCGGCAACTGGGAGGCCCTGCGGCTGTACGGCAGGTACGACACCCGACACGCAAACCCAGGACACACACCCCCGCCTGTGATCTCTCCGGCGTCCCCTCCCCAGTGCTTGTCCCTACCCCAGGACAGCCGTACACCCCCGCCCCCTTGCCCTGTTCCTGAACCCCTCTCTCCTCTTTCACCTCCCCTCTTCCCCCCCTCCCCCCAGGATTGCCATGGACCGGGGTATCCGTGACGACGCCCTGCGTGTGGCCCTGCGCATTGCCGTACAGCGGCCGGGGCACGCGGGCGCCAAGCAGCTGCTGGCGAGGTGCCTGGCGGTGGGTGTGGTTGGAGGGAAGGCGTGTTGGGGGGGGCCAAAGTGGTGGGGGTCAGTGGGGCCCGGGGCTGGGGCCCGGTTGGAGGGCGGCAATAGAGGCATGGTCCATCTTCACCCCTTGGCCCTCGATTCTTCCGCTCCTAGGATGAGGAGGGATGCCGCCTTCTGTTCGAGGAGCTTGGTGTGGCTGCCGAGGCATCCGGCACCGGCACCGGCCCAGGCACCGGCACCGGCGCTGGACTCAGCACATCAGAGGCCGGGGGCGCTGGCGCTGGCGGGGCCGGGGGCTCCGCGGGCGGCGCGGTCAGCAGCGCTGCGGCGCTTGGATTCCTCGCGACGGCGATCAAGGATTTCGGAAAGGTGCGCCCGCGCCGGCCCCTGCCTTGTCTACGAAAGACCATCCCCGCATTAACCAGCAGTGCAACCAAGCCGCAGCATTCCTCCCCGTCACGCGCCCCTCCTCCCGCCCGTGCCCTTTTCCATGCTCCCCCATCCCGCTCCCACCCTCCCTACCCCTTCCCGCCCCACCCTTCAGGTTGACAGCTGCATCCGCCTCCTCTCCACCGCCGCCCGCCTGCAGCCCTCCAACGCCTCCTACGCCCTCAACCTCGCCCACGCCCGGGAGCTGCGGCAGGACCTGGCGGGGGCGGCGGCGGCAGCGGCGGCCTACTGCCGGGCCAATGCGGACTCAGCGCTGGCGGGGCTGAGGCTGGGGGTGAGCGGGGAAGGGGGCGAATTGGGGTTTGGCGCGCCTGGCCGTGACAGGAGCCCTGACATGCGGCCCTGCTAGTGAGGGCCATTCTCGACATGCAGAGTCTCCAAACTTGATGCAACTCCGCTTCTCATCCCCGCGACCATGCTCCCCCGCTTGGCCCCTGCCTTCAGGACGTGGCAGCCCTCTTGGAGGCCCTCCCCCCCCTGCCCCGAGCCAGCGACCTGACCTGGCTGGGCCTGGGCCTGGGCCTGGGCCCGGACCTGGGCCTGGGCCCGGAGGGGGCTCCGGACGCAAAGGCGGCTGTGGGGTCGGGGGCTGGGGACGCGCTGGAGGAAGCGACGGACTCACTGCGGAGGGTGGGCCTCTCTAGCGGCGGCGAGGCAGCAATAGGGAACGAGACCGCCGTCGCCAAGGTATGAATTGCCAAGCCCTTGTGGTGGTTGAGGAAACGAGGGGTGGGCGAGAGAAGGCAAGGTGGCAGGCTGGTGGAAAGCAGCGCCCGCAGCGGTCTGTGCCCTGCTCGACGCTGCGCACCCTGCCCTCTCTACCCCTGGCGAGTCAGTTGCTCTGTCATTCCACAAGGTTCCCTCCCCTTGGTCGCCCTCCCGGCCCCCCGTTTCCCCCCCTGGCAGGTGGCCTTCACACCCGACCAACTGGATGAGCTGGCACTGCTCTTCACCTCCGCCAAGGTACGGCAGTCACTCATCTCCGACAGATTTGAGTGGGGGTACCGCACCCTGCAGATGGATCGAGATGCAAACGGGGAGATGGAGTCGAGCACGGGCGCTCGTCACAGGGGCCGTGGGCATAGCCCCTTGTGGCAAGCAGGTAGCTACTTGACAAAGCCCCTCCAAAGGTGACATCCTCGTGAAATCCTCGTGACGGGGAAGGGCGAAGGCGCGGTCCCACTCCCCTTACATGTTACGAGGGGGACGAGCATGTCTGCAAATATCCTATGGCGGACAGAAGGGGAAGGTAAAGTGCGTGGGCCCATTCCCCTGTCACAACCGCCATTGTGCCGTACTGGTGTCGCACTGCCGTACGCCCTCCAGGTGCTGTTCGTGGGCGGGGCGCTGGCGGAGGCGGAGGCACTGTGCGCAGCGGTGGAGCCCGTCAGGAGGTGGGTGGGTGAAGAAGGTTGCAAACGGTCGTGCGGACATAGGGGCTCAGAAGGCAGGCGTCTTGACCCCACCTCTGTGAACTGGCCCTCCCCCCACCCCTTCTCGTCCACTTTCAGGGCCTCCGCCGCCGAGCTGCACACCACCCTCATCCGCAATGAGGCCGCCTACTTCTGCTGCGTACGGCAGCTGCTGGAGGGGGGCAACCGGCCGGGGGTGCTGCAGCGGAGGCGGAGGCGGGGCGGGACAGCGGCAGGGGAGGCGGGCGGCGCCAGCAGAGGGGACGCAGCGCCCCAGGCGGCAGGGGCGGCAGCGGGCGAGGCTGCGGGCGGCGGTGGGGAGCCCCGCCCGCTGTACCTGATCGGCGACTCCCACTGCCTGTCAGGTGCCCGGGTTGGAGCGAGGAGGTCTGCGGCACCTCGGATGGGATACGCAATGCACCTGCCAGGAGCGCCAGATGATGGGGCGACGGATACGTGTGCAAGCGTGTGACCCATGCAGCTGTTGACGGAAAGCGTGCGGCCGTGATGGGACCATCCCCCTGTCCCCATTCGGCTACGTCTTGCCCCCTCGTCCTCTTGTTTACGCGCCCGCCCTTTCCTGTGGTCATGGTACTGCCGTATCGCTGCCGTACAGCTGCGTGGCGCGAGGTGGAGCTGCGGGGGGAGCGTCGCCTGCTGCGGCCGCTTCTCGTGACTGGGTGCAAGGTGGGCCCTCGTATTGCGGCTTTGTACTGCTTTGTACTGCCTGCTAGGTCGGGTGCAAGGTGGGATGAGCGGCGTTGCGGCGGCAGGCCATGCGAGGTGTGCAGTCCCGTCGTCATGGCTCCCTTGGGGTTGTGCAAGCCTGGAGTTGCAGCCCTGCCCCCTGGCCTGCCCCTGCCCCTGGCCTGACCCCTGCCCCATGGCCCGGCCCCTCCCCCCTGGCGTTGCATTCTTTCATCTGCACGGGGCTAGGAACGCCAACCCTTGCCTCCTCCCTCCTATCTCCCCTTCTCTCCTTCCCCCAGATCTGGCACCTCCGCCCCGCCTCCCTCTTCTACCCCAAGGCACAGTTCGAGGCGGCAGTGGCGCTGCTGCCGGAGTGTGCACAGGTACGGCAGTGCTGTGCCGTACGCTGCCGCACGGCCTGCCTGTGCCCACGTCTGTCCTGCTAAACCCCCGTGGGCGCTCCTTTAACCTCCCTGCCCTTGCCCCCATGGCCCTGCCCTCTGTGACCCTTGCACCCCATGGCCCCACCCCCCGTCCCGCATCCGCCACCCGCCCACCCCCTGTCAGTCCTGGTGCTGTGGGAGATCCCTTAGGTCTCTGCCTCCCCTCCACCCTCCCTCCACCCCTGTTTCCCCCCCCTTCCCTGCCCGTCTCCCCCCCCACACACACACAGGCGGTTCTGGTGCTGGGGGAGATCGACTGCCGGGAGGGGTTGCTGCTCGCGGTGCAGAAGGGCAAGGTGCGTGTCGAGGGGAGCGGGCGGAGGTCTAGGAGACACAGGCGAAGCGGGGCGGAGGGCCGGAGGCGAGGGATCCGTGTGGGCGGGGCTGGGGTGGGGTGGGGCAAACCATGGTGGACGTGAGGCGGAGCGGGGCCCATGCAACCTGTGCAACATGGGGCTGCCGGTACTTGTGGGCTATCAACGGCCCCCATGTTAGTGTCATCCCCTGTACCGCCGTGCCACACCCGCCGTGCAGTACGACAGCGTGGCGGAGGGCATCGACGCGACGGTTGGGATCTACCTGCGGCTGCTGCGCGAGCTGTTGGGCTCCCGGCCGGGCCTGGAGCTCTTTCTGCACCCGGTGCCGCCCGTGCTCAACGAGACGCGGCCTATAGTGGTTTCCTTTGCGGCGGCGCTAAAAAAGGCGGTCGCGAAGGCTCGAACGGGGGACCCGGGGGTCCTCGGCCGCCGGCTGCACTACCTCGACTTCTTCGACGGCATGCTCGTCCCACCGGGAACCGTGCTCGTCCCGCCCGGCGCTGAAGCCGCCGGCGTGGCGGCGGTAGCCGACGGAGCTGCAGCCGCAGCTGCAGCGGCTGGGGCGGCGGCGGGAGCAGGGGCAGCAGCGGCCCCGGCGGTGGCGGCGGCGGGGGCTCCGGCGCTGACGGAGGCGGCGCGGGCGGCGGCGGCGGCAGCCGTGGCGGCGGCGGTGCCTGGCGAGGGCCTTGCTAGCTGGCAGCTGAGGCCCGACCTCGCCTTCGACGGCACCCACCTGGCCCCCGCTTATCTGCCCCTGCTGGACTCGGCTTTGCAGCGCCTAGATTGAGGCCCGAACGGTCGCGGAGTCCGCGGAACACGTCCTACGCCACAACCCAGCGCTTCGCTTCGTTAATGTCTTCTTCCCCTAGTCCTGGAACGGGCGGCTTGTGGGCACGGCCTCCGCACAGCGCACACGCAGGGCCTGGTGTGGTGAGGCGAGTTTGTAGCAGGAGTGCTACCGGCTCGGTCGGCTAGTGTTGGTAATGTGGTAGCGTAAGCAACGAGATGCAACGGCCCCGACCACCACGCGCATGCTGCCATGGCAAGGCCGCGAGCTTAGCCGTAGCCGCGGCGTGACGTACACAGCAGGAATGAGGTTTAGTTGCGGTGGGAGTGGAGAGAGAGGCTTTGGATCTTAGGGGCCATGCACTGGGCTCTCGGGCCCAATGCTCGTGGAGTGTGGCTCGGGGTCACGGATGATGATGGCTAGACGAGGGCCGGGAAAGGCGCTCCGGCCGGGGCCCGGGGCAGGTCGACTTGCTGACAGGAACTATCCACCCGGAGCAGTGCCTTGCGCACCTGCCCGGAGCATGGGGCCGAGCGCTGAAGGCCGCCAGTGCTTGACGGCAGTGCGGGAGGCAAGCCAGGCAGGAGGCACGCATACAGGCGATGAGGGAGTGACGAGGCGAAGGGAGGGTGGAGGCAAGGCACCTCGGGCGGGGAGCGCTGCAGAGTGGGGCGTTGTACCGTAGGACCCTGACGGAGAGGACCTGCATGCAGGCGGGAAGCGGCCGTGGGCTGTGCCAGGGCAAGCCCGGAGCGACCCGCGCTTCTGGCCAGGCGCTCGACGCCTCCCAGCATGGCGGCGTACTGGCTTTGCAGAGGCAAGACCGTGAGGTTGGCTGCCTTGGCCACGGCGTTCAGCTGCACCCTTCTGGGCCCCAAGCCAGTGTGGTCTGTTCAGGCGAGCGGGGCTACGTACCTGATACCGAGCGATGCGTTATGGGTGATGGACTGTTGGGCTCCTGTGGGCTCCGTGCTGTAAGATGACAAAGAGTAAACGGTACGGTAGCCGTGCGCCCTCACAGAACTGTCGTACGTCCACCTGCCATGGCCTTGCGTGCATGCCCATCCCCTCTTCCTCGCCCGATCATCACATCAAGTACAGCATCAGATCCAGGGGCAGATCCACCCGGATGCACCCATTCACCAGTCTGTCACCTTACCTGGCGAACTCACCCCGCCACGGCCACGGGCCCTACTGTCAAGCTCAGAAACGTGCGTTTACCCAACCGTGCGTTCCTGCGCCATCATTGCTCCCCGCCCCCGCATACATGCAGTCCAGCCTATTCTTATTATTCAGGACTCAGGCCGCGACTGTAGATAGCTCGCACTGTCGCACATCAATGGCCCGCGCATGTGCGGCCGCAATAAACGGCGAAATGCCCAACTCAGCCACGCACCCTCGCGCGCATGAATGCAGGGATCAATGCCCCCTGCATGAATGCCCTCATAGTTCACATCACAGGACTGAGTCCACAGCTATATTGCTCTCGATCCGCACCCTAGCCCCCAAAGGCCCAAGGCGCCCCCAAAGGCCCAAAGCGCCCCCAACCGTCTGGCCGCCGAGCCCCGTGCCAACAGCGACCCCGGCCGCACGCCCGGCCAGCGCCCGGCCAGACCAGCAAGCACCCCCGACCCCCGGCGGCCTTTCCAAAACAAACTGGTCCCTGGTCAGTGTTTCAAGCAAGCAAGAGCAAGCAGGGTGGTTAACATTCAAATCAATGAGCCCCCACTGAGCTGAGCACCCTAAGCAACCAACCAAGCAGTCCTTCCCTCTTAGCCTCCACCATAAGCACCCAAAGCAAAGCAGCAGGCATCCCCCTTGCCTCCTTCATGCGTTGGGCGCTCGCCTGGCTTGGGCTCATCTGACCCCCACCCTGACATCCTTGGCGGCGTCTCTCCTGTCACTGTGGCTCGTCATGAGCCATGCAGTACGCAGTACAGTGTACGCTGGCTGATCTGGGCTCTGCCTAGCCCGACTTTGGCACGGTATCCCACGCCACCGCGCCGCAGGAGAGGTCCGACAGACCCTTGTCCACGGCGGCCTGAGCGGGTGGGGCGGGGGGAACGGAGCATGTGAGGGGGTGCCGTACACGCGCACATGCCGTACAAGCGCGCACGCGCGCACCTTGTTGCACTTGTCGTACCACTCGGAGGTGAGTGCGTCGTCCACCGTGTTGTAGTTGTAGGCGTAGTACGACAGGCTGCAGGTCTTGTCCATCCACACGGCCCAGGACTTGCTAGAGGGCAGATGGGGGGTGAAGGGTGCAGTTTGGAATGAGATTGGGCTGTGGCCGCTGTCACGCACTGCCCCAGATCCGCTCATCAAAGTTTGCCTGCTCACGCGTGTCCAGGGAGGGGTTCCGAAAGGCTATGCCCTTCCCCCTTGTGCATCACCTCCCCCCTAGTGCATGAAATGAACTCTCTTTCCCTCCGCCGTGCATGGCCAAGCCACCTCGCTCCCCTCCGTCCTCCGCCGCGTTCAACTCAGTGTTCCTCCATCCTCGGGGCCCCTCTTCCGATATCCAGGCGCACGCCCCCGTCCCAAACCTGCCGAGTGCACGCAACTCCTGGGATCCCAACCCTGCTGCTCGCTCATCCCTCACCCCGGGCTGCACCTGCCCGTAATTCCAAACCTCGTCATCTAGGTCCCAGCGTCGCCAGCGGCATCCAGCAGAATCCACACGCTGGATCCCGGTCACTCACCCCGGGCTGCACTTGCTCCTGGCTAGGTCCACGGTGCTCTTCCACTTGGCGCTGTCGGTGCACTGCGCCACACCAGAGTCCACCAGCATGCATGGCGCAGGGCCGTACTTGGCCAGGGCGGCGGCGTTGCATTTACCAAGGGTGCTGTTGGACTTTTGGGCCTATGCGGTTTCAAAGAGGTTTCAACCGGTTAGGCGTGGGGGACGAGTGGGCGCGTAGAGGGACGCGAAAGGGAGTGGGGAGACCTTGGCCAGGGGAGGGACGACCCCACGAGCGAGCGGAGACAGAGGCCCGGTCAGGGGTGGGTCCGGATAGGTAGCGTCCCTAGGCCAAGAGCCCCCGTACCTGGGCAAGGGTAGCCCAGTTGTAGTTGTCTGCGTGGCATTGCAAGGGAGGCAGCGAGGGCACACACAGGAGAGTACATGGTTCAGTGCATGCCACCAACCCACGAACCGCATGGAGCACCCCAAACCCCACCCCTGGCAAGCCCGCACAATCCACAACTTCAGCACGTCGACTAACGTCTGCAGGCACTCACACCACTGGTTGCCGCAGCCGGGATCGGTGAAGAGGGCCCAAGCGTAGCCTGTTAGGGGAGGGAGGAAGTTTGGGGTTAAGGGCGCAGGGAATGCCCCACGGATGGAGCGCTTTGGGGCGCTGACCCCGCACGTCACCACAGGGTTCCCCACCCTTAAACCCGCGAGGGACCGGTTTAACCGGTTATTGGGGCACGGGGACCAGCCGACGGGTGGACGAGCAATCGTACGGTGTACGGCACTCACCCCACTTGGTGAAGCCGATGGCCTTGGCGCGTGTGGCGTTGTACTGCTTGGGATCCATGCACTTGTACGTCGTGGATCCCTTCTGGCCCTGCAGTACGATGCCGCAGGGGCTGGCGGCGGTGGCATTGTAATCCGAGGCCATCTTCTTATTGCAATCGTCCACGGCGCCGTTGATGAAGGTCCAGTTCTGCATACATAGGGACCATCGAGGAAGAGTTCAGGAAAGGGCGGGGGAACTCGCCCGACCCCATCCATCCGCCTCTCTCAGCTTCCACGTGCGCTGACAAGGGCATGCATGCACGCATATGCTGATCTCGCTCACCGAGTTGCTCCAGCGGCCGTACGCGGGGCCGCACGTGCCGTTGATCGCGACAGTGTAGATCATGCCGTCGCCGGCCCTGCCCTCGACCCAGGTCTTGAGCCCGTCGATGCGCGTCTTGTTGGTGCACACCGCCACGCCGCTCCTCATGAGCGCGCAGGGCTTGCCGTGGTAGTTCTGGCAGGCCGTCACCGCGAGCTGCTCGGCGGTGCGTTGGTCGCGCATGTTGAACGAGTAGCTGCGGGGACGGGGTGGGGTAGGGTGGGGGGGTGAGAGGGGAGGGGGGAGGGGGAGGGATGGGCTGGGGTGCACGTGGGGAGACTGAGGGCTGCGTGCGTTGGTCGCGCATGTTGTAGGAGCAGCTGCGGGGACGGGGTTGGTGGGGTAGGGTGGGGGTGGGTGGGTGAGGCAGGGTGTGGTTGGGGTGGGGGGGTGCGGAGAGAGGTGGACGCGGTACGGGGGTTTGATTCGGACAGGGCTGCATGGCTCTGCCATGACTCCATCGAAGGAGCCGCTTAGCGTCCGTGGTCGATATCTTGCTAGGGCGGGAGACTGCGGGGTGCGGGGGCATGTAGCGGGTTGGGCGGGGTACTACCCGCCCTCGTAAGGGTGCGTGATGGGGTCTCAGACCACTTTGTACGGCGCGCTCACCCGTAGGACGAGCAAGATGACGTGGACGCAACCGCCCACGAGTTGCCGTAGCTGGTGTTCCTCCAGGCGCGGTACACTCCGTCCATCCAGCTGGGGGGCGGGGGGGCGGCGGGGTGGCACAGAACTCGAGGGTGCACACCAATCAGCAAAGGATTCAGCTAACGAGCCGCTGTGTGGGGCGGCGCCGCGTTCGCCACACGGGCGCATGTGTGCCGTACAGCGTGCCGCACGCGCCGTACCTCTTGGAGCTGTAGCAGGAGGCGAAGGGGTCCGCCGCGGGGGGCGGCGGGGAGGACGCGCCGCCCTTGAGGAAGGGGGTGTAGAGGCGGTAGGCGTAGTTGCGCACCCCGGCCAGGTTGACCCCGCGCTGCAAGGTGGACGTCACGGACGGCGTAAGGCAATACCCGGTACGGGGTGTGCTGTGGCGTCAAGGCCAGGGCATGGTAGGACGGTCCATCCACCGGCCAGGCTGATGGCACGCTACGAGTAGGGTGGAGCGAGAGCCCGGGGGCCGAGTGAAGGCGGCGGGGTTCCCGCGCCCACCCAGGCCTGTCTCGCCACGGGGCCCCACCACGCGGCCAGGCCCGCACCCGGCCCAGCCGGGCCCGGCCCGGCCCGGCCCTGCGCTTGAGGGGGCGGGGCCATCGGAGCCACTCCAGCACGCACCTTGATGCGGACGTAGCCGGGGAAGGACGGGTCGCCCCAGTTGGCGCCCCACGAGTTGCGGACCAGCCAGTACGGCACGCTCTTGCCGCTGACGGTGGCGGTGCCGTACCCCACGATGGTGATGATGTGCTGTGGTGTACGACAAGGGACACGGCCATGCAGCAAGACAAGGGCTGGTCAGGCTAGGGGCGGAGGTTGAGAGAGCCCCAGCTTCGCCGTGGCCTCGTCTCCATCCGCCGCATCGTCCCCCGCGACATACACGCGGTACGGCCATGTCTATGGGTGCTATGTTCCCCCGCTTCGGCCGCTTGCCAACTGCCCACTCAACCATTGACTCTCAAGACGTTAGCCTAACCACCCCTCACCCCATTGTTGCCGGGAGGGCAGTCCGCGTCCAGGATGCCCCCCTTGTACGCCATGAAGGAAGGGCAGACGTCAATGCGGATGATCATGGCCTTCGCGCCGCGCTCGCACATCTCCTGCAGTAGGGAGGGTGGGGGGCCGGGGGTAACACGTTTGTGTTTGGGCAAGCACGGCGCGCGGCCGCAACCTGGGGACCTTGCCGGGGACCAGCCCTCTTCGTCCTAGCAACTTGACATATGGTCATATACGTTTATGGTTGTTATCCCTACGGCACCCTTCGCACACCGCTCCAAATCACGCGTCTGGCCGAGCCAGGCGAAGGGATATAAGTCGGATCCAGTCCAGATTCAAATCGGAGCCGTCCAGGATCTCGATCGGATCCGATCTGGATCCGCACCTCTAGCATCGTGTTCTCGTTCTGGGCCAGGCGCAGGAAGTCGGGGATGTAGTAGCGCGGCTTGTTGACCTGGAGGGATGGGGGTGGGGCGGGGAGGCGGACAGCCAGAGTGGACAAGAGGCGGTCGGAGGCACGGAGGAGGGGCACCGAGGAGGGGCAGGGGGCTGCAAAGGGCGAGTAAGGGTCTCGTCTGGAGGTGTTGCTGCGCACGCTGGCTAGCTGGCAGGGGCCCACCTTGAGGCCTGAGCGACAGGTCTTGCGGATGGGCTGGGTGCTGTTCCAGCGGCCCTCCTCGTAGGGGTAGTCGGTCTCAAGCAGCAGCCCTACGTCAACACGCAAGAGATAAGTTCAAGTATAGGTTGATAGGAGAGAGTGAGAGTTTGAAGGGATGGCAGTGGAGGACCGAAACTAGGGAGGCGGGGTGGGGTCCCAGCCCCGGAACTCCGAAAGCTTGGAACCACCCGCCCCACGCCCCGGTCTGTTGGCCCCACCGTCCGACTTGATGTACTCGAGCGCAACCGCCGCGGAGCCGCCGTTGCAGCCCTTGTTGACGGAGGCTGAGGACGGCGGAGCGGTTTGGGGTTTAGGTTGAGGCAGCAGCAGGGCAGAGAAAAAAGCTTAAGCGGGGAGCCGCAAGCCTCGTGCCTTGTGCACAAGTGTCGAGCCACGATGCAATGGCCTGCCGTACGTACAACTAATCACATGTTTCCCAGCATGCCGTACAATCAATCTCACATGGGTAGTTCTCGCTGGTGACGGCGCAGTCCACGAGCTGCTGCTTGCTGAGGTAGGGGGGCTGGGTGGTTGTGTGAAAGGGCGGGGGACGAATGAAGGGGGAGCACAGCAAAAAGAATGAGATGGAGGAGGTGAGGGAGGGCGCCCGTCCTTCGGAGTGCACTGACACCCAACCCCGCCCCTCCTGTCGGCGCCCCACCTGTCCAGCGCCGGAGAAGGCCTGCGCCTGCCATAACCCCTGTCAAAACACACGAAACCCGCCGACACCCTCCACCACCCCCGCCCACCGCTCCCACCTGTCCAGCGCCGGAGAAGGCCTGCGCCTGCACCGCTGCCGCCGTGGCGAAGGTCCAGCAGGATCCGCACTGCGAGCCGGGAATCAAGGGGCAACGCACGGACACACAGTTTGCGCACACAGTATGCAGATTTGACATGAAGGACACAGCGTGCTCGATAGAGGCGGGGCGGAAGGTCCAGCAGGAGCCGCACTGGGAGAGGAAGGGAGGGATGGAGGAGTAAAATGGGAAGTGGAGGAAATCCGTGTAAAACCACAAGGCCGCGAGCTCTCCCCTTTGCAGCACAAGATTCTTCTTGCGGGCGCCCCGCGAACCAAGCAAGCCTCTGAGCGAACCCGTGCGCTCTGCCGCTGCACTGCCCCACTCACCGACCCCTGCTGCTCGGCGGGGAGCAGCGCGGCCCGGTTGTCCATCGTGGCTAGGGCGCAGGTGCCCTGGCCCCCGGGGGTGGCGGCGCCAAAGGGCTCCAGCACGGGGGCGTTGGGCTCCGTGGGGGGCGCGCCATAGGGCGAGTTGGTGGGGGAGGTCTGCAGGGAGCGGCGCTCGGCGCCGGGCCCTGAGAGCACGTCGCCGTCCAGCCAACCCGTAAGGCCCATCTGCGTGTGCGGAGCGTGGTGGGGGGGAGGGGTGCGTGGGGGGAGGGGGGGAAATGGTGAGGAGGGCGTGCATACGGCAGGGGGCGTGGGTGGGGTGGGGTGGGAGGCGGCATGCCCCCTCGCGTGCATGGTTACCAGGGCAAGACGTGGACATCCGCTCGGTCGTAACCCTAGGGCCTGGGCTGCCCAGCCTGTGGCCGCCAAAGCCCCGTCACACCAACCGCATAGAGCGTGTCCGGGTCGCTGTTGTGCTTGATGCCCGTCTCAATGACCTCCAGGAAACGGACGTAAACTAGCTTGCCCTTTTGGAGGGTGGGGGCAGGTGAGGGCAGGGGGGGGCAGGGGGGGCAGGGGGGGGGCAGTCAGGGAAGGCGGGGCGCACAAGCCGCCTAGCCGCGTCAGCTAGTGGACAGACCTGGCACACAAAATGTACGGCACACGCACGAAGGCAACTCCCAGTATGAGCACGCACGCACCAGCTCCGAGTCTGCTGCGTAGCTCTTCTTGTTGTCCTTGAGCCACTTGGCGAAGGCGGCCAGGGGGTCGGCCTGCGTGTGCAAGGCGGCGGGGCGGGGGTGGGGGCAGCGGTACCGTACCCAGTTGCTGGGGGCTCAGATTGCGGTAAGGGCACCATTTTTATTCCCTGTGCCACCCACCTTGGCCTTCTTCAGCTCCTTGAGTGCGCGGGCCTTGGCCTCGTCGATGCTGAGGTACTTGGAGGGGTCGTCGGGGCCCAGGTTGTCGCCGCCCTCCGAGGAGGCAGAGCGGGTGGCGGCCGGGGCCTTGCACGTGCCATAGCCCACCTGGTCGCTGGCCACCTGACCGCCGTAGCAATCTGTACGGCAGTCACGCACACGTGGACAGGGGCTCATGGTAAAAGGGTCCTCATGTTGTACTTGCGCGATGTGCGCCTGGGCACTGGGGATAGGCCCCAGGGTGTCGAAGTCACACATGGGGTACGATAACGGGGCGCAGAGCGGACTTGTCCGTGCGCTGTCAGCTTAAGCGCCATGTCATGTTTTTGCTTTTAGGCCGAGCGCGCAGCCACGTGCTGTAATTGCTCAGGCACCCGGGGCTAAGTGCCGGGTGCAGTTGGCGGAGGGGAGACGCTCGCTGGGTGGCCACGGGTTTACGCCCGTGCGCCGAGGCCCGCACCCAAGCACTTACTCAGCTGCGGTGCGTCGTCGTCGTCAAGACCAGCAGCGCTACGCGCCTCCAGGTCGTTGAGGTTGACGACGAACTCTTCAGAATCCGCCGCGCCATGTCCATTCTGGCTGTCATCGACGCGGGCCGACGCTGAGCCAGCAGCGTTCCTGGGCTCCACCTACACACAGCAGCACGAATTGGCAACCGGAATGCGCAGCGCGCGGATGGAAACCCCGAGTAAAACGACCGCGGCCGACACGCACGCCAAAGTGCGTACGCGCGGGGGGCTGAGGCAGGATGTCGCGCATCGGGACCGTGTGATCTTGCAGGTGGTATGACATAATGCAGGCGGCCCCAAGGCGCGCGTAACGCGGGGGTAAGAGCGCGCATGCGCATTGCGCGTTCTCACCGCGGGCTTCGCGCCGACTCCACAAGCAAGCACAAGTACTCCCAGGAATAGTAGGAGCACCCGGCACTGCATGCTGAGTCCCAGCGCCACACGGTGTGAACTTGCCCTCACCACGGGCGGAAGAGTCTGTGCTGCGAGTTAACCTAAGCTCGACTTGGGTGTATTACAGGTGTACGCGTAGCTATGCTAATTTCTGTTGAGGCGGCCCTCCGGTTTCCGCATGACGTCGGTCCGTTTGCACGGGCGGCGGGCTGGCGCCGACTCGACTCCCGACTGCCCGACGTCGCACGGATGGAACCCGCACGCATCACTGAGTGCGCGTCACACGCCTCTATTGATGTTCTGAAGTGAAGGCAGGGGGGCAGGCGGAATGCTGGCAGGCCGGTCTCGGCGTGCCTTGCTCTTCCTGTAAATCAAACATCGGACTCGTGCCCGGACGGCTCGGCGGCTTGCTCGGTCGCCTCGCCCGCCCTCGGTCGCGTCCCTCTGCCCGCCTGCATCGCTCTGCGACACCAGAGAGGGACCCGCAGCAGCCTTGAACCCCGCGGGGTGCCCCCGGTTCCCCGTAAGGAAGCAGACACGCAGGGACATGCGGCTTTCCTCCCTTCCCCCCATCCTTCAGATGGGGCTTCCAATCGCCTAGGGCAGACGGGTGGACCGGCACCGTACAGCTCGTCTGCCCTGTTACAGCCAGACCCGGACAGCTGCACAATGCCTGGCCCTGCGACATTGCTCCATCTGCCCGTGTATGCGAAGGCCCGAGCAGTGTGTCTCCCCCTACGTCTACCCTATGTCTACAAGGGCCACCCAAGCAAGCAAACTCCGTCAAGGCCCTGACCCCTGGGAGTCCCCAAGTTCCACAGCTGGGGCCTCAGCTGTCTCTGTACCATAGCATTTGCAATTGCCCCGTATGTACCGGTGCCCCCTTACGTCCGTCCGTCCCTTTTGCCGCTGCCACGCAGGGCCCTGGGCCGCCTGTGCCCCGGCAGCGATCCGAGCGCTCAGTCCGCCGCTGCGCTCACGGCGTCCGCCCCCCTCGCAGCTGCCGCCTTGTACCCACCAAGGACTGCCGCGGGGCGGTTTTGCTCCTACAGCGGATTGGCCGCGGACTGCACTGCCACGCCTCTCGCCGCCGCCCCGTTGCTGTCCGCCCCCGTGCATGGGTGCCGCGGGCCGGCCCTGCCCCTGACCGCCCGCCTCCTCACGCCGCCGCACCCTTGCCGTCGGCTTTGCGGCTGCCGCGCGGCGGCTGCTTGGTCTGGCCCGGCAGCGGGTTGGCGGCCATCCACTCCCCCAGGATGCGGGACAGCTCCTGGGGCTGCTCGGCCTGCAGAGGGGAGGGAGGGAGTTGGGCAGTTTGTGGCGGCCCGGGGAGTGCTGGTGGTTGGTGGTTGGTGGTTGGCAGATGATGGATAAGGCAACGGCTCTGTAGAGGCGTTGGGCAACGTCGAGGGCACACTGCGTTGCCGTACATGATGCCGTACCTGGATCCAGTGGGAGCAGCGCTGCAGGATGTGCACCTCGGCCTTGGGGGCAACCTGGGGTGGGGGTGGTGGCGGCGGCAAGGTCAGGTGCACCCCCTTTGCCTCCCTCTCAAGCCGTGTCCCTTCCCTCCACCGGGTCACATCACTCTTCAGCCGCTGCATCCCCATCCGCCATCCTGCGTGTGCCGCCTACAGTATGCATGCGTGAGAGCTAATCTGCCTATGAAAGCATAGAGCCATCCTGCGTATGTCGCGGAAGGCTCTCAAGCACTCATGGGCAGGGCACGCGGGATGGCTCTAAACGTTTCAGGCGCGACGCGATGAGCGATTAGCAGTTTCCCCCGCCCACCCGCCAGCACACGCGTCAAGCCCTGGCCCTCCAACTTCCACCCGGGCCCACCCAGGCCCCACCCGGGCCCGCCCAGGCCCACCTCGTTGGTCCCGATCAGATTGGTTGTGTCCAGTGCGTGGTCCTCCTGGCCCCACACCACGCACACCGGGATGTCCAGCCGCCGCCTCAGGCCGCGCTCCACCTGCGGTTGGGGGATGTGGGTTTCGAGTTTCATTTGTGTTGGTTGTAATCCTCGTGAACTTCTGGAGGAAAGGCCTGGAAAGGCTTGGCATTACGTGCCAGGCGACAAGGGTTTCGCTCCACCTGCGGGTGCGCAGACCGTCACAGCCCCAAGTCGCCCCATACCCTTCAGGCGGCACGCACAGCACGTAACATACGCCCTCCTTTCCCCCCACTTTACCCCCTGTCCCCCGCACCTCCGGGTGGAACGGCAGGATTCCTGAGTCGCTCCGCAGCAGGGCCCGGTAGTAGTTGAGCTGCGCCGTGGCGGCCCCGGGCAGCTGCATGGCGGCCTTGTAGACCTCCACTGCGAGGGGGAAATGCAGGGAAGAGGAGGGATGGGCCAGGATTGTTTTGCCAAGCGTGCTACAGTGCCCGCAGCCCCGCTTCTACCATGTATGCCATGGCCTCGCTCGGAAGGCAGGCCCCACCCCACCCTACCCCAACCTGACCCTGGACCGCAGTCCCCCGGTCCCCAACCCCCCGGCCCCACCGTCGGCCGGGCTGGCTGCGTTGGGGTTGATGGGGCTGCTGGGGCCTTTGGACAGCCATATGGCGGACAGGAGGTCGCAGTCGGTCTGTGTGTGTGGGGGGACGGGGTTGGGGGGGCAAGGGGCGGGGGGGCAAGGGGCGGGGGGGAGGCGAGGAGTGTTGGGCATGGGGGGGTGGGGGGTGGCGGACAGGAGGTCGCAATCGGTCTGGGGGGGACGGGGTTGGGGGGGAAAGCGGGGATGGGTACAAGTTTTGGGCACGGGGGTGGGTTATGGCAGACAGCAAGTCCCAGTCGGTCTGGGGGATAAGGGGGGGGGGCAGCACGGGGGTTGGGACGATAGTGGTGCATCGGGCGTAGCTGAGCCCGCCCTGCCCTAACTTTTTCTCCCGCGACACACACACACACCCACCCAGCACTCTCACCTGCGTGAGGAGCAGCTCCGCAAAGACCGGCATCTGCGGGGGGTGGGAGGGGTGAAGCCACGGGCATTTGTCAGGGTGGGCGGGTGGGTGGGTGGGCCACCCTGTGCCCCTTCCCCCCCACCCAGCTGAAACATGACACACGACACCCCTGCGAGCCAGCAAACCCCCGCGGCGCACCAGCGCCAGCGCCTGTGCCCCTGTAGCACCCAGCGCCCGTGCCCCTACCCCCACACCTGGAAGATCAGGAAGTATACGACACGAAGCACACGCCGCAGCTAGCGCCCGTGCCCCTGCACCCACCTGGAACATCACGAAGTAGGCCGACTTTGCCATCTGCTCGCGAGTGAGGTTCTTCTTATACAGCAGCCAGTGCGGGCCTGTGGGGGTGGGTGGGCGAATGGGTTCGGTCCCGCGCATCAACAAACTGCCCCCGCCGCCATTGCCTCCTGCCCTCACCCGCCAGCACGGCCAGGCGGTCCACCAGCCCCGGGTAGCGGCCCGCCACCACCCAGGCGATGGCGCCGCCCCTGGGGGGGGGGGGTAGGGGAGTCAGTCAGGGCCGTTGGCGTGGTCACATGGGGAGATGGGGCAAGGTAACGTACGGTCACCCAGGCCAGGGCAACAGCGGTCTAGTTAGATCCGCGTGAGTTCCTCCGTGTGATCTCCCCGTCCCCACCCTCTTCTTGTCTTCCCCTCGTGGGCCACCCCTCGCTTTCTCTCTCCATCTTCACCCTTTCCTTCCCGTCTTCAGCTCCGCTACCCACCTCCTTTTCCCCCCTCCCCCCCTCCCCCACCAGTCGTGCGCCACCAGGGTGCAGGAGCTGCGCCCCAGCGCCCGCACCGCCGCCGCCACGTCAGCGCTCAGCTTGTCCAGCGTGTAGGAGGACACGCCCTGAGAGGGGGGAAGGAGGGAGGGAGGAGAGGGGAGCGGATGCGTGTCAGGGGTACGCCTCCCTCTGCCCTGCCCCTCTGCACTGCCTCTCCCCCCATAGACGCAAACCCCTCCTCCTCACCTGCGGCTTGCTGGACCAACCGAAGCCCCGCATGTCCAGTGCGACCACCTCGTACTCCCCCGTGGCGCCGTACTCGGCCATCACGTGACGCCAGCTGCCGTACGATACGACGATGTCAGGGGCACGGGATGGGGATGCCGAGGTGAGCACAACCTGACCCAAGCTTTAGGGAACCCGTTCACCAGTACAAGCTCTCTGGGATGGGGCTTCCCCACCCTCCCGCCCCCACCTGTACCAGCACTCCGGGCCGTCCGGGGGACCTTTCCTCAGCTCTTCCAGACAGGCAGTGCCCCGTCCACCCACCCCCGGCCCCGCCCCCACCTGTACCAGCACTCCGGGAAGCCGTGCAGCAGCAGCAGCAGCGGCTTGCCGGGGCGGCGGCCCATGCTGGCGGCGTGGAGCCTGGGGGGGGGGGGAGGGCGGTGAAAGGGCATGGGAGGCAGGTGCGGAAGGGGTTGAGGGGTATCTTCTTCGAGCGACAGACGACGGGGGCAAGGGGCGTGACGGAGATTGGGGCGGGGCTACCGGCCGTTACTGCAGATCCATGCGAGGCCAGGACCCTTGGGGCGGCGCCTTGGCGGTCGACCCTGCCCCGCTCCCGGCACCTCGCAACCCCAGCACGTGCTCGCCCTTGCCCCTGTGTTCCCCCCCTCCCCCCTCCCCACCTGACGCCTCCCCCCACGTCCAGCTGCATGTGCGACAGCCCCTCCAGGCCGTGCAGGTCGGGGGGCAGGGACACCTCCTCGGCCTTGCGGGGACGGGGCCGGGTGGCGAAGAACTCGCGGGGCCTGAGGCGGGTGCGTGGGAATGGGCGAGGGGTGGGGGCAGGCGGGGGGAGGTTGGGTGGGGCAGGGGGTGTCTGGGTGGGGCAGGGGCATGGGGGAGCGGGGGGGACTGAGCGGGGAGTCCGCAAGCGGGGGCGGCCTGCTGCCCCCTCCTTCCTCAGCCCAGCGTCCCAACGCAAATCCCGGTCAGCCCTGCCTTTGCCCGCCCTCCCGAAAGCGTCGGGTCGCGTCTTGCCTCGTTCCCGGTTCCTTCCGAGCTCACAACCAACCAACTGGGCTCCACTACCCGCTCCAAGACAAGCGGCGTGGCCGAGCCCCCACAAGCTCCCCCCCCTCCTCCGGCGTGGTCCCCAACCACCGGATCTCACTTCTTGATCAGCTGCCGTACGAGGATCAGCAGCAGGGAGGGCCAGATCACTAGCGCGGCGGCGGCGTACAGGATGAGGCTCTTCCAGCCGCTGACGGTGTTGACGTCCTGTGTACGGCAGGGCGCAGAGGCGGGTGACGGTGGTGGCTGGAAGGGCCTTCCCCTCACGGTGGTGTCCCCTCACAAGGACCGTAGCCGGCCCAAGCACAGGACAGGGTCTGGTATGGGCCCCCAAGCCATGTTGGTGGCTGTAATGGCCTTCCCCCCACGGTGGTTTCCCAGGGCACAGGTAGGCACACACGGACCGGGCCCTAGCGCTGGTGCGAGACGTGTATCCAAGGAACACAAGCCTTTACTATTCCTGCCGTCAGGGGAACTCCCGCCCCGCGCCTAGCCGCCTAGCGCTTGCTGCGCCAGGCCAGAGCGATGCAGGGCCGAGCCCGCGCGGCAGCGCATCCTGCGTGGGGCACACTGTAACGCTCGCGAGGGACGTCGCTGGGCCCAGGTGCTCACGTCGAGGAAGGTGACGCGGTTGTAGGGCTCGGCCTCGCGGCCGTTCTCCGCCCCCGACTGTGGCGTGGAGGCTGCTGCCTCTGCGGGCGAGGCAGGCTCCTTCGTGGCTGCCATTCGTCCTTGGCGGGATCGAGGACGGATGCCGACAAGACGCTGGCAGCCCAATGCAGGGTGGGAGGTGTGCGTGTGGGCGTAACTGTGTGGGCGTGTAAGGGAGCTTGCGGCACGACGCGTTGCGAGCGGGGCGATCATGTCCGGGACAACCTCGGGCGCATGTCGGGGCTATTGGGGATGAGCAACTGTAACAGTGAAGTATTCCACTCGCTAATGGGCAGTGCCAGTGCATCTGCACACCTCGTGCCCAACGACGCTCGCCAGCACGACCGCGGAACCAGTCCACGCTTCACGTAGAGCCGACACCTACCTGCTCGCAGGCAACCTGAGCTCATTTGCTTTAGACCGCGCTAGGTGCTGGGTCCCTTGGCGTCAGTGCCGTCGCAAAGCATCCCTACCATCTCCGGGAGCCTGAGCTGCAGCCATGTCCGATAGCCCGTGCCTCCGGCAGATCGCCATGAACTTTGGCGTTGGAGCCACTCTGGGAGCATCTGTGGGTAAGAGAGCTGGTTGGAGCCATCAATCACGGCGACCTCGCGTGACTCGCTGTGCCTGTTGCCGCTCACGTTGAGCAGGCGCGGTTTACGGCACCTTCGACGCAATTCGGTTCAAGGTGAGGCGTCTGCCCCGCGGCGGGGGGGTGGAGGGTTTGGGTCCCGGCAGGCTGGCGGCCTCCCACGAGGGGTCTAGACGGAGGCCAGCGTGTGGGGTCCGGCCGAGGTGCTTGTTGCCAACCCATGTCGCGAAGCTCGGAGTTCTAGCGTGGCGCGTAGGTTTGCAGCGGCCTCGCCCGCTGCTGGCGGCATACGGTAACTCACACAGCGGGAACAACAGCGTTCCAGGCTCCAATTGGGGAGGCAAGCGTCCCTTGGTGGCGGGCCCACGTACTTGGAATGGGGGTTGACGGTTGAGTCCATGGGTATGCCACTTGAGAGGCAAGGGCTGCTGGGGAGGTCCGCGTTGACCTCATTGGGGGTCAAGGGGGCGTCATAGGGTGTTCCTGACATTCGCTACAGGCGGCGGTGTTCTACCCATGCAAGGTCCGGGTGCTCGAAGCGTCTGGCTGCGTAAACGTCTACCGTTGAGGCCTGCTGGAAATAGAAGGCCACGCGGCCTGGAGAGGGGCCTACCGGGTGGCGTGTAGGGGCGAGGGGCTGAGGAGGGAGCATGAGGGGGGGCGCAACCCGCGCGGGGGCTTACGTCTGCAAGTTCACTAGTGCCTCCGTGCCCCCCAGATTCCCGGCCTGTACAAGATTCGCCACATCGGCAAGACTACCCTTAGCACGGGAGCGGTAAGATTGGGTTTGGGGCCAGGAGACGCTTGGGTGGCAAGAGCCAGGCACGGCATTGGCAATGTGAGCCGGCTCCGAGGTTGATCGATATGGCGGGGCGGTGTGCCATATAATTTCTCAGCGGGCTGCCGTTCTGCGCGGTGTTCCGCACCCAGGACATTCCCCGCTGAGGACCACGAATGGCGCTTTCGGAGGCAGGAACCAATATGGTCAAGAGCTGGGGCCCCTGGTCAAAGAGCCTTTTGTGCCCCCTCGCAGGTCTTCGGCACCTTCCTCGCAGCAGGAGCACTGCTGCACTGCGGGAAACACTAGCGTTGCTGCAGCGCTGGTCCGGCGCAAGCGTCCGGAGAGAGTCAGGAGAGTGGGAACGGGGGGATGTCGCAGGATGGGAGGAGGCGCGTGTTTCAAGGCAGGTTGCGCGCACTGGAGTGGGAGCCGGGGGCGGTAATGTGGCCCTCATATTGTGGCCCTCATTTGATGGGACTTAGTACTTGCGAGTATAGCGCGTGACAAGTCTCCCACGTGCAGTGGGTTGCACAGGGACACTGCACTGCGACAAGTGGGGCGGCAGTCGGGTATGGCACGCGACGCTGGACACGTCGTACGGACGTGGGTGCAGAGGACTTTAATGTTCGGTTGTTTCCCGAGTACATTGTGTCTTCTTACGCAGCTGAGACAGGCCAAGCGTAGTCAGCCAGCGGCAACACAGCCGAACACCAGCGACACATCCCTCTCGCTTTCAGCACGCAGGTGCACGTCACCCAATCAGATCAGTGCACACAGAGCCTGTTTGCGAGGCGCGGACGGCTGTAGGGCCGGTGTTCTAGAAGAAGAAGGATGATGTCGCGGAGAACTCTTGCACTCATCGGAGTGCTCCTCCTCAGCGGCGTCCTGCTCGCATCAGCAGCACCCAAGGAGGGCTCGAAGAAGGGGTCAAAGAAGGGATTCGTGTAAGTTCCGGGTGTCACTAGTGGGCGCTACGGCCCCGCAATCTCCGTTGCTGCACGCAGCGATCTGAGACCACATGTCTGTCCCCTCCCAGCTCCACGTTTGAGCTGGATGGAGCTCGGTGGGCCATTCATAAGAACGATGAGGGGGTGAGTCGGCATGCGGCGACGCCATGCGCGCGTGCTCAGTCTGCTCCGCATGTTCGTGTTCGTCTTTCAATGGCAGCAGCCCATGCATTTGGGAGATGGGTGCAGTTGATTCCGCGGGCCGTGGCGGCGACGTGAACGGCCCGCCCACCCCACCTGGCATTGCCCCACACCACCACCACCGCCACCACCACCCCAAAAACCCTTCCGCTTGCAAGCTTCTTGCCAAGCGGCCCTGCTTATCACCCCCACTCTCCCTGGCTGCCACCCATACGCAGCGCGCCTTCTTCTACAACGAGGCCACTGGCTCCACCTCCTGGACCGACCCCCGCGTGGAGCCGCTCAGCAGCAGCGACCGCATGCTGGTAATGGCTATGTTCGCTGCGCCCTTTGTGCTCATGATTGCCGGTGCCGTGGTCTACGTGCTGTGGGTGCGGGTGAGTGGCAATCCCGAGTGGTACGGAGGGCGCAGGGGTCGGCAGGGATGTGGGTGCGGGTGGGGTCATGTGGGTTGGCTCCAGGGTCGTGGTGGTGGTCGGTGGCGGGCTGGCGGCGTCGGGGCGGAGGGGTCATGTGGGTTGGGCAGGGAAGGTCGGGACTCGGCCCCCTGGGTGGCGACATGAAGGGCAGGGCTCAAGTTGTGCACTACGGAGGAGGCACAACGTGGTGGTGAGGTTTGGCACATGGTGCATAACAGTTTCCGGCACAGCTAGAGGCGGTCCCTCACGTCTTCAGGTGGGGCCACCCAGCGCCCCCAGGTGCCACCAACCCCAGGACCCATGCGATGCATACCTCATCTGACCGTTCCCTCGACCGGCCTCACCTCCTCTGCCCTCTTCCCTGCCCGCCTCCTGATGTGCCATGACTGCTGCTCTCACGTTCCCGTCCTCACCGCCGAACCCCCCCCCCCCCCAATCCCGTCGCGCAACCCTCCACCCCAGCACCCCGACACCCTCTCCCCCCTCCCGCCTCCCCCCCGCCAACCCCCAGTACCACCACCCCGAGCTGCTTAAGCCCAAGAAGAAGGTCAAGGGCCGCAAGAACTGGTGCGCATGGAGAGGGGGCTGCTGGGGAGGGGCCCTGGGGCTGACGGGAGGTACTTGGCGGCACATGGCGGGCGGGGCCTTCCCACTGGGAGCCCGCCCGTTCCCTGCTGAGGGTCGGGGAGAGGAAGCGCTGCTGTAGCGCGGGTCCCTCAACGCCGTTGGGCTGAGGGACTGGCCCATGGCCGCGCAGGCTGCAGCTGCGAACCCTGCCGGTGGACTGCTGTAGGTCCACGCTACGTCATTCCTGACTCCCACCTCCCCCTCGCCTTCCCCCCTCACCACCTCTGCCTGGCAGGGAGAAGGCCCTGGACCCCCCGGGCAACCGCAAGGACCGGGCCCGCAGCGCCTCGCCCCCCGTCGAGGACATCAAGGCCGTCAAGGCCCAGTAACGAGGCCCGCGGTGGGCGAAGGGGCTGTGGCAGCCGCGTGCCTTTCTTCAGGCGTCAGTGGAACTCAGAAGGACCGCTCGGTTTCGTTGGCCTTTCGCTTCCCCGTGTGGAGCTGACGGCGTTGGCGCGGACTCCGTCATGCAGGAGTCGTTCGTCTGTGGCCGCGTTGGGGCCGTGCGGTACCGGAGCCTGCTGCGTATTCCCGTGTGGAGCCGGGGCCGTTGGTGGGCACCGTCATGCAGGAGCCACACGTCTGTGGCCGCGTTTGGGCTGTGGAATCGTGGAGCCTGCACGCAGCGTCGGGAGTGACAGCTGTGCCGGGGCGCTGACGCGGCGAAGCAGCAGTCAGGCTCGGGCTTTGGCAGAGAAGCTGTGAGCCCCTCGCCTGCCTGGTGTGGTTTGTGGGTCGTGCGAGCCGGGTCCAGTGTCGGGCTGATCCCTGGTTGGGTGTGGGGTATTCTGTATGGTGGGAGGGGAGAAGCGAGCGAACAAGCCGGACCCGGGCAGGTGCGCCCTTTCACGTGAATGGTTGATGGGGCCGGGGGCGTGGTCATGGGGACAAGGGTCAAGTCATGACAAGGTTTAAGTCATGTGGCGAGCATGGGGAGGACTGGAAGTTGGCCTTCCGTTCGGCGGCCTCACCTTCGTGCCGTCAAGATGTGCGTCCTCGGTGCTGGCCCACACCAGCACACACCCCTTCCCTCTGGGTCGAACCGTTGAAGCCCCTCAACCGCAGCAGTCCCAGGCCTACCGCCGGTATCAGGACTTCAGGAGGAACCAATCCCAGCCCGCTCCGGCTGCGTGTACCGCGCTGCCCATGCACACTGCTGAGGGCGGGTACGGGCCAGCGCAGCGGCCTGCTGCTGCAAAGACCGGAGAGGCGGCCAGGCGGGGAATAGCGTTAAGAGGCAAGGGACTTCACCTGCCCCATCCGACCTCCCCTGCAGAAGTTTCTCGTCCTCTGTAGTGGTACACAGAGGGGGCGGAGCGGTGAGGGAGGATGCACGGCGTGTGGCGCTGGTGAGGAGGGGCCGCGTGCAGCTGGCCACCGGGTTTATGGTCAGCCCTCGCGATCCCGCGCTTAGGCCGCCCGATTACTCCGCAGGCCCCCATCCTTACCCCACATCGTCTGCAGTTTGGTGACAGTAGCTCCAGGCAATCTTCTCAGAAGGTTATTCCTCTCTAGGGCTGGCGCGCACGCTGGACTCCACTTCCGATGAGCGACGAGCGTGCGGTCTGCGGGCCGCGCTTGCGCACATAGCAGCTTCCTGGGGGCTAAGATGCTTTCCATACTGAGCGGCGGTATTGGCGGTGCTGGCGGGAGCACAGCGGCAGTGGCCAAGAAAGATGAGCCCGACAAGAGCTCATCCACGTTTCTCAAGTTCGGAAAGAGCTTGGCGGGGATGTTCAAGACAAAGGCAAGTCGCTGCCCACCCGCACCTGGGCACGGCCCTACCGCCGCGTGCCAGCCATCACTGTCCGTCCATCCATTCCCCTCGGCCCCCGCAGAAGGAACCCGAGAAACTGCCCACCGCCGGCGTCAGCATCAACCCCGAGGCGCTGACAGCGCAGAAACGCGAATGGATGGACTCGCAGGCGGAGGCGGTGCAGCTGACGCTGGCGACGTGGCCGGAGCACCTGTTCGAGCACTTCTTCGTGATCGTGAGCGCCGCAGTAGCTCTTGGCTGTAGCATTTGGCAGGATCACCTGGTGCTGCAGCCTATCATAGGCGGAGGGTAGCGCAAGGGTTGAAGTGGAGCAGACGGGATGAGGGCCTTGGTCGTAGGGTGGGGCCCGGCTGCCGTGCGTGGCCGTCGTGCCATTAATCCACGTGCCGCCTCACGCTTGCAGGGCATGCCTCCTGACGTGGAGATAACCCAGGTCGCTGAGGATCTGTGCGGTGAGGGGGCACAGGCGCACGTGGCTCTGGCACCTCTTAGTCCGGACCCGCTTGCAAGCCTAGTCACCTGGGGCCCCCCCATGCGGCGGACCCCTCCCCGCCATTGCTCGAGGCGCAGTGGCCATGCCCTGCACTCTCTGCACGCTGCCTGCCTCCGGTCCAGTCCGCCGACTCCCGCCGTGCCTCCTCACCACCTGCTATCTGCTGCCTGCTTCTCGAGGCGAATTGGGCATGCCCTGCAGTCTCTGTGGGTCCAGCCCGCCGAATCCTGCAACCTGCCAGCAGATGCTGCCTGCTTCTTTGATGCCCCGCAGAGCAGGAGCGGTGCCGCCAGGAGGAGGGCTCCATGGACGGAAGCAGCGGGGGGCCGCAGCCCGGCGGGGGCCCCTCGAGCGCCTCGCAGCACCACCAGTACGACAAGGCCCCCCGGCCAGCGTACACGCCGCAGGTAGTTACAGGAAGCTGGACCCGGCATCTTGGAAGTTGAGAGTTGGGAGTTGAAAGTTGTGGTCGGTACGGGTAAACCTGCAAACACCTGGAGTTTGGAGGGCTGCTCAAGGTGTGGTATCCGTCACGCGCATGAGCTGCCCATGGCTACCGCACAAGCGTGTGACCGCCCTGCCGTGTGGTCGTACTGTGTGGCTGCCGTACAGGTGCTGTTCCGGCACCCGCCCACCAAGGCCGCTCCCCTGAGCGACCAAGAGCTGGTGGACCTGTGTTTCCCACACAAGTGGGTCAGGGGAGGGGGAGGGGGAGGGGGAGGGGGAGGGGGAGGGGGAGGGGGAGGGGGGGCGAGGGGTATGTGGTATGTGGCCTGGTTATTTATTAGTACCTGTCCTTGCCGGCCTGGTTACGGGACACGCGGTCGAAGCTGCCTTCCGCACTTCCGGGGACCCCCTCTTCCCCCACTCCTCTGTCCCCAGGGTCTCGCCCTACCGCCTGCGCCGCTCCCCCTCCATGTCGTCCCTGCATGAGGTGGTGTACGGCAGGCAGGCGGCGTCGCGGGATGACCAGTGCTTCATTTTCCTGCTCAAGGTTGGGCCGGGGGCCGGGGGTCTCGCGGGCCGGGGTTGGTCGGGAGCTGGGCTTTGGCGCCGACGCTGGGCCTGCGGGCGGGCCTGCACTGGTTTAAAGGTGGCGACCGCCAAGCAAATAATCGATGACCTGTAACTCGCGCCGGGTCCCCTCCGCCGCAGGTTGGCACCAGCCTGCCCCTGTACGGCATCTGCTGCGCCGTACCGGAGATGCTGCATCGCCCGCCGCACCTGGCCCGGCACCTCTACCCCGCCTGCCGCGCTCCCTTCCGCTCCGTCATGATCGCTGCGCCGCGGGTGTACTGCTTGCTGTCGCACTACCCCTTCTTTGATCTGCACTTCCAGGTACGGCACGTACGGCACATCTGCAGCACGCGCTCAGCATGTGTGAGGACCATTGGGAGACCGGAACGCGTGGCAAGGCGCCTAAGCAGTCCAATCTAGCATGGGACGGGGGGCCGTCCTCCCGTGCAACACGACAGGAGAGACATGTGATTGCAAAGCTGTTCAGCGGCTGGATCTGTGGTTGGACACAAGCTGGGCAATGGCCTACTGGGCATGTCTCGTAACTGAAATGCATTTCTCGACGCAGGTCCTCAACGTCATTCTGGGCATGGAGCGACTGCATCGCACCATCGACTTCAATTCAGAGCAGGACGCCGCCGCCGCCGCCGCCGCCTCGGGCGCCGGAGCCTACCGCGTCTCCGCCGCCACTCTAATGGGCCTGGGTGCCGCCGCGCCGCCACCGCCGGTGCCGCTGGCGGCGGCGGCAGCTGCCGGGCCGGCTTCGCCGCCGCAGCATACGACGACGGCCGTTACGGCCCCAGTGGCGTCCGTACCAGTGCCGCCGTCGGCGGCGGCCGCCGCGGTGGCGGCGGCGGCGGCGGCAGCAGCCAGCCGCGGGTCGAGCGCCGGCGGAGCCTGCGCGGGACCCAGGCGGTACTGCCGTGACTGTGCGGCCGCTATTGCGGAGATGTACCCTGGACTGGCGCAGCAGCCCGTGGGGTCGCCTGGCGGCGGCGCAGCGGTGGCCGGCGGCGCGGTGGCGGCGCCGACAGCAGCGGCGGCGGAGCTGCTACCGCCGGGCGCGGCATGGCGGCGCGTCGCCTCGGGCCGGCACCAGTTACGACCCTCCGGCGGCGGTGCTGGCGCCGGCGCCGGCGGTGGCGGGACCTCTGGTGGCAGCGCCGGCGGCGGCGCGACGGAGGCGGAGCCCGCGGCGGCGGGGGCCCTGGCGGGAATGTCCAGTCGGCGGCTGAGCGACCCTGGCACAGCGCCGCCGTCTGGGCAGGCGTCGCCGAGATGGTCGCCACGACCGTCGGTCGACACGACGACGGCGACGGCAGCGGCGGCGGCGGCGGGGTTTCGGTCACAGCGGGCGTCCGTCAGCGGCGCCGGCGGGCCCGGGCCGTCGCGTCTGAGTGACGCTGGCGCCGGCATGGGGCCCGCGGAGGGGCCGCAGCCTAGCGGGAAGTGCCAGGTGTGTCGGATGAAGATGACGCATTCGGGCGTTGCCATGGGCACATTGATAGACAAGGTTAATGAAGGTGCTGTTTGTACTGCTCCGCTCGGCTCTACTGTGTGCGTGTCGTGCGGATGCAGCGGCCAACCTCGCTTTTGCATCTATGCGAATGAACTCGCAGGTGTGCGGGCGATCGCTGGCGGCGCCGGCGGAGGCCATGACGTCGGTTGCGGAGCAGGGCCTGCTCGAGGTGAGCCTGGGCCTGGGCCTGGGCCTGTTGCGTGGGTTTGACGAGTTTCGCAACTCCTCCAAAATAGGACAGGCCCAATGCCGTCGTGCATGCGTCGCGTGCTGTGTACCCCCACCCCTATCAGCCTGCGTAATCTCTCTCTCTGTATACCGCGCGTAACCGCCCGCAGGAGGTGGCTGTGGCTCTGGAAGGCGCCCTGGACAAACTGGCTCAGCTGCCCAAGGCCGTCGCCGCCGGTATGCAGGAGGCGGCGGCGGCGGCCGCCGCCACGCTGCGCATCGGCGGCGACGCCAACCCCACCGCCACCGCCGCCGCCGGCGGGTACGTTCGCGCCGCCAGCAAGTCCCGCGGCACCCTTAGCACAGGTCGCTCCCTGGTGCTCCCTGGCGCCGGCTCCGACGGACCCAGCGGCGGCGAGGCAGCGGCGGCGGCGACGGCGGCGGCGGCGCCAGGGACGCGGCGGCATGAGTCACGGCTGAGCAGTGACATGGGCTCGCCGCGCGCCGCGCTGCCGACGGCGCCGTCGGTGGCGGCGGCGTCGGCGGCGGAGAAGATGTCGGCGCTGGCGGCGAAGGTCAGGAGCTCTCTGAAGGCGCTGCCGCTGACGCTGTCTGGCGGCGGGCCTGGCCTTGCCGCCGCCGTCGCTGCCGTCGCTGCCGCTGGCGGCGGCGGCGGCGCACCCCCGCGGCGCAGCGGCGGTGGCGGCGTCGCCGGTCCCAACAGCGGCGGCGCCGGCGCCGCCGGACTGCTGCGGCGGCACAGCCATGACGGCAGCGGCGCCGGCACGCCCGACGGCCTGGTACGACACGAACGCTTTGAGGATGCCGTCGATGTCCCTATCCTGCCGCCGCCGCCGCCGCCGCCGCCAACAGTACAGGTCGCAGCGTCGCCGCCGGCGGCCCAGCCCGTCGCCGCCGCTGCCGCCGCTCGCAAAGGCGCCTTTGCAAGCGCCGTCGCCGCCGCCACGGCCGCCGCTGGCGACGCCAGCGGGCAGTCGCCTACCCCGCCTGTTCCACAGCCACAGCCGCCGCCGCCACCTCCGCCGCCGCTGCCGCCGTCGGTGTTCTCGACCGCTGCGGCCGCCACTGCGGCGGCTCTGACTAATCAGTACGGCAGCGGGCTGTTCGCTGGCTGGCCGCAGGGCGAGGCCTCTGGTGTCATGGGCGCCGGAGATGAGCTCCGGGGCCTCAGCTTGGTACAGCAGCTCATGCTGAGCGTCAAGCTCCCAACGACAGGTACGAGATCTCGCGGGCGTTGCCGTACGGTCCTTGCCCCTGGGCTTTTGATAGTTGTGGACAAGGGTCGTTCTGCTGTGTTATTTTACTGTTTCAGTAGGCACTAGTTAGGGGCGAGATCTGGTGCGTTGTTGCGACGAGCGTGCGTGGATGGTAGAGCAGCGGAACCGCTCTGCTCCTGCACACTCGTTCTGAAGGCTCTCGCCGTGTCGTGGACGCTGCGGTCTGCCTCGCCCCCACTCAAACCCCCAACAGGCAGCCCCAGCCTGCCCACCAGCCCGGCCGCCACCGGCGCACTGGCCTCAACCTCCCGACGGGGCGGCGGCGGTGGCGGCGGCGGCGGCGGCCTCGCGGGCCTGTTCGGACCCGTCGCCGAGGAGGAGCGGCTCGGGGAGACGCCCAACAGCCCCACGCCTGTGCCGGTCAAGGTACGGGTACGGGTACGGGTACGGGTACGGGTACGGGTACGGGTCTGCGGCTGTGTTTTGGATTGGCTTGGGACCATGGTTGCGCGGCGGGTCAGTCCGGGTCGGAACGGCTTCACGGCTTGCTTGCACGTCTACGGTACACGTGGGTCTTCCCCTGCTGTGCCCCTGCCCTAGTCAACGATACCGGTAGGCGGTTCGGAGTAGGCAGTTGGTTGACGTGTGTCGCGTCCCTCTTCAGGCCGCGACGATCGCTGGTGGCGGCGGCGGCGGCGGCGCAGGTGGTGGCGGCAGCGGCCCTCGGAAGGGCTGGGACTTTCTGCAGCGGCTCGGCCGCCCGCAGCGGCAGCGGTCCAAGTCCTGCTCGCCCGAGCGAGGCCGCCGGGCCGGCGGCGGCGGCAGCGCCGCCGTCTCCGCCACCACCAACGACGGAAGCAGCGGCGGCGACGATACGCCCACTGTATCTTACTCGCGCTCGGGGGCGGCGGCGGCGACGACGACGGCGGGAGCGACCGCCGACGCGAGCAGCGACGGAGCCAGCGAGTCGGCGGCGGCGGCACCACCGCTGGCGGCGGCGGCGCCGCCAAAGTTGCCGTCGCCGCTGCCGCCTATGAACACGCCTTTTGCGGCCCCAGACGCGGCGGAGCTGCTTCGTGGCACCATCACGCTCCCGCCGATGCCCTCCCTACCCACCGACGTTGACGTCTCATCTCCCGTGGCCAATGGTCCGTCGGCGGCGGCGGCGCAGAGTGCGATGACGGTCGACGTCAATGGGGATACGGCGCAACCAAATCACCCCAGGCAGATGCTGCCGCCATTGTCTGGCACCGTCTCCGTCGCGTCAGCGGGGGCGGCGGCGGCGGCGCGCGAAGCCAGCAGTGGCGGCGGCGGCGGCGGCGGCACCGACGGCGGTGCGGCGTCGCCAATGAGCTTCTACTCCGCTGCCGACACCGCCGCTGCTGACGTCATCGCCGGCGTCAACGGCAGCGGCGGCGGCGGCAGCGGCATGACTAACCCTTATGAGTCAGCAACCGCTAGTGGCGACGCCGCGGGGGATGCAAACCTTTCATCTCCCAGCCGCCGCCGTCAGCAGGAGCGGCGGCTGTCGGTTGATGTCCTACTGCCGGCGGGCTCCGCCACCGGTGACGTCGTACCGGTACGGATGGCGGGCGCGTCATCCTCGTCGGCGCCGCTGGCGCCGCCGACGCCGCTGTCGGCACCCTCGCCGGCGGCGGCGGCACCCGCGGCGGCGGCGGCAGCGGATCAGCGGCCGCCGCTGCGTGGCGGCGGCGCCAGCGGCTCCGCCGGGCCGTCGCGGTTCAGCCGAGGGCACCTGCTTGCCTCAAGCACCGCCAGCGGCGGCGCTGCCCCGGCTGGCGGTGACGACTCTGCCGACGGTGCCGCCACGGCAGCCGCCGCCGCCGCCGCCGCCAGGCAGCCGCTGTCTGGGCGCAGCAGCGGCAGCCTGGCGTCGCCGCCGCCGGCGGGGGTGGCGGTGACGGGGGTGGAGATGGCGCACCACTTCTCACCCAGGTGCGGAGACATCGGGCGTTTGGCCATAAACCATGTTGCACCATGTTGTGCAAGGGGCTATGCCGACCACCATTGCCGCTTGCCGCCACGGGTTTCAGCGGGCCCTTCTTAAAGCATCGACCGAAGTAGCCCGCGAGAGGGGGGTTCGAGGGCGGTCGCGCCCTATCGCCTCTGGCCTTGCTTCCGGCCGCAAACGTAGCCTCCGCAAAACTTGTTAGGGACGCATAGCATGACGGAAAGCACCTCCCCTCCTCCCCTCCACACAGGCGGGCGCTTGACCAGCTCTACGACCACCCAGTCATCACGCCGGGTAGGCCAGGCGGAGAGGGCCTGTTTGGTGCCTCTCGCCAACACAGTGCCTCACAACCCATCCCCACCGCGTCATTTCGCATTCCGCTGGCAAGCACTCAGCCGTAGCTTGTCGTCCGTCCCGTCATCTCCGTGACCACCCTCACCGCATGCCCGCCGTACCTTTCCGTACAGGCGAGCAGCTCACGCTGCGGTTCGGCGGCGTGGCGACGCTGCAGTACGTACGACCGGTGCTGGGGCGGCGGTACACGGTGGTTGGCCCCCCACGTGCCATCGCGGGTTACGCCGAGGCGGAGCTGGCGGAGGGGCTGCAGCACTGGACCACGGCCGTGCTGTGCAGGTGGGGCCCGCGTTGGGCCCGACGGGGACCGCTCTGTGGCCTGACCCTTGGGGGCTGACGGGCCTGGGCCTGAGGAGCGCAATCCTTTCCGTGACGCTCACTGTTCTCTCCCCTCCTCACCGTACCGTTGAGCTCATCCCAACGACCACCGCAACCGCAACGGCAACCCTCCGCACGCCTCAGCCCACTGTAAACCTCAGGGGCCCATGGCTTGGCCGGGGCCGGGGCTCCCGTCACGGCAGCAGGTCCCATCCCCCCCCAACGGCCCCCCGTCGGCCCCCCCCCCAGGTCCCTGTCCCTGGGCCTGTGGAGCGCAATCCTCGCCGTGCCTTGACGCCCACCTCCCCTCTCACCACCGTTGAGCTCATCCCAACAATGACCGCAACCCCAAACCCCAAAGCCCGCAACACCCCTCCCCCCCCCAGGTCCCTGTCCCTCGACAACCTTCTCCTGCTCCTGACCGCCGCCCTGCTGGAGCGGCAGCTGGTCTTCTTCTGCCCGCACATCTCCGTGCTGTCGTGCTGCGTGCTGGGCCTGCTGCCGCTGCTGCGCCCCTTCGCATGGCAGTCCCTGCTGCTGCCCGTGACGCCGCTCTCCATGGTGGGCTTCCTGGAGGCGCCCGTGCCCTTCGTGCTGGGCGTGCAGTACAAGACCAGCGACGTCATGGCGCGGTGAGCGTGCGGCGCTGGGGCGTGGGGTGCAGGGCGTCGGGGCGCGGGATGCTGGGGCGTGGGGAGGCTTCGTCGCGGCGCGGTGATCGTACTGCGCTGGACGCGGGATGCTGGGGCGTTACGGGTGCGGCGCGCGGCGTGAGTCCCTCGCCATGGCCTAACGCTGCCACCCCGCCCGTCGGCGGAGAAGAGAAGGTGTCTTGTGAAGAAGCCCTCATCCGCGCTCCCTCCGTGAGCCTTCTCTGCCCATTCTGCCCTACTCTATCTGCTCCCCACGTCCTCCCCTCCAGGTGCTCCAGCCTGGTGCGTGTGAACGTGTACAAGGACCAAGTCAAGAACGCGGGCGCGGCGCTGCCCTCCCTGCCCGGGCTCAAGCGCCTGGCGGCCGCCCTGGGACCCCACCACGCGGCGCTGCGTCGGCTGCTGCTGGAGCGGCAGGGCGCCGGCCCGGGCGCAGGCAGCAGCGGGGGCGGCGGCGCGCCGGCGGGGGCCGCGGGCGCGGGCGGCCCGGGCGGAGCGCGGGGGCACGGCGAGGCTACGGCTAGCGACGGAGGCCGGTGAGAGAGCAGGAGGGGGTGATGGGGCGCGGGCATGCTGGGGGTTGTCGTTGTGGGGGCACGTCGGAGCGTTGGCGTCCCACGCTCCCACCCTCCACTCCACCACACCCTACGCACCGCGCCCTCCGGCGGCTGCATCCGTTGGAACGCACCCCACCGCCTCGCGTCAGCACCTCTTCACCCTCGCCCCACCTCGCCTACCTGCAACCCACAACCCTCACGAACGTGCGTGCCCCCTCCTCCGTGTTCGGTTCCCCGCAGCTCCCTCCGCGCCCTGCTGCCCGCCGAGCTGGCCGCCACGTCATCTTTCCTGGGCATCCTGACCGAGCACCTTGCCGCCATGTGCGGGGACCTGCGGCCCCACGTGATCACCAACGTCGGGCTGCACAAGCGGACAGGTGAGCGCCAGGGAGCTATCTAGAGGGGACTGTTGTGGTGGCGTAAACGGGGAGTTCAAGCACCGAATAAGCGGCCGAGGCGAGGTGGCCCCCATCTCCCCGCCGACCCACCTTAGCTTGTCGCTGTGGATGCACGCCTCCTCCCCTAAATATGCTTCCTTTTGCACTGTGTCTTGACCCCTTACGTGCTGCTGGGGCCGTCCACCCCTTCCTCCTCTGCAGGTGTGCTCATGAAGGAGTCACTCCTCGAGGTGGTCCTGGCCAAGGACCGGCCCTTCGTGCGGCAGTTTGTGGACACTCAGATGTTTGCGGTGTGGAGCGACGCCATGATCTCGGCTTACTTTGAGGGGTCCTTTGCGACCTCAGACTACCCTCACACCGCAGAGTCTGCGGAGCAGCGTTGAGAGATACTTCGGGACCGGGTGTTACAAGTGAGGAATACTCGGCTAATAAGTTGGTCCAGCAGGATAGAGTGGCTGCGAGAGGAGCAGCGTGGATGCGCGGTTGCTGCAATAAGGCGCGCTGTGGATAGCAGCGGGAAGCGCCGGCAGTGGGAGAGGGGTTCTCCTTGACAAAGGACGGGAGAGCAGCAGCAGGGTAGGAGTTAGGGAGGATGTGGATCGGGCTAGCACTATCAGCAGCAGAGGTGCAGGAGGCAGGTGTGGCTTGAGATATCCGCAAGTAGGTAGATTGTGGGAGCGCTGCTGCTTTCGATGGCGAAGGCAAACTTGTGGTGGCCATTTGCTCAAGCAAGGCCAACCCTTGCGGGATTTCAAGGGTACAGTGGACGGGGCGTGCCTTGCGGAACCGAACACAGCAGGCAGGCGGCGCGCGCATCCGCCCCGTAAACTACTTGCAAAACATTTGCACGCTTTTGGCGGCGCAACCCTTAGCTAGCAGACACGCATGTATGGCGGCATGGCCAGTATGATACGGGCCCAACGGCATGAGGGCCAATGTATCTCCCTCTTCCAATGAGACGCACTAGCCCCATGTCATCCAAGGAAGGCCCCAAGCACGCAGTCAACGCACGGCCATGACAGCTAATACTAGCTCAGAAACGAATCCCTTTCATACATCTGTCCATGCGCTAAACCGCGCGCTCCAGCAGACCTACCAAGTACTTGAGGGCACAATCCTGTGCGCATGCCCCAGCGCGTGCCACAGAGTATGTGTGCATGCGTAGCGCCTCTGTCACCCCACCAACTGCACACCCCTGATAGCATGCGGCCTCAGCGGAAGCGAGGCACGCCCGCCTCAGCAAGCAGCCACAATAAACGATGCAATGCGTTGCCTATCATGCTGTGCCCCCCCCCCACACACACCTCTTGCCCCTCTTCCTTGCCTTGGACTCTCACGATAGATAGGTGTCCTCCCAACCATGCATGCGTGTATCTGTTCAAGAGCGGCCCCACCGCTTCCCAGCGCACCTACCCCACGCCACCGCAGCTAGCGGGCTCGCCAGCGCAGCAAGGCGCAGCGGGTGCCCCCCGCCCGCTGCAAGCACCCACACAAGTGCGTGGCCCCTGAGTGCCGGAAGCTGAACACGACCGTGGCTCCTAAGTGAGAAGGAGCTACGTGCGCGTTCCTCGCCCAGCAAAGTATCTAGATATACACAAGTGATGTTGCATGTTGATGTAGATGGCTATTTGTAGCCCCAGGCCACGGCGCCGCAGGAGTAATCAGAACTACCCGCCGCCACGGCGGCCTGGGCGTGGGCGGGGGTGGGGAGCAGCGGGCAAGTTTATGGGCGGCGGGCCGAGCCTGTGTCTTTTGTTCCTCGTGTACGGTCACGATGCAGATCATAGGTCCCCCACCCGGTTCCACAACTCTCAGCCCGTCCGCCCAGCGCCCACCGCGTTGCAGTCGCCGTAGTACCGGGAGGTGAGCGCCGCATCCACAGTGTTAAAGTTCCAGGCATACCTGGAGTAAGACACCGTACCGCACGTGTTATACGGACGGATCAGTCAGTTGGCCAGCCAGGGAACCGGTAGAAGTGCGAAGGGCGGGGGGGAGGAGGGCCATGCAGCCCCACGCTGGATGGGCGCAGCCCTAGCTTGCGGCCAGGCCGCGTTCGACCCACCCCTGTGCTCACCACTTTTGGGTGCACGTCTTGTCCACCCACACGGCCCAGGCGTATCTGCGGTCGGTCGGGCCATGCGATGCAGGACGGACTGCCATGAAACAAGCAAGCAGCTAGCGCGACAGATGCAGCATGCACCCTCCGACGATAATGGCTTACCCCGGGGAGCACTTGCTCTTGGCTAGGTCAACGGTACTGGCCCACGCGGCGCTGTTGGTGCACTTGGCCACACCAGAGTCCACCAAAGTGCAGGAGTTGGCGCCGTAAATGGCGGCCGCGGCGCTGTTGCAGCCTCCGAGCGCGGCGGCGGAAATCCGAGCCTGTATGCGCGTGGGCGCGGGTGGGGCGAGTGCGTAATGCAAGTAGAGGCCTTTATGACGGATGCGCAGAGAAGAGTCGGCAGAGGCGGATCAAAGGAGATGTGTGTCCCGCCCATCGCGTACGCCCTGCATGGCTTGAATTGCGCGGCTCAGTAACGTGCAGGCTGGCAAGCAGCCACGGCTCAGGCACTTGCCTCTTCGACGGTGCCCCAATTATAGGAATCTGCAGGAGGGGACACAGCATGGCGCCGAAGGGGAACTGGATGCGGCTAAGGCAATGTCTTTCTGTCTACTACCCGGATGTTGTGAACACGCGACCCTCTCCGTGTACAGTTTTCATACTCACACCAGCGGTTGCCGCAGCCGGGGTCCGTGAAGGCCGACCACGCGTAGCCTGAGCATGACGGGTGGATGGGGGCCGGAGCGGGGCAGCAAGGGCGTTAGCGAAGGGTTGCCTCGTCCAGTCGTCCTTCAAGTACTTAAACCCTGGACCCCTCAACGCCAAGACTGCCGCTTTCCCCGAACTCTAGACCCAGCCATGCATCCCGCCACCCCGCCAAGGGACCGACACCCCGACACCTGCAGATCCCGCCAAAATGTGGAGTTGCCGCCATGACCGCGAAACCCCAACCTTGCGTCTCACGCTCAGCCCGAGATTATGGGAGCTTGTACTCTACTCTTGTGCTTCGAGGATGGGGCAACGTATCGACCCGGCACGGTCTCAGCATGTTCGCGCAAACTCGCACCCCAGCAGCCTCCGAGGAACCTGCGGTATCCGATTCTGATCACAACTTGCTACGTGAAAAGAAAAGCACGGTAGCTCCGTCAACTCTGCACGCAGCTGTCGCATGAGGATGTTCGCGCGACCTCGGTCAGACCTCGCCCGTGGAAGCCTAGGACAAGCGTGTGACTGCTATACAATCGTATGCAATTCAGATTCGCGAGCAGAGAGGTAGCTTGTAGGAATTGTGTTTCACTCGCGACCATCCCCCGCCCCCTGCACCCCAAACTTCGCGCGGGGCGCGCGGCACGGTTCCCGCGCTTTGCAACGTGCCTGAACGCAAGTCCAATGTCCCAAGGTATACCCAGAGCTCAAATCACTCTTTCCTGCTTCGAGGCTGACACCCGACCGTGTCCTCCTCCGTCCATCGGCCAGCAGACCACCCCTCCCACCCCACGCGCCCCTACATGTCGGCGCCTGACTTACCCCACCAGGTGAACTTGATCGCAAGCGCCTTGGTGCTGGCCCACTTGGTAGCGTCCGTGCATCGATACGTGGTGGTGCCCTTCTGGCCCTTGAGGACTATGCCGCAGGGGTTGGCGGCGGTGGTACCAAACGCGGACACCATTTGAGCCTTGCAGTCCCCGGTCACGCCGTTCACATAGGTCCAGTCCTGTACCGGTACGGTCATGAAACGGACCACAGAAGATGGAGCCGTGAGCCGTGAGGACTGACGATGCGTTTCTGAAACTGCACAAGGCATCGACAAGGGGGGCGCCGGCAGCCCAGCGCCTGCCTAGTAGTGCCTACCCACCCGGCCCCGGCATGCTAACCCACTCAGGCCAATGATCACACGACGCCGCCAGCGAGGTTCCCGTCTCACCGAATTGCTCCAGCGGCCATAGCCAGTCCCGCAGGTGCCGTTGATTGCGACGGCGTAGATCTGACCTGTTGCTGCCCTGCTCTCAATCCACGTTTTGAGCGAGGCAATGCGGGTGGTGTCGGTGCACACCGCCCTGCCGCTCCTCATGACCTTGCAGGGAACCTTGAAGGCGGTGGTGCAGGCCGTGACTGCAGACTGCTCGGCTGTGAGCTTGTCGACATAATTATAAGAGTAGCTGAAGCAAAGGACACCAAATGCAAGTGGCAGCATAAACAGGGGCTCAGGGCGTCAGGGGACTCAGGGGACGGACGGATGAGAGGCTGACCGAGGCCCGGGGCAGGCCCGCTGGGGCCCCGGCATGACCAGCCCAATATACAGGGAGATGGAAGCTCTCACCCGTACTGGTTGCAGGCAGATGTGGAGGCCACGGCCCAGTAGTTGCCCCAGCTGGTGCCCTTCTGAGCGCGGAACACGCCGTCCCGCCAGGCGGTCGAGGTGTAGCACGAGGTAAAGTTCACTGCAGGAAAGGAGCAGGCGGCAGGAGGGTTGTTGCCAAGGTGTCTGGTGGTGGACGGCGGCTGGGGGCAAGCAACCAGCCAGATTCGCTCCCTGTGTGGAACTCAATGGCCTCAATCGAGCCGAAGGCAGGGCCCCGCCGCCTAGCTGCCGAGTCCCTGTGCGGCTGACCACACGCACCGCTGGCGGGCGGCGGTGGTTTCGGGAGGGGGTTGTCTCCCCCAGAAGTGTACGGCGTGGCGATGCGGTACGGGAAGTTGGCGATACCCACCAGGTTGACTCCTCTCTGGGTGCAGCAAGCAAGAACTCAGTAAGGGCGTGAGCGTGAGAGAGGTGGTAGGTGGAGCCTGGCTGTCCGGTCCTCGGATTCGACATGTGATTGATTGCATGCGGCAGGCCTTGACCTCAGGGCAGTACCTCTTCACGCACCTTGATGCGAATGTAGCCAGGGAACAAGGGGTCGCCCCAGCCAATGGTGGGGTTGGCGCCCCACGAGTTGCGGACCAGCCAGTACGGCACGCTCACGCCACTCACGGTGGCAGTGCCGTACCCCACGATGGTGATTGCATGCTGCGCAGTGGGATGGTGCGTGGCAGCAGGGGCCATGCAGCGAGCTTTACATGCCGGTACATCACGGGTTGCATCAACTCATCACCGGCACCGCGGTGCGTGTTCCGCCCGCGCTCACCCCGTTGTGGCCGTCGGACACGCAGTTGGCCGTCAGGATGCCTCCTTTATAGTTCTGGAAGGCATCGCACACGTAGATGCCAATGATAATGGCTTTTGCACCTCGCATACACATCTCCTGCAGGGGGGTGCGTGCGAGAGCGAGAGTGGCCCTGAATTAGATCGGATGAGGTAGGGGATTTAGGGCAGGCCAGCACATCTGCCTGAGATGGGGCTGCCTTGAGGGGGATGGTCGAGTCAGAGCCCTCCGAGTCAACGTCCCGGCAATGCCCCGTGACCATGGCCGCACGTGCGGCGTACGGCGTACACTTCACATGACTCACATCTCGCATCGTGTTCTCGTTGCTGGCCAGGCGCTGGTAGCTAGGAACAAAGTATCGCTTCTTGTTGACTTTGAGGCCGGACCGGCACGACTTTCGCACAGGGTCGATGCCGTCCCTGTAGTTGGACATCTCGTATGGGTAGTCCGTGTCGAGGAGCAGGCCTGAGGGGCATGGGATGTTGCCGAGTACTGCAGGGCTGTGGGGACCCCACGAGCCCCCGAGACCCCGAGCCCCGGAGCCCTCAAGCCCCCGACACCCCGACACCCTGACAACCCCGACACCCAAACAGTTGTGCCGTACCCCTGAGCCCCCACGCGCCCCGTCCGCATGCACCTTCTTTCTTGATGTACTCCAGAGTGACGGCGGTGTATCCGCCGTTGCACCCCATGTTATTCATGCCTGAGGTGTGATTAAAAGAGCACGCACAGGACACGGGCGCATGCGAGGTTGGTTGCAGCTAATCTCCAGGGTGCCCCAACCTCGTCGACCATCCCCTGACCTGGATGCTGTGAGCTGCAAGCCCGTAGACCCCGGAGGAACCCCGACACCCCACACAGACCTGCGTAGAGCTGCGAGCTGACTGCGCAGTCCACCAGCTGCTGGGTGCTGAGGTACGGCGCCTTTGCCTGACCCGCTGCGAAGCTCTGGGCCTGGATCGCGCCCGCGGCAGCAAACGCCCAGCAGGAGCCGCACTGAAGAGGTGGGGGAAGATGGGGAGTGCCGATGATCTCTACCGTACCGGTAATCTGTCTACAAGTATCACTCTGTCGCCCTCAGCCAAGACAACACTTCGAGCCCAACCGGCGGCCGCTACACGTACCGGCACCTGATGACTAAGGCCCCCCAGGCTGCCCCAGGCCCTCACCAACCAAACATTCGCCACTTCCAACTCACCATTCCCTGATTCTGTGCAGTGAGCAAGCCGTTGCGAGTGTCAAGAGTCGGGGCGCTGCAAGTCTGAGCGCCGAGGAGGGTCGTCATTCCGAAACCCTCCAGCTTGGGCGCAGCGGGCTCCGGACCCAGGACGCCCCAGGGCGAGCCAGGGTCGGTCTGCAGGGAGCGCCGGTTGGCCCCGCCGCCCTTGGTATTGAACCCAAAGACCACCTTACGGTCCAGTTCGCTGGTTAGGCCCACCTGCGGCGGGCAAACGGGGTGAGAAGAGTCGGGGGTGCCGTCTGCCGTCAGTTCCCCGGCAGTTGGGTGGAGGGGGCGGTGGGGGCCTGGGTTGAGTGTCGTGGGGCTAGGGTGGAACTAGATAGAGGGGTATGCATGGTAAGTGCCGGTCAATTTGCGCCGGTGCAGGCATCTAGTGATACGTCATCGTGTACGCATGGTTTCCTCACGCCAGAATTCCGCCAGGGGCAAAGCCCCGTGCACCCACCGCAAACATGGCCTCTGGGTCGCTGTTGTGCGTGATGCCGGTCTCAATGATCTCCACAAAGAGGGCGAACACTTGCTTGCCCTGTGATAATGAAGGTTGAGGGTTGACGGAGGGAGGGGTGGACCCGCGGAGGGCCCGGGTGGAGGGGTAGGGCTCGGCGGCACCCGCGAGGCGAAGCGCGTACGGCATGACCTCTGCTTGCCCCCCATGGCAATCAGACGCACCAGCTCCGAGTCTGCTGCGTAGCTCTTCTTGTTGTCCTTGAGCCACTTGGCGAAGGCGGCCAGGGCGTCGGCCTGTGTTTGCAAGAGGGCGGGGCGGGTGGGGGCAGCCCGTTGAGTGCTGAAGCCCCAGGTTGTGGCAAGGGCACCAATGTCATTGTCGAGCGATACAACCCACCTTGGCCTCCTGCAACTCCTTGAGGGCGCGGGCCTTGGCCTCGTCGATACTGAGGTACTTGGAGGGGTCGTCGGGGCCCAGGTTGTCGCCGCCCTCCGAGGAGGCAGAGCGGGTGGCGGAGGGGGGGTCGCACGTGCCAAAGCCGGAGCGCTCATCGGGGCTTTGGGCACCGTAGCAGTCTGCAGACAGCGTAAAGCGAGTCGGATGCTGGATGCGGCGTGAGGCGGGAGAGCTACGGTAGACTGCGGGATGGAACAACCACACGCCCTCTCGCCATCCAAGTATACCGAGTGGCCTCAACGCTAAAGGACCCTCCCGCCGCGCCCCCCCCCCCACACACTACCCCGTTGCTCACTCAGGGGGTCCTCATCATCTGCGTCCCTTGCCGTGGCCTCGCCGGCGGTAAACTCTTCAGCCGCTTCTTGGTTCTGGCTTGCGTCCGCCACCAGCGGGCTCGTGTCGTGTCCCGTACCTGGCTTGGCCTCGGGAATGCCCTGTTTGATCGCGGAGGTGGATGGAGAGAACATGGAAGGGGGGGGAAGCGGGCGGCCCCGCCGGCGGCCAGGGCAGGGCCCTGGCTAGCTGGCGGTGGCCAAGCATAGGGTCCTGGGCGGGGGCCAGCTCGCGATATGGCCAGCAGATCGGCTACACAGTGTCGCAATGTGTGGTCAGGACGCTACGTTGCCGACACCTGTCGAAGGCAGCGGCAGGCCCGGGCCCTGCCCTGCCCGACCAAACCCTGCTGAACCGCCGGTCCCCGGTAACGAGCTCTAGCTTACGGGACATGCCGCTCCGTGCAGCTTCACGTTCGTCCCTCTATCCTGACTTGGCCGGGCGGGGTTCTAGGAGTTCTACGGCGCGTGGGCCAAAAGTGCGCGCCATTGACATCGCAAGCGCTCCGCTTACCGTTGTACAGAAGGCAAGCCTCGATGCAAGAAGGAGCAAGCCGATCAACAATGGCACGCAGGTGCAAGGGCGGCAGGGCGTCATTCGCCACCGAAGCACCGAGTGCCAAGTTCAGCTTGTCGCGACAAGGTTCGCTCGCTGGAGCCCTTTGGAGGCGTATGAGCGCAACTCGGTATCTCGCGCATGCCGTTACGGGGTGTTCGACTGCGGCTGTGCACAACCTCGTGCAGTCTGGAATCAAATTGGGCTTCACGGGCGGTGGTTGGGCCTGCGGCAACCCGAGCGCCCGCCAAAAGCGCGAGACCTTCCGATACCATGCAATTGATACTCTGCATTGCGCGTAGCCTCGGCTGCTTGTGAGGCTGGTCCTGCAAACCGCGCATGCTGTCGAGACGTACGTGTCGAAGTCAGGGTCGAGCCCGGCGGTCCTCGACCGGGCTTGCGGCACGTGGAAACCCGCCCGGGGCCCGGGTCGGGCCAGCTCGGGGCCCCCGAGTCGGGGACCAACCCTGGTTGGCCCCACGGGGGTGGATGGGCACGCCCCTGTTGCCACTCCGATGGATACTGGCCTGGGCTATTGCCTGCAGGGATGGGGGCGAAATCGAAACTATTTCGCCTGCCTATTTCGCCATGTATTTCGCCGGGGTTCTCGCCGGGGCCTCCTTATCGCCAGGGTGGCGAAACTTCGGCGTAATTTCAGGCGAAACTGCGCTGAGGGCGGGTTCCTCTCGGCTGAAACAGCTCCCAAACAAACAAACAACTCCCTGAAGTGCTAATCTGGTAGTTTGCTGCGTTGTATGCGAAGGGGTGACCGTCGTGTAGGGGGAAGAGGGGTGGCGAGCAGCGAGGGAGCCGTGGGGTAAGGCCGTGTCGAGCCGTGTCTCAGGGTTGGACCCTGCCCGGGCGGTCTCCTGCGGTCCTGGGCCTCTCGCAGCACACGGACAACATCTAAATGGAAGTGTAGCTCGACAGGGGGGTTGCTGCGCGGCCAGAAAGCTGCTGGCACAGCTTGGAATGGCAGAACTGCTCGGAAGATGGCTGGGCGAAACCCCAGGCGATATTGGGCAGGCCCAATCGGCGTTATGTTTCGCCTTCCGTGGTGGCGAAACTAATCATTAATTTCGCCCGCCTGAAGGGCCCTCGTGATTTCGCCCCCATCCCTGATTGCCTGGGCTGTTTCATGAATACCACTTGGAGGAGTGCCACCTCCCAAGTCAGCCACAGATGCGTGAGCGCATTTTTACGCAACGCGGCGGCACGTATGCAAGCCCTAGCTCAGTTCCCCCTAATAGATAGACAGGAGGAATGGCCACACTCGTACGTACCAGGTAGGTGAGCTTGCGCCACCCTGCCCAACAAAACACACTGCAGGGGACCCAAACTGGGGCCGCGTTGTCACGCGGCGGACAACGGTCCGCCCCCAACGCCCGCATGCACCCGCAGCAATGCGAGGCACGTATTGCCTCTGTGTCCCATGCATGGCTGCAGGGCATGCATCTCAGCACGTACAGCTACTAACAACCCTGTATGCTCTCATTAGTTTCATGACAGCGAGCACACGCGCCATGGTGCAGCGCGCTCTCAACCCTCACCCCGCAAGCACGCACGCCAGCCAGCCAACGGCCACGTTGGAAAGGGAGCCATACATGAATACCCGTCGAGCAGCGCGGTTTTATAGAATCTCCGCTCAATGCGTCTGCACATTGGGCAGCTCTTATGTGCTAGATGGGCGGGTCTCGCTCGCTCTTCCCCATGCATGTGCATCTGGCGCGCATGCGGCACAGCCAGAGATACAGGTCCCTGATTGATACCAAGGTCCCCCTCCCCCTCCCTCTCGCTCCCACTTCGCTGTTGCCGTGCATCTTCAAATCTGCCCCTCCAAGGCGCCACTCGAGCCGCACGCACCGTACACGTTGTCGTACTTTGCAAGTCTGTACATGCACGGGGCCAAGCAGGCCTCGCGCCATGCTTGATTGTGCTGAGGATTTGCATTCAGCTCGGCGCCCTCCTGTGCCTCCTAGCAGCTCCAGACCATACTCGGCTTGTGCTGTGCTCCGCACGTGTCGTACCCGGCGCACGCCACAAGTTACTACGCAAAGAGCCATTTACTTGTAGCCCCAGGCCACGGCGCCGCAGGAGTAGTCCGAGTTGCCCGCCGCCACGGCGGCCTGGGCGGGGGCGGGGACGGGGGTGGGGCAGTCGGGCGCGCATCTCAGTGTGGGGCATCGTCCAAGCCAGTTTCAGGCAATGTTAAGCGCCGTCCACCGTGTACAAGGCATGCAACAGGTACCCGCCCGGCTTCACGAAGCTTAGCCCGTCCGCTCATCGCCCACCTTGTTGCACTCGCCGTACCACTGTGAGTTAAGCGCATCGTCAACGGACCAGTAGTTGTACGCGTACCTGTTCGGCGTGGCAGCCACGAGCACAATCAGTGAAAGAGTTAGGAACAGGGTGCCAAGAGCGGCCCCCCAGGAACGTTCCCTGGTCATGAAACTAGCGCTCCACAACACGCAGCCCGCCGAGGCAAGAGCACACCGAGCCCACACCACGCCACGAACAGACGAGCATTCCAAGCCTGCGCGTGGAGCCTGAAGGCACGAGCACAGCCCCCGTGAAGACCCCCTGCTGCTCACCACTTTTGGGTGCACGTCTTGTCCATCCACACTGCCCACGCTTTCCTGTGGCATTGAGCCAAGGAAGCGGGCAGCACACAAGAACGGTCATCAGCAGAGCTCTGGGCGGGACTCCGCTGGGGAGGTAGTTTGGACCACCCTGGGCTTGGCCCACAAAACCCTGCCATCTGCTGCCGTACACACGGCAGCGCTTACCCTGGCGAGCACTTGCTCTTGGCTAGCTCCACGGTGCTCGCCCATGCAGAGCTGTCTGCGCACTTGGCCACCCCGGAGTCCACGAGGGAGCAGGAGTTGGCGCCGTAGGTGCCGGCCGCGGCACTGTTGCAGTTGTTCAGGGATGTCGTCGCCGCGCGCGCCTAAGGGGGGGGCAGGGAGAAGACACCATCGGTTGTCAGCTCCCAGCTGGGCGAGGTCAAATGCGCGCAGGCACGGTGCAAAGCGCGAGGGGCGCGAAGCTTCAGGGGTACTGAGGGGTAGAGGCCGACCCGTGGCTGGGTGTTGCAACTACCTTGCCGATGAAGTTGAGCTGCATAGGATGCACAGCAACATCGAGCTCTGTCCGGGCTTGAGCGGCGACCTTTTAGCAAAGTCGGCCCCGCACACTTTCGCGACAGCTGCGCGCAGAATTGATGCAACTCATCGCTCTTGGCTAAAGAGGGTTATGAGCGGATTCCTGCATCGTTCCTCGGGCTATGGGTGCGACTTGAAGCGACCGGGCTCCCAACATGCTGATATCGCGCCGGGTCGGCAAGCTTCCCCGCTCTCCACGACAAAGTGTAAGGATATCAAATTAAAGCTTGTGACATCGCGGCCGGGGCGTCAGCGCAAAGATTGGCGTTTCGCGAATTATGGCGGGAATTCCCAGTTCTTGGCGGGATGCCGGGATCTAGGGTCGCGGGGTATGCGTCCAGCGTCCCTTGGCGGGGTGTCGGGGTGCGTTTGCAGTTTGCCAGCGAGCGGGCTCTGGTGGCAAGTCTGAGAAAAACACCGGTACAATACAAAGCAGCGTGTGACTAGCTGTCAACTCCGGGCCGCCCAAAACTGCGCATGTGACCATTGGAACAGCACTCGCCTCATCAAGCGTGTCCCAGTTGTAGGTGTCTGCAGTACGGGAGAAGGCGGGGTTGGGTGAACGGCTCTCAGTACGTTACAGGGGCACTGGCCTGATGTGGGCCGCCTCCCAGTCACGAGACATCAGCCGTCCGTGCCTGCTGTCCCCCACCGCATCTGTCCGCCCCCTCCCCGCTGCACTCACACCAGCGGTTGCCGCAGCCGGGGTCGGTGAACACAGCCCATGCGTAGCCTGGAGAGGGGAAATCAGCAGCAGCAGAACCTAATTTAAGACCGAGCAGCCGCAGTGGCGGCGGCCGAGGCTGCGCATGCGACCCTAGTGGTTCGACGAAAGGATACAACCCTATCCCCGCACGCAGCAACAGCCTTGACTCACCCCACCACGTGCTCTTGATCGCGCTGGCCCTGGCGTTGGCCCATTTGGACGAATCCGAACACTTGTACGTCGTCGTACCCTTCTGACCCTTGACCACGATGCCGCAGGGGTTGGCGGCGGTGGCACCGTAGTTCTGTGCCATGCCGGAATCACAGTCATCCGCCACACCGTTCACGTAGTTCCAGTCCTGCGTTAGTTAGGGAGAACGGCGTGCGTGATAGGCGATAGCACCACGAGCTGCAGACAGGCAGCAGGGGTAGGAAGGCACGGGCAAGGTAGCCCCGCCCGAAACTCCCTGCGGCGTGCGCACATCCTGCGTTACCTCAGTGCGTGCGCACACGGACCCCGTCCTCCGGCCCAGCTCCCGCCTCGCTCACCGAGTTGCTCCAGCGGCCATAGCCAGTCCCACAGGTGCCGTTGATTGCGACGGCGTAGATCTGACCGCTGCTAGCCTTGCTCTCAATCCATGTCTTAAGCGAGGCAATACGGGACGTATCGGTGCAGAGAGCGGCTCCGCTCTTCATGACCGCACACGGGACCTTGAAGGCGTTGGTGCAGGCCGTGACAGCAGACTGCTCGGCAGTGAGCTTGTCTCCATAGTTGTAGGCGTACCTGGGAAGGAGGATGCCAATGAGAGGAAAGTTTTGGGGGAAGGGTCGAGTCACCGCCCCCCGGGCACCGGGTCCCCAAGAAGCGGAAGAGGAACGCGCGGTGTGGCCTGATGTGGGGCCCCGTGACCGGGCAGGCGTCAGAGCGTGCAGAATAGACGAGCCCATTGGTGAACTGCGCACCGAGCAGCGGATACCTAGCCAGGGCACTGCTTAACGTCTCTGGGCGGCGCCGACAAGACCACGCGTGGGGGCGCTCAGCCCAGAAGAAAGGTAGCACGCACGCAAGTCCTCGGTGGTTAAACGCAGGGTCTCACCCGTACTGGTTGCAGTTGGTGGTTGACGCCACTGCCCAGTAGTTGCCCCAGCTGGTGCCCTTCCAGGCCCGAAACACGCCGTCCTGCCAGGCGGTCGAGGTGTAGCACTTGGAGAAGTCTGCGATAGGAAATAAAGCGGACACGCACCAAGGGGCCATCAGCGGCAGGAATGCCTAGCCTGTGCGCTGGGAGCTTGGGCAAGGCGCAGGGGTGTGTACAGGGGTGGGCGCGAATGCATGCTGGAATCTGCCAAGGCACTTCTTAAATTAGCGTCACGCGCACCGTTGTTGGTGGGCGAGGGGCTGGGGCTGGGGGTAGGGTTGTCGCTTCCAGAGGTGTAGGGTGTGGCGATGCGGTAGGGAAACTCGTCGAGACCCACGAGACTTGCGCCCCTCTGGGGGTGGGCAGGTAGGGTCGCAAGGGTGCGTGATGAACGCACGGGCATCAGATGTATGGTGCTTGGCATGCTTGGACGCAGGGCGGGTGATGAGATAGAGCAGCAGGGTAACACAGCCGAATGCTCCCTTGTCGGATGGAAAGGCCACATAGGCCACGAGCACGTGCCCACCTTGATGCGGACGTAGCCGGGGTAGGACGGGTCGCCCCAGTTGGCGCCCCACGAGTTGCGGACCAGCCAGTACGGCACGCTCTTGCCGTTGACCGTGTCGGTGCCGTACCCGACAATAGTGATGAGGTGCTGTGGGGTACGGCAGGCCATAAGGTAAGGCGCAGCACAAAAAGCAGTAGGGTGCATAAGTTACGTGCCTTGCTGTCAGGAAGCAGTCCTCACCCCGTTGGCGCCGTTGGGCTGGCAGTCCGAGTTCAGGATCCCTCCGCGATAGTACTGGAAGGAGTCGCAGACGCTAATGCTGATCAGGATGGCCTTGGCGCCGCGCGTGCACATCTCCTGCAGAGGGGGGGGCGGCGGGGGAGAGGAGGGGTAAAGCGTCTGTGTATGGGCGGTCACACCGTGGCGTCGATGCAAGTGGGGCGGCCTTGGCGCCGCGCGTGCACGTCTCCTATAGAAGGTAGGGCAAGGGGAGGGCACAACGCTGTTCTGCCCCTGTATGCTGCACCCCTCGTGCTGAAAGAGAGGCCTGGGCGTCAGAGGCCAGTGCAGGCAAAGAAGGGTTCTGGTGATGGGCTCACGTCTCGCATGACGTTCTCGTTGCTGGCCAGGCGCTGGTAGCTGGGGATGAAGTAGCGCTTCTTGTTAGACTTGAGGCCGGAGCGGCAGGACTTGCGCACGTCGCCGTCCCTGGCGTACGTCATCTCGTAAGGATAGTCCGAGTCCAGGAGCAGGCCTGACAAAGGGCGGGAGGCAGGGTGTGGAGTCTTGGGGTCATGACACCCCGACACCTTGACGCCCCGAGACCCCGAGACACGGTACCGACACCCGGCAAGGCCCCTGGGACCCCGACGCCCCCTGGCGCCTGGGCCTTCATGACAAGATGGTTTGTAACCAGCCGCAAGGACGCACCTTCCTTCTTGACGTACTCGAGCGTCACCGCCGTGTAACCACCGTTGCATCCCATGTTTGTGTAGCCTGCAGTTGGGTGGCCGGGATGCATGCGTGGATAGATTGAAAGGACGTCGTGCTCCTACCTCCTTGCTAGCCGTGCCCCCACACCCTTGAGTAAAGGGTTTTTGCTTTATGACCCTTGTAAGCACACAACAAGGTCAACACCCTTCTGCCGAACTCACCTGGGTAGGCCGCGACGCTGACTGCGCAGTCGACCATCTGCTGGGTACTGAGGTACGGCACCTTGGCCTGACCGGACACGTAGCCCTGGGCCTGGACTGCGCCCGCCACGGCGAACGCCCAGCAGGAGCCACACTGCGTTTTAGGACGACGCGGGGGGGAACGTGGGGTTAACGTCACAAAGGCGCGTGCACATAGCCGAGCCTTATGTCCACACAGCACCCCTATGAATGCGTTGCTCAACTTGCATCCCATCGTCCACATGTGTCCCGCCCAAACCACGTACTACCAGCGCTAGCTCCCAGCATTCGCTCACGTTTCCCTGCTGCTGCGAAGCCAGCAGGCCGTTGCGGTTGTCGGCCGACGGGGCGCTGCAGGTCTGGGTGCCGGTGGGCGTGGCCATGCCGAAGGTCTCCTGCTTGGGCGCCTCAGGCTCTGCGCCCAGCACACCCCAGGGCGAGCCGAACGTCGGCGCTTTAAGGGAGCGACGGTTGGCGCCGCCGCCCTGTCCGAACACGATGCTTCGGTCCAGCTCGCTGGTCAGGCCCATCTGGAGTTTGGATGGGCGGTGGGGAGTTGGGATGAGCGATGGGGAGACAGGAAGCAGAGGCAGGGCTGCTGAGGACAGAGCACCTGAAGCCTGAGGCAACCGCCAGGTGCAACGCCCCTTGCACCCACCGCAAACATAGCATCTGGGTCGCTGTTGTGCTTAATGGCAAGATCGATGACTTCAAGGAAATGAGCGAACACTTGCTTGCCCTGCGGTGATAAAGGTTGAGGGCAGACGGGGTCGGTGTTTGTTTGGTGGAGGGGTGAGGGTCACTCTGCATGGGCCTGATCCCCGCCCGCCCGCCCTGCGGAAACGCAAGCAAAAGAGCACAGCACGGCCATGTGCCCCTTGGCAATCCCACGCACCAGCTCCGAGTCGGCTGCGTAGCTCTTCTTGTTGTCCTTGAGCCACTTGGCGAAGGCGGCCAGGGCGTCGGCCTGTGTTTGCAAGAGGGCGGGGCGGGTGGGGGCAGCCCGTTGAGTGCTGAAGCCCCAGGTTGTGGCAAGGGCACCAATGTCATTGTCGATACGACCCACCTTGGCCTTCTTCAGTTCCTTGAGGGCGCGGGCCTTGGCCTCGTCGATACTGAGGTACTTGGAGGGGTCGTCGGGGCCCAGGTTGTCGCCGCCCTCCGAGGAGGCAGAGCGGGTGGCGGAGGGGGGGTCGCACGTGCCAAAGCCGGAGCGCTCATCAGGACGGAAGGCACCGTAGCAGTCTGCGCAAAGCGGCAAGCAGGCTGTCAACATAACCGTACAACGAGGGGAGTCCTTGTTGGCCTTGGTCCTTGCCCCGGCTGCGCCAAGACTTCTGGCCTGATCCCTCCCATGCCCAGTCGAGTCTCCAGCAGCATCAGCGCCCGCACATGCCGTACAGTACAGATACATGACCCCTACTAGATCCGGCTTGTAAACGCCCCGGAGGCACTTGTCTACCCCAGCACGGCTCCCCCCCCCGCTCACTGAGTGCCTCCCCGTCGTCCGCATTTCGGATTGTCGCCTCAGCAGCGAAGTCGACGGCTTCTTGGTTCCGGGCTTTGTCCGTTGTGGTGGGGCTTGTGTCCTGCCCTGAGCCGGGCTTTGCCTTTGGAGCGTCCTGGTGGGGGTTTCCGGCGCGGAAACGGGGTGGGGAGCGGAAACGTTTCACCGGGGCCGAGAAAGAAGGCACGCGCAGGTGGGCGAGTCAGCCGCCTCTGGTGGGCCTGGACGGGCCTGGGGCTGCGGCGCTATGAGCTTCGACGGAACGCACACCGCAAGCCCATCAATCATACGTATCAAAACGTGAAGACAGCTCTAGCCGAGGCCCCTGACCGCCGGCAGCCGCTGCTGCGCCGCGTCGCGTGCGTTCTCCGAAGTGCCATCCTGCCTGACAAGCCTGCGAATTGCTCTACCTTGGGCACCCCTGCCGATAACCCAAGGAAATCACCTTGCAAACAACACCTTGAAATGCCACAGCTAGGAGCACTAGCCCCAGCAGCAGTGCTGGGGCGCGGTGCGACATGTCGACAGTCCAGTAGTGAAAGACGAGTAGGAAAGTTTGCTTAGAGCATATGACGGAGATACAGGGAGTGTAATAGCTCCCGAAACCACGACGCCGCGTATTGCATCGGCCCGCACGGCTGCATGGCTTGGAAGCTACCCCAAGCTGCGCGGGCCCGCCGGTTGGCCTCCGACTCGGACGTGGGGACGTGGGAACCTGAACCGTGCCCCGCAATAGACCCTGGCTGCGCTTGGCACCAGTTCTGCGTAATCCTAGAAACGTGCAGGTGGGGGTCGCCGGCACATCAGGAAGGCGTGCGGAAGGGCGGGCATGGGGTGGGCCTGCGGTAGGCCTGGCATTCGGGCAGGTCGCGGGGCCGTTTCCGCTTGTATGCAGGCAGTATGCGTCAAAGCCTAGATTGCACGCGAACCGGCAATGGGCGGCTTGTCCTCACGTAAGAGTTGCGACAAGGCTCGAGACCATCGACGGCAATAGAGCGCGAGAAAGCTCTCCAGGTCATCGACGGGGACAAAGCCATACATGCCGGCGTGGAACACGACGAGGTCCGGTCGGCGTTGACCACCTGCGCCGACACGCCCGCTGTCCCCCCGTGCCCTCCTCCCATCGGGTTCTACTTGTCACCTCATCTCCCCCGCCCCCCCGCCCCCCTGCAAACACCAACCATCCGCCCAACTCCAGCCTTTGTGCAAGGGCCACGTGGTCAAAGTGAATGTCAAGTAGGAGGGAAAGAGAGATTACACAGGCTCATGGGGGTTATTATAGACAACGGGGCGTAGTGCCGCGGTGACTGGCGTCGCTGATGGGGGTGGGGGCGTCCAGGCACGCATTAAGTCACCAACCATCAGTGGGGCCACACCAAAGGGGAAGAGAAGGAAGACTATACCGGCCCTGCACCTGATCAAAGCTCGACCTGGCGAGCAAGTAGGGTCAAGTGGGAAGGCCGTGGAAGGCTGCCTGGAGCCATTCTAGCCGGCGCTTTGGGGCTCAGCGCTTGTGTGCGCGGCCCAGTTCTGCCCGGCCTCGCGGGGTTTGGGGCTCAGCCCTTTTCCCTGTCCTGAGGAGGACAGACACCCTTGTTGTTGTTGACGAGGACTGGGACTGGAAATGGAGGGCTGATCTGCATGGGATTGAGGGCATGGCCCGGGCCGGGCAAGGAGCACAGCCACCCTTCGCGCGTGGACGTCGGTCCAAAGTAGACCATATGACACGTGAGTACTCAAGCCGCCCCTCAACACGCTCTGATTGAAGCTTGCGGGGCGGTTGAGCCGCCAAGTTCGGGGGGCCGGGGTCCCACGACGGTCCACGGGTCTGCCGTGCGACCGCGATGGTGTGTGACCGCGGCTTCGAACCACACGACGTGAGTGCGTACCGCCCCGACTAGCTGCGTTGATACCTTCTACGTGCATCGGTTATCGCCACTTAGCCTCTGCTGCCTGTTACGGCTTCCAAGGCAGGACACGAAGAATGCCTTCACCCGGGCGGCTATGTTGTAGACCATAGTTAGGAGTTATCACAGCTACCTGATTTATCAACTGGGAGCAAGGATGCGCCCTTAGTTGCGCGGCTTGCAGACATGCTTCACATCGTCTGAGCGCTGAGGACACGGGCGCAAAATGGCTGCGGGACCGTCCGTCACGGCCGTCGAGGGCTGGCGTGTGGCTCTGCTGCTCATCGGCTTCGTTGTTGTGACCATCTGCTTTGAGTGGGCGGTGCACTCGATTGAGCACAAGCTCAAGAAGCGCAAAGGACTTCTCACAGCCTTCCGGGCGCTCAAGAATGAGCTCCTCTGCCTGGGGTTTATCTCCTTGCTGCTCAGCGTCACGCAGGTGCGCCGACCGAACGGTGGTGCCTGCGACGCGCAGCTCCGCGTTGTGGATCCCGCCACCCGCAAGCTTATCGGGCTCTCTAGATAACAAATCAGTACCCATAGTAGTATGGGTAGGGCGCGGCGACTCTGCAGTTCGCATTATGGTTCCCGCCCGCTGCGTGCCCGCCGTTGCCCGCTGGCCCATGTATTGGGCGCTTCAGAACAGTGAGCGTGTTGAGGAAGTGCGTGCCCGGATACAGCAGAAACCCGGGTTTGCCGCCCGCCGCGGGGTGGCGCACCCAACCCCCCAGTCCCCAGTACCCCTTGCCTTTCTGTCACCCATCGACCCTGCCTTGCCGCAACGCGGCTGCCCCCGCCCGCAGAACTACTTGGCGATGATATGTATCCCCTTGTCCAGCAAATCCAAGTACCAGTACTACAGGCTAAAGTACAATTTGGAGGACAGCTGCGGGGCGGACCAGGAGCCGCTATGGCCCATCTCGGTGCAGCACGAAACCCACTACTTCATTTTTGCCGTGGCGGTGACACACATCTGCTACTGCATGGTCACCATCTGGCTGACGCTGAAGAAGGTGGGAACCGAAAGCGCACGCGGCTGGAAGGTGTGCTCCTGCTGTGCGGCATGTCCTCGATGCTCTGTGGTTGCCGCCGAGGAGCATGGCGTAAGCACTGGGGTGGGCCACGAGAGGCCCTAAAGGGCTCTGGCAGGAGAGACCTCCGGTGATGGGGGTGGGCTGGTCCAGGCCAGCGTGCGGGTTTGGGCATGGCCAGACCTTCCAAAGCCACCCGGCGCCAGGCCACCCGCACTGGGTCTGGCCAGGCTGGCCATGAGGGATAAACCACGTGACCAGCTGACCACACGCTGGGCCATGTACGGCAGGCTTGGGCCCGCCCGGGCCCGGGCGGCGGGGCGAAGTTCTTTTCCCCTGGGGCTGTCCCGAGGGGTGACACGTGTCGTGTGGCCCCACCCCCGCCCCGCGCAGGTGCGGTCGTGGCGCAAGTGGGAGGAGCAGGCGCAGGCGCAGGCGCAGAACGAGACGGGCGACATTCAGGTCATGCACGAGAGCATGTCCCGGTACGTGGGGCGGGCCACGAAGCCTGGCATTGGGCAATGCGGGCCCAACAGCCGGCGGTGTGTAGGGCAGGCGCGCGAGCTCGGCTGAGAGCTGTGAGGGTTGTGGGTAGAGGCGGCGAGGCGGCAGCGGCTGCGGCCGGGCGGGGAAGACACACGGTGGTCACGCTCATACCGCGAAGACAGTTGGCTAACAACCCTTATTCTTATATAAACGACCTTAACCCTTTCGTCCCGCCCTCACCCTCCGCACAGGTCCATGATTAATGCCATGGCCACGTCAGCACTGGCGGCCATGAGCGGATCAAAAACGCTCATGTCGTTCTTCCGGGACGTACGCGCCTCGCTGGTGGCGCTGTGGGGCCAGTTCCGCGTGTCCGTGACGCACCCCATGTACCACAACGTGCGCCTGCTGTTCATAGAGAAGATGGGCCTCGCCTACGACTTTGACTTCCACGCGCTCGTGCAGAACGGTGGGCGGAGAGGGCCTTGGGGGAGCAGGGAGCAGGGAGGGGTGAAGGGGTCAGGTCGCCGCGCTCGTGCAGAACGGTGGGGGAGCGCAAAGGGGAAGGGTAAAGGGGGCCGTGGGGCCGGGCTTGGGGCGTTGTAGGACGACGCGACGGCGGTCAGGGCATGGGCGAGAGTAGAGGACGGCAACGCTGCGGCAAGTTGATATTGTATGGTGAGCTCCTCATGACCATATCTTCCCTTCTTCCCTCGGTTGCTCGCTCCTGCCACCCTCAGGCATGGAGAACCAGCTGGCTCACGCGGTGAGGCAGCAGTGCTGCGGGGCAGCGTACGGGCGGGTCTGCGGAGAGCGGCAGCGGTGTGGGGTGGGCAGCGTATGCAGAGGCGCCAGGAACGAGCAATTGTCTGCGAGCACGGCAAGCTGTCTAAATAGGGCCACGACTGGGAGTCAGCAAGCTGACGTTGGGCTACGTTGGGCCAAAAGCGTTCAAACCTTTATACCCGCTCTGCCCTAACAGGTGCACGCGTCCTGGCCGCTGTGGATGATCGCCGTGGTGTTCCTGATCCTGCCGCTGCCCTCGTACGTGCCCTTCTGGGCCTACCTCATGGTTATGGCTCTGCTGCTCATCGTGGGCTCCAAGCTCGTGTCCGTGACGGCGCTGCTGGGGCTGCAGGTGCGTGTTGGAGCCGCGGACAGGGCCTGGGGCCTGGGGCTGCGCTCTGTGCCTGCGGGTTTGAGGGTGAGGGACATTTGGGGCTGGGGCTGGGCTCCAAGATGGGGTCCGTGGCGGCGCTGCTGGGGCTGCAGGTGGGGCTAGGGCTTGGGGCCGCGTTTGCGGTGCAGGCAGGAGATTGGGGCTGGGGTTTCGGCTGGGGCTAGGACTGGGGCTGGGGAAATGGAAGCCGCGGCCTTGGCGGCGCTGGTCGGGCTGCAGGCGGGCCTAGGGCTTGGGGCCCAGGTTGGGAATGGGGGCAGGGGCGGGGGCGATGAGCGGGTCTGACGGTTGGGGACAACGGAGAGGATAGGGCTGAGGCTCGGGCCAACGGCCATCTTGGCTGTAACGGGCTGCTGGGGCTGCGGCTGCATGGGCCTGAGCCTGCCGTAATGCCGTACCGCAGGTGGCCATCAAGTACGGCGACTCCGTACTGTTTGGGCGAATGGACGAGGACCCCAAGGTCTGCACGAAGGCTGCGCCAATAAAGCGCCGCCTCTCGCTCTCCCAGCTCGACTCTGCCCTCGACGACGCTGACGGCGGCGTTGGCGAGACCGGCATACCTGGCGGCGGCGGCGAGGGCGGCGGCGAGGGCGGGGCTGGCGGCGCCGAAGGCGCCGCTGGCGGCGGAGCTGAGGGCGGCGGCGAAGGTGGCGGCGGCGCGACGGCGGCCGCCAAGGGCGCGCACGTGCTCGACGAGGCGCTGCCGGCGGGCGTGGAGACCAAGACGGTGGAGCAGGTGGCGGCGATCACGGCGCTCAACAGCCGGCAGGAGGCCATGAACCTGCTCAAGGCGCTGGCGCTCAAGCCCATCGTGGTGAGGCGGAGCGAGGTGTTGTGTGGGTTGGTGGTGGTTGAAGCAAGTCAGGGAGGCTGACGGGACCGTCACGCCCTGTCGACTGGTGGCTGTCGGGTGTTGCAGAAGTTTGGGGCGAAGGGAAATGTCTTAGGCCATGCTAGGGCCATTTACCCCCTCGCTTTCCCGTGTGGCTCCCTTCCCCTCGCAGCCCGAGGCAGTCCCGCCGCCCGTGCTGGCCCTGCCGCCGCCCTCCTTCCTACCCGAGCCGGTCCTGCACCCGGCCCCCGCCAAGGCGCCCTCGCGCGTGGCCCCGCCGCCTGTCACCGTCTTGACCACCCCTGGCCTAGAGAGCAGCGGCTCCCTCGGCCAGCAGCTTGCGCCCTCGCCCAGCCTCCTGGGCCCGTCCCGCTTCGGCGGGGCGGAGCACCTGGCCAAGGTTCCGGAAGACGAGGAGGCGCCGCACGCGCACGTTGCCTTCGCGACCGAGGAGCCCGAGCCGAAGGAGGGCGTGGAGGAGCCGGCGGCGGTGGACGTGACGATCACGGTGACGTCGGCGGGCGACGTGACGTCAGACGAGATGCCGCAACCTGTGCCAGGTGGCGCACGCCCCACGAGCGCGGCTCCCGGCCGCCCCACGAGCGCAGTTCGGCCCGCGGCCGGCGTGCCAGGCAGCCGCCCAGTCTCGGCCCTGCCCGGCAGCCGCCCAGTCTCAGCCCTGCCCGGCAGCCGCCCAGTCTCCGCCCGGCCCATCTCCGCAGCCGCGCCCGCCCGCCCCATCTCTGCTGCCCCGGGCAGCCGCCCTGGCAGCGCCATGCCCGGCCGACCCAGCCGACCCACATCGGCCGTGCGCGGGCCCAGCCAGCCGGGCGAGGAGGGCGAGGGCGAGCCGGCCAAGCACCTGGCCGCTCCACTCATGAACGCCTCCATGCGGCTGGACGGCACCGGCAGCGGCATGGTGGCGGCCATGGACGCACTCAACGCCACCAAGCGGCAGAGCCGTGACGGCTACGGCCCGTCGAGTACCGTTGCGCAGGTGGGTGCACGGGTGGGGGGGCTGGCGTGTGGCGGTTGTGGGGCGGGATACCGGTAGTCTGATGGAGTTGTTGGTATGGAGCTGGATATGGGGATGCTCTGGTGGAGGTGATGAAGCAAAGACCAGGCCAGGGCGTGTGTAGTGTGGGGCGGTTGGGGGTTACCTGGAGGCACGGCATAAATTGCTGTACGGCAGTACGGGACAGGGCCGTGGGACACAGCGCTTAGCCAAGCCCGTGCACCACACTCCCGCCAGGCCCCAGCTTCCCCCACCTTCGCTTCACGCCCTTTCGCCCCATCCTCAACCCCACCTCTGCAGGTTGCGGCCATGTCGGCAATCAACAAGATGGCCACCATGCGCCGCACCACCGAGGACGGCGGGCAGGACCGGCCCACGCCCACTCTGCAGACCATTCCGTCCATGCGGATCAGTAACGCGGGCTCCAACACGCTCCTCAACACGGCGTCCGCGGCGCCCCTGGCCGTGCACTGGGCCAACGCTGCCCGCATGCGTGCCTCCAAGCGGCCCGCGGGACTCATGATGCTGGGCGTGGCCAGCTCCGGCGTGACGGCGGCGATGCAGAGGATCCAGGTGCGCCGGGGTCGAAGAGCTAATAGTTGACACTACGGTAGCGTCACCAGACTCCCACAGCAGACAGGGTTGAGCGCGGGGCGCCAGTGGAACCCAAACGGTAGACCTCCGTAGACGTGCGTGCGGTTGCTGGGCGGGAGGGCAGCATCGGCACAACGCGGAACCTGGGAACCCGCTGTACCAAGCTCCGGCCCCGTCCTGTCCTCCGGCCGTCCGGTGTCGTGTCCTCAGCCTTAAGGCGCATGCCCGCTCTCATGCGCCCCGCCCCCCGCCTGGCTGCCTCCACACCCTACCCGCCCCGCGCCTGCCTGCCCCACCCCACCCCACCCGCAGGAGAACGCGGCCCTGGCCATGGTGCAGGCGGCGGCAGCGGAGCGCCCCGTGACGCCCGGCGACGGCGCCACCACGCCCACGCCACACCGGTCGCAGCCCTCGGGCTTCCTGGCGTCCCTGCGCCCCGGCCGCAAGTCCGGCGAGCAGGCACCCCTGCTCCACGGCGCGCCCTCCGCCTCGCCCCCCAGCCAGACCGCCGCCGCCGCCAGCGGCGGCGGCTTCGCCGCCACCATCCGCCGCCTCACCGGCGCCGCGCCGGCCGCACCGCCGCCGCCGCCGCCGGCCTTCAACACGCTGGCGGCCACGCTCATTGCACGCCCGACCCAGATGGCGCAGGCGCAGGCGGCGGCCGCCGTGGCGGCGCTGCTGATGGAAGTCGGCATGGAGTCGGAGTTCCCGGCCAAGCCCGTGCGCCGCGTCATGTCGGCCCGCTCGCTCATGTACACCAAGGACCCGGAGTTTGCACGCACCATGAGGGTGGGTCGGGCATGGCTTTGATTCTGGGATTGGGGGGGTTGTTGAGGGTTTGGTTGGTTGAGTCAGCAAGGTCGCCGGCCGGGGTCACCACTCTCCGTAGATGCTTTGGGGCTGCTGGGATGCGCCGCTTGGGTGGGCAGGGCCCGCCCCGTGGACGACTTTTCGAAGGTTGGACAGGGGCTGCGGATTACGGGCCAGGTTGCCAGTAGCCCAACGGTGCCACGCACATCCCCTGCGTGTTGCAGGTCCGCAAGGTCAAGCGTGGCGTGGGCCCGCCGCCTATCGACATCAATGCCGTCGAGGCCAAGGCGGCGGAGGCGGCCGCCGCCGCGCGCGCCGCCGCGGCGGCGCAGGCAGCCGCCGCCGCCGCCGGCCACCAGGGCAACCTGAACGCCACCGCCGCCACCGGCCAGGCCCCGGACCAGTCCGGCCAGATCGGACTCGATTCCGGACTGCTGCCCTCGCCGGGCTTTGGCCCCGCCGCCGACCCGGGCGCTTCGGGCGCCATCGGCTCGCCTGGAAACGCGCCAGCCTCGCCGGAGCGCCACAAGCCCAACTTCAACGCCACGGCCCTGCTGCACGGCTTCAAGTTTGGGCTGTTTGGGCGCAAGAAGAAGGAGGAGGAAGCGGCGGCCGCGGCGGCGGCGGCGGCGGCTGCTGCGGCGGCGGCAGAAGTGGGCGCTGCCGGAGACGTGGCGGGCCCGACGCCGTCCTCGTCCGCGTTTGCGGCCTACCAGGTGGGGTTGTCGGGCCACAGGCCTAGGTCGAGCTGCGCTGATACGTCACGTCTCCGTTCAGGCGGGGCCATGTGGGCGTGTCTTGACTCAAGTCCCTGTCCCTGTGCCTGTGCCTGTGCGGGCGTCTGGCTGCACCCCACTGCTCCGCGCCCTCTCCTTTCACCGCTTGAGCTCTCCTCCGCTGCCCGCCCTCGCTGCCCGCCCCTCGCTCCTCAGGCCGCCGACGCCAGCACAGTCAGGGACCTGGCGCCGCACCTGCCCCCGGCCGGCCCCGCGCCAGACGCAGCGGAGCGCCCCTCCCTCCCCCCGGGCGTCTCCACCGAAGTCACCCCCGTGGCACCCTCGGGCGAGATCGACCAAGACCCGGACGCAAACTGGTCCCTGCCGCGACCCGACCCTGCCATGTCCGAATCGGTCCGGCCGGAGACTCCCACGTTTGGAGCTATGGCTTCGCCTGCTGGCTCTGAGCTCATGTCAGCGGCGATGCGTGTGAACGGCAGCGGAAAGTGGGCTGATGGAGCCGACGGCGGCACGACGGCGGACCTGTCGACGGAGCTGGAGCTGGAGGCTGGCGGCGGCGCCGGGGCAGGCGCCGGCGGGGTCTCTGGCGGCATTGACGATGATGACGTCACGGCCGCCGCCGCCGCCGGCGTGGCGGTCGGCGGGGATGATGAGTACTGGGAGGGGGATGATGAGTACGAGTATGCGGAGGGCGACGAGGAGTATTACGATGAGGACGGCGAGTATTACGAGGAGGGCGATTACGGGGAGGAGGGCGATTACGGGGAGGAGGGCGGCGGCGCGGAGACCGCGGCCGTGGAGGCGGCGGAGGCAGCAGAAAAGGTCGCGGAGCTGCCGTCACTCGGCCAGGCCCGGTCCGAGTCCCTCAACCGCACCGCAAGCAACAACGGCGGCCGCAGGGGCAGCGGTGCGGGTACGGGTGCGGGCGGCTCCGCCGCCCCCAGCCGCACTGCCTCCGCCGCCGGCGGCCTGGGGCCAATCGCCGAAGCCCCGGGCGGGGCGGGTGAGGACCCTTCGGCTGAGGCCACGCTCCATTTCGGCGTCGCCAGCGTCTCCCGTAAGGGCTCGCAGATCGGCGCCGGTGCCGGCAGCCGCGCCGCCACGCCGCCGGCTGGGCCCCAGCGTCTCTCCAGCACCGGAAGTATCAAGGTGCGCTCCGAGGCTTCGGTGGGCGGCGGCGACGCACCCCCTGGGCCCGGGGAGCTCGGACCCGAGGCGGAGGCCGAGCGCGTGCGAGCGCCGGCGGATTTCGAGCGGCTCTCTGAGCCGCCGACGCCCGACGCTGCCACTGCCGCCGCCGCCAGGGCTGGCGGCGCCGCCGGCTTCGGCCTGGATCGCGATGCGCTGCTGGCGCCGCCGAGCGCTGACGTGTCACCGGCGGGTTTCATCTCTCGTGGCACGTCGCGCGTCGGCGGGATTGCGGGTTTCGGGAGCTCCGTGTCGCTCGTCTCCCTGGCGGCCCAACAGGCCGGCGCGGCTGCTGGTGACGGCAGCTCCGAGGCCCCCAGCCGCCAGCTCAGCATCTCCCAGACGCCCGGCGGCGGCGGCAACTCCGCCAGCGGCGGCATGCCGACGCCGCCGCTGCCGCCGCTGCCACCGCCGGCGGCTCCGCCGCCGCTGCTGATCGGCGACCACCCGGCGGCGCCGCCGGCGCCTGCCGCCACCGGCGGCCGCTGGGCCACGGCGGTTGTGACCCCATCCACCGCCGGCACGATTCCGGAGCAGATCCAGAACCAGAATCTCGAGGTCGGCATGTCGCCCGTCAGCGTCAGCGGCTGGAGCGACGAGAACATGCGCGGCCCGGTGGGCGAGGGCACGAACCGCGGCGCGCCCACGAACGGCGTGGGCCAAGCCGACGTGCTCGCGCCGCCAGGCGCCGCCAACGGCAACGTCGTTACGCCGCCGGGCGGGCCTGCCGGGCCCAGGCCCACGGCAGGCCCCAACGGCGAGGCCTTCCCGCCCCTGGAGCCGCTCAGCCCCGACTCCCACGCAACGGGCCTCGCCGCCGGTTCCATCTGGCGCCTGAATGCAGTCACCCGAAACAACAACAACGCGGCTCCCGGGCACGACCACGCAGCCGCAAGCCGCGCCCACCACGGCCACGGCTCAGCCGCGGGCAGCCGCCGCCGCGGGTCGCTGTCGCGTAACGCCCACGGAGACGAGAGCCCCGGCAGCGAGGAGGAGGGCGCGGGGTGCTGGCCGCCCTGCATCCCCAAGCCCTGGGCGGGGCGGGGGCGCGTGCGGCCCCTGCCGGAGCCCATCAAGCGCGTGGGCGAGTCCGTGGAGCACGGGATGGAGAAGGCCAAGAGGGCTGTGGGCGAGGTTGCGGACAAGGTGAGGCGGGGAGCGGAATCGATGGCAGAGGTTTAGGAGGCGCTCAGAACTGCTCAGAACTGCAAACCGGCCGTGCCCAACTACCCTGGCCGGGCCCGTGGCTGGGGCTTTGGCAAGCAACACCCATTTGCCTCCGCCCACTTTCCTCTTCTTACCTCGTCCACCCACCCTTCCCCCCCGCCGCCGTGCAGATCCACGAGAAGCTCGGCCACGCGTCCAGCGGCGTGGAGGGCAAGTCCAAGCTCAACCAGCACCAGGAGGAGAAGATGCGCCGAGCGCTGGAGGCGCACAAGGGCAAGGGCTTCGAGGTGGGCCTGGTATGGGCCTGGGCCGGGCGCCGGGCCTAACTGGGCCTGACTGGGCCTGCTTGCTCGGGTGCTGGGCACTGTCTGGCAGGCACGGCATGCTCCGCCCTCGCCCTCTCCGCCATAATCCACCTTCGCATCTTCCCTTTTTGCCCAATGCCCTCAACCCCAGCACACGGACGCCGCCGCGTTCTTCTGGTTCCGCAACCCCAAGGTCATCGCCTACCTCTTCAACTGGGCCTACTACGAGAACTCGCTGTCCCTGGCGCTGCTGGTCTTCTCGCTCATCCTGGTGAGGGGTTGAGTGGAGCGGAGCGGAGTGGAGCGGAGCGGGTGTCGTTGGGTGGAGCGAGTGGACTTTGGCGGAGCGAAAGGGAACAAGGGGGGTAACAGCAGGCGGGGCCGAGGGGGGCTGAGCGCGGCTTCGCTCGCCTGAACGACCGTCCAGTTAGGAGCGGTCCACCTTGATTCCGTATCCATCCCATCCCATCGCACCCCGCTCCCACCATAACTTTCAAGCTCCCCAGTCTCAGTCCTTCCGCCAAAGATTGCCCCCTCTCACCCCATCCATCCATCCCCTCCACCCACCCACCCAGGGCTACCAGGACAAGTGGGTGTTCAAGGGCGTGCCCCTGTGGGCCATCTTCGTGCTCCTGGTCCTGGACCTGCTGGTGCTCATACACTCGTGCTTCTACGTGCTGCCCCTCTACGCCCTCATCACGCCCGTCGGCTCGCACTGCCCCAAGGTACGGCAGTAACGGCACCCGTGCACATGTGCCGCACATGGACCGTTGTCGACCTGCCACGGCGGCTGCGCAGCTATGTTGGGCCTGCCTTACCGGGGCAGTAACCCCCGTGGCGCCCGGACCCCACCTTCCCCTCCCGTTCTCCCCTCCCCACCCCTCCCCTCCCCTCCCCTCCCCACACAGGACGTGCTGCGCCGCGCCATCAAGGCCGGCGTGTTCCCCAAGCAGACGGCCGTCATCGCCAAGGCCCTGCACCTGCAGCTCAAGGCCAGGTGCGCACACGACACAGCCCCCGGCCCGCGGCCCTCGCACGGCCCTCGCAGCCCCCTGCAGCCGGCACTGTTGCAGCCTCGCACACCCGCGCGCCCGCGTCGCGTGCCCACCTCCCACGTCCACGTCCCCCCGAGCTTGCCGGTACCGGCAGCCAGGGTCACGCTGACTCCGCTGTCCACTCCTCCACCCGACACGACTCCCCCTCACCGCACGCCCGCCCGCCCGCCGTCCACCCGCAGGGAGGCCGTGGTGGCCACCCAGGCCCCGCCGCCCTCTGCCGCCATGGGAGGCCTCTTCCAGCGCATTACTAAGAAGGCCCACGAGCAACACAAGGCCGCCCAGCCCGCCACCACGCACGCCATCAACGTCTTCACGCGCATGGCCACCCGCCGAACCAACGACGGAAACAACATAGTGCTGCTCAGCCCCGGCGCCCTCAGCCCGGGGTCGCCTGCGGGCCACCCGCGCGACGTGGAGGCTGGCGCGCCGCTGTCGCCCGCGGTCGGCGGGGGCATGTGGGCGGCGGTTCGCACCGGTGACAGGTGCGTGCGGAGCGTGGTCGTGCGAACTGCTGATCCTGGCCTTGCCCGTGCCGTTTGCTCGCCTGTTGGGCCCCCGAAGCCGCCGCCTTTCACACTGCCTTCATCACCCGCACACCCACTCAGCATCGCCTCCTGCACGTATGCCCCATAACCCAGCCACTCCAGCTCAGCCCATACGGTTGTGCACTTTATGTCGTGCTGAAACGCTCCCCCGTTACCGCCACCCACACAGGAAGCCCATGGCTCCAGTCAACACCACCACCGCCGCCAACGCCAGCGCCATGGCGGCAATCTCCATGGACTCCAACTTCCCATCGGGCAACAACTCGCCCGCCGCCAAGGCCGGCGCCGGCGCCGCCGGGGCCCACCCCACGCGCCTCGCCGCCGGCCACGCCGGCTCCAAATCCTCGCCCTTCGCCGCCGCCCCCAACCACGCCGGGGTGGCGGCGGGACACGGGGGTGCCGCTGCGGCGGGGCACGGGGGGCACGGGGCCGCGGGCGGTCACGGCGCGGGCGGTCACGGCAGCCACGGCGGTCTGCACCGCGCCGGCAGCAGCGAGAGCCTGGGCAGCTCCATGGGGCGCTCGGGCAGCATCACGGCGCTCATGAACGGCATGTTCAAGTGGGTGGTTGGCAGTTGGCGGTTGGGGCGGTTGGGTTGGTTGGATGATCGGGCCCAGAGCCGAGCAGCAATGTCGGAAGACCGGTACGCGGTGTGGCGGCTTTCATCCATATGCTACCCTCGTTGCTCTTCCTCCTCTCAAGGTCCGCGTTTCTCTGCGCCCTCCTCGCACCGCAGGGAGGCCGCCAACCACATGACGGAGGATGAGATGCGCGCCGCGGAGCAACGCGCCGCAGAGGAGCGGGCCGCGGCCATGATCGCCGCCGGCAGCGCGCACCTGCAGGGAGGCCGGGGCCGCGGCCGGGGCCGTGGGCGCGGCCGGGGCCGCGGCCGGGGCCGGGGCCGGGGACGCGGCCACAAGGAGGCGCTTGACATGACGCTCCTGCCGGAGCCCAAGCACGAGTAGCGAGAGGGCCAGATCGGCACCGGGTCAGATGGCTCAGACCGCCAGCGCCGGCTCACGGCGTCGGTACGGCTTCTGGACGGCGGGACGGCATGCGCTCACCCCCGTTCGATGTGGGTCGGGCTGGACTCTGTGGGTTCGGACGGTGTGATGGATTGATGTGGGTTGTTGGCGCCACTCAAAGGCGGCGCTCAGCGGGACTGCTGCAAATTGACAGGGCCCGCAGCAGCGATGGTTGGTTGTTCGCAAGTGCCCGCTGCGAACGCGGGAAACAGAGTCCGCCTTTGAAATAGTATCTGCGTGCCCTGGGGGTTGCCGCCGGTGCGGCTTCCGATGAGGAGCGTGCTTGCATGAAGGCAGCGAAGGCCTAGCGAAGGACGTGCAGGAGGCGCGTGTCTTAGCACAGCTTCTAGTCGAAGCTTTCCCGTCGAGAAGGCGGGCTCATTGTTGGTTGGGACGGCAGGTGACATGCACCCTTGTCTTTGACTTGCGGCGGATTGTTGTGCCCATTCTTACCTTGGGATTTCCGTAACTGTCGGCTCCTAAACCAACACCGGCAGGTTGTGACCCGGGCTTATGGGTCTTCGGGATCTCTTGGGGCGCAGGTTTGGTTTTGACATTCATGGGGCGTTGCGCTGCCATGGCGTGCGCATTCTCTCGACGCAGGCTGTATGGCCCCTTTGACCATGGTGTTCGGCACGAGCCTGGTCTGGCCGTCGTGTGCACGCATCGTACCTGGACCATTGATGGCTAGCGGAGAGGCATCAAGTGTTGCTCAGCCGGATCACAGTTGAATGTCTACGCCGGATGGGATTGTGAGACCGGAGATGTAGGATAGCTCTTGGCGTGGGCTCGGCGAGCAGTTTAACCGCCACCGCGGAGGAGAGGTTTGACGCGAATTAATGACAAGGGAGTTGCAGGAGAGGGTATCGGTACTGGGGTGTGTTCGAGTGACTTGCGAACTAGATCGGTTGATAGTGCTGCCACATCCTCGTAGGGTTCTATGCTATTGATAGGTTTGCCGTCCGAGGATTGAAGGCCGTTGCCGGGTCAGGGGCGGAGGGCTGAGCCCTTGGGGTTGCTGGGTTTAGTTCGGTTGCTGCACGCAGTGCATTGCTGCATCAAGAGGACTGAGAGTGTTGTCGAGAATCGGGCAAAGGAGCAGCGGTCAATTTCCTCCTTTGTGTAGTGTAGCCCTGGGCCATGCCCGCCTGCCCCTCCCTCCCCGTGCGTGCCGTCCCGTACTCCGGCGAGCTGGGCCTCCCTGGCTTCCTCCTGGGTCCTGGGTTGCTCCCATTGCCAGGCGCTCCCTGAGGCGCTTTCACAGGTGGCGCCAATCTGTGACCCCGTCACGGCACGCTGAAGGACGCTGGTAGGTGGGAGGCAGGTGGGAGCTTGGCGGGTGGGTCAGCACACCGTGCCTATCCCCCCTGTACGCCCCATCCCTCCCCTCGGCACGCTCCCCCCGCAGGAGACTCACCTCGCCTGTCGACATCCCAGCGACGGGTCGGTCGCGGCTTGGCACGGCTTGGCACATCGAGCGACATCCTGTCGGTCAAAAGCCCGCTCGTCAGGACGCCTTCCTGCCTGACAACTGTTGGTGAGTTATACGCTCTTACCTATGTACTTTCGAAGCGCTGCAAACAACAGCGGTGACTTGGTCAAAACCAGGTTTCTGGCCGAGCGGTGTCACGGCAAGCCCTAGAAATCATTTCGCAAGCAGGTTGTGCGCAGATATAGACACCTTCAAGGCAATCCGGGGCTAATGCCGTCCGGCGCTTGCAGCGCCATCTGACCAAGTACCTGACCGCCGTCCTGCACATTAGAGCATCCCACTTTTCTGTTATCACCGTGCGCCAAATACCTAGATGAACGTCACAGTGCAACCTGTGCACAAAGAACCTATCATTAAACCACTCCGCGCTTCATATCGCGCTCCGATAATCGACTTTGCGACTGCCGCCGCGGCTCGCACCTCGATTCGCGTGGTCCATATTTCTACACCATACCGGCCGTATTACAGAGCAAGAGGGGTGGACACATACGCGCCAACAAGCGCCAAATGCCGACCCACTCCGTCGCGCCCGCCGACGCCGCGCGCTGAGCAGCGACAGATCCGATCAAAGACTGATCCCAGCTGCACTAGGGATTGAAGAGCAGGGCACGAGCTTGGCCGGCGCAAGCCACAGGAGGCATGGTGCCCGTTCCAATCCTTCTTGATTCAGGGGAGTTCAGCCCGCGCGGAGAACGACAGCAGAGGCATGACGGACTCCGTCTGACGGCTCTAGGCCTCCGGGGCGTCGAGCCCCCCGGTTTTCGCGCGGGCTCGGCTGACAAGCCCTATGCCCCCGGTACGGGCGGGGGCCACGGCGAGAAGGCCGACACGCTCGAGGGCGCATCCGCCCTCCACAGCGGCGACACGCCCACGTCCCCAGGGCCTACACACCACCACCATCTCCTGCGCGCCTTTACGTCTAGCACCCTGGTCACCGGTGACGCCCACGCCAAGGTCCTGTCCCCCACGGGACCCTCCCTCGAAAAGCAAATCGCGGCGCGCCGCCAACTGGACTGGGGCGTCCTCGACACCTGGCCCCGCCCAGACTCGTCCGGTGACGCTTACGCCTCGACCCCGGCGGCGCCCAAGCAGGCGCCCGCCGCACCCCCTGTGATCCCCGCCGCCGCCGTAGCGGCCACAAGCTCACCGCACATGCGGCTCATCGCGCTCCCCCCGGGGCGACTGAGCGGATGCGGCCTGCCGCCATCCTCCACAATGCCCAGCAGGGCCGCAGCGCCCACACAAGCCGCCGCCGCCGCCGACAAGCCAGCGGCGGCGCCAGAGGGCAAGCCCAAGGGCGGGTTGGCACGGTTCCTCCAGAAAGTCACCACCCACCCCCTCAGCCGGATGCTGTCTTCAAGCGCTGAGGAGCGCCAGCGCTCGCAGCCCAAGGCCCCCAAGCCCAAGTCCGCCGAGCCCACACCCGCCTGCCCGGACGTCAGCCTAAGCCCCATCGCGTCCCCGCGCGCACGGGAGGCGCCGCTGGACCCCAGCCCCACCGCGGCCTCCGCTCCCCCTACAGACGACACGGAGGAGGCTGTCCCCTCGGGCGTTACCCCCACGCCGGCGCCGTCCTTCTCCTCCCCCACGCCCGCCGCCAAGGCCAACGCGCCCCGCCCCGGCGCGCCCGTCTGGCCCCTGTCAGCGGCGTCGGAGGACCGATGGCTCGACGCCGCCACCCCTTTCTCCGCCAGCCCCGGCGCCGACCAGCAGCCCCCGGCTGCCCGCCCCGCTGCGCCCAGCGCCGGCCTCCGGGTGCACAACCTCGCCCGCAGCTTGACCGCGGCCCCGGCTCCGACCTCGCCCCCGGCCAGCCCCGCCACCCCAACCAGCCCCACTACCTCTGCCGCGGCAAGCGCCGCCGCCTCCGCTCCCGCAGGCCCCGCCGGTGCAGCTGCGGATGCCGCCGCCGCCGCCGCGGCGGCGGCGGCCTCATCAACCGCTGACGCTTCAACCACGGGCGCCTCTGACAGCGAATCCACGTGCGGCGGCGGCAGTTGCTACGACACATTCACCAGCAAGAGCGGCAGTAGCCGTCTCATGTCGACCTTTGGCAGCGGCCTAAGCGCACTGGCGCTGCCCAGCCCCGGCGCCGCGGTCCGTTGCGGCGGCCGCGACGGCACGCGCGGCGGCGGCAACGATGCGGGCAGCGCCCTGACCAGCCCCGCCCCCACCCCCACCAAGGCTTCCTCCGACCCCGCAACCACGCCCACCAAGGCCCCCGCCACCACCATGCCGCCCAGCGCCATCACACCCGTACCCGTGCCCGTGCCGCCGTCCCCCTCCAAGCCACCGCCGACGCCAAGCACCGCTCCCCCCGCCGCGCTTGCCTCCCCTACCGGTACCGTTGCGGCGGCCGTGGCGGCGGCTCCGCCGCAGCCCGCCGTCTTCCGGACCACCAGCCTCCGCAGCTTCTCCCCGCCGCCCTTTGTGGCCCTGGCCCGGCCCGCCCTCGACGGGCCCATCTCCGTGTGGCAGGGCGCGCCCACGGCCATGCGGCGCCTCGAGTGGTCCAGCGAGGACTTCCACATCGCGCGCTGCCTCTACAAGGGCTATGCGTCGGAGGTGTTCAAGGTAGGCCAGTGCCATGCTGCCGACCTGTCAGGGAGAGGGGACCGGAGGGGAGGGGAGGGGGGAGGCCGTGCTGCTGACGGGGGCCAGAGGGCGTATCAACTGCTCACAGCGGGGTGGTGGGGAGGCACAGACACACAGGCACCGGTATACTTAGCCCGATGCTCACTAGGCCCCTACTCTCTGGCCGCGCCGAACCTGCCGCCCTCTCACCCCACTCACTAAGCCTGTTTCCTTTGCCGTGCGGAACTTGCAAGGCCTAGGACGTGTGTGCACCGCGCTGAGCCGCCCTCTCGCCCCTCGGAACCCCCGCAGGCGACGTGCCTCAAGTCCGTCAAGGACGTGGTCCTCAAGGCCTACACGCTCTCCTCGCTCTCGCCCTTCCTCACGCACCAGGCAAGCGTCAGCTCTCAAATCGCAATAGCGTTAGTGGACCGTGTAAGGAGCGGTTGCGGGGGGCAGACTCACTGCTTACCCCGTCGGTATACGGTACGCGAGCGCCCAGCCACCTCCGCCTGCCCCCCTTTCCACACTCCCTCTCCCATCCCCCCTCCCCACCCCAGGCGCTCCGCGAGGTGTCCATCCACTCCCGCTTGGAGCATCCCTCCATCGTGCAATTCATGGCGGCGTTCAAGGTGCGCGCGCGTAATATGACCCCATCGTGGCAGAAGGGCGGGGACGCAGCGCATGTGGTGCGTGCACCCTGCCGCAGGGCGAGCGGGACTGGGTTTCGAAAGGGCTCCGCGCCAAGCCGGGCAGAGCATGGGCGCTTCCAAAGAGTGTGGTGCAGGTACAGGAACACTAGCCCCCGGGCCCCCATGACAGTCTGGACTTGACCCTCGTGCAACAAGCTAACGCGGGCCTGTGTTTCGCCCATGCCCATCCGCACCCCAGGAGGACGACTTCCTGGTGCTGGTGATGGAGTACGCAGCGGGCGGCTCCCTGGACCGAGCCAGGTTGGTGGGGCGTTGCTTGCTTGGGGGCTAGATCTTTGGTGGTGGCTAGCAAACATGGGGACCAGCGGCAATCCAATGCGCCCCCGGATGATTATTGATCACGGCCCCCCTTTGCTCCCTTCCAATCTCCAGGCGGAAGCTGGGCGGGCGGCTGAGCGAGGCGCAGGCCGCGCAGGTGGGCCGGTGGTGGCTGGGGCTGCAGCGCGCAGTGACAGTGCGTGGGCTTGGGCGCGACCACCGCCCACGCAGGCTCCGTGTCCCCTTCCCTTTGAGCTCTGCCCAACCACCGACCCGTGCCTCGGGCTTTGAGCCTTGCTAACGAGCCGGCTATTGAGCCGTCCATGCACGCACGCCGCCTCGATCCACCCCTTTGTGTCCTGCTAACGAGCGTCCGTCCCCACTCAACCCCGTCCAGGTGGTGATGCTGCCGCTGCTGCGGGCGCTGGCATACCTGCACCGCCAGGGCGTGGTGCACCGAGACATCAAGCCGGTGGGGCGGGGAGGGGCACATGCTTTGGGGCAGGCTGTAAGGGGCCGGTGGGGCGGGTCAGGGCCGGCAGGGACTGAGAAGAGGCATGGCACCCCTTGGCTAGCTGCCATCTCCCCGCATGCGTCCTCCTTTCCTCGTCTGTCCCAGGAGAACCTGCTTCACGCCCGACTGGCAGCTGCTCCCTCTCACGCGTGACCCCTCTTTCCCCCAGGAGAACCTGCTCTTCACGCCCGACTGGCAGCTCAAGCTGTGCGACATGGGCGTGTCGGTGTGCCTGAGGGAGGAGCGGGCCGTCACCCGCACCGGCTCCAAGGACTACATGGCGCCGGTGGGGCGGGGGTGGCAGGCGGGGGGGGGGGACAGGAGATGGGCAAGTGTGGTTGTGAAACGCGCGTGCGCCCATCCGCACCGGAGGGAGCAAGTACTGTCAACGGAGAGGGATGGAGGGGCTGTCCCGGCCCAGGCACCCACGCAACCAGCCCTCCTTCACCCCGCGCACTTGCAGGAGGTGACTCCCTGCCCGCTCAAGCGCTCCCCCGCTGACAACAAGGACGACGAGGCCATTGCCTACTCCTCGGCGGTCGATGTGTGGTCCGTGGGTGAGCGCAGGGCAGGGGGCGACGGCTTCCCCCGGTTTGGGGGCTTGCGGTAGCTAGCTACCGGGACTAGGTTGAAGCCCATAGCGCCTGTAACGTGGACGAAGGCACTCACTCAATGCAAGCAGTTGCCTCGCTACTTCCGGGCCCAACTCCTCACCCCACCTCACCCCGCCTGCCTTGCCTTGTGCCCCCCTCCCCCAACCCCCAGGCGTGGTGGCATACGAGCTGCTCACCGGCTTCACGCCCTTCCCCGGCGGCCCGCCCTCGCTCCGCTCCAGCAGCCCCGCCTCGCGCCTGGCCTACCCCAGCTCCGTGAGCGGCGCCGCGCGCGACTTCGTGACCGCCTGCCTGGCCATGCAGCCGCAAGACCGACCCACGGTTCCCGAGCTGCTGCGGCACCCCTGGATGGAGGCGGCGCTGGTGGGTGGCGGGTGGCGGGAGCAGGGGCCTGAAAGCTTGGGGAGGCGGGAGGGGACGAGAAGAGGGGCGGTGCTGACTGCTAAGGCGTGGGTAGTGGGTGGTGGGAGCAGGGGCTTGCAAGCTTGGAGAGGCGGGAGGGGACGAGAAGAGGGGCGGTGCTGACTGCTAAGGCGTGGGTAGTGGGTGGTGGGAGCAGGGGCTTACAAGCTTGGAGAGGCGGGGTGCGGGGCGGGGGGGTGAAGAGCGGTGCTGAGGCGAGGGTGGGCGTGGGCAAGCCCGCTTGGGACGCAAGGGGCAGGTGGCGTCCAGGGTTCCGTTGCGTGCGTGCCCTCTAAACCCCCCTTTCCCCCCGTCCTTGGTTGACCCGTAGGCACAGCTGTCGCCTCGCGGCTAGCAAAGTCTCCGAGTCCCAAGCGGATGGACACCAGCAAGGCAGGGAGCGGCTCGTGGTGACGCAGAGCAGGCCTCCCCGTGCCGCTCGAGCCATAGGCATGCGGGACGGAGGGAGGGGGCCAAGACGAAGTGCTGCGAGCGAGGGCGTGGGTGTTTCTTTACTATGATGCGTGGACGGGGGTGCTCATTGATGTGTGGGGTATGGGGTGTGGGAGGGGGGTGTTCACGAGGGAGGGGTGCTCATTGATGGGTGCGTGGGATTACTAATCCCGGGGTAGTACCCCGGTCTGCCATGGACAGTCCCGTCCTGCTCGTCGATGGGGCACGCAGGACGAGTGGGTCTTCATTGCAAAGGGACAAACCTGCCACGACAGTGGTCAATAGACCCATAACCTCATGCTCTCCTAGTGTCGGACGCTACCCTCATCTGCCATCCCCATGCATGCGTGCGACTCCATGCCACCCCTAGTCGTTCTGCTCGATAGTCATCTTTTACCTTTTGCTATGCAGTCGGCATTGCGGGGTTGCGAAGGCCCCTAACTAAGGTGGCGTTCTGGTGCTGTGGCGCTCAGTGCTTGAGTGCTCGGCCCCAGTGCTGCCCGGCCTCGCGGGGTTTGGGGATCAGCCCTTTCGGCCGGGTTGCTTGCGCGGTTGAACTAGGGAAAGCGCCCTGAGTGAAGGGCGTGCGCTCTTTGGACCGTACAGGGTCGGGGCTGGAGGGTTCGGGGCTCGGAAGCACATTGCCCCGTCTTGATCTGGCGGCACGTGCGCTGTGCAGAAACCTATGGTGGCATTCGGCGGTTCAGAGAGGGGTGTGTGCTCTGCTCTGACTATTGTCCTTCTTTGTTGTGGGGCGGGCTTGGGTGAGGGATTACGCTTGAAAGGTGTGGCACCTGGGTTTCCCTTTGTGCCGTAAAAGGGCTACGGGCGGGGCGGGCCGTCGGGGGTCTTGGCACGGGGTCTTGGGTTTGGGTACATCTTTTCTCGCTGGGTGATAGACGGCTGCACGCACCTTTTTGATTCAAATGCTTGCTACTCCAATTCTATCGGGGGCACACCCCGCTGCCGAGCAGGCAGCGGGTTTGCCAGCACTTGCTTGCCGTACTCCTGACCATGGGGCTACGGCGGACAACAAGTTCCTTCAGAGTGAGGCTATTGATGTGTGACGGACTTCATTGACAAACGCTTGTTGCGGGCCGTCTTAGACAGCCGGCTTAGAGTTCAAGCAAGTGCCAGGACTTGTGCGGCCTTCGCGCTGCGTGGCACCTGCAATTCATGAGATGTGACAACACGGCGCCGGAGGGCGTGCCAGACGTGTATGCGCCCGGCAGGGCTTTGCGGCGGCCTTTGCTTCGTGGTGAGCCTTGCTTTCAAGCCTTTCCTCCCAGTCTACTTGTCCTACTAGGCCAGACTAAAGTGTCCTTGTGACGGCCTCTTCTCTCGCTCCCTATGCCAAGTGTGAAGCAGTGCTCCGGAAGAGTTTGTATGTCTGTATGGGGGCCTAGAGCGTCAAGGCGGCTGGCGCCCCGTCTTCACGTCGTGTGCAGCGTCCTGTCTAGGTACGGCAGCTAACAAGGCAGGTTGATCGCATGGGGCGGGTGGGGTGGATGCGAAGTGATGCCTTTTGTCTGTGCGGGATTGTGTGGGGGCAGGCGTGGGGCGGAGGCGGATGGCTGACTGAGTTGGGCTGCCGGTGCAGCGTGGGGCGTGAAAGGGTGCGTGGGCTAGTGCCGGGCTGAGGGGCGAGGGGTACCGCAGCGTGATGGCCGTGCTGGGTCATGTGGCGAGGAATACAGTCGTGTGAAGGGGTGGATACTGGATACTGTGGCAGAATGTGCGCCATGTAAGTGATGTGTAATGGCGGAGGCGCACGCGTTTGCGCATTGCGGAGTGCAAGCCGCGCAGATGCCGCGGGATGCCGTGGCATCCTAGAGGTGCATACGGTAGTACAGAGGGTGTGCGTTGCTGGACTGCAGTTGCCCCAGAACACGCCCTGCCCGTAGGATTGGGCTCACGGTAACAAGGCCCCCCCACCTGCTGGCCTGCTGCTCAAGATTAGGGCCACAGAAGGGCTGCAGCGGCGCCATCCAGGGGCGTGGGAAAGGAGCGGGGCGTGGGGCCCAAGCGCAGAAGGCACAGCAAGGAAGGCTCAGGAAGGAAAGGCAAGGGAAGCCCAAGGCCAAGCGAGAGGCGGGTGTGGGGCTGGCTGGGCGGCGGGGCGCAAGGGTGAGGAGGACCAGAGGAGAGCCTCGCTCGCGAGAGGGGCGGCGGGGGGCGGCGTTGGCCGGATTTGGCGCTTATCTATGTATTCAGAATGCCTGATCGATCATCCCGATTTCTCAGGATGACTCATCAGCACTAGTGGTATAGTGGTAGCATAGGTCCTTGCCAACTGTCGCGGTCAACCGCTCAGCGTTGATCGGACCAGACCCGAGTTCGATTCTCGGCTAGTGCATTTTGCCCCGCCAAGAGGTGCACTGCTGTTCCTCTATTGCTGCCTCCGCCACCCGTGGGTGAAGCTCGTGCGGCTGCTGCGCCCGGCACGTCAAGCTTGGGAGGCGTTGGGGGGCCACACGGAGTGAAGAGGTAGCTCTCCTGAAGGTGCCAGGAATGCGGGATGGGGTGTAGAAGAAATCAACGAAGCGAAGCGCTTGGTTGTGGCGTAGCCGGGATGGGGTGCATACCTCGCGCGCTCGGTGAGTGGTGGATTGCTGGTGTCTGCTGCTGCGGTGTGCGGTCAATTGCGGTGTGGTCTGTGGTGCTTCGATGGCCGCTGGCTCCACGCCTGCATGGCTGTGAGAGAGTCACAGCGGTCTGATCAGTGCTGTGGGTCAAGGCAGTGCACCGCTGTGGGCGGCCAATGTCACCACGCCGACTGCCCGGGCTTCTTAATCACGAAGCGATGCCTGCATTGTTACAGGTGCCTTGCCTTGCGCTTTCTCCCTGCACCACCTGGCACCTCAAACCCGGCTGGCCCCCGCTCCCGTGCCACCGACAGCGAGCCAGCGTCTGCCCCGGCGGAGCAACATAAACAAAACTGCCCCCCCAAGCGCAACGCGCCGACCGCACCAGATCACACGGGCGCAGGCAGCCCAGCCGGGCTTCCCACAACCCGCACACGCACGAACCTCTCTTGCTCAGTCGGTCTCGCACACCTCGCTCTTCAGCTCTCCCGCCTGCTCCTTGCCCGCCACAGTCACCCCCTGCTCCTCGCAGTGAAGCACCCAGCAAGTTGGCGCCTGGCCAGCCTATCCTTCCCACACCAGTTCCGCCTTTGGGCCTTGGCCTTCACTTGCTGCGCTAGCCTTCCCGACGCCCCAGCCTCAGCTTCCTCCACGTCAAGTCCTGTCCGGTCCACTTCCGTCCAAAGCCTGTGCTAAAAGGATGCCGCGCTTACGCCAGCTGGGCAAGGATGTCCGACTCGCGGACGACAATGTACGCCTCGCCATCCTCCTGCGCACGAAATGAACAACGAACACGAGGTGAGCGGCCGGTTGCAACTCCTTCACAGGGTGCAGACACGGCACAGCTAGACTGACAGCATCAGCCCTGACACAAGGTCTGCAAGCTCAGGTGCGCCAGGTGTGATGCCGATGACGCGTTTCGCGCTGCCGCGTAAGAGTCTCCCACGCACCTCGAACTCTGTCCCCGAGTACTTGGAGTACATGACGGTGGCGCCCACGGTCACGTTGGGCTTCACCAGCGCCTTGGTCTCCTCGTCCTCCTTGCCGTCGCCAACGGCCACCACCTAGGAAGCGGGAGAAGCGGCGGAACCAAGTCAGTTGGCAAAAGCCGACAGTCGACCCATACAGCCAGCCGCGTGCATGGGCTGCAACTTCCCTCCTCAGGGCCCTCGCACCGGCACCCCGCATCCCCACGCCCTGGCCCTGGGTCCCAGGGCAGCCCAGCACCGCACCATCCACGCTGGCCCATCCTTCAGGAGACCCCGAACGGGAGAACCAGCCCTCCCCCCCCAAGGCCCCACCGCAGGCCGCACAGACCCTGCCTCCCCCCACACACTAAGGCCCCACCGTGCCGAAGGTGGGCTTCTCGGCCGAGTCGGTGGCCAGCAGCACACCGCCCGCGGTCTTGTCCTCGGCCTTGGCACCCTGGGGACGGAAGGGCAAAGACGGGCGGGGAGGGAGGGAGCCGACGAGGGGTGAGAAGGGGCTCGGCTGGTGTTGTGGGTGCGGCCGCCGCAGTGGTCGGTTAGCGGTTAGCTCGCCCGAAAAGCCCTCTCCTGGAGCCGCTGCCCCTCCACGCGAAGCCCTTCCCTCCCGTTGCCCTTTTCCCCAGGGCTGCGCTCGTGCTGGCCCCTCCTTGCCCTCTTCCCCACAGAGGCGCTTGCGCATGTCCCCACCCCACCCCACCCCGCCCCACCCCACCTTGATGAGGATGCGGTCCGCCAGGGGGCGCAGCTGAGCGATCTTGTCGCCCGAGGGCAGCACACCGATCACGTCGTCCTCCTGCACGCAGACGAGGCGGCGGAGGGACCAGGCGGCAGCGGGTGAGCGTGCTGGCCAGTGGCTTTGCGTACGGTCAACGTGCAACGGTAAACCGACTGCCGCAGTCCGCATGCCGCCGAGGGCCAGCCAAACGCCTCTCACGCCGGCTGTAAGCCGAGGCTCAGCCCCCCGCATGCTCCGTCTGGCGACTGCTGCCAGCCTGCAGCGCCTCGCCTTGCTCCTGCCCTGCCTCGCTCCGGCGCCTGGTCTCCCGGCGCCGCTGGCTGCTCGCGTGGCGCCGCTGGCTCCCGCGCGGGCGAGCGGCTCCTCAAGCCTCCGCCTCCGCCAGGCCCACGGCTGCCGGCAAGCGCCTTCCGGCGCTGCTCGCGTACGGAGCGACGCGTGGCACTGGCGCCCCGACCGCACCCTTCACTGTACAGTTAGCGAGGTTCTGCAGCCTCTGCCCGCAACCCTCGCATCGCGCAGCCTCCACACATTCCCAAACCTTCCCTGCCCCACCTTGAGCAGGATGTGCTCCTCCCCGGCCAGCTCCAGCTCGGTGCCAGCGTACTTGGAGTAGATGACCTTGTCGGACAGCTGGGGGCGGAAAGGGGGGCAGGGGAGTGGGAGGCAGGGTCAATGGAGGAAGGAGCTCGTTCAGGGGAAGCAACTCGGGACAGCGAGGAAGAGTGCTGACGAGAGCGCCTCAGCAATGTGTGTGGGTCGCTGAGCGCAATCATAGTGGCACGGTTGTTTTGGTGGGATACGCGGCAAGAGCGACGTGACAACCGGACGAGGCCACAAGGTTTGTCAGTGGCTGCAGCGGCACGCTGCACGGCCGGCGCGAAGGCGTAGAGTCACACAGCTAAAGCAGCCCCCCATATGATGGTGATGCTGGAGAGCGCAAGGCCTGTGCGGAATATGTGCTGGGAAGCGTGGCGGCTGCGGCCGCACGAAGGGGCGTGTCTCCAGAAACGCCTGGAAGCCTGGGGTTCGAGACACGCCCCTGAACTGAGGCAGCCCATGCGCGCATCAGCCACCTCCCCAACACCTCCATCTTGAAGGGGCCGGAAAGTTGAGTGCTGATGTAAGGCTCGTTGACCGCGGGCGGGGGTGGGCACGATCGATGGCAAGGATGGTCGGGGGCGGCACGTCGCCGGAACTCCAGCTACATTCCCGGCATGCACGCACCTTGATGGTCTTAGCATCGCCCAGAGCAACAACAGCGCCAGCAGTGGGCTTGTTGCGCACGGAAGCGGGGAGCAGCACGCCACCAACGCTCTTCGCCTCCTCCTTGGCCACCTTGACCAGCACGCGATCACCCACAGGCTTCACAGCCTTGAACTGCAGGTGCGGGGGCAGGGGTCGGGTCGGCAGTGCACCGCCGCGCAAGCTCTAGAACACCGCCGAACCGCGAGCTGCCGATATGGGTGCTCAAAGCGACGCCCTGTCCGTCACCCAATTGGCGAGACGAACCTGCTTGGGCACAGCGGTGGCAGCGCAGACCGTGAGGCGGCCGCGGCTGGCCTTAGCGAGAGCAGCGGGGCGAGACATGGTGGCGGCCATCGTGGTGCACGAGCGTTGAACTGAGCTAGGACACGTGAAGTGTCAGGGTCTAGGCTAGCACGGCTGATCGGCACGACTTGAAAGTGTCTGGGGCGGAGGGGCCCGAAAAATTTCCACACGGGAAATTACCGTACCAATTCTCATGGAGACATGTTCCGGGCTTGCGAGAGCCTTCGCGACCCCATGTACCTCGCTTGACTCGTTAGGACGTTCACGCCTGCAGACTTAGCACGCTAACGGGGCTCGCCTGCGCCCGGCGCTAACGAAAGGCCCACGGTAGTCGTTGCCCCGCCGCAGCACCACTCAGCGCTAACACGAGCGCTGTGAGGGCTTGGCGGGGTAGACGCGTAGCTCTAGCCGCAAGCCTGCGTGTGCATCTACTGTCTTGTGCTCCCTAGCGTGGAGCTGAGGCGGGAGCCATGGCGGAGGGACTGAAGAAGCTCCTTTACCTACAGACGGTCAATAAGGTTGCCCAGGGTGAGCCCATCGCTGCGCTTGGCGTCGCGACATCCCCTAGCACATCCCGCCCAGGGTCAGTGGCAGCGCCGGCCCTGCCTTCTTTTCGGGTCCGGCAGCTGCTTTACAGCATTTGCTGGGCGGCTCAGCCCGAAAGTCAACGGGGTTGGCTCAGGGCCTGGGGCATGTTGACGGGATCCCGCCCCCAAATCGCCGGCGGGGACTGGCGGGGGCGGAGCAAAACCCTACTTGCGGAGCCATCTACTGGGGCATGCAATGCATTTGTCAAGGGAGCACGGGTTGCATTCACCGTGACGCTGGGGCGCTGCGGCCTCAAGGCTGCGGTGCCCCGGCGTCGGATGCGGCGGAGGCCTTGGGCGACGGGCCTGGGCCTGGGCCGCCCCTGGGCGTGCCCAGGGGCCCGGCTGGACTGCAGGTCTCCTCAGTACCGCATGCTTAGGGATTCCAGCAGGGGCACTGGTTCTTGCGTGCCTCTCCCAGCTCTCTTGGCTGCCCCGGCTGCCTTTGCCTGGTGGTGCGCCGGGTGGTGGTGTGCCGGTCCCGAGGCAGCTTTCGCTCAGCTGGGTGGTGGCGCGTCAGGAACGCAAGGATAGCCTGGCGCACCTGCGTCGTCGCCGGCACCCCACACGCGCGGCACCCCATACCACTTCTCACTATCGCGGCTTCACGATCCGCTCCGCAACCGTCTGTCGCGCTTTCAGCCGTCACCCCAAACCGCACCCCCCCATCTTCCCCGCAGAGATCGAGAACCACCTGCAGATCAGCGATGCCACGGTGGCAGAGTTCGTGGTGGAGACGGCCAGGGAGGCGGGCAACGTGGACAAGTTCAAAAAGGCAAGCCATGGGCCCGTGGCCCAGGCCCAGGCCCAGAGCTGGGGTCACGCCTGGGCACCGCCTGGAGATGTATGCCCATGTTTGCTCTCTGCCCTGCCCGGTTTAGCTGCCTCTTTGAATACGACCTCCTCCCATCGCTACCCCCCTGGCACCCTCTCCCTGCACCTAAAACTATGCTTCCCTGGCGCTGGCGAGGCGATCCCGCTCAGCTACAAACACCCCCCTGCACCCACCCCCGGTACAGGCCATGAACGAGATGGGCCTGGGCTCGGCGCTCAACGACGTCCTCATCGAGCGCTTCTGGAACATCATTCAGGCGCTCATGGGGGGCGGCGGCGGGGGCGGAGGCGGCGGGAGCGTGGCCCTGGCCCGCGCCAATGCCAAGGTGCCGGCGGCGGAGATCGTGGACACGAGGGAGCGGGCTAAGCGCCTGACGCAGGAGCTGCTCGAGGTGGGGTCGGGGTGGGGTGGGGGTCGTGAGTGTGTGTGGTGGGGGGTGGAGGCGACGGGTGTAGACGGGGGATTGGGGTGGCAGAGGTGTGGAGGTGGGGGGTGGCGGGGTGGGCGCGGGAGGGAAGCGGGCTGGTTGAAGGGGTGGCGGGTGGGGGTCGGGGACGGTGTCGGGAGAGGGTGGCGGTGGGGTTAGGTTGGAGGGCCGGGGGCTGGGTTCTCGGCAGGCCTAGCGCGCAAACACATACGTAGGGCTGAAAAGCTGTCTGCCCGGGTCTCGGCACCGCCGTGCATGGTCCTCCCGCAGGAGGCCGACCAGAAGCGGCGCAAGGACGAGGCGGAGGCGGGCCCCTCCCGCCCCAGCAACGGAGACCGGGGCGACCGCTACAGGGACGACCGCGACCGCGACAGGTGCGGCCGCGGAGCTGCCCGGCTGGAGTGCTAGGCTGCTAGCTAGCTGACGCGAGGGCGGATCTGGTGGTCCCTGTGCGGTAAAGGAATCCAACGGATTCCCGCGGGGATGCCTCTGCGCTCGGGCACACTCGGTCTGGCACACTGTGCGGAACTTGACTTCCAGGTGTGGCCTGACCGTACTCACCTCAACACTATCGTTGGTACGCAGGGACCGGGGCCGTGTCGAGGAGCGCTACGGGCGGAGGGAGCGCAGCCGGAGCCGGGAGCGCAAGCGGCGAGGGTGGGTGTGGCGGACGCTGGGACAGGGGCAGGCCAGGGGCTGCGGCCGGGGCGGAGATGGCTTTGGCCTCCGCACCCGGGTCCAGCCACCCCACACACACGTAGCGGTGGCAGCCGCTCGGGGTCGGTGCCCATCTGGGGCGGCGGTGTCAAGCAAACCTCCCGCCTTTCCCTTACCTCCCCATCCCTCCTGTCTGTCCCCACCTACACAGCGATGACATGGACACCGGCCCGGGGCCCAGCGGCAGCGGCGGCGGCGGCGGCCGGGACCGCGACGGCTTCGCCTACCCCCCGCCCCCGCCCAAGCGCCCCGCGCTGCCCGAGAACCCCGAGCTGGGCGGGGTCTACCGCGGCCGCGTGACGGGCACCATGGGCACGGGGTGCTTCGTGGAGCTCATCAACTTCGCCAAGAAGGTGCGTGCGCATTATGCCCAGGGTTGGCAGAAGTAGGAGACCTGCGAGTGCGTCTAGTCCTAAGTCGCTGACAGGCTACACGTACTAGAGTGCCTGAATCAACTTCGCCAAGAAGGTGCGTGCGTGTGCGGCGTGTTGGTCGGGTCGGTCGTGTGGAGGGGATTGATATCCCCATTACCATACTCCCCTCATGCTTCCCCCCCCACCCACGCCCCCCCCCAGGTCGAGGGCCTGGTCCACATCGCCAACATCTGCAAGAAGCCTATCCAGGCTGCCACGGACGTGGTCAAGCGCGGGGAGGAGGTGTGGGTCAAGGTGAGGGCAGGCTGGGCGGCGCGCGGCGGCGGGCCGCTAGGGGACGTGGGGAGGCCCCCGCGGGGCACTATGCAACACCCCACCTCGCTGCACTGCCCCCGGGGCGTGCAAACGGCGGCCGTGCCCACGTCAAAACACACCCGAGCTGCAAATTCCCACCCACGACGCACTCCCAACCCTCAACACAGTCCGCACCACCACCACCCCGTGAACCTCCTCCCCCTCCCCCTCCCCTGCCCCCACCCCCCACCCACACAAGGTGATCGGCATGGGCACCGTCAGCGCCAACGGGCAGCAGCGGCTGTCTCTGTCCATGCGCGACGTGGACCAGGCCAGCGGCAAGGACCTGCTGCCCACGCACCTGCTGCCGGGGGCGGACGGGGAGGGCAAGGTGGCGGGGGGGCTCAAGGGCATGTCGGGCATCAAGGTGAGGTGGGGGGGGGGGGTATGAGGGGTAGGGCGGGGAGGGGGGATGAGGAGGAGTAGAGAGGGGAGGGCAGGGGGGAGAGAGGGGCAGCGGGACGGGGCAGGGAGGAGGGGGTACGAGGGGAGGGAGAGGGGGGGAATGCAGGAGCGGGAGGGGTGGGTGCGCACAGCGATGCGTCGGTGAGGCCAGCAACCCCCCGGAGCCCCTTGACACGCCCTTCCGCCACCATCTGCCTACCTCAACCCCCCCCCCCCCAGGTCAACCCCGACGACGACGACCCCAACCCGCGCCGCCGCGGCAAGAAGCTTACCGAGTACGAGATGTGGGAGAGCAAGCAGCTCATCTCGTCAGGTGGGGGCGCGGGCCGGGGGAGGGGCTGCCGCGGCGGGGAATGGTGGGACTGCGCGTGCCATGTGAGGTTCCTGCTGCCCAGCGCGTTTGACAAGCGATTTAGAGCACCCTTGGCCGAAGCTACAAAGCGATGTGAGTATGTAGTATGTGAGATTGACTGCTGCCAACCACTTTATTTGCCAACCCTCTGCAGGCGTCCTGGACGTTCGCGAGTACGCGCACTACGACGAGGACAGCGGCCTGGGCGTGCTGGCCTCGGCGGGGCAGCAGGGCGACGCGGAGGAGTTCGAGATCGACCTCAACGACTCGGAGCCGGCCTTCCTCAAGGTACGACAGTGTGCTTGCATCTGGATCTGGATCTGTGGCTGGATCCGCCACCTCTTGGCGCCTGCTGCCTAGAGCGCGGCAGCACCTACTCCACTCCCTGCATCAACCTCCTGCTCCAAGAGCGTTGCTACTCATGCGCCGTGGTCTGCTGCTGAGCCCCGAACCTTCGGCCCCTCACCCGTTCAATCCTTGCAACCAGGGCGTGGGCACTCGCTCCGGCATTGAGATGTCCCCCGTCAAGATCGTCAAGAACCCGGACGGCTCGCTGCAGCGGGCGGCCATGACGCAGGTGTGTGGGTGGGGGGGTTTGATGGGGGGCGGTGCGGGGGGGCCCTAGGAACGGGGACGACCAAGCACTCGGGGCGGCTTGGGAAACGGTGGGCACGGTCAAGTGCTCGGTAACTCGGCTGGCTCTTCATGGGCGGCATTGGGCTGTTTTTAAGTCCGAACATTCCTGCTCAACCTCACTGCCCCCGCCCGGCCCCCTCCACTCCCTCCCCCTCCCCCCCAGTCCGGTCTTGCCAAGGAGCGTCGCGAGCTCAAGGAGCAGCAGCAGCGCACCCTGCTGGACGCCATCCCCAAGGACCTGTCGCGGCCCTGGGAGGACCCTATGGCGGACCCAAGTGAGCAGCGGGCGGGCATGAGTAACGCGTGACTAACGCGTGACTCAGCGCGACTCTGAGTGGGGCTGCAGTCCAGGCATTGGGGCTGGGCTGGCGGGGATTGGGCCGCACGGAAGGGAAGCACCGCGCGTCTCCGTGAACCACACCCTCAGACGCTGTGACGAATCCATCACCCCCGCCTCCTCGTCCCCCTCCTGACCCCCCCCCCCCCTTCCCCCCATCCCTTCCCCCCCCCCCAAGGCGAGCGCGCCCTGGCCCAGGAGCTGCGCGGCATCGGTCTGACGCAGAGCGAGATCCCCGAGTGGAAGAAGGCGGCCATGGGCAAGGCCATCAGCTACGGCATCCAGGTGCGGGCCCGGGCCCGGTTGCGGGCCCCGTTGGGCCCAATTTGGCCCGGGGCTTGGGCTCGGCCCTCCGCACGCTCCGTTTAGCGGGGGGGCCTGGGGGAGATGGGGCTGCGTGTGTACGGTACGTCTCCTCCAAACATTCCAAAACCCAGCAGCAGCAGCCCATGCTGACCCCTTCCTCCCCACGTTCCCCTCCCCCCCCCACCCCCCACCCCCAGGACGCCCGCTCCATCAAGGACCAGCGCGAGTCGCTGCCCATCTTCAAGCTCAAGCAGCAGCTCATCGAGGCAGTGAGGGACAACCAGGTGCACCTCGGCCTTGTGCTGCGGCTTTGGACGTCACGCTCCGACCGCCACCACACGTTGCTTCGCTTCGGCTCTCGTCTACCTTGCTGCCGGCCGCCCCCGCGCCCCTCCTTCGACTGCGAAGTCTCCTGCTCTCGCGTCCAAACCCACCCACCCTATCCCACCCCCTCCCCTAGGTGCTGGTGGTGATCGGCGAGACGGGCAGCGGCAAGACCACCCAGATGACTCAGTACCTGGCGGAGGCGGGCTACACGGCCGGGGGGCGCATCGGCTGCACGCAGCCCCGCCGTGTGGCGGCCATGTCCGTGGCCAAGCGAGTGGCGGAGGAGTTCGGGTGCCGCCTGGGCGAGGAGGTGCGTGAGGGGGATCTCAGAAAAGGGGGTCGCGGGTCGCCTGGGCCTGGGCCTGGGCATGATGGCAAGGCCTGGGCGAGGAGGTGCGTGGAGGGCGTGTTTGGGGCTCCTGAGCGAGCCGAATTGGTTTGGGACATCGCGTTTTGCCTGCGTGGAGGCGTGGCCGCCGAGGCCGACAACCACAAACAGCCGCCGTGCCCAGTCCCACCTACACTACACTACTCCACACACCACATCACACCCCCACCCCCTTCCCCCTGCCCAGGTGGGCTACGCCATCCGTTTCGAGGACTGCACGGGCCCCGAGACCGTGATCAAGTACATGACGGACGGTATGCTGCTGCGCGAGTGCCTGCTGGACGAGCTGCTGTCGCAGTACAGGTGCGTGCACGTGCGCGTACGGCAAGGGAGGCAAGGGGACGGGGCCGGTCCGTGATTGCTGAACGGGCAGGACAGGTTGCGGGGAAGGAATGGCCGTGCTGTGTAAGTGCTCTGCAGGGAAAGGGGAGGGAGGGGGGGAGGGGAGGGAAGGAGGAAGGGCGGGAAGGAGGGGTTGCGTCGCGCTCTCCCCGGCCTTCTCCCTCTCCCTCCTGTGCCCCACCCGACGCACCCATGCTCCTCGGCATCACCCCTCGCTGTTGTCGACCTGCCCCCTCCTTCCCCCCTTCTCCTCCCCACCCCCCAGTGTGGTGGTGCTGGATGAGGCGCACGAGCGCACCATCCACACGGACGTGCTTTTCGGGCTGATGAAGGAGGTGAGGGAGGGGGTGAGGGGCTGATAGGGACAGGGGGTGAATCGAGATAGGGTGGATGAAGGGTGGGCGCATGGTACCCGAGCTACAAGAACCGATCGGACAAACCTCACACCGCTTCCCTGGCTTACATGATCAGCCTCGACTGTCTCTCACCAACCGACCAACCAACTCACCAACCAACCGACCAACCGCCAGGTGTGCCGCAAGCGCAAGGACTTCAAGCTCATCGTCACCTCCGCCACCCTGGATGCGGAGAAGTTCTCGTCGTACTTCTTCGACGCGCCCATCTTCACCATCCCCGGCCGTACGTACCCCGTGGAGGTGCTGTACACCAAGGTACGGCATGCACGGCGCCGTACGGGCGGTTGGCGGTTGGGCGTCCCGGGGGATGAGGGGGCTGGGTTCCGCAAGTGCAGAGTGCCTCGGGCCTCAGCGCAGAGTGCAGGCGCAGGGCAAAGGTGTGCAGCCAGGCGGCGGTGGCTCATGGCGATAAGAGGCTGACAGCCCTCTACTAACCCTCCACCCATCCCCTTCCCCCCTAAACCCTTTCCGCCCCCGGTCAGGCCCCCGAGCCGGACTACCTGGATGCGGCCCTGATCACGGTGCTGCAGATCCACCTGTCGGAGCCCGAGGGAGACCTGCTGCTCTTCCTCACCGGACAGGTGCGGGCCGGGGAACACGGGGTGGGGGTGGCGGTCATGAGCCTCCGGGGCAGTCCGCCTGACTGTCCCTCCTCCTTAGTGTTTTCGTGGCCACTAGCTGGTCGGCCTCGGGCATGGCTGAGTTCGGCGTGGCCGCTGCTTCGGGTGGACGGTCGCGAGTCGCCTGGGAGGCCCACCTGACTGTCCCTCCTCCTTCGTATTTGGACTACTCGTAGCCTTCCTCCTCCCCGCCGCCTCGTGAGCATCTCAAACCGCCACCTGCCCCCCATTCCCACGCCCACCCGCCACCCGCAGGAAGAGATCGAGACGGCCTGCCAGATTCTGTACGAGCGCATCAAGGCGCTCGGCCCTGCCGTACCGGAGCTGATCGTGCTGCCCGTGTTCTCGGCGCTGCCGTCCGAGATCCAGACCCGCATCTTCGAGCCCGCACCCCCCGGCAAGCGCAAGTGCGTGGTCGCCACCAACATCGCTGAGGCCTCCCTCACCATCGACGGAATCTACTACGTCGTGGATCCAGGATTCGCCAAGATGAAGGTACGACATCTTGAGCGCGGATCCCGAATCTCTCATTGCCACCCCGGGGTGGCGGGTGCTTCCAAATGCACGAGCGTCTGGGCTCTGCGGGTGGAATGGCGGCCGCCTCAAGTCCACGCCTGCCCTCACCACCGCCCCCTCGCCTGCCACCCATCCCAACCTCCCTTCCCCCCCCTTCCCCCTCCCCCCCTGTCAGGTGTTCAACCCCAAGAACGGCATGGACTCCCTAGTGGTGGCGCCCATCAGCCAGGCATCGGCCAAGCAGCGCGCGGGACGAGCCGGCCGCACGGGTGCGCAGGGGCGGGCCCCGGGCTGATTGTCGGAGCGCGGCAAATGCATCGGTACCGCCTGTTTGTTGCTCAACCCATATGCCAGCTGGCCCCATGTCCAGGCGCACCGCTCTGCCGGCACTGTGTACCGTACCGGTGCTCGAGGCATGGCATGAACCCCACACTGACAACACGCGCCCCCCACCCACCCGTCCATGCACGCGCCCCAATCCCCAGGCCCCGGCAAGTGCTACCGGCTGTACACGGAGGCCGCCTACAAGCTGGAGATGCTGCCGCTGAGCGTGCCCGAGATCCAGCGGACCAACCTGGCCATGTGAGACCCACGTGCGGGGGCTGGAGCATCGGGAGGAAGGGAGATGTTGGGGAGTCTGTTTGGGCGGGGGGCTAGGGGGCACCCAGTGGGAATCAGGGGTTGCCCCGGGTGAATGCGCGCTTTTGAGTGTGCACGTTGGGTGTGCAGGGGTGGGTGTTTGGTGACCGGAGGACGGGAGAGTGTCGGGCCATGGGGCATGGGTCGCATGGGAGCGGGGTCGATGGAGTGGGGATGAAAGCATGGTGTCGAGCCACCAACGACCCACCCCGCTCCTCACACAACCCGCTCTTGCCTCCCCTCCCCCCCCCGCCCAAAGGACGGTACTGATGCTTTAGGCCATGGGCATTGCCGTAATGGCTTACCCCCACCTGTCACCTCCCCCTGTCCCTCAACCCCCCCTCTTGCCTCCCTTGCCCCCCCCCCCCCAGGACGGTGCTCACGCTCAAGGCCATGGGCATCAACGACCTGCTGGGCTTTGACTTCATGGACCCCCCGCCCGCCTCCACGCTGGTGTCGGCCCTGGAGCAGCTGTACAACCTGGGGGCGCTGGACGAGGAGGTGGGAGGATGGGGGAGAGACCTGGCAGGGGGGAGGGGGGAGCAGAGTGGGAAGTACGAGAGAGCACGACAAAGAGAACTGCGATTGTAGCCTCCAGTACGACCCCGCAGGTGCCCGCAGGTGGCCCGAGTCGAGGTGCTTCCAACCCGCATGCAGCCGCAACCCGCTGCACTCCACGCCTCGTCATCAAAGTCACCGTGCCTCCCTCCCCACCCCCCAGGGCCTGCTCACCAAGCTGGGGCGCAAGATGGCCGAGTTCCCCCTGGAGCCACCGATGAGCAAGGTGGGGCGGGGGGGCGGAGCGGAGGAAGCGCGGGTTGCGCGGGATACGGTTTCGAGGGCTCCTGGCGTCCCAGCGTCCCAGCCTCCTGCACAAACAAGCCCTGCAAACAAGCCACAAGGAATCGCTGAACCCTGCCCTTCGTCCCTCCTGCCCTCTCCTGTCCCTCCTCATCCTTCGATTCAAACACGCGCAGTGCCTGATCGCCTCTGTGGACCTTGGCTGCTCCGAGGAGATCCTCACCATCCTGGCCATGCTGTCGGCGCAAAACATTTTCTACCGACCGCGAGAGAAACAGGCGCAGGTGCGCAACCATACGCGGCCACGACCAATAGCGACCATGCAATCGAAGCAGCCTTCCCGCTGGTGCATGCGACCATGCGGTGGCGAGCTGGGGGCCGGGGACTCCTGGCGCCTGGCGCGACCACACGGTGGACTCGACCTGGGCTTGGGGCCGGGCGCATGGGTACTCGAGCGCGTGCCGTGGCAAGCCGCGCGCGCACCGTCCCGACGACCCCGCGTGTTGCTGTCGCTGATATGCCGTCGTACCGTGTCGTACGCTGTCGTACAGGCCGACCAGAAGAAGGCCAAGTTCTTCCAGCCCGAGGGCGACCACCTGACGCTGCTGGCCGTGTATGAGCAGTGGAAGGCCAACAAGTTCTCGGTGCCCTGGTGCAAGGAGAACTTCATCCAGGTGCGTGCGCGCTCGCCGTACGTATGTGTGCTGCCGTACAGGGATGCCGTACGTTGGCTCGCCGTGGCCGTGGCCGAGAGTCAGAAGGCGGAGCTGTGTTTTGCTCTCAGCCGGCCCAGATAGAAGCCCAGAGCCCACCCGCAGCCAGAGCCCGAAGCCCTCCACCCCCTCTGCGCGTTCGCAACCCCCGCCCCTTCCCCTGCACCCCCCAACCCCACAGGATCGCTCCATGAAGCGGGCGCAGGACGTGCGAAAGCAGCTGCTGGCCATCATGGACCGGTACAAGCTGGAGCAGGTGAGATGGACCGGATCTGGATCTGGATCTGGATCTACATCTGAGCCAGGATCGGCAGTTCGGCATCTGGGTCTACGCTGGGGAGCTGGCTAGGCCTGGGGTCGGCAATTGTGGGCCCTAGCTAGCCGTTCGCCAGGCAAAGTGGGGGATAGTCAGCGGCGCCTTTGGCTGCGCCTTGATACCGGTCTTCGCCCTCTTTTTCCTCCACTCGGGTATCCGCGGGGCTGGGCAAAGCGCATAATCGGCAGCAGTGTTGGCTACGTCCTGACACCTGTTTTGTTCTGCCCCGTTCCCGGTACCCGTAGGTGTCCGCGGGGCGCAACTACACCAAGATCTGCAAGGCCATATGCTCGGGCTTCTTCTTCCACACGTGAGCTGGCCTGGGTGGCTGTGGCAGTGAACTGCGGCCTGCCTGGATCCTAGCATTCCTAGGGGTTTGGGCCTCTCCGCCCCTGTTGTCCCGCCCCAACTCCCATCCCTCCCCCCTCCCCCTACCGCCCCCGCCCAGGGCGCGCAAGGACCCCCAGGAGGGCTACAAGACGGTGGTTGAGCAGCAGCCCGTGTACATCCACCCCTCCTCCTCGGTCTTCCAGCAACAGCCCGACTGGGTGAGCGGTTGTCGTACGGGTCTGATCTGGGTCGGATCTGGGTCCGACCTGTAACGGATGATCAGGGAATACTGGTACCATAATCGGACCAATCTGGGTTTGAATGGAAAGTCATTCAGCTAGGACAGCCCAAGTCCAGGCTTTTGGGTTCGCTGTTAGTCGCCTCGCCGAAGGCGCAGAGAGCTAGGGAAGTCTAGTGCTGAGTGCTTCTTCTGAGGCCCCACCGGCCCCTCCCTTCTCCGTCGGGTCTGCAGCACCTTCACGCCCTGCAGGAGGCGTGGAGAGTTAGGGAAACGATGCGAGTGCTTGTCCTGAGGCCTCACCGACCCCCCCCCCCCCCTTTCCGCCCCCCCTCCTGCCCCCCAGGTGCTGTACCACGAGCTCATCCTCACCACCAAGGAGTACATGCGCGAGGTGCTGGCCATCGACCCGCGCTGGCTGTCAGAGCTGGCGCCGCGGTTCTTCAAGTGGGTTCCCCCCTGTCGGGGGCGCTGGGCGGGGAGGGCGGGGGTTGCGCGGTTCTTCGGTTTCTGTAGGCCGCCCCCGAGGCCAAGGCTCGGAGCAGGAGGGGGGCCAACGGCAGCTGAGGCCGGGGATGCAGCGCCACGTCCCGTCCGGCCCCCGAGCCCGCCGAAGCCTGTCCAACGCACGCCAACACCTTGGCATGCTGTCCCCACTCTTTCTCCAGTCTTGACCTCTATTCCTGCGTCCTCAGCTGCTCTCGTCTTGTGCTCCTCCCACTCAACCCGGGATCCTCTCACTCGCCGTCCGCAGGCCCGCCGACCCGAACAAGCTCTCCCGGCGCAAGCGTTTCGAGCGGATCGAGCCGCTGTACGACAGATACAACGACCCGCTGGCGTGGCGCCTGTCGCGCCGCCGCGGCTGAGGCGGCGCGGGAGGCGGTGTTGGGAGAGGAGGTGTGGAGAGCCTGGGGCTGCGTGGGGCGGCAGGGTTGCTCGCGCCAGAGGGTGTGTGGGCCAGGCGGGCATGTCGAGCAGCGCGGGGGGGGGGCTGGAGGGGCTGGTGGATGGAGGTTGTGAGGGTGGGCTGGCGCCTGTCGAGGCGACCTGGACATGGTGATGGCTGGCCCTGTCAGATGAGGGGAGTGCGGCGGGGAGGATCTGGAGGCGGTCATGCGACGCTCAATCCTGGGGTTGCGAGCTTGTTGACGGGAGGGGTTGTGATTAGACCCGTGTGGGATGCGGAAGGGGCGAGGTGGGTACCATGCGAGCTGGCGCAGGTACCGCAGTGTTAACTGGTGAGAGCTAGGGCCGCAAGGCACGACTGAGCACGGTAACGGCAGCATGTCCTACTGTGGACCGGCGCACGCGGCACGCAGATCTTGGTTCGAGGGCATGGGCTGTCGGTCGGGATTCTCACTGCGCTGACAGTACAAGGGATGGGCCAAGTCCGGTATCTAGTGCGCTGTTGGAAGCGACTTGGAGCAGAACAGCCCACGTGGGAAGACGGCGGTGGTTGGCGGGGTGGAGGCGGGGGCAGAACGGCGTCGAGTCGGCATGCCTCAGGCCCGAGGAGCACGGGTCCGTAGGAGAGGTGCCTGCGTTGGTGTGGCATATGGTCCCTTCATGGGCGGGGCAGAAGCAGCTGTACGTATGGGCCATTTGCTGGCCCGCATGGGTACGACGAGATGACTGCTCTGTGCTGGTTGCGTCCAAGGCGCTTTTGCCCAGGAGGAGGGGTACGTGGACTGAACTGAGTCTTTGGGAGGCGTGTGGAGGCGCGAGCGGCGTACAGGCGTCTGGCGCCCAATTTGGTCCGGTGTGGTGCTTTGGGGGACGGTACCTTACGTAGCAGGCATGTTGCGTTACACCGGTAACGCCGTACGAGGCACTGTCCTCCCCAGGAGTACTCGTACTCCCCTCAGCTCAGTGGGCTGAAGCATGGGCTGAATGGCACGGCAGCATCCTGGCACCGGCACGCGAGTCGCCTGGATAAGGATGCTGGTGTGGCGCGGCCATGAAGTGAATAGCCAGGACGCCTTGAGAAGGAAAAAGGCGGGCCCCCGGCCTCGCCAGCCCACAATGCCCAAACGTGCCAACGCCAGCACGCAGCACAGGACGGGTACGCAGCGGTGTCGGCGGTGTACATGAGCAGGGATAAATTGGGTCTGTTGGGGTGAGACAGGGATGGAGGAGGGGGGCAAGTTGCAGGGCGGAGCAGGCGCAGAGGACGGCAGGGGGGAGGGGGGGAGGCAGGCGGCGGGCATGGGCGCTTCGGCACCAACAGGCTGCAAGCGCCCTGTGCACGCCTCCATTCCCAGCGAATCTCAACTCTCTCACCGCTCTCGATACACACGTCACACCCACTGAGCGCTTATCTCTTCGCAAGTCGACTCAACCCGCTTCGGCGCGATGCCTCAAAGTGCAGAGTACGCGTGACCCTGCGCTGCTGTCTAAGCTCAGCAGGACAGCATGGACGGCCTCAGGGAAGATATGCGGGAGCTGGCTGCTCAGATTGTGGCCTTGGCGCCACAGCTCGGTAAATTGACCGATGCCGAGGCCCAGCCGCTCGTCGCTGCGCTGGCAGCCATGGCAAATGCCGAGGAGGCTGTAGCTTTTCATCAGCAAGAAGCCGCGACACTGGCCCTCCTCTGCGACGGTCCGTTCGCAGTGGCGCTGTCGCAGTGCATCGCCTATGGCGCTCCCCTATCGCACAGCGGTCTCTTCTCGGCGGCGTCAAAGCTGACCATGCAGCTCCTGGACGCGTTGCCGCCCCAGCCACCGGCGGCGGGGCCCCTGGCGTTCCTGCGTGCGCTCCTGCGGATGCAGACGCTGCACTGCATGGCCCGTCTGCTCGCCGACGCCACGCAGTATGTGACGGAAGAAGCAGCAGCAGCGGCGGAGGCAGCAGGCTATGCCGCGGTGGAGGCAGCAGAGGGGGGAGCGGAGGGGGAGGCAGTGGCGGCCGCGAGGCCCGCCGGCAGCCTCACCAACCTTGCCCACATAATTAATGACACCACCGGCCACGTCTCAGTGCTATGCCGCATCGCAACTCGGGCTGCCGAGCAGCCTCAGGCACCCGCGGGCCCGGCCGCCACCCCCGCCGACAAGGAGCGGCGGCGGCTGGCGGTGTCTCAGCGGGTGTTTGTGGGGGAGCTGGTCAGCGCCCTGGCGGAGAGCGGTGTCATGGAGCACCTGGCCAGGGCGGTCCTGGTGGGGGCAACGGCTGGCATAGGCGCAGCGCTGGCCGGGGAGGGCGCAGTGCAGACGCGCAAGTGGCTCACCCTACTTGTGGCGTCGTACATCAATACATTCAATTTCGTCAATAATCTGACGTTGGCGGTAAAAGGGGTGCCGGGCTGTGGCGGCCCGGCTGCGGCCGCCCGGCTCCGCTCCCTGGTGTCGGGTCCCTGCGCTCAGCACCTGGCGCTCACCTCTGGACTGGTGGCGCTGTGCCTCGCGGACGGAGGGCCCTCGCACGGGCTGCCGCAGGCCCTGCTCCAGGGGCTGCCGGTCCTTGCTGTGGGCCCAGATGGCGGGGCAGTGGACGCAAGGAGCCTGAGCGGCAGGTGCGGTTACATGTGCAAGCCCAGGAACCCTGGCAGAGGGCGCCCAACGCTGCACGCGACTTTTGGTTTCTGTATCTCGGTGACAAGCTGCAAAGCTCGCGGCTTGCCCCTTCCACAGTCCCTCTGACCCGTGCGCGCGCATGCATGCACGCAGGCAGTGCGTGACGGCGAGCCACGTCTTTAATCTGGCCGACTGTCTCCCCTGCAAGACTCAGCCCCACTTGCCGCCCACGCTGCGCCCCGCCGCCGCTGCGTCCCTGCTACTCCGCGTGGGCCGCTGGGCGGTGGCCTCGGGCCGGGCCTGGGCGGAGCCACAGCCCCTACCCCAGCTGGCCCTTGTCCAGGGCGCCGGCGATCCCGACCCTCAGCCCCTGCGGCTGCTCATCCGCCGAGAGGAGCTGAGCGCCCACCTTCACCTGGCGCTCCGCCAACTAGACCAGATCCTTGCGGTGACGGACCTGGCGTTAGACCGCGAGGCGGCGTGGCGCGTGTCGGTGCAGCGGTGGCGGCTGCTGGTCGAGGCTGTCGAGGACCCGGGGCCTTACACCGACGACGAGCGAGCACTAGCGCTGTCCAAGCTGTGCGGGCCTATCATAAAGGGAGAGGTGGTCGGCACGGGAGGTGAGGGCGAATGGATTGAACAGAACCTGGCTCAGCAACATGCGGAACACAACATGAGCAAGCGGAGAAGATTGCTTGGATCTGCTTGCGCGCAAAGCGCGTGCGGGCGGGTGGGCACATGTGGCATGGCCGGGTGCCACCTGTAGGTCCACCCGACGGTGGTTGTGCACTCGGACTGACTGCGCTCCCTTGCCCTTGCCCTCCAGGTGCGCTGCCGCCCGAGCCTCCCGCCCAGGTCGCGGCGGCCCTGGCTGCTGGGCTGCTGCCCTGCCTGGAGCGCCTGCTGCGGCGGGCCGGGGCGCACTCCACAGATAAGGAGTTGCTTGTGGTCCTCCTGATGTTCGCCAGCTCGGACTCCTCCCACGTGCTGCTGGCCTGCCTCTTCGCATACGGCGAGCCCGCCCAGGCCGCCGCCCTCGTGACCACGCTCGCCAAGCTGCTGCGGTATGAGGAGAAGGACCCGCTCCAGTCGAGCGTCGGCGCCCTGTCGGCCGTCCAGCGCCTGTACGAGGCCGCCCCGTCCTACCTGGCCTCCCAGCCCTCCCCCGCGCGGTCGCGGTTGCTGCTGCTGCTCCTCCGCTCCGTGGCGGAATGGCTGCCGTCGCTCTGCCGCATGGCGCAGGGGGCGGCCTCTGACGCGGCCGCAAAGGACGTGGAGAAGCAGCAGAGGAGCTCGCCAATAGATCTGCGGGCGTATTGGCCGGGCGAGATGAAGAAACACTTTGCTCCGGTCCAGATCTGGATCCCGGTCCTCCTCGCCTGCCAGCCGTCGGCCTCGACCCCGGCCCCTAGTGGCAGCAGCGGCAATGCCGGGGGCTGGCGCCAGTTCCTGGTCGAGGAGGCCGGCGTGCTTTCCGTGCTGGGTGCCTTGCTCCTGGCGGCTCAGGAGTGGGACCCCCGGCAGAGGACGGCTGCGGGTGCGATGTCGGACGCCGCATTCTGGTACAAAGTCGTACACGCGTGTGCTCACGTGGCAGTTGGGGCGCCGGAGGAGGTACGGCAAGCGGTACGAGCGGGCGCCGCCGGCGGGAGGCGGAGCGGCAAGCCGCCGGGAGGCGGGGCCGGAGCGGCCTCCGGTTGGCGGCCTCAGATCCTTGCGAAGCTTTCGGACAAGATGCGGGCAGCCGGGTTCGGGCTAGCGGTGCCCCTGACGCTGCGTCTTTCTCACCTGCTCAGCGTGTGGGCCGAGGGCGATGACGCCTTGCAGGAGCTGGCGGAGCTGGGGGTTATCCTCAGAGACGAGCCGGAGCGGCGCTGGGGCCCGCTCCCGCCCCTGTCCGCGCGCTGCTGCCCTCGTGCGCCCACCCGCGCTGCACCCGCCTGGACGGCGACAGCGAGGCGGGGCGGGAGCTGCGGCGCTACCCCGGCTGCGGCGAGGGGGCTTACTGCAGCGCCGCGTGCGCGCAGGAGCACGGGGCGGGGGCTGCTGCGGGGGGCTCGGGGGCCGGGGGCTCGGGGACGGCGTGAGGGGAGGGCGGGGCGGGGGGTGCACACGACAGGGCAGGATTGGCAGCTGGGGCCAGCTGCGCAGCTTGAGGCGGCAGGGAAGAGGGCCAGAGGTGCTGCAGCAAGCATTCGGAAGGCCACTCATTGTTGTTGCGGCAAGCCAACCATGAGGGCTCGAGCTGGGCTCCTAATGTGGGCAATATGATTTGGTTTGACTGTGATCAGCGAGCCATCTGGGTTGCATTGCCCTCGGCAAAATAACCATAAGGGTTACGTTTGCGGGGAATGCGATTTGGTTGGACTGTGATCAGCGAGCCACCTGGGTTACATTGCGCTTTGCTTGGCACATGCGGTGGATTTCTGCGGGTGTGGGTGACAGGGCCGAGACCCCCTGTATATGTGTCGCGACGTTTCCGTGGACCTTACGGTCTGGCGTCCTCATGATGACCATGCGGTGCGTGCGGGCTGCGGACCGGACTCGTCGAGGGCGGGGCCCCTTGTGCATGTGTCGTACATGCCCCGCGGATCAATACCGGTAGTGTGACCTGGCGGCTGCACTGTGCCGCTGCTCGTGTGTACAGAAGTGGGCTCGTGTCCCTCATTGCTAGGCACCACGCCCTGAAGTTAGGTATGCCTGGGTAGAGGGAGGGGCGTTGGGTGGAAGGTAGGGTCCTGTCGGTTTGTTGCTGCGTCCGTCTCTGGCCGGATTTTGGTTTGCAGTCTTTGGGGGTTTGGGGAGCGGTACTGCCAATCAACAATGTGTGAGCTATGTTTAGGGTTGAAGAGGAGGAGAGGGGAGTGAGACAAGCAGGAGTCTGCGTGCCGAAGGCTGGAAGGTGTGCCTGTGTGGCTATGCCAGTCGCGAAGTGGCGGTCCGCTGTGTACCTGGTCAGGCTGTTGAGGCGCCGTGTGTTGTGCCTCAGGGCTTCTTGCTCTTGCGGGGCGGGCGAAGAGAGAAGTGGGCAAGCCGGACAAGGCACCCCCGGACTAGCCGGACCGGCGGCACGGCCAACCTAGCTTGTGCAAGGGGGGCGCAGGGGACGAGGATCCACCTGTTGATTGCAGTGCGGGGATACCCACTGAGGCTGACCCTTCCGGCCAGGGGGGCTTGCTGGTGGAGAAATGGGCCTGAGGAATGGGGCTGTCCAGCGCTTTGGCACTCCCCCAGCACAGGACTGCACAGTGCTCGGGCGGTGAAACTGAGCAGGGGTTTCCGGGTGTTGTAGTGAGACGGAGGAGGTGGGTATAATGCAACGCGGAGCGAGCGCAGGGGAGGGCAGGCGGCGAGCATGGGCACTCCCAGGCTGCATGCCCCCCCTGCACGCCTCCAGTTTAGAGGATTCACCTCTCACCGCTCTCGATAGATAACGGCACACATATTGATAGCATTCATCTATTTGCAAGTCGACTGAGCGCGCTTAGGCGCGATGCCGCCAGTGTAGACGCGTACCCTTGCGCTGCTGTCTAAACTCAGTAGGACAGCATGGAGGGCCTTCCAGAGGACGTACGGGAGCTGGCTGCTCGGATTGTGGCCTTGGGGCCACAGCTCGGTAAACTGACCGAGGCCGAGGCCCAGCCCCTCGTCGGTGCGCTGCAAGCCATGGCCGAAGCTGAGGAAACTGCAGCGCAAGAGCAACAAGCCGCAGCAGGGATGGTGGCGCTCCTCTCCGATGCTCCTTTCGCAACGGCTTTGCTGCAGTGCATCGCCTATGGCGCTCGCTTGTCGCACGATGGTCTGTAACCGGGTACAATACAGCTGACCCGACGGATCCTGGCAGGGCTGCCGCCCCAACCACCGTCAGCGGGGCCCCTGGCGTTCCTGCGTGCGCTCCTGCGGATGCAGACGCTGCAGTGCATGGCCCGTCTGCTCGCGCAGGCCACAGAATACGTGGCTGGTCTAGCCGCGGAGGCAGCAGGAGGGGCGGCGGAAGGGGAGGCAGCGGCGGCAGCAGGCGGGGCCGCGATGGAGGCAGCAGACGAGGCAGCAGAGGGGGCATCGAGGGCGGGGGTAGTGGCGCCGGAGGAAGTCGCAGGCAGCAACACAGTGCTTGCCGCCTTCATAGCTGACACCATAGGCTTCGTCTCAGCTCTGTCCTTCTTCGCCGAATACACAGCCGAGCAGCCTCAGGCACCCGCGGGCCTGGCCGCCACCCCCGCCGACAAGGAGCGGCGGCGGCTGGAGGTGTCTCAGCGGGTGTTTGTGGGGGAGCTGGTCAGCGCCCTGGCGGAGAGCGGTGTCATGGAGCACCTGGCCAGGGCGGTCCTGGTGGGGGCAACGGCTGGCATAGGCGCAGCGCTGGCCGGGGAGGGCGCAGTGCAGACGCGCAAGTGGCTCACCCTACTTGTGGCGTCGTACATCAATACATTCAATTTCGTCAATAATCTGACGTTGGCGGTAAAAGGGGTGCCGGGCTGTGGCGGCCCGGCTGCGGCCGCCCGGCTCCGCTCCCTGGTGTCGGGTCCCTGCGTTCTGCACCTGGCGCTCGCCTCTGGGCTGGCGGCGCTGTGCCTCGCGGACGGAGGGCCCTCGCACGGGCTGCCGCAGGCCCTGCTCCAGGCCCTGCCGGTCCTTGCTGTGGGCCCAGATGGCGGGGCAGTGGACGCAAGGAGCCTGAGCGGCAGGCGCGGAGTCATGACCAAGCGCGGGGACCCTGGCTGAGGGCTTATTTGGGTTCACTCGCATTGCGGCACCCACCAGGAGGTTGCTTGGGCAAGCGCGGAATCCTGGCGGCGGGTGCCTTCTTCAAAGCTCGAGGCTTGCCCCTGACAGCAAAAGTGTAACTTGCGCGCAGGCATCCCGTGAACACGACCCACGTCACCATCATGGCTAACTGTCTCTCCCGGCTCGCCTGTCAGCCCCACTTGCCTCCCACGCTGCGCCCGGCCGCTGCTGCGTCCCTGCTCCTCCGCGTGGGCCGCTGGGCGGTGGCCTCGGGCCGGGCCTGGGCGGAGCAACAGCAGGAGCCGCAGCCACAGCCGCAGGGGGAGGAGGCAGCGGGGCCGCAGAAGGAGGAGGCGCTGGGAACACGGGCGGAACGAGAGCCGCGGACGGAGCCGGAGCCGAGCTACGGTCAGCGGGCTAACTCGTCCGAGCCGCAGCCCCTGCGGCTGCTGATACCCGGCGAGCAGTTGGCCTCCGTCCTACACCTGGCGCTCCAGCAGCTAGACCAGCTGCTCGCGGTGACGGACCTGGCGTCAGACCGCGAGGCGGCGTGGCGCTTGTCGGTGCAGCGGTGGCGGCTGCTGGTCGAGGCTTTCGGGGACCTGGGGCCTTACACCGGCGAGGAGCCCGCAACCTTGCTGGCCAAGCTGTGGGAGCCTCTCATGGTGGGGGAGGTGCTCGGCCGGGGAGGTGAGTGCTATCTGCCTGAGTTTGCTTACTACACTTGAGTATGCTCGCGCGCCGGCGCGTGTGTTTGGGCGTACGAAGGCGCGTGCGAAGGCGCGCTTGTGGGCGGGCGCACTGACGGAAGGCGCGCTGGTGCGTCTTTAGTGCACGGCAGGGGTGCAAAGGTTCTCGAGGGCGCCAGGCGCGTGCGGGCGGGTGGGCACATGTCGCATGGCCGGGTGCCACCTGTAGGTCCACCCGACGGTGGTTGTGCACTCGGACTGACTGCGCTCCCTTGCCCTTGCCCTCCAGGTGCGCTGCCGCCCGAGCCTCCCGCCCAGGTCGCTGCGGCCCTGGCTGCTGGGCTGCTCCCCTGCCTGGAGCACCTGCTGCGGCGAGCGGGGGAGCGCTCCACGGATAAGGAGTTGCTTGTGGTCCTCCTGATGTTCGCCAGCTCGGACTCCTCCCACGTGCTGCTGGCCCGCCTCCTGGCCTACGGCGAGCCGGCCCAGGCCGCCGCCCTGGTCACCACGCTCGCCAAGCTGCTGCGGTATGAGGAGAAGGACCCACTCAGCTCGGGCATCGGCGCCCTGTTTGCCGTCCAGCGCCTGTACGAGGCCGCCCCGTCCTACCTGGCCTCCCAGCCCTCCCCCGCGCGGTCGCGGCTGCTGCTGCTGCTCCTCCGCTCCGTGGCGGAATGGCTGCCGTCGCTCTGCCGCATGGTGCAGAGCGCGGCCTCAGACGCCGCCGCAAAGGATGTGGAGAAGCAGCAGAGGAGCTCGCCAATAGATCTGCGGGCGTACTGGCTGGGCGAGATGAAGAAACATTTCGCTCCGGTCCAGATCTGGATCCCGATCCTCCTCGCCTGCCAGCCGTCGCCCTCGACCCCGGCCCCTAGTGGCAGCAGCGGCAATGCCGGGGGCTGGCGCCAGTTCCTGGTCGAGGAGGCCGGCGTGCTTTCCGTGCTGGGTGCCTTGCTCCTGGCTGCTCAGGAGTGGGACCCCCGGCAGAGGACGGCTGCGGGTGCGATGTCGTACGCCGCATTCTGGTACAAAGTCGTACACGCGTGCGCTCACGTGGCGGTGGGGGCGCCAGAGGAGGTACGGCAGGCGGTCCGGGAGGGCGCCGCCGGCGGGAGGCGGAGCGGCAAGCCGCCGGGAGGCGGGGCCGGAGCGGCCTCCGGTTGGCGGCCTCAGATCCTCGCGAAGCTTTCGGACAAGATGCGGGCAGCCGGGTTCGGGCTAGCGGTGCCCCTGACGCTGCGTCTTTCTCACCTGCTCAGCGTGTGGGCCGAGGGCGATGACGCCTTGCAGGAGCTGGCGGAGCTGGGGGTCATTCTGAGCGAGGAGTCGGAGCGGCGCTGGGGCCCGCTCCCGCCCCTGGCCTCGGTCCGCGCGCTGCTGCCCTCGTGCGCCCACCCGCGCTGCACCCGCCTGGACGGCGACAGCGAGGCGGGGCGGGAGCTGCGGCGCTGCCCTGGCTGCGGCGAGGGGGCTTACTGCAGCGCCGCGTGCGCGCAGGAGCACGGGGCGGGGGCTGCTGCGGGGGGCTCGGGGGCCGGGGGCTCGGGAACGGCGTGAGGGAAGGGCGGGGCGGGGGGTGCACACGACAGGGCAGGATTGGCAGCTGGGGCCAGCTGCGCAGCTTGAGGCGGCAGGGAAGAGGGCCAGAGGTGCTGCAGCAAGCATTCGGAAGGCCACTCATTGTTGTTGCGGCAAGTCAACCATAAGGGCTACATTTGCGGGGAATATGATCTGGTTGGACTGTGATTAGCAAGCCGTCTGGGTTGCATTGCCCTCTGTTTGGCACATTGCACGGCCTCCAGGCCGTCCGCTGAAGCAAGCGGTGGTTTCCCTGCGGGTGTGGGGGAGAGGGCCGAGACCCCCATGTATGAACGTAGGCGTGGTGACTAGCCGGCCGGCCGGCCTCAACCCCCGTGTATAGGTAGATGTGGATAGATACGGAATCGAAAGGTCGACACCCAGTGTATGTGCCAGGACGTTCCGTGCACCTGAAGGTCTTTGTCTGGCGCTTTCGCGATGCCGCCGCTTATGCGGTAAGCACCGCGCTTGTGTCCCTCATTGCTGGGTCCTGACATACTGCGGCTGCGTCCGTCTTTGGCCGGCTTGTGGTTTGCGGTCTTCGTTGGGCTTAATGGAGCGGTACTGTTGTGGTGGTTTCATGTTGGCGGGGCTGACCGCATTGGAGGAGTGAGGGCGTCAGAAAAGCAGGAGTCCTCGTGCCACAGGCTGGAAGGTGTGGCGTTATGGCTGTGTCAGGGGCGGAGCGGCGTTCGGCCGTGTACTTGATCAGGGCTGTTGTGCTCTATGCTGTGCATCGGGGCTTCTTGTGCGCGCGGCGCCGGCCAGTGCCCCCTGGGCTGCGGTACTCTTTGGCGCAGATGGACGTGCGGGAGGCGGGGGTCAGTGTAGTGGCCGGCTCCTCATAAGGGTACTCAAAAGGGATGCCAAGGCGGCCACATGCAGTGGTCTTATGGGGCTGAACGGGGTGACGGCACCACGTCTGCTGCCTCAGTCAGTGAGGGCACTACTTCTACAGGGGATACTGCCGAGTAACTGCGCCTGGTCCACAGGGGCAGGTCACACGGTGTCGGGTGTCGGTCAGTGATGTGTCGCATGACTAGCTTTCCGGCCTGCCAACAGCATGGGTATTGTTGGCTACAACGACGATGCTGGCGGCATGTAACGTCACAAGAGCTCAGTTGCTTCCGCTCCTGGCCTACTATCTTCCCAGCACTCCCTGGTGGCCTGCCCACGTACGGTCAGCTAGGTAGCGAACGGGGGGCTGAGGGCAGAACCCGCTGCTCTGTGTGTGTGCAGCTGGTGGTCCTGCGCTCCTGCCCGCGTACAGCGTCCCCGTCGCAGTTGGGTAGAAGACATCAACGAAGCGGAGCGCTCTCAGTGGGGTCTCATCAGGATAGGGTCGCCTCTCGTCTGCACGCTCATAGGCGTGTCACTTCAACGTGCGCAGCTGCACAGCGTCCCCCTTTCTATCCGGTCCCCCGTGGCCCCGCCCCCCGGTGTGCAGCCGCTCACACCGGCCTTGTCATTGTCAGCCCAGTCCCTAGTTTCCTTATGCCTATCGTATCTGGACCGCTCTAACGTGCCGGTGACCGCTTGGGCGTTCGACCTCCCCTGCGACCCTCCACAGAAGTGGCACTTCTCGTGAGAAGAGGGAAAGCCGGATGGACAAGGCACCCCCGGATTAGCGGCACGGCCGACCTGAGCTTGTACAAGGGGGCTCAGGAGACGAGGGTGTGAGCGTGGATGGGTGCAGTGCGGGGATTTGCACTGAGGCTCATGCTGACCACTCGGACCAGGGGGGACTTGCTCGAGGAGGGATGGGGACTGATGGGGCTGTCCAGCAATTGGCAACCCCCCAGCACTGGACGCAGTCTTCGAGCGGTGATTCTGAGCTGAGATTCCGGGTCTGACGGGGTCCCCGTGGGGTGAGACAGGGGCGGAGGAGGTGGGTAAGTTGAAGCGCCGGGAGCGGGCGGCGGGGGAGGACAGGCCGTGACAGGCGGCGAGCATGGGCACTCGGGCACTCCTAGTAGGAAAGTTTTTTTGTGAGGGAGCATGACAGCTGTCATTGGGGTAGGGCAAGGGATGCGCGAAGCGGCGTGACATGTGTAACGGAGGGCGGCCAGACTCCCAACCCCCCGTGCACGCATCCATTCCCAGCGAACCGCGACTCTCTCACCGCTCTCGATACACACGTCACACATACTGAGCGCTTATCTCTTCGCAAGTCGACTCAGCCCGCTTCGGCGCGATGCCTCAAAGTGTAGACGCGTACCCGTGCGCTGCTGTCTAAGCTCAGCAGGACAATATGGACAGTCTCCCGGAAGACGTGCGGGAGCTGGCTGCTCAGATTGTGGCCTTGGCGCCACAGCTCGGAAAACTGACCGTTGCTGAGGCCCAGCCGCTCGTCGCTGCGCTAAAAGCCACGGCCATCCGTTGCTCTGTCGCTGATGAGGCTGCAGCGCAAGAGCAAGAAGCCGCAGCACGGATGGCGGCGCTCCTGTCAAATGCTCCGTTCGCAACAGCTCTGTTGCAGTGCATCGCCTATGGCGCGCGCCTGTCGCACAGTAGACTCTTCACGGCGGCATCCAGGCTAGCCATTCGGCTGTTGGAAGGGCCCCGAGCATCAGGAGCGGGCCCGCTGGCGTTCCTGCGTGCGCTCTTGCGCATTCAGACGCTGCAATGCTTGGCCCGTGTGCTGGCGCGTTATGTCCTAGCCGCGGAGGCAGCAGGCGACGTGGCGGGCGAGGCAGCGGCGGAGGCAGCAGGCGAGGCAGCGATGGAGGCAGCGGCGGAGGCAGCAGGTGAGGCAGCGATGGACGCAGCGGCGGAGGCAGCAGGCGAGGCAGCGATGGAGGCAGCGGCGGAGGCAGCAGGCGAGGCAGCGATGGGGGCAGCGGCGGAGGCAGCAGGCGAGGCAGCGATGGGGGCAGCTGCGAGACCCGCCAACAGCATCGGCCTTCTTGCCCTCGTGATAGGTGACACTAACGACCTGGTCTCAGCTCTGTGCCGCCTCGCCAAACACATCGCCGAGCAGCCTCAGCCACCCGCGGCAACGGCCGCCACCCCCGCCGACAAGGAGCGGCGGCGGCTGGCGGTGTCTCAGCGGGTGTTTGTGGGGGAGCTGGTCAGCGCCCTGGCGGAGAGCGGTGTCATGGAGCACCTGGCCAGGGCGGTGCTGGTGGTGGCAACGGCCAGCCTTGGCGTGGCGCTGGCCGGGGAGGGCGCTGAGCAGACGCGCAAGCTGATCACCGGGTTCATGGCTTTGTACCACAACGCACTCGGAAGCGTCAACAAGCTGGCAGTTGCATTAAGAGACGCGCCGGGCTGTGGCGGCCCGGCTGCGGCCGCCCGGCTTCGATCCCAGCTGCAGGGCCCGTGTGTTCTGCACCTGGCGCTTACCTCTGGACTGGCGGCGCTGTGCCTCACGGACGGTGGGCCCTCGCACGGGCTGCCGCAGCCTCTCTTGCAGGGCCTGACTGTCCTGGCTGTGGGCCCAGATGGCAAGGCAGTGAACGCTCGGTCCCTGCATGGCAGGTGCGAAGACACAAGCGCGGGAACTCTGGCTGAGGGCTTGATAGCATTCACATGTGTTGCGGCGCCCACCGTTTAGCTTGCTTGGGCAAGCTCATGAGTCCTGACAGCGGGTGCCCTTCATGTAAGCTCAAGGCTTGCCCCTGGAAGAGTCCACTGCCCCTGACCGCAATTGTATGTATTGCGCGCAGGCAATCTGTGTGTACGCGCCACGTCTTCATCATGCTTGACTGCCTGCCCTGTACGACTCAGCCCCACTTGCCTCCCACGCTGCGCCCGGCCGCCGCTGCGTCCCTGCTCCTCCGCGTGGGCCGCTGGGCGGTGGCCTCGGGCCGGGCCTGGGCGGAGCAACAGCAGGAGCCGCAGCCACAGCCGCAGGGGGAGGAGGCAGCGGGGCCGCAGAAGGAGGAGGCGCTGGGAACACGGGCGGAACGAGAGCCGCGGACGGAGCCGGAGCCGAGCTACGGTCAGCGGGCTAACTCGTCCGAGCCGCAGCCCCTGCGGCTGCTGATACCCGGCGAGCAGTTGGCCTCCGTCCTACACCTGGCGCTCCAACAGCTAGACCAGCTGCTCGCGGTGACGGACCTGGCGTCAGACCGCGAGGCGGCGTGGCGCGTGTCGGTGCAGCGGTGGCGGCTGCTGGTCGAGGCTTTCGGGGACCTGGGGCCTTACACAGGCGATGAGCCCGCAACCTTGCTGGCCAAGCTGTGGGAGCCTCTCAAGGGAGGCGAGGTGGTCGGCCGGGGAGGTGAGCTACTCGATTGACCACAACGGGACCAGCAACATGTGGGAAGCTTGAGAAGCGGGAAGAGTTGCTTAAAGTTGCTTGCGCGCCAGGCGCGGGCGGGCGGGTGGGCACATGTGGCATGGCCGGGTGCCACCTGTAGGTCCACCCGACGGTGGTTGTGCACTCGGACTGACTGCGCTCCCTTGCCCTGGCCCATCAGGCGCGCTCCGGTCCGAGCCTCCCGCCCAGGTTGCCTCGGCCCTGGCTGCCGGGCTGCTGCCCTGCCTGGAGCGCCTGCTGCGGCGGGCCGGGGCGCACTCCACGGATAAGGAGTTGCTTGTGGTCCTCCTGATGTTCGCCAGGTCGGACTCCTCCCACGTGCTGCTGGCCTGCCTCTTCGCATACGGCGAGCCCGCCCAGGCCGCCGCCCTCGTGACCACGCTCGCCAAGCTGCTGCGGTATGAGGAGAAGGACCCGCTCCAGTCGAGCGTCGGCGCCCTGTCGGCCGTCCAGCGCCTGTACGAGGCCGCCCCGTCCTACCTGGCCTCCCAGCCTTCCCCCGCGCGGTCGCGGCTGCTGCTGCTGCTCCTCCGCTCCGTGGCGGAATGGCTGCCCACGCTGTGCCGCATGGTGCAGAGCGCGGCCTCTGACGCGGCCGCAAAGGACGTGGAGAAGCAGCAGAGGAGCTCGCCAATAGATCTGCGGGCGTACTGGCTGGGCGAGATGAAGAAACACTTCGCTCCGGTCCAGATCTGGATCCCGATCCTCCTCGCCTGCCAGCCATCGCCAACGGCCTCCGCCGCCAGCGGCAGCAGCGGTGACGCCGGCGGCTGGCGCCAGTTCTTGGTCGAGGAGGCCGGCGTGCTTTCCGTGCTGGGTGCCTTGCTCCTTGCTGCTCAGGAGTGGGACCCCCGGCAGAGGACGGCCGCGGGTGTGATGTCGTACGCCGCATTCTGGTACAAAGTCGTACACGCGTGCGCTCACGTGGCGGTTGGGGCGCCGGAGGATGTACGGCAAGCGGTCCGGGAGGGCGCCGCCGGCGGGAGGCGGAGCGGCAAGCCCGGTGGCAGGGCCGGAGCGGCCTCCGGTTGGCGGCCTCAGATCCTCGCGAAGCTTTCGGACAAGATGCGGGCAGCCGGGTTCGGGCTAGCGGTGCCCCTGACGCTGCGTCTTTCTCACCTGCTCAGCGTGTGGGCCGAGGGCGATGACGCCTCTCAGGAGCTGGCGGAGCTGGGGGTTATCCTCAGAGACGAGCCGGAGCGGCGCTGGGGCCCCCTTCCACCCCTGGCCTCGGTCCGCGCGCTGCTGCCCTCGTGCGCCCACCAGCGCTGCACCCGCCTGGACGGCGACAGCGAGGCGGGGCGGGAGCTGCGGCGCTACCCCGGCTGCGGCCAGGGGGCGTACTGCAGCGCCGCGTGCGCGCAGGAGCACGGGGCGGGGGCGGCGGCGGGGGCCTCGGGGGCCGGGGGCTCGGGGGCGGCGTGAGGGAAGGGCAGAGCCTGAGCACAACAGACGCAAGCTCTATTCCAGGCCACATGTACTGTTTGGGGCGGCGGGTTAGTAGGCGAGGGGCGTCGGTGACGGGGGCGGCGCATAGGCGGCAACTGCTGATGTAGACACTGCGTCTTAATAGTGCGGTTGGGCGGAGGGGTAGGAGGGCAGGGCCGCAGGGGCGACGGCGATAGAGGGCGTGTAGGCCACCCAGGCTGACGCAGACATGGCGTTTAGACGGAAAGGGCAATGGGGTGCATGATGGAGCCATCGGGACCTACTGGTGAGCGTGGTGCGGCGTTGGAGGGGTCCGAAGGTGCGGTGCGCCATGTCGCCATGACCCGAGACGTGAGGGCAGGTGACCAGGCTGCAAAACGACGTTGACGTGCTGTGTGCTGTTATGCGTCTTTCGGGCCCTGCACCTGAACTACATCACCTGTCTGGCTGCACGGGTCTTTGGCAAGCCATCGTCTTCCACTGTGCTATGTCTTCTGCTGTCCTTTGCAAGCAGGGGGCATCAGGCCGATCCACAGACGTTTGTGGTGGGCAGTCGTCGGGCATACCGCGGTCCCTGTGCCGCTGGCCCCAGTGTGAGTGCATGGTCTTGTGGGCCACAAGGACACGTGTCTGTCATGGGCGGGATACTGGTTCGTTACCGGTACCTCCTGTGGCCTGGTGGGCGGAGCCCCCGTGCAGCAAGGAAGCCCGGCTTTCTAAGTGGCAGGAAATGGGCTGAGCCCCGCAACACGAGTTTGAACCCCGCACTACACGAGGTGATGCGCTCGTCAGGCGTCTTAACACCTCGGCCTGGACATACCGGTTGCCGGGCGGACCCACCCGCAGCTACGGCTACGGGAACCTCCGCCCTCCTCAAGTCCTCATCCTGTAACACCGCCCCCTCCGCCTCCGCCTCCACCCGCAGCTGACAGCGGCGGCTCAGCCCAAAAGGAGGAAGGACAGTTGGCGGGCCTGGACAGCTCGTGTTCGTATGCTGCCTTGGCGAGTTTGCGGGGCTGACAAAGGCCAGCTGGTACGGTCGCACCGGGGCGTGGCATGGAGGCTCCTGGCCCTAGCCGGCCGGGTTCCGTTGCACGGCACGCCAAGGCGGTGGCCAAGGGGTCCGCGCGCGCGATAAAGGCAAGGTCGGGTGACACATGTTACCGGTACTGATCTCTCACATGCTTGGAATCAATCGCTCGGAGCTGCTGGCATTAGCCTTTCGTCTTGCCCGCAATGAATGCACCCACATGAATCGTCCTGCGCCACGGCTGAAGCTACTGCCACCAACCAACATCCCTACCTGCTGATAGCCTGATACCGGTGCCCGGCCTCTTGCAGCCTCAACCAGGCCAACAGCACGCAACGCAAGCCCCTCCTTCGTACCGTTGCTCCGAGGCGCACATCACCCTGGTCCCTGCCAGGCGACAGGCCCTGTCATCATTTAATCTCCACCTGCTGCCCACCTGCCCGTCTTGACGAGCTCGCTATAGCCCGCCGCCTGAACAACACCAGGCTCACGGATCCTCACACCATCCTGGTGGAGTCATCGTGCTTATGCACGCATGCTAACAGATCTGGATACGGTACAGCTATACCCGCTCATCCCAGCCCGCGCCCTCCGAGGTCAGCACAGGGCAGTGGTCAGGAGCTGGGGGCATCGGTCCCACCTTCGGGCGGCCCCCTCGCCCAATCACGACAAGCCCTGAACTCGTACAACCGGTACCGTAATCCCCACGCACGTCACTATATAGTACCCAACAACAATGCATTCGCCATGCCTGAGTAACCCTAGAACTCGTCACGAGCACGGCGGCGGCGGCAGCCTGTCACAGTAAGGAGGCGCGGCACACGCGGCACGCCCTGGCAGCAGGCTGGCACCGTGCAGCCTGCAGGCGCAAGGCACCCAGCCGAGGGGCAAGCACGCGCTCCGGCCGCCACAGCCCTCTCCTGCGCTGAGCTGCTCCCAAAATTCGGAACGAACCCGCGTGGCATGGCCAGTACCGCCAGGGCCCCCCTGCTTGGCGGCTCTCCGTCCATCGACCAGCGGGCACCGCCCGTCCCCAGCTTGAGCCGCTGCCGACAGCACGCCCGCACTCGCTCTCCACGCCGCGCCAGTCGAGACGCCCGCACGCCCTCGCCCGCCGCCACCACGCCGCCCGCAAGCTCGCCGCCTTTCCACAACCCACATGCAATCTTCCGCGCCTCCGCTGCCCCGGCCACCGCTGCTGCCTCCGCCTCCAGCGACGCGTCCGCTCACGGCCGCTTCCCGCTGGCGTATGCGTGGTCTCTCCGCGTGGGTTTGTGGTACGAGTGGTCGGGGTCGTTGGCGTCCGTGCAGCCCGCGGCGGCGGCTCCCAGCGTGGTGCAGCCCACGTGGTAGTAGTCGGGCGCGGGCGTGGGGGGCTCCACGTGCCGGGGGTGCCTAGGGCGGAGAGAGGACGAGGAATGGGGGTCAGAGCGGGTCGGGTCAGGAGGAAGCGCAGGAGAGGCGAGGGAAGCGAGGTAGCAAAACCAGCGATTGGCTTTGGCCCGAGTGCCCTGTCCTAGGGTCGCCTGCCGCAGAGCCAAGAAACGCGCCCAGGGCGCCTCGGCCACGCTCCTCGCTCACCGGATGCCGAAGGACGGCCCTTTGTACTTTTCGCACATGTCGCAGCAGCTTCCGCCCTTCCCGCAGCAGGGGTTGTAGGCGGGGCCGGGGGAGTCGGGGTCCTTCATGCCCAGGTGCTTGAGACCAAACGAGGGCCCCGGCGCGCGCCTGCGGCGCTCGGGCGACAGCGGTGGCGCTGGCGGGGGCGCGCTGGGCGGCCGTGGCCGCGGCGGCGGGCCCCAGACCGCGTGTGGGTGCCGGTTGTAGTTGAAGGTGTTGGTGTTGGGCGAGTACGTCCCCACGCCCGGCGGCAAGCTGTTCCCTGCAGGAGCCATACAAACACAAGAGCCTTCAGTTAGGAGCATGCAGCCAGTCAGGCACCCTTCTCCCCGCCCCAGCCTGACGGCTCGCAAGCTGAGGGCCCACTCGGCACACCCCCACAGGATGTGTCCCAGCGCCGCCGACTCTGCCGACGCACCTTTCCCAGTGCGCTTGCCGAAGGTCCACTCCGGCCCCTTAGGGTTTTGGCTGCAGTAGTCGGGCCGCAGGTAGCGAGTGCCCGTGTAGCTCATGGAGGCGTCCTGCCAGGGCCGGTCCTGGGCTCTGCACGGGACACGAGCACATGCGGGAGACGGTTTGAGGACAAAGCAATCAAGCCGCGGGGTCAGGGCCCTGACGGATGCAAGGCTGGCACGTGTGTACGCCTGCTGTGCTTGCGGTGCCCCTAGCCAGCCGTGGGGGCTGTTGCGCGCCGCATGAGTTCGCCGACAGCGGGGCGCTTTGAGGGCGGGAAGGGCTGTGGGCTCTGTGCGGCCGTCCTGGACTCACGCTGGGAGGCCTCCCATGCGCGTGGTCTTGGCCGTCCAGTCATCATTGGATGGGTACTTGCCCGTCCCTGGCCCCGCCGGTAGGTCTGGGGGAGGAGAGTGTAGGCAATGACAGGGGTCAACGGGGGGCGCTGCTTGCATGCCGCAACGAGCACTGAAGATAAGTCCAGGAGGCCGCTAGCCCGCCTGCTCTTTGCCGCAGCCGGTTGGGTGCAGGGGGTGCACGGCCGCGCCGGGGCGAGTCGTGGGAGGCAGGCGGGCACGCACGCGGCATTCCCGTCCGCCAATACCACAATTGAGCGACCAATAGTACGTCGTCCAGCAAGCCGGTGCGCTGCTGTGGTGCGGCTCAGCGCTCGCAGCCCACCAATGGCTAAGAATAGTCGCCACCGCGGATACAGCTCCATCAGCGCTTACCATCTGGTTTATGTTGGTTCCCGAAGGTCCACGCAGGAGCTGTAGGCAGGACCACCGCAGCCCCACAATTCTTGTAGCGCGTCATCCCTACCGCTGCTTCTTGCTATGGGCTATGCCTAATACCTAAAGTTACTGAACCAAACGCGGAGGCGGTGATATGCGCGGTGGCGCGCACCCCGGCGTCACAACGTAGCTTGCAGCGCCGCAGAAAGCATTGGCATGTTGACAGTGATCGCTAGTAGGGAGCATAGGCAGACTAAGAAAGCGGTGCGCTTATTTCCGCGTGGACCCACCAGTAAGCTTGCATCAGTCGACGGGACATCGAGGCTGGGCACACATGTTGAGTCGCGAGTCGTAGCTTTCCTGGGCTCACTCTGGTTGCTTGCGCGCCTGCGTGTGCCAATTACAACGAGCGAATGCAGTTGCCGGGCCCCGCCCAGCCGTGCCCCCGACCGTGCCCACCGCAGGCCCCGCCCCTCCCCGTCCCACCTCGCCGTCCCAGCCTGACTGCCCTAACAGCTCTAACGGCTGCTGGGCATAGACGCTCGAGCTTCGGGACACGCAGCAAAGAGGTCTTCCGTGTATACCTGGCCTCACTCCTGTCAACCGCGCTCCATGAGGAGAGCCATCTCTTCACTCCGTACTTTCCGTATGCCTCCCCAGGGCTTCAGACGAGCCTGCACTTGACTCGGTGTGGACTTGTGGTCCCCAACGCCTCCCAAGCTTGACGTGCCGGGCGCAGCAGCCGCACGAGCTTCGCCCATAAGGGCGCACGCAGCAAGGAAGAGCAGGTGGGCACGTCTGGTGCGGCAAAATGCACTAGCCGAGAATCGAACTCGGGTCTGGTCCGTTCAGCGCTGAGCGGTTGATCGCGTCAATTGGCAAGGACCTATGCTACCACTATACCACTAGTGCTACTGGTTATCCTGAGAAATCGGGATGATAACTCAACTATTCTGGGTACCTACATTTGCTTCAAGTCCGGCCAACGCCGCCCCCCGCCGCCCCTGTCGCGAGCGAGGCTCTCCTCTAGTCCTCCCCCTCCCCCCCTGCGCCCCGCCGCTTAGCCAGCCCCACACCCGCCTCTCGCTTGGCCTGGGGCTTCCCTTGCCTTGCCTTGCCTTTCCTTTCCTAAGCGCCCCACACCCGCCTCTCGCTTTGCCTTGGGTTTCCGTTGCTTTGCCTTCTGCCCTGAGAGCCCCACGCCCCGCGCCCCCGCCCCTCGGCCACGCCCAGGGACAGCGCCGCTGCAGCCCTTCTGCGCCCCTCGGCAATCGGCCAATCCGTTCCCGGCATGCATGACGACATCACGGCCTTCCGCGCTGATGCCAGAGGGCGGGGCACCAGGTGAGCTGACTCGCATAGGTGAGGGGGGTAGATGGAAGGGGATCCCACAGCCCTTCCAGCGTTCCAGGCCCAGACCGCGCTGCCCGCGGTTAGGTAGGGTGCCCACAGGTCTGCGCAGTTTGCAACCCACGCCCTACGCCCACAACCCCGGTTGTCCCTCGGCCTGCACCGCCCTGCGCGGCGGTCCCGTCCCGCACGTGCGTCCTCGCTGGCACCCCTGGCTGACACCTACTCCCTGGCGTAACGCCGCAGGAGTACGGGGCTGGCACAGTGCTTGTCCTGGCATGTCATGTCATGAACCCATAGCTCCCTGAACCACTAGAAGAACGCACTGAACGCCGGCCACGCATGATACCGTAGGTCTCCCTATCGCTAGGCCCCCGCTCAAGAAGGCATACCGCCGGAGGAACACTACCGGGCATATAAGCCAGACCCGGACCTCTGCACGTTGCCTTGACCCACCCACCCACCTGCACCACGCTTGCCTCTGCGCACTCTGCGCTGTGCTGCCTGCATCCTGCCGCCTCGTCCGCCACTGCCACACTGGTCTCTCCGCAGAGTCTTCGCCTCGTCACCTGCCCGCGTCCTCGCCCTCCGCCTCCGGCGGCGCAGTCTCCGAGAGGAAGGTGCGCATGTGGGGGGGCACGTAGTCCAGCCCCAGGGCGGCGAAGATGTCCGTCTCGCACCTGACAGGGGGGGGAGGGGGAGGGGTTAAGCGGGGGATCAAAGCAAAGTGCAAAGCGAGAGGCGAGGGCGCGCATAGCTCCGGGCGCCCAGTCACCGGACCAGCACGGGGGGAAACGTCAGCAAGGGGATAGGAGACCAGAGGGACGGGGTGGGGAGGAGGAGGCGTGTACCGGTACATGGCACGGCGGCATCAAGCTCACGAAATTGCAGGGGCGGGGCAGGGGGGGCTGTGCTGTGGTGGCTGGTGGGCGCATCGGAGATTTCTCTGCTCGTACGGCTCCTTGCCGGCACGTGACGACCCCGCCCTGCCCCCTGCCCTCCTACCCACAGCCACCCACCTGCACTCCACGTTGCCGTGGACCAGGACGGCCTCCGGACCGCCGCCCCCGGCCCGGCCGCCGCGCCTGCTGACCACCGCCAGCTCCTGGTGGGGCGGTTGGGGATGGCGGTTGGCGGTTGAAAGTTGACCGTTGAGGGTCGAGGTGAGGGGCGGTTGGAACGGTGAGGGCCGGTGCATGTCTCCCTGTTTCCACCTTCGCGCCCCCCTCCTCCCTCTTCCCTCCCCCTCTCTCGATCCCCCTCGCCTTACCTGAGAGGTGCCCGGCTACCGACTTTAGTACCGGTACCTTGCCTTTCCAACCCACCCTGCTTCGCCCCATCCATGCATCCACCGGCCGGGTGCCCCCTCTTGCCTTGTCCGAGAGGTGGAAGGCGGTCGCCTCGGGGTGGAGGGCCCGGGCCAGCGCCGCAATGCTGGGGGCCTGGCGGTTGGCGTAGTACCTGCGGGCCCAGGCCGGGCCACACCGGGCCCACGCCGGTCAGCTCGGGCCCAAACAGCCATTCCCCGATCTGTCACTTTAGGTGCCGTGGGCCCAGACCCGGCCATAGCTCCGCCCTTCCATACATAGGGCAGCACCCTAGAGCGCCCCCCTGCCACCCTGCAAACCAAGTATCCATTGACTCCCCACACTCCAGCACCCTTCACTTCTTGACCCTCCTTTTCCTCCCCCTCACGACACCCTCCCCTCGCCTCCCATCCATCCCCCCCCCACCGCAGCGCCCTGTTGAACTCCAGCCCCGACGCGAAGTAGGTGACGGCGAAGGGGAGCAGCGGGGCGCGGTAGGCCTTGACGTCCACACGGCAGTGCCGGCCGCTGGAGGGGTCCAGCCACACGCCTGGGGTGGGAGGGGGGTGGGTGGGAGGGGAAGGAGGCAGGGGATTGGGAGGGTGGGTGGGTGGGAGGAGGCGTGCTGTGCGGTGCTGACAGGACCAGAGGCGAAGGCGATGGTGGAGCGTGCAGGGCGGCTCCCTCCCACTTGTCACGACACCCTCTACCCCCCCCCCCCCCCCCCCCCTCCCCCTCACCCAGCCACGTGGCGCTGTCCACCCCCACGTGGGGGGACACGGCGAAGGAAGCTGACGTGGCCAGGCGCAGAGGCCGGCGAGCGGATGGGCCGCCAGCGGCAGGGCCGGCGCCGCCGGTCCCCCCGCACCCAACTCCGCTGGCAGCGGAAGGGCCGGCGCCGGTCCCCCCGCCCCCAACTCCGCTGGCAGCGGCAGGGCCGGCGCCGCCGGTCCCCCCGCCCCCAACTCCGCTGGCAGTGCCCGCGGCGGCAGCCTTTCCGCCAGTCCCTCCCGCTCTGTCTGCCCCCGGCCTGCCGCCGGCCAGCGCCCCTGTACCGTCCCTTTCCGCCTTGGCCTCGGCCTCGGTCCCTGGGAGCGCTGCGCTGGGCCCCTGCCACTCCTCCTCCTCCTCCTCCTCATCCGTTGCGTAACCGGGGGACGCGTGGGCGGACAGCAGCGCGCCCCGCCGAGCGCCGGCGGAGGCGGAGGCGGAGGCGGAGGCGGGGGTGCGCCCCTGGGCTTCCCGCGGGGTGCCCCGCCGCCCTCGGCCGTCACCGCCCGCTTGGGAGCCACAGCGCCCGTGCCCGCGCCCCCGGCCCCGACCGCTGCCTCGGGGCGTGGAGGGCGACGGCGACGGCTGCTGCTCCTGGGGATGGGTTGGTTGCATGTCATTGTCGCAGCCGCCCATCGTAATCTACCTCCTCCCACCCCTCACCTCATCCTACTCCTCCTGCCTTTCCCATTACCCCCGCCCGGGGTTTCCCAGCCCACACAAGACTTAACAAACACACCCCTTGATGTGGCGAGTGTGTGTCGAATGCACAGTAGGCATCTTGGCACCTCACCTCATTCCCAGCCAGGTACCGGTTCAGCCGCTGTAGCTCCTGCCCATCAGCGGGGCCCGCGTTACCGGCGCCGCTGGTGCCTGGGCCCCCTGGGCCTGGGCCTGGGCCTGGGCCTGGGCCTGGGCCTGGGCCGGCGCCGGGGCGGCCCAGGCGGAAGAGCTCGGCGCACGCCCCCCGTCCCTTGGAGCGGAAGTCGTGGCTGGGGCAGGGGGGAGGGGGCGGAGGGGGGTCCGGGGAGGGAGGCGGTGTGTGTTTGTGGTGGGGGGGGGTGGCGTGTCATGGGGCATGTGCCGTACGGCGCGGGGCCCGTCCCTTGGAGCGGGAGTGGTTGCGCGAGGGGCGAGGGCGAGCCCGGCGAGGGCATTCGACGCAGGTTGATTGCTCTTCACCCATCGGCACGGCACAGCCGCAGCCGCCCAGCCAGCTACACACCCCTTCTACAATAGCCCTTCCCCGCACGTTTCCTTTCGTCCTATCACACCCCTGACTCACACTTCCACCCCCTCCTTCGCCCCCTGCGCCACGAACCCCCTCTCCGCCAGCAGTGCGAGGGTGGCGGCGAGGAGGGAGGCGGGGGTGACGCGGGGGTGGGAGGCGGCGGCGGGGCCGGGGGCCAGAATGAAGTCCTGGGGAGGGGTGGGAAGGAAATGAGGCGTGAGGGCTGTGGCGTGTGTCGGTCCCTTCGTCCCGTCCCCATGATCAGTTCCCTCCCCCCCTTTACCCCCCCTATCCCACCCTCCCACCCTCCCACCCCCCCTCCCCCACCACGCCCGAGCATGATGTGCTCCCCCGCACGTACGAGCCCATGGGTCGGGCGTGGAGGCGGTCGGACAGGGAGGAGGAGGGGAGGCCGGTCAGGGACTGGGGGGGGGAGGGGGGGGGAATGGGTGATCTAGGTGCTGTAGGGGTTGCCGTAGAGGTCGTCTAGCCAGCGTCCTATGTCGTGCAATACAGCTCCGCTCGAGTTGGCTTCCTCCCAGCTTCTTCTGTGTCCCATGTCTCCCCTTCGCTTCCATGCCCCCTCCTCTGCCTCCCCCCCCCTCCCCCCCCCTTCCCACCCCGAGTGCGTCCAGTGCCGCCCTCCGCACCGCCGCCCCCACCGCCTCCACCTCGGCACGGCTCAGCCGCCGCTGGGGGGATGGGGAGGGGAGGGAGTGGGGAAGAGGCTCGCGGGGGAGGGGCAGGAGGAGCCAACATGCGCATGCCACACAGCCCTGCCCCCTGCCCCTTCCCTTCCCCCCTGCTCCTTCACTTCCCCCCCCTCCCCCCCCACCTGGAAGTCCTCGAAGTGCTGCAGCCCCAGCCTCTGGACCTGGGGCCGGGGACGGGTGCCGTACGGGTGTCGTACGGGTGTGTCACGTGTGATAGCAATATGCCATCCGGCACGACACCCCTTCGCATATTCAGCCAGGGCTCTGAACACGGGAGCAAGAAAGGGTGCTGCAGCTCTCCCCCCCCGTCCCTTCCCCGCTCCCTTTTCCCCTCCCCCCTCCCCTCCACCCCCTCCCCTCCACCCCTCCCTATCACCCCACCTGGCTCAGGCCGGGCAGCTTACGGACGTCGTCCAGCCTTTGCGGGGGGAGGGGAAAGAGGCAGGTTACTGGCAGGAGGCAAGGGAGGGCGCGTGGGGCGGTGTCAGGCCGTCCGTCACACCGCAGACAGGCAACAGCCTTCCCCAATGGGCGGCTTCGTCTTGGCTCCAGCCTTACGCATGGTCGCCGCACGGTCCCCAGCAGCACCTCGCGGTCCACCCTTTCCCCCGTCACGAGACCCACCCTGCCCTATCCCCCCTCCCCCCCCTCTCCCCTCTCCCCCCTCTCCCCCCAAATGGGCTCACGTGCGGCACCCCGCGTCGTACCACCGGGCCGCGGTGGGGGCACCACAACCCCACACCTGCGGGTGCGGGAGGGCATAGGTGAGGGAGGGAGGGCATAGGCGAGGGAGGGAGGGCGTAGGTGAGGGAGGGAGGGCATAGGTGAGGGAGGGAGGGCGTACGTGAGGGAGGGAGGGCGTAGGCGAGGGAGGGAGGGCGTAGGTGAGGGAGGGAGGGCATAGGTGAGGGAGGGAGGGCGTAGGTGAGGGAGGGAGGGCATAGGTGAGGGAGGGAGGGCATAGGGGAGGGAGGGAGGGCATAGGTGAGGGAGGGAGGGCATAGGCGAGGGAGGGAGGGCATAGGGAGGGAGGGAGGGCATAGGTGAGGGAGGGAGGGCATAGGTGAGGGAGGGAGGGCATAGGTGAGGGAGGAGGGCATAGGTGAGGGAGGGGGGCATAGGTGAGGGAGGGAGGGCATAGGTGGGGAGGGAGGGCATAGGTGAGGGAGGGAGGGCATAGGTGAGGGAGGGAGGGCATAGGTGAGGAGGGAGGGCATAGGTGAGGGAGGGAGGGCATAGGGGAGGTGCAGGGCGGCTCCCTCCCACTTGTCACGACACCCTCTACCCCCCCTCCCCCCCCCTCCCCCTCACCCAGCCACGTGGCGCTGTCCACCCCCACGTGGGGGGACACGGCGAAGGAAGCTGACGTGGCCAGCGCAGAGGCCGGCGAGCGGATGGGCCGCCAGCGGCAGGGCCGGCGCCGCCGGTCCCCCCGCACCCAACTCCGCTGGAGCGGAAGGGCCGGCGCCGGTCCCCCCGCCCCCAACTCCGCTGGCAGCGGCAGGGCCGGCGCCGCCGGTCCCCCCGCCCCCAACTCCGCTGGCAGTGCCCGCGGCGGCAGCCTTCCGCCAGTCCCTCCCGCTCTGTCTGCCCCGGCCTGCCGCCGGCCAGCGCCCCTGTACCGTCCTTTCCGCCTTGGCCTCGGCCTCGGTCCCTGGGAGCGCTGCGCTGGGCCCCTGCCACTCCTCCTCCTCCTCCTCCTCATCCGTTGCGTAACCGGGGGACGCGTGGGCGGACAGCAGCGCGCCCCGCCGAGCGCCGGCGGAGGCGGAGGCGGAGGCGGAGGCGGGGGTGCGCCCTGGGCTTCCCGCGGGGTGCCCCGCCGCCCTCGGCCGTCACCGCCCGCTTGGGAGCCACAGCGCCCGTGCCCGCGCCCCCGGCCCCGACCGCTGCTCTGGGGCGTGGAGGGCGACGGCGACGGCTGCTGCTCCTGGGGATGGGTTGGTTGCATGTCATTGTCGCAGCCGCCCATCGTAATCTACCTCCTCCCACCCCTCACCTCATCCTACTCCTCCTGCCTTTCCCATTACCCCCGCCCGGGGTTCCCAGCCCACACAAGACTTAACAAACACACCCCTTGATGTGGCGAGTGTGTGTCGAATGCACAGTAGGCATCTTGGCACCTCACCTCATTCCCAGCCAGGTACCGGTTCAGCCGCTGTAGCTCCTGCCCATCAGCGGGGCCCGCGTTACCGGCGCCGCTGGTGCCTGGGCCCCTGGGCCTGGGCCTGGGCCTGGGCTGGGCCTGGGCCTGGGCCGGCGCCGGGGCGGCCCAGGCGGAAGAGCTCGGCGCACGCCCCCCGTCCCTTGGAGCGGAAAGTCGTGGCTGGGGCAGGGGGGAGGGGGCGGAGGGGGGTCCGGGGAGGGAGGCGGTGTGTGTTTGTGGTGGGGGGGGGTGGCGTGTCATGGGGCATGTGCCGTACGGCGCGGGGCCCGTCCCTTGGAGCGGGAGTGGTTGCGCGAGGGGCGAGGGCGAGCCCGGCGAGGGCATTCGACGCAGGTTGATTGCTCTTCACCCATCGGCACGGCACAGCCGCAGCCGCCCAGCCAGCTACACACCCCTTCTACAATAGCCCTTCCCCGCACGTTTCCTTTCGTCCTATCACACCCCTGACTCACACTTCCACCCCCTCCTTCGCCCCCTGCGCCACGAACCCCCTCTCCGCCAGCAGTGCGAGGGTGGCGGCGAGGAGGGAGGCGGGGGTGACGCGGGGTGGGAGGCGGCGGCGGGCGGGGGCCAGAATGAAGTCCTGGGGAGGGGTGGGGGAAGGAAATGAGGCGTGAGGGCTGTGGCGTTGGTCGGTCCTTCGTCCCGTCCCCATGATCAGTTCCCTCCCCCCTTTTACCCCCCTATCCCACCCTCCCACCCTCCCACCCCCCCTCCCCCACCACGCCCGAGCATGATGTGCTCCCCCGCACGTACGAGCCCATGGGTCGGCGTGGAGGCGGTCGGACAGGGAGGAGGGGGGAGGCCGGTCAGGGACTGGGGGGGGGAGGGGGGGGAATGGGTGATTAGGTGCTCTAGGGTTTGCCGTAGAGGTCGTCTAGCCAGCGTCCTATGTCGTGCAATACAGCTCCGCTCGAGTTGGCTTCCTCCCAGCTTCTTCTGTGTCCCATGTCTCCCCTTCGCTTCCATGCCCCCTCCTCTGCCTCCCCCCCCCTCCCCCCCCCTTCCCACCCCGAGTGCGTCCAGTGCCGCCCTCCGCACCGCCGCCCCCACCGCCTCCACCTCGGCACGGCTCAGCGCCGCTGGGGGGAGGGGAGGGGAGGGGGGGGAGTGGGGAAGAGGCTCGCGGGGGAGGGGCAGGAGGAGCCAACATGCGCATGCCACACAGCCCTGCCCCTGCCCTTCCCTTCCCCCCTGCTCCTTCACTTCCCCCCCCTCCCCCCCCACCTGGAAGTCCTCGAAGTGCTGCAGCCCCAGCCTCTGGACCTGGGGCCGGGGACGGGTGCCGTACGGGTGTCGTACGGGTGTGTCACGTGTGATAGCAATATGCCATCCGGCACGACACCCCTTCGCATATTCAGCCAGGGCTCTGAACACGGGAGCAAGAAAGGGTGCTGCAGCTCTCCCCCCCCGTCCCTTCCCCGCTCCCTTTTCCCCCCCCCCCCTCCACCCCTCCCCTCCACCCCTCCCTATCCCCCACCTGGCTCAGGCCGGGCAGCTTACGGACGTCGTCCAGCCTTTGCGGGGGGGGGGAAAGAGGCAGGTTACTGGCAGGAGGAAGGGAGGGCGCGTGGGGCGGTGTCAGGCCGTCCGTCACACCGCAGACAGGCAACAGCCTTCCCCAATGGGCGGCTTCGTCTTGGCTCCAGCCTTACGCATGGTCGCCGCACGGTCCCCAGCAGCACCTCGCGGTCCACCCTTTCCCCCGTCACGAGACCCACCCTGCCCTATCCCCCCCCCCCCCTCTCCCTCTCCCCCCCTCTCCCCCCAAATGGGCTCACGTGCGGCACCCCGCGTCGTACCACCGGGCCGCGGTGGGGCACCACAAACCCACACCTGCGGGTGCGGGAGGGCATAGGTGAGGGAGGGAGGGCATAGGCGAGGGAGGGGGAGGGAGGGAGGGAGGGCGGGGGCGTAGGTGAGGGAGGGAGGGCAAGGGAGGGAGGGAGGGAGGCGTAGGTGAGGGAGGGAGGGCGTAGGTGAGGGAGGGAGGGCGTAGGTGAGGGAGGGAGGGCATAGGTGAGGGAGGGAGGGGCAGGAGGTGAGGGAGGGAGGGCATAGGTGAGGGAGGGAGGGCATAGGGGCATAGGGGGAGGGAGGGGGCATAGGTGAGGGAGGGAGGGAGGGCATAGGTGGGGAGGGAGGGCATAGGTGAGGGAGGGAGGGCATAGGTGAGGGAGGGAGGGCATAGGTGAGGGAGGGAGGGCATAGGTGAGGGAGGGAGGGCATAGGTGAGGGAGGGAGGGCATAGGTGAGGAGGGAGGGCATAGGTGAGGGAGGGAGGGCATAGGTGAGGGAGGGGGGCATAGGTGAGGGAGGGAGGGCATAGGTTGAGGGAGGGAGGGCATAGGGAGGGGAGGGAGGGCTAGGGAGGGAGGAGGAGGCATAGGCGAGGGAGGGAGGGCATAGGTGAGGGAGGGAGGGCATAGGTGATGGAGGGAGGGAGGATAGGTGAGGGAGGGAGGGCATAGGTGGAGGGAGGGAGGGCATAGGTGAGGGAGGGAGGGCATAGGGGAGGGAGGAGGGCGAGGCGAGGGGAGGAGGGCATAGGTGAGGGAGGGAGGGCATAGGTGAGGGAGGGAGGGCATAGGTGAGGGAGGGAGGGCATAGGTGAGGGAGGGAGGGCGTAGGGGGAGGGAGGGAGGGCGTAGGCGAGGGAGGGGAGGGCGTAGGTGAGGGAGGGAGGGCATAGGTGAGGGAGGAGGGCATAGGTGAGGGAGGGAGGGCATAGGTGAGGGAGGGAGGGCATAGGTGAGGGAGGGAGGCATAGGTGAGGGAGGGAGGGCATAGGTGAGGAGGGGAGGGCCATAGGTGAGGGAAGGGAGGGCATAGGCGAGGGAGGGAGGGCATAGGTGAGGGAGGGGGGGCATAGGTGAGGGAGGGAGGGCGTAGGCGAGGGAGGGAGGGCATAGGTGAGGGAGGGAGGGCATAGGTGAGGGAGGGAGGGCATAGGTGAGGGAGGGAGGGCATAGGTGAGGGAGGGAGGGCATAGGTGAGGGAGGGAGGGCATAGGTGAGGGAGGGAGGGCATAGGTGAGGGAGGGAGGGCATAGGTGAGGGAGGGAGGGCGTAGGCGAGGGAGGGAGGGCATAGGTGAGGAGGGAGGGCATAGGTGAGGGAGGAGGCATGGGCATAGGGAGGGAGGGAGGGCGTAGGCGAGGGAGGGAGGGCATAGGTGAGGGAGGGAGGGCATAGGTGAGGGAGGGAGGGCATAGGTGAGGAGGGAGGGCATCGTGTGAGGGAGGGAGGGCATAGGTGAGGGAGGGAGGGCATAGGGGAGGGAGGGAGGGCATAGGGGAGGGCGGGAGGGCATAGGTGAGGGAGGGAGGGCATAGGTGAGGGAGGGAGGGCATAGGTGAGGGAGGGAGGGCAGAGGGAGGGAGGGAGGGCATAGGGGAGGGAGGGGAGGGGTAGTAGGCGAGGGAGGGAGGGCATAGGTGAGGAGAGGGAGGGCATAGGTGAGGAGGGAGGGCATAGGCGAGGGAGGGAGGGCATAGGTGAGGGAGGGGGGCATAGGGGAGGGAGGGAGGGAGGCGAGGGGAGGAGGGGAGGCGTAGGCGAGGGAGGGAGGGCATAGGTGAGGAGAGGGAGGGCATAGGTGAGGGAGGGAGGGCATAGGCGAGGGAGGGAGGGATAGGTGAGGGAGGGAGGGAATAGGGGAGGGAGGGAGGGGGAGGTTATAGGCGAGAGGGAGGGAGGGCATAGGTGAGGGAGGGAGGGCATAGGTGAGGGAGGGAGGGCATAGGTGAGGGAGGGAGGGCATAGGTGAGGGGAGGGGAGGGCGTAGGTGAGGGGGGAGGGGCGTAGGCGAGGGAGGGAGGCGTAGGTGAGGCAGGGAGGGCATAGGTGAGGGAGGGAGGGATAGGTGAGGCAAGGGGGCATAGGTGAGGGAGGGAGGGATAGGTGAGGGAGGGAGGGATAGGTGAGGGAGGGAGGGCATAGGTGAGGGAGGGAGGGCATAGGGGAGGGAGGGAGGGCGTAGGCGAGGGAGGGAGGGCATAGGTGAGGGAGGGAGGGCATAGGTGAGGGAGGGAGGGCCATAGGTGAGGGAGGGAGGGCCATAGGTGAGGGGGAGGGAGGGCATAGTTGAGGGAGGGAGGGCCATAGGTGAGGGAGGGAGGGCATAGGGCAGGTGAGGGAGGGGAGACGTAGGTGAGGAGAGGGAGGGCATAGGTGAGGGAGGAGGGCATAGGTGAGGGAGGGAGGGCATAGGTGGGAGGCATCATAGGATGAGGGGAGGGAGGGCATAGGTGAGGGAGGGAGGGCGTAGGTGAGGGAGGGAGGGTAGGTGAGGGAGGGAGGGCATAGGGGAGGGGGGCAGTCGCGCTCAGTCAGGGGTAGAACGTCGGTAGGGCGGAGAATGATAGTAGTGGTCCACGCCGAAGGTACCGGCGCCCCAGCCGCGGGATGCATTTAGCGCTCAGCAGGCAGGACACCAGTGTGGAAGAAGCCAGGAGTCAGCCGGCGCGGGTTGTCGGACTCGATGGCCTCATTGCGGCGTCAGATGCGGTCGTCAGGAGCCATGGTACATGTGGCGGAGGGGGGGGAGGCGAGGGGCATGGGCCCATGTGCCATGAGGACAAGAGGGCGGGGTCGTTGGAGGACCTGGGCCACGGAGTAGATTGGTAGCGAGGGGGTCACCTGCCCTGCCCTGCCCTGTCGTACCATACACCCGCACTGTACGGCAGTGTGTGTGCCGTGCCGTACCCACCTTGTCCAGCGTCTTGCCCCTGAGCCCCGGCCCCAGGCTGCGCAGCTGCTGGGGCCCCGTGAGCCGCTGGCGCAGGCCCGTGAGCAGCGGCGAGGCGGTGCGGAGCGTTGTTTTCGATTTGTTAGAAGCGGGCGGGTCGGGGGATGCCCTCGTCGAGCTGCGGAGTCAATGTCGTGGACAAGACAGGCAGGAAGTTCAGGGGGGAGGGTTGTTTAAGGTCCATGAGCAATAGAAGCGGGCGGCGTCGGGATTGCCATCGTAGAGCTGCGGGAGTAGTACATGTGTGGACAAGACAGGCAGGAGGTCAGGGGGGAGGGGTTAAGGTCCATGAGTAGAAGCGGGCGGCGTCGGGGATGCCCTCGTAGAGCTGCGGGAGTAAGTACATGTGTGGACAAGACAGGCAGGAGGTCAGGGGGGGAGGGGTTAAGGTCCATGAGTAGAGCGGGGCGGCGTCGGGGATGCCCTCGTAGAGCTGCGGGTAGTACATGTGTGGACAGACAGGCCGGAGGTCAGGGGGGAGGGGTTAAGGTCCATGAGTAGAAGCGGGCGGCGTCGGGGATGCCCTCGTAGAGCTGCGGGAGTACATGTGTGGACAAGACAGGCAGGAGGTCAGGGGGGAGGGGTTAAGGTCCATGAGTAGAAGCGGGCGGCGTCGGGGATGCCCTCGTAGAGCTGCGGGAGTACATGTGTGGACAAGACAGGCAGGAGGTCAGGGGGGAGGGGTTAAGGTCCATGAGTAGAAGCGGGCGGCGCGTCGGGGATGCCCTCGTAGAGCTGCGGGATGTACATGTGTGGACAAGACAGGCAGGAGGTCAGGGGGGAGGGTGTTAAGGTCCATGAGTAGAAGCGGGCGGCGTCGGGGATTGCCCTCGTAGAGCTGCGGGATGTACATGTGTGGACAAGACAGGCAGGAGGTCAGGGGGGAGGGGTTAAGGTCCATGAGGTAGAAGCGGGCGGCGTCGGGGATGCCCTCGTAGAGCTGCGGGAGTACATGTGTGGACAAGACAGGCAGGAGGTCAGGGGGAGGGGTTAAGGTCCATGAGTAGAAGCGGGCGGCGTCGGGGATGCCCTCGTAGAGCTGCGGGTAGTACATGTGTGGACAAGACAGGCAGGAGGTCAGGGGGGAGGGGTTCTAGGTCCATGAGTAGAAGCGGGCGGCGTCGGGGATGCCCTCGTAGAGCTGCGGGTAGTACATGTGTGGACAAGACAGGCAGGAGGTCAGGGGGGAGGGGTTAAGGTCATGAGTAGAAGCGGGCGGCGTCGGGGATGCCCTCGTAGAGCTGCGGGAGTTACATGTGTGGACAAGACAGGCAGGAGGTCAGGGGGGAGGGGTTAAGGTCCATGAGTAGAAGCGGGCGGCGTCGGGGATGCCCTCGTAGAGCTGCGGGAAGTACATGTGTGGACAAGACAGGCAGGAGGTCAGGGGGGAGGGGTTTAAGGTCCATGAGTAGAAGCGGGCGGCGTCGGGGATGCCCTCGTAGAGCTGCGGGAGTACATGTGTGGACAAGACAGGCAGGAGGTCAGGGGGGAGGGGTTAAGGTCCATGAGTAGAAGCGGGCGGCGTCGGGGATGCCCCTCGTAGAGCTGCGGGAGTACATGTGTGGACAAGACAGGCAGGAGGTCAGGGGGGGGAGGGGTTAAGGTCCATGAGTAGAAGCGGGCGGCGTCGGGGATGCCCTCGTAGAGCTGCGGGAGTACATGTGTGGACAAGACAGGCAGGAGGTCAGGGGGGAGGGGTTAAGGTCCATGAGTAGAAGCGGGGCGGCGTCGGGGATGCCCTCGTAGAGCTGCGGGGAAGTACATGTGTGGACAAGACAGGCAGGAGGTCAGGGGGGGAGGGGTTAAGGTCCATGAGTAGAAGCGGGCGGCGTCGGGGATGCCCTCGTAGAGCTGCGGGAGTACATGTGTGGACAAGACAGGCAGGAGGTCAGGGGGGAGGGGTTAAGGTCCATGAGTAGAAGCGGGCGGCGTCGGGGATGCCCTCGTAGAGCTGCGGGAGTACATGTGTGGACAAGACAGGCAGGAGGTCAGGGGGGAGGGGTTAAGGTCCATGAGTAGAAGCGGGCGGCGTCGGGGATGCCCTCGTAGAGCTGCGGGAGTACATGTGTGGACAAGACAGGCAGGAGGTCAGGGGGGAGGGGTTAAGGTCCATGAGTAGAAGCGGGCGGCGTCGGGGATGCCCTCGTAGAGCTGCGGGAGTACATGTGTGGACAAGACAGGCAGGAGGTCAGGGGGGGAGGGGTTAAGGTCCATGAGTAGAAGCGGGCGGCGTCGGGGATGCCCTCGTAGAGCTGCGGGTAGTACATGTGTGGACAAGACAGGCAGGAGGTCAGGGGGGAGGGGTTAAGGTCCATGAGTAGAAGCGGGCGGGCGTCGGGGATGCCCTCGTAGAGCTGCGGGATGTACATGTGTGGACAAGACAGGCAGGAGGTCAGGGGGGAGGGGTTAAGGTCCATGAGTAGAAGCGGGCGGCGTCGGGGATGCCCTCGTAGAGCTGCGGGAGTACATGTGTGGACAAGACAGGCAGGAGGTCAGGGGGGAGGGGTTAAGGTCCATGAGTAGAAGCGGGGCGGCGTCGGGGATGCCCTCGTAGAGCTGCGGGAGTACATGTGTGGACAAGACAGGCAGGAGGTCAGGGGGGGAGGGGTTAAGGTCCATGAGTAGAAGCGGGCGGCGTCGGGGATGCCCTCGTAGAGCTGCGGGAGTACATGTGTGGACAAGACAGGCAGGAGGTCAGGGGGGAGGGGTTAAGGTCCATGAGTAGAAGCGGGCGGCGTCGGGGATGCCCTCGTAGAGCTGCGGGAGTACATGTGTGGACAAGACAGGCAGGAGGTCAGGGGGGAGGGGTTAAGGTCCATGAGTAGAAGCGGGCGGCGTCGGGGATGCCCTCGTAGAGCTGCGGGAGTACATGTGTGGACAAGACAGGCAGGAGGTCAGGGGGGAGGGGTTAAGGTCCATGAGTAGAAGCGGGCGGCGTCGGGGATGCCCTCGTAGAGCTGCGGGTAGTACATGTGTGGACAAGACAGGCAGGAGGTCAGGGGGGAGGGGTTAAGGTCCATGAGTAGAAGCGGGCGGCGTCGGGGATGCCCTCGTAGAGCTGCGGGAGTACATGTGTGGACAAGACAGGCAGGAGGTCAGGGGGGAGGGGTTAAGGTCCATGAGTAGAAGCGGGCGGCGTCGGGGATGCCCTCGTAGAGCTGCGGGAGTACATGTGTGGACAAGACAGGCAGGAGGTCAGGGGGGAGGGGTTAAGGTCCATGAGTAGAAGCGGGCGGCGTCGGGGATGCCCTCGTAGAGCTGCGGGAGTACATGTGTGGACAAGACAGGCAGGAGGTCAGGGGGGAGGGGTTAAGGTCCATGAGTAGAAGCGGGCGGCGTCGGGGATGCCCTCGTAGAGCTGCGGGAGTACATGTGTGGACAAGACAGGCAGGAGGTCAGGGGGGAGGGGTTAAGGTCCATGAGTAGAAGCGGGCGGCGTCGGGGATGCCCTCGTAGAGCTGCGGGAGTACATGTGTGGACAAGACAGGCAGGAGGTCAGGGGGGAGGGGTTAAGGTCCATGAGTAGAAGCGGGCGGCGTCGGGGATGCCCTCGTAGAGCTGCGGGATGTACATGTGTGGACAAGACAGGCAGGAGGTCAGGGGGGGAGGGGTTAAGGTCCATGAGTAGAAGCGGGCGGCGTCGGGGATGCCCTCGTAGAGCTGCGGGAGTACATGTGTGGACAAGACAGGCAGGAGGTCAGGGGGGGAGGGGTTAAGGTCCATGAGTAGAAGCGGGCGGCGTCGGGGATGCCCTCGTAGAGCTGCGGGAGTACATGTGTGGACAAGACAGGCAGGAGGTCAGGGGGGGAGGGGTTAAGGTCCATGAGTAGAAGCGGGCGGCGTCGGGGATGCCCTCGTAGAGCTGCGGGATGTACATGTGTGGACAAGACAGGCAGGAGGTCAGGGGGGAGGGGTTAAGGTCCATGAGTAGAAGCGGGCGGCGTCGGGGATGCCCTCGTAGAGCTGCGGGAGGTACATGTGTGGACAAGACAGGCAGGAGGTCAGGGGGGAGGGGTTAAGGTCCATGAGTAGAAGCGGGCGGCGTCGGGGATGCCCTCGTAGAGCTGCGGGAGTACATGTGTGGACAAGACAGGCAGGAGGTCAGGGGGGAGGGGTTAAGGTCCATGAGTAGAAGCGGGCGGCGTCGGGGATGCCCTCGTAGAGCTGCGGGAGTACATGTGTGGACAAGACAGGCAGGAGGTCAGGGGGGAGGGGTTAAGGTCCATGAGTAGAAGCGGGCGGCGTCGGGGATGCCCTCGTAGAGCTGCGGGAGTACATGTGTGGACAAGACAGGCAGGAGGTCAGGGGGGAGGGGTTAAGGTCCATGAGTAGAAGCGGGCGGCGTCGGGGATGCCCTCGTAGAGCTGCGGGAGTACATGTGTGGACAAGACAGGCAGGAGGTCAGGGGGGAGGGGTTAAGGTCCATGAGTAGAAGCGGGCGGCGTCGGGGATGCCCTCGTAGAGCTGCGGGAGTACATGTGTGGACAAGACAGGCAGGAGGTCAGGGGGGAGGGGGTTAAGGTCCATGAGTAGAAGCGGGCGGCGTCGGGGATGCCCTCGTAGAGCTGCGGGAGTACATGTGTGGACAAGACAGGCAGGAGGTCAGGGGGGAGGGGTTAAGGTCCATGAGTAGAAGCGGGCGGCGTCGGGGATGCCCTCGTAGAGCTGCGGGAGTACATGTGTGGACAAGACAGGCAGGAGGTCAGGGGGGAGGGGTTAAGGTCCATGAGTAGAAGCGGGCGGCGTCGGGGATGCCCTCGTAGAGCTGCGGGAGTACATGTGTGGACAAGACAGGCAGGAGGTCAGGGGGGAGGGGTTAAGGTCCATGAGTAGAAGCGGGCGGCGTCGGGGATGCCCTCGTAGAGCTGCGGGTAGTACATGTGTGGACAAGACAGGCAGGAGGTCAGGGGGGAGGGGTTAAGGTCCATGAGTAGAAGCGGGCGGCGTCGGGGATGCCCTCGTAGAGCTGCGGGTAGTACATGTGTGGACAAGACAGGCAGGAGGTCAGGGGGGGAGGGGTTAAGGTCCATGAGTAGAAGCGGGGCGGCGTCGGGGATGCCCTCGTAGAGCTGCGGGAGTACATGTGTGGACAAGACAGGCAGGAGGTCAGGGGGGAGGGGTTAAGGTCCATGAGTAGAAGCGGGCGGCGTCGGGGATGCCCTCGTAGAGCTGCGGGAGTACATGTGTGGACAAGACAGGCAGGAGGTCAGGGGGGAGGGGTTAAGGTCCATGAGTAGAAGCGGGCGGCGTCGGGGATGCCCTCGTAGAGCTGCGGGAGTACATGTGTGGACAAGACAGGCAGGAGGTCAGGGGGGGAGGGGTTAAGGTCCATGAGTAGAAGCGGGCGGCGTCGGGGATGCCCTCGTAGAGCTGCGGGAGTACATGTGTGGACAAGACAGGCAGGAGGTCAGGGGGGGAGGGGTTAAGGTCCATGAGTAGAAGCGGGCGGCGTCGGGGATGCCCTCGTAGAGCTGCGGGAGTACATGTGTGGACAAGACAGGCAGGAGGTCAGGGGGGAGGGGTTAAGGTCCATGAGTAGAAGCGGGCGGCGTCGGGGATGCCCTCGTAGAGCTGCGGGAGTACATGTGTGGACAAGACAGGCAGGAGGTCAGGGGGGAGGGGTTAAGGTCCATGAGTAGAAGCGGGCGGCGTCGGGGATGCCCTCGTAGAGCTGCGGGAGTACATGTGTGGACAAGACAGGCAGGAGGTCAGGGGGGGAGGGGTTAAGGTCCATGAGTAGAAGCGGGCGGCGTCGGGGATGCCCTCGTAGAGCTGCGGGAGTACATGTGTGGACAAGACAGGCAGGAGGTCAGGGGGGAGGGGTTAAGGTCCATGAGTAGAAGCGGGGCGGCGTCGGGGATGCCCTCGTAGAGCTGCGGGAGTACATGTGTGGACAAGACAGGCAGGAGGTCAGGGGGGAGGGGTTAAGGTCCATGAGTAGAAGCGGGCGGCGTCGGGGATGCCCTCGTAGAGCTGCGGGAGTACATGTGTGGACAAGACAGGCAGGAGGTCAGGGGGGAGGGGTTAAGGTCCATGAGTAGAAGCGGGCGGCGTCGGGGATGCCCTCGTAGAGCTGCGGGAGTACATGTGTGGACAAGACAGGCAGGAGGTCAGGGGGGAGGGGTTAAGGTCCATGAGTAGAAGCGGGCGGCGTCGGGGATGCCCTCGTAGAGCTGCGGGAGTACATGTGTGGACAAGACAGGCAGGAGGTCAGGGGGGAGGGGTTAAGGTCCATGAGTAGAAGCGGGCGGCGTCGGGGATGCCCTCGTAGAGCTGCGGGAGTACATGTGTGGACAAGACAGGCAGGAGGTCAGGGGGGAGGGGTTAAGGTCCATGAGTAGAAGCGGGCGGCGTCGGGGATGCCCTCGTAGAGCTGCGGGAGTACATGTGTGGACAAGACAGGCAGGAGGTCAGGGGGGAGGGGTTAAGGTCCATGAGTAGAAGCGGGCGGCGTCGGGGATGCCCTCGTAGAGCTGCGGGAGTACATGTGTGGACAAGACAGGCAGGAGGTCAGGGGGGAGGGGTTAAGGTCCATGAGTAGAAGCGGGCGGCGTCGGGGATGCCCTCGTAGAGCTGCGGGAGTACATGTGTGGACAAGACAGGCAGGAGGTCAGGGGGGAGGGGTTAAGGTCCATGAGTAGAAGCGGGCGGCGTCGGGGATGCCCTCGTAGAGCTGCGGGAGTACATGTGTGGACAAGACAGGCAGGAGGTCAGGGGGGAGGGGTTAAGGTCCATGAGTAGAAGCGGGCGGCGTCGGGGATGCCCTCGTAGAGCTGCGGGAGTACATGTGTGGACAAGACAGGCAGGAGGTCAGGGGGGAGGGGTTAAGGTCCATGAGTAGAAGCGGGCGGCGTCGGGGATGCCCTCGTAGAGCTGCGGGAGTACATGTGTGGACAAGACAGGCAGGAGGTCAGGGGGGAGGGGTTAAGGTCCATGAGTAGAAGCGGGCGGCGTCGGGGATGCCCTCGTAGAGCTGCGGGAGTACATGTGTGGACAAGACAGGCAGGAGGTCAGGGGGGAGGGGTTAAGGTCCATGAGTAGAAGCGGGCGGCGTCGGGGATGCCCTCGTAGAGCTGCGGGAGTACATGTGTGGACAAGACAGGCAGGAGGTCAGGGGGGAGGGGTTAAGGTCCATGAGTAGAAGCGGGCGGCGTCGGGGATGCCCTCGTAGAGCTGCGGGAGTACATGTGTGGACAAGACAGGCAGGAGGTCAGGGGGGAGGGGTTAAGGTCCATGAGTAGAAGCGGGCGGCGTCGGGGATGCCCTCGTAGAGCTGCGGGAGTACATGTGTGGACAAGACAGGCAGGAGGTCAGGGGGGAGGGGTTAAGGTCCATGAGTAGAAGCGGGCGGCGTCGGGGATGCCCTCGTAGAGCTGCGGGAGTACATGTGTGGACAAGACAGGCAGGAGGTCAGGGGGGAGGGGTTAAGGTCCATGAGTAGAAGCGGGCGGCGTCGGGGATGCCCTCGTAGAGCTGCGGGAGTACATGTGTGGACAAGACAGGCAGGAGGTCAGGGGGGAGGGGTTAAGGTCCATGAGTAGAAGCGGGCGGCGTCGGGGATGCCCTCGTAGAGCTGCGGGAGTACATGTGTGGACAAGACAGGCAGGAGGTCAGGGGGGAGGGGTTAAGGTCCATGAGTAGAAGCGGGCGGCGTCGGGGATGCCCTCGTAGAGCTGCGGGAGTACATGTGTGGACAAGACAGGCAGGAGGTCAGGGGGGAGGGGTTAAGGTCCATGAGTAGAAGCGGGCGGCGTCGGGGATGCCCTCGTAGAGCTGCGGGAGTACATGTGTGGACAAGACAGGCAGGAGGTCAGGGGGGAGGGGTTAAGGTCCATGAGTAGAAGCGGGCGGCGTCGGGGATGCCCTCGTAGAGCTGCGGGAGTACATGTGTGGACAAGACAGGCAGGAGGTCAGGGGGGGAGGGGTTAAGGTCCATGAGTAGAAGCGGGCGGCGTCGGGGATGCCCTCGTAGAGCTGCGGGAGTACATGTGTGGACAAGACAGGCAGGAGGTCAGGGGGGAGGGGTTAAGGTCCATGAGTAGAAGCGGGCGGCGTCGGGGATGCCCTCGTAGAGCTGCGGGATGTACATGTGTGGACAAGACAGGCAGGAGGTCAGGGGGGAGGGGTTAAGGTCCATGAGTAGAAGCGGGCGGCGTCGGGGATGCCCTCGTAGAGCTGCGGGAGTACATGTGTGGACAAGACAGGCAGGAGGTCAGGGGGGAGGGGTTAAGGTCCATGAGTAGAAGCGGGCGGCGTCGGGGATGCCCTCGTAGAGCTGCGGGTGTACATGTGTGGACAAGACAGGCAGGAGGTCAGGGGAAAGGGGTTAAGGTCCATGAGTAGAAGCGGGCGGCGTCGGGGATGCCCTCGTAGAGCTGCGGGAGTACATGTGTGGACAAGACAGGCAGGAGGTCAGGGGGGAGGGGTTAAGGTCCATGAGTAGAAGCGGGCGGCGTCGGGGATGCCCTCGTAGAGCTGCGGGAGTACATGTGTGGACAAGACAGGCAGGAGGTCAGGGGGGAGGGGTTAAGGTCCATGAGTAGAAGCGGGCGGCGTCGGGGATGCCCTCGTAGAGCTGCGGGAGTACATGTGTGGACAAGACAGGCAGGAGGTCAGGGGGGGAGGGGTTAAGGTCCATGAGTAGAAGCGGGCGGCGTCGGGGATGCCCTCGTAGAGCTGCGGGAGTACATGTGTGGACAAGACAGGCAGGAGGTCAGGGGGGAGGGGTTAAGGTCCATGAGTAGAAGCGGGCGGCGTCGGGGATGCCCTCGTAGAGCTGCGGGAGTACATGTGTGGACAAGACAGGCAGGAGGTCAGGGGGGAGGGGTTAAGGTCCATGAGTAGAAGCGGGCGGCGTCGGGGATGCCCTCGTAGAGCTGCGGGAGTACATGTGTGGACAAGACAGGCAGGAGGTCAGGGGGGAGGGGTTAAGGTCCATGAGTAGAAGCGGGCGGCGTCGGGGATGCCCTCGTAGAGCTGCGGGAGTACATGTGTGGACAAGACAGGCAGGAGGTCAGGGGGGGAGGGGTTAAGGTCCATGAGTAGAAGCGGGCGGCGTCGGGGATGCCCTCGTAGAGCTGCGGGAGTACATGTGTGGACAAGACAGGCAGGAGGTCAGGGGGGAGGGGTTAAGGTCCATGAGTAGAAGCGGGCGGCGTCGGGGATGCCCTCGTAGAGCTGCGGGAGTACATGTGTGGACAAGACAGGCAGGAGGTCAGGGGGGAGGGGTTAAGGTCCATGAGTAGAAGCGGGCGGCGTCGGGGATGCCCTCGTAGAGCTGCGGGAGTACATGTGTGGACAAGACAGGCAGGAGGTCAGGGGGGAGGGGTTAAGGTCCATGAGTAGAAGCGGGCGGCGTCGGGGATGCCCTCGTAGAGCTGCGGGAGTACATGTGTGGACAAGACAGGCAGGAGGTCAGGGGGGAGGGGTTAAGGTCCATGAGTAGAAGCGGGCGGCGTCGGGGATGCCCTCGTAGAGCTGCGGGAGTACATGTGTGGACAAGACAGGCAGGAGGTCAGGGGGGAGGGGTTAAGGTCCATGAGTAGAAGCGGGCGGCGTCGGGGATGCCCTCGTAGAGCTGCGGGAGTACATGTGTGGACAAGACAGGCAGGAGGTCAGGGGGGAGGGGTTAAGGTCCATGAGTAGAAGCGGGCGGCGTCGGGGATGCCCTCGTAGAGCTGCGGGTGTACATGTGTGGACAAGACAGGCAGGAGGTCAGGGGGGAGGGGTTAAGGTCCATGAGTAGAAGCGGGCGGCGTCGGGGATGCCCTCGTAGAGCTGCGGGAGTACATGTGTGGACAAGACAGGCAGGAGGTCAGGGGGGAGGGGTTAAGGTCCATGAGTAGAAGCGGGCGGCGTCGGGGATGCCCTCGTAGAGCTGCGGGAGTACATGTGTGGACAAGACAGGCAGGAGGTCAGGGGGGAGGGGTTAAGGTCCATGAGTAGAAGCGGGGCGGCGTTGGGGATGCCCTCGTAGAGCTGCGGGAGTACATGTGTGGACAAGACAGGCAGGAGGTCAGGGGGGAGGGGTTAAGGTCCATGAGTAGAAGCGGGCGGCGTCGGGGATGCCCTCGTAGAGCTGCGGGAGTACATGTGTGGACAAGACAGGCAGGAGGTCAGGGGGGAGGGGTTAAGGTCCATGAGTAGAAGCGGGCGGCGTCGGGGATGCCCTCGTAGAGCTGCGGGAGTACATGTGTGGACAAGACAGGCAGGAGGTCAGGGGGGGAGGGGTTAAGGTCCATGAGTAGAAGCGGGCGGCGTCGGGGATGCCCTCGTAGAGCTGCGGGAGTACATGTGTGGACAAGACAGGCAGGAGGTCAGGGGGGAGGGGTTAAGGTCCATGAGTAGAAGCGGGCGGCGTCGGGGATGCCCTCGTAGAGCTGCGGGAGTACATGTGTGGACAAGACAGGCAGGAGGTCAGGGGGGAGGGGTTAAGGTCCATGAGTAGAAGCGGGCGGCGTCGGGGATGCCCTCGTAGAGCTGCGGGTGTACATGTGTGGACAAGACAGGCAGGAGGTCAGGGGGGAGGGGTTAAGGTCCATGAGTAGAAGCGGGCGGCGTCGGGGATGCCCTCGTAGAGCTGCGGGAGTACATGTGTGGACAAGACAGGCAGGAGGTCAGGGGGGAGGGGTTAAGGTCCATGAGTAGAAGCGGGCGGCGTCGGGGATGCCCTCGTAGAGCTGCGGGTGTACATGTGTGGACAAGACAGGCAGGAGGTCAGGGGGAAAGGGGTTAAGGTCCATGAGTAGAAGCGGGCGGCGTCGGGGATGCCCTCGTAGAGCTGCGGGAGTACATGTGTGGACAAGACAGGCAGGAGGTCAGGGGGGAGGGGTTAAGGTCCATGAGTAGAAGCGGGCGGCGTCGGGGATGCCCTCGTAGAGCTGCGGGAGTACATGTGTGGACAAGACAGGCAGGAGGTCAGGGGGGAGGGGTTAAGGTCCATGAGTAGAAGCGGGCGGCGTCGGGGATGCCCTCGTAGAGCTGCGGGAGTACATGTGTGGACAAGACAGGCAGGAGGTCAGGGGGGAGGGGTTAAGGTCCATGAGTAGAAGCGGGCAGCGTCGGGGATGCCCTCGTAGAGCTGCGGGAGTACATGTGTGGACAAGACAGGCAGGAGGTCAGGGGGGGAGGGGTTAAGGTCCATGAGTAGAAGCGGGCGGCGTCGGGGATGCCCTCGTAGAGCTGCGGGTGTACATGTGTGGACAAGACAGGCAGGAGGTCAGGGGGGAGGGGTTAAGGTCCATGAGTAGAAGCGGGCGGCGTCGGGGATGCCCTCGTAGAGCTGCGGGAGTACATGTGTGGACAAGACAGGCAGGAGGTCAGGGGGGAGGGGTTAAGGTCCATGAGTAGAAGCGGGGCGGCGTCGGGGATGCCCTCGTAGAGCTGCGGGAGTACATGTGTGGACAAGACAGGCAGGAGGTCAGGGGGGAGGGGTTAAGGTCCATGAGTAGAAGCGGGCGGCGTCGGGGATGCCCTCGTAGAGCTGCGGGAGTACATGTGTGGACAAGACAGGCAGGAGGTCAGGGGGGAGGGGTTAAGGTCCATGAGTAGAAGCGGGCGGCGTCGGGGATGCCCTCGTAGAGCTGCGGGAGTACATGTGTGGACAAGACAGGCAGGAGGTCAGGGGGGAGGGGTTAAGGTCCATGAGTAGAAGCGGGCGGCGTCGGGGATGCCCTCGTAGAGCTGCGGGTGTACATGTGTGGACAAGACAGGCAGGAGGTCAGGGGGGAGGGGTTAAGGTCCATGAGTAGAAGCGGGCGGCGTCGGGGATGCCCTCGTAGAGCTGCGGGTGTACATGTGTGGACAAGACAGGCAGGAGGTCAGGGGGGAGGGGTTAAGGTCCATGAGTAGAAGCGGGCGGCGTCGGGGATGCCCTCGTAGAGCTGCGGGAGTACATGTGTGGACAAGACAGGCAGGAGGTCAGGGGGGAGGGGTTAAGGTCCATGAGTAGAAGCGGGCGGCGTCGGGGATGCCCTCGTAGAGCTGCGGGAGTACATGTGTGGACAAGACAGGCAGGAGGTCAGGGGGGAGGGGTTAAGGTCCATGAGTAGAAGCGGGCGGCGTCGGGGATGCCCTCGTAGAGCTGCGGGTGTACATGTGTGGACAAGACTGGCAGGAGGTCAGGGGGGAGGGGTTAAGGTCCATGAGTAGAAGCGGGCGGCGTCGGGGATGCCCTCGTAGAGCTGCGGGAGTACATGTGTGGACAAGACAGGCAGGAGGTCAGGGGGGAGGGGTTAAGGTCCATGAGTAGAAGCGGGCGGCGTCGGGGATGCCCTCGTAGAGCTGCGGGTGTAGTTGCGTGTGGGCACAACAAGCTGAAGATCAAGGGGGGTTGTGGAAGAAATTCGGAGCCATTCAAAGAAGCGGGCCGTGTCGGGGACGCCTTTGTAGAGCTGTGGGGAGTTCGGTAAGGCCAGCCGCCTTCAGCTCCCCCATCGGTGACCCCCTCCAAAGTGCTCTTCGGCCCTCCCCACCCCAAACCCCCCCATCACCACCTCGCCCTCCCTACCCCCCCCCCCCCACCGCCACCCACCGCGCGGGTCCGCGACAGCTCCTCAATGATACAGAAGGGCCGCGCCGAGCAGCACACGTGCGAGCACACGCCGTTGCCGGCACGCGCAGTCTGCCGCACGCCGCCACCGCCCTCATCGGCAGAGGAACCCGCCCCACGGTCATCCTCGTCCTCGGCATCGTCTTGGTCTTGGTCCGGGTGGGAGCCGTGGCTCCGGGGGCCCGCGGCTGCACCCCCTGCCGCAGGCCCAAAGTCCTTCCTGCACACATGCAGAGGGCGGGGGAAAAAGCGCGGGAAACAGGGGATTCCTGGGGGAGCTTCCCATTGGCGCGCCAATGCATGAATGCCTGTGAAGCTGCTTACACTCGGCCTCCTGCCCTTCCACCGGGCTCCCAACCGCGCCCCTCCCCTTCCAGTCAACGATGCGCCCGCACACAGGCCATCTGGGTCCTCACTTGGTCCAGACGGACAGAAGATGCATCACCGTACGGCGGGCGGCTTGCTCGTCCCAGGGCTCGATCCACCTGGGAACAGTAGGACGAGAATGGGAGTCAACAAAGGATTAACAGCGGTTAGAAGATGCACGTGCAAGAGGCTACGGGATCAATACACCCTCTGGACCCCAGCAGGCCAAGAAGGACGCTGATCTCCGCCTCGTTCCCTCACCTGTCGTCCACGCCCCACTCGTCCAGCGTACGACAGATCTCGCTGGGCTTTGGCCGTACCCTGGTCGACGCTGGCACCTGCCCCGGCCCCGCTTTGGGGTCGGCTGCTGCCCAGACTCTCTCGCCAGCCGCAACTCCCAACTTCTCCGCTCCCATGGGCCGAGCCCCGCTGCCGCCTGCCCCGCCAGCCGCCGCAGTGTCAGCCGGTCCCCGCCCCGCCCCAGAGACTGTGGGGGAAAGCGGTTGCGACAGCGCAGGGCCTTGCGGGCTTAGCAGGCCTGCACCCGCGACCGCCGCGGCGGGGTCGGGCGCGGGCGTGTAAGTTGGCGTGGGTGCGGTCCGCGGGTGCCCCTGTACCTCTGAGCTCTTGAGTACATGGGTGGTGTGGGGGGGTGGGGGGGGCTGTGCGGGTGCGAGGTGCACTCGGTGGTGGGTCTGTGGCTCCTGAAGGTGACCCTGAGAGGGGGTGGAGGCATGGGGTGGGGGGGTGGGGGCAGGTAGGGCGGTTACGCAGCGCCACAAGCCTCCGCAGTACAGGTTCCATGTCCATCCATCCACCGCCTCCGCGCTTACAGACCTCCTCTCTCAGTAGCTCCCTGCCATGAGGCTCCTTCACAGCCCCAGCTCCCACCCCCAACGCTCCATACTCTCCCTACCCTTCATACTCGTTCCAGCTTTCCCCACACTCTTCCCCCCACACACCTTCCCTCCCCCCCCACCTTCCCTCCCCCCCCCCCTTCCCTCCCCCCCCCCCCCTTCCCTCCCCCCCCCCCTTCCCTCCCCCCCCCCCACCTGGTCCAGGCAGTCCCTCAGGTATTGGGGTGTGACGCAGGCCACCCCCGGGGGAAGCAGGGGCCCGCACCCGCCCGGGCCCACCCCGGGCCCCGTCCCCGCCCCCGGGCCCAGGCCCAGGCCCAGCAGCGCGGCCGCCTCCTCCGCGCTCGTGTCGGGCCTGCTGGGAGGGAAGCAGGGGAAGGGGACGGTCCTGGGATCAGCGCTAGGCACAGGCATGCCTGTGGCCCTGGCGCCCGGATTATCCACCCAAATCCACACCTTGCGACCACGAAGGTCGTGTCGGGGCCGACCGCGTACGCCTCCTGCCCACCCGCCTGCTTCACCTGAGGGGGTGCGGGAAGAGGGGGTGCAGAAGGAAGGGCGGAGTTGTGCTGAGGAGAACGACACGGCTTTCCCAAAACACGCCGCATCAAGCAGGTACATCCCGGCACACCCTCCCTCCAGGCCCCTCTTCCCCCTCTCTGCACCCGCTCACCCTTGCCAGCACGTCCCTCGCCTCCCTCCGCGCCCACACCACGATTCGGCAGCCCGCAAACACGCCAGGCCGGGACCCGCCGGGGCCGCTCCGGGGGGAGGGCGTGGGGGAGGCTGACTGTGTGGGGTCAGGCACCGACGTCTCTGCGCGGGTGGGCGTACCGCTAACGTCTAGGAGCCCTGGCCTGGCCCCCCTCGCAGTGGGCGGAGAACGGTCGCTATCCGGAAGGTGTCCGGAGCTGTCCGGAGTGCGGTCCGGAAGGTGTCCGGCACTGCCTGGCCTGGCATCCTTAGCAGGGAACGGAGAGCGGCCGCCGGCGAGGACAGCTGGCCGCCGCATGGGGCGGTCGAGCGGTGGCCGGGGATTCGGCGGAGCTGCGCCGAGGCGGGGGACATCCGCTGGGGCGGCATGGGGGGTGTCGCCCCGGTCTTGCGATCGGGAGGTCGTGTCTGATGTGGGGCCGCCCCCCTGCCTCCGCCCGGCCGCTGGCCCCTCCGGCGCCTGCTGCCGCCTCCGCCGCATCGCCTCCAGGCGCTGACGGAGGGTCAGGTCCGCAGTATCCCCTGCCCGGGCCTCCGCGGGCGGCCCCTCGGGGGGACGGAGGGAGGGGCTTGCGGTTGGCATACCCTCCGTCCGCGCCGCCCCCGCCGCCCGCCCCGGCCCTGCAGACAGCGCATCCGCAGAGGCGGGGGCAGCGGCGGGGCAGGCGGCAGCTGCATCGGGGGCGGGGCTGCCTGCCTGTCCCTCAGACCCCTCACCCCCTGCCCGCAGCCGCGGCACTTCGAGCGATCCCCCTGCACTGAGAGCGCCCTCTGCCCGCGCCTCCGCCTCTCTCCAGGCTGGGGCTGGGGACCCCGTTCTTCCAGCCGGTACCAACCGCGGCGAGGCGCCGGCGGCGGCTGGCGAGGCGGAGCGGCGCCGCTTGGCGGGGGGCGGGGAGGCAGCAGCGGCCTCGCCGGGGGCTGCGGCCCCTGCCCCCGCCCCGCCACCCCCCTGGCCGCTGGCAGGCGGAGACCCCAGCCGCTGCCCAGCGGGGGCCGAAGCCTGGGGAGGGGCCGAAGCCTGGGGTGAGGTTGCTAGCCCAGCACCCGCCTCGCTCCCGTCCCTCAAATGGGGCTGGGGTGAACTCGGGCGGATCAGGCCTGCCGGTGCCGGTGGGGACGAGGGCGGAGGCGGCGGCTGCAGCGGGGTGGGCCGCCGGGCCGCTGCCGGGGACGGCGTGGGGACGGCACTGGCCGCTGGGGAGGCGCACGGCCCTGCTACGGCAAGCCGGGGCCCCGGGGGACTCTGTGGCTCGGGGAGAGGCCCCCCTGCGCCCCCGCCTCCGTTTGCCCTTAGCCCAACATCCGCGGCGGAAGGCGCAGGGCCAGCGCCGGAGGCCGGTCCCGCCCCCGCCCCCGCGGCCGCCTGGCGGAGGCTGAAGCCGCTGACGAGCGCCGCGTCCCTCCGCTCCAGATACACACAGTCGCCGGAGAGCAGCTGCACGGGGGGTGGGAAAGAAGGGCAGGCAGCAACCTGCGAGTTCGAGAACTGCCACCAGTCTTTGCCCCTCGAAGCCCCGCCACACGCTACGCCCACCCTCGTAGCTCCGCTCGAGGCGCACCCACAATCTTATCTTGCCCCCACCTCTGCGGATGCCCCCGCCGGCAGCAGCAGTACTGGCTCGCGGATGCGACCGTCGGGGCCGGCCCACGCGGCATTGCCCCGCACCACCGCCGCGCCCGATGGATGGAGCACGCTCAGCCGAACCCGCCCGAGTGCCGCCGGGGCTCCGCGTGCGTCTGGCTGCTGCTGAAGCACCACAGAGCAGTGGCTGCGGCTCACGGAGAGGCTGTGGATGCGGGTCCGAGGGCCACGACCGAGGATGAGGGGCTCGTTCGGGGTCAGCGGCAGCCGCACGCTATCGTCCTCGAGGCGCGCATTATTGTGTGTCGACAAGGATGTGTGCGCCCAGCCTTTTTCGCGCCATCGCGCCAACCGCATCGGGACCGTTGGGGGCAATGCCTTCGGGCCCTCTCGCGCTGAACAGAAGCATTAAAAATGACACCTAGTAAAGATGGAGCTCGCTAGCCTCGAGGACGATAGCGTCCGGCTGCCGCTGACCCCGAACGAGCCCCTCATCCTTGGTCGTGGCCCGCGGACCCTCATCCACAGCCTCTCCGTGAGCCGCAGCCACTGCTCTGTGGTGCTTCAGCAGCAGCCAGACGCACGCGGAGCCCCGGCGGCACTCGGGCGGGTTCGGCTGAGCGTGCTCCATCCATCGGGCGCGGCGGTGGTGCGGGGCAATGCCGCGTGGGCCGGCCCCGACGGTCGCATCCCCGAGCCAGTACTGCTGCTGCCGGCGGGGGCATCCGCAGAGGTGGGGGCAAGATAAGATTGTGGGTGCGCCTCGAGCGGAGCTACGAGGGTGGGCGCAGCGTGTGGCGGGGCTTCGAGGGGCAAAGACTGGTGGCAGTTCTCGAACTCGCAGGTTGCTGCCTGCCCTTCTTTCCCACCCCCCGTGCAGCTGCTCTCCGGCGACTGTGTGTATCTGGAGCGGAGGGACGCGGCGCTCGTCAGCGGCTTCAGCCTCCGCCAGGCGGCCGCGGGGGCGGGGGCGGGACCGGCCTCCGCCGCTGGCCCTGCGCCTTCCGCCGCGGATGTTGGGCTGAGGGCAAACGGAGGCGGGGGCGCAGGGGGGCCTCTCCCCGAGCCACAGAGTCCCCCGGGGCCCCGGCTTGCCGTAGCAGGGCCGTACGCCTCCCCAGCGGCCAGAGCCGTCCCCACGCCGTCCCCGGCAGCGGCCCGACGACCCACCCCGCTGCAGCCGCCGCCTCCGCCCTCGTCCCCACCGGCACCGGCAGGCCTACTCGTCCCGGGTGCACCCCAGCCCCATTTGAGGGACGGGAGCGAGGCGGGTGCGGGGCTAGCAGCCTCACCCCAGGCTTCGGCCCCTCCCCAGGCTTCGGCCCCCGCTGGGCAGCGGCTGGGGTCTCCGCCTGCCAGCGGCCAGGGGGGTGGCGGGGCGGGGGCAGGGGCCGCAGCCCCCGGCGAGGCCGCTGCTGCCTCCCCGCCCCCCGCCAAGCGGCGCCGCTCCGCCTCGCCAGCCGCCGCCGGCGCCTCGCCGCGGTTGGTACCGGCTGGAAGAACGGGGTCCCCAGCCCCAGCCTGGAGAGAGGCGGAGGCGCGGGCAGAGGGCGCTCTCAGTGCAGGGGGATCGCTCGAAGTGCCGCGGCTGCGGGCAGGGGGTGAAGGCTGCGGGGAGCAGGCAGGCAGCCCCGGCCCCACCGATGCATCGGCCGCCTGCCCCGCCGCTGCCCCCGCCTCTGCGGATGCGCTGTCTGCAGGGCCGGGGCGGACGGCGGGGCCGGCACAGACGGGTGGGAAGCCCCTCGCAAGCCCCTCCCACCTTCCCCCCGAGGGGCCGCCCGCGGAGGCCGGGGCAGGGGATGCTGCGGACCTGACCCTCCGTCAGCGCCTGGAGGCGATGCGGCGGAGGCGGCAGCAGGCGGCGGAGGGGCCAGCGGCCGGGCGGAGGCAGGGGGGCGGCCCCGCAGCAGACACGGCCTCCCGATCGCAAGGCCGGGGCCGCATCCCTCCCGGCGGAGCCCCCGTCCTTGGGGGCCGGGGCTGCATCCCACATGGCCACACAGGGGACACCGCTGGGGCTGCCTTCGCCGAGCCACCTCCCCCCTCCAATCACCAGCACCACCAACAAGAACAGCAGGAACAAGGGCAGGCCACCCCTCAGCCGCTCCACACCTCGACGGCCCCCGCCCCCACCTCAACCCAAGCCCAAGCCCTAGCACGGCTCCTCCTCCGTCCTCCCCTCGGTGCGCCCAACACAGCGGCAGCGCCAGAGACGCCCACGTCACATACCTCGCTACCATCCCCCAACACAGGCACCCCATTCTCACGTGGCACGCTCACAGCCCCCGACAGCAATCTAGCAATCCCTCACACAGGCACCATATCCTCCGCTCCCTCGGTCCTCTCAGCTCAGTCCACCCAGCTGTCGCCCTCCACCCGAGTGTGGCAGCCCCATGCCCCGGATGCGACGTCGTACCGGACTCCGGACAGCTCCGGACACCTTCCGGACCGCAATCCGGACGGCTCCGGACACGTACCGGACCGCACTCTGGACGGCTCTGGGCACGGTCCGGACAGCTTTCGTTCCCCGCCCGCTGCCAGGGTTGCCCGGCTTGGGCTCCTGGCAATGATGACCCAACGCACCTTTTCTGGGGAGGAGCTGCCCTCGCCCTCGCCCTCGCCCTCTCTCTCCCCCCGAGGCGGCCGCGGCGGGTCCCGGCCTGGCGTGTTTGCGGGCTGCCGAATCGTGGTGTGGGCGCGGAGGGAGGCGAGGGACGTGCTGGCAAGGGTGAGCGGGTGCAGAGAGGGGGAAGAGGGGCCTGGAGGGAGGGTGTGCCGGGATGTACCTGCTTGATGCGGCGTGTTTTGGGAAAGCCGTGTCGCTCTCCTCAGCACAACTCCGCCCTTCCTTCTGCACCCCCTCTTCCCGCACCCCCTCAGGTGAAGCAGGCGGGTGGGCAGGAGGCGTACGCGGTCGGCCCCGACACGACCTTCGTGGTCGCAAGGTGCGGGCCCCGGCGCCAGGGGATCAGCCATGTTCATGCGTGGCGCTGGCCCCAAGACCGTGTCATTGTGCCCCTCTTCCTCTGGTCCCCCCTTCCCCGCAGGCCCGACACGAGCGCGGAGGAGGCGGCCGCGCTGCTGGGCCTGGGCCTGGGCCTGGGCCCGGGGGCGGGGGCGGGGCCCGGGGTGGGCCCGGGCGGGTCCGGGCCCCTGCTTCCCCCGGGGGTGGCCTGCGTCACACCCCAATACCTGAGGGACTGCCTGGACCAGGTGGGGGGGGGGGGAGGGAAGGTGGGGGGGGGAGGGAAGGTGGGGGGGGGGAGGGAAGGTGGGGGGGGGAGGGAAGGTGGGGGGGGGGAGGGAAGGTGTGGGGGGGGAGGGAAGGTGGGGGGGGGGAGGGAAGGTGGGGGGGGAGGGAAAGGCGGGTAAAGACCAAAGAGCGATGCGTTTAGGCAAATCTTGACCAGTCGTGCACCCTCCGTCCCTCCGTCCGTCCCTGTCAGGGCCGGCTGCTGGACCCCGAACCCCACCACCTGGTGCCCCTCGCCCCCGCACAGCCCCACGTGGACGCACATGGGCCTGGGGCCTTACCCCCCTGCCCCCTGTCCCTGGCGCCTGCGGGCCGCACCGCGGTGACGGAGGCAGGACGATCTGGAGCAGCGGTTGGTACGGAAGCGGAGGGGGCGGGCCCAAGCCGGGCCCCGCCGTACCACCCGGGCCCACGGCTGCTCTCTCCCACGGCCTCTGGGGCGGGAGGGGTTGGGGCAGCGCCGGGCACGGCAGCAGCGGCGGCGGCGGCGGCTGGCGGGGCGGGCGGCGGCGGGGCTATGCCGGTCGTGGCGGATAAGCTGGCGGGGGCGGCGGCGGAGGCGGCGGCGGTGTCGAGCAGGATCAAGCCGAGGCCTGAGGAGATCTGCCGTACGCTGGACGAATGGGGCGTGGACGACAGGTGAGGGGAGGGGCGCCGGTGGGGGGGCTCATCTGGGGGGTTGGGCGTGTGAGAGCTGTCGCTTGTGCTCATCCATAAACTGCTTTGAATCCAGATAGATGGATCGAGCCCTGGGACGGCGGGGGTCATCCGGGGGGGCGTGTGCGTTACGTGCTCACGGTTGTGTGCTCGTCCCAAACCAGGTGGATCGAGCCCTGGGACGAGCAAGCCGCCCGCCGTACAGTCATCAAGCTGCTGTCTGTCTGGACCAAGTGAGGGTGGACAGGGGGAGGGAGGAGGGAGGAGGGGGGAGGGAGGAGGGAGGAGGGAGGAGGGAGGAGGGAGGAGGGAGGAGGGAGGAGGGAGGAGGGAGGAGGGAGGAGGGAGGAGGGAGGAGGGAGGAGGGAGGAGGGAGGAGGGAGGAGGGAGGAGGGAGGAGGGGGGAGGAGGGAGGAGGGGGGAGGAGGGAGGAGGGGGGAGGAGGGAGGGAAGGCGTGGGGAGGAGGGAGGGAAGGCGTGGGGAGGGGAGAAGAGCGCGCGCCTCAGCCGCTGTCGTACATCCACATCCACGCCCACACCCATACACCCGGCTCTCCTCCTCCAGGCCCGTTGCTCTGATGCCCTTTGCTTATCCCTCCTGCTGATCCCCCCACGCAGGTACGCCTACGCTAAGCGGCTCAGTGCAGCGAAGACCTCCGCCGCCGCCGCCGCCGGCGCCGAGGCGGAGGGTCCGGGCACCAGCGGGGGTGAGTCCGGACCGGACAGCGCCGGACCGGACTCGGACAGCGGTCCGGAGGGCGAGGGCGAGGGCCCGGACGGTCCGGACCCGGGTCCGGACAAGGGGGAGGGAGGCGGTCAGGATGGCTCGAGCCACACGGGGGCAGGCGCCGTCAGGGGTGGCGGCGGTGGGGCACCTGGGGAAGGCGGAAGAGCAGGAGGCGGCGGCGGCGGAGGAGGAGGAGGGGGCAGCACTCTACCCACTCCTCGTGGCAACGGCGTGTGTTCGCACGTGTGCTGCTCCGCTCGGCCCTTCTGTATCATTCTGCAGCTGCTGCGGACGCGCAACGTGAGCTGTGGGGGAGGGGGAGGGGTGCGGTAGGGAGTGGGCGGAAGGGGAGGAGAGGCGGAGGCCGGGGCGGAGGGTAAGGGGGTTTGGGAATGGGGGAGGCGGTTGAAACAGTGTTTCCGGCCGGTTTTGAACGAACCTCCACCTCCACCTTGCCGCAGCTGTACGAGGGCGACGAGGGCCCCGCTACCTTCTTCAAGCAGCGCGCGCTCAACCGCTGCGTGGCGCTGCTGGTGCGACTGCGGGAGCCGCTGGGCAGCCGGCAGCAGCTGGCGGGGTACGGGCTGGGGCGGAAGACGGAGGACAAGGTGGGTGGGTGGGTGGGTGCCGGGTGCTGGGCGGGTGTCTGCAGGTAACCGAGGGCGAGGACCAGCAAGAAGCGGGCTAGGGCCAACCAGTGCACCCAGCCTTGCCATTCCAACACCCTCCGTCTGTTCCTGTTGCCCTTTCCCAACCTCGCATCTAGCGACCAGAGGACCCCCATCCTTTGCCCACTCCTTGCCATCTCCCCCTTTCCGTTGCCACTCCCTCTACCCCCCACCCCCACCCAAGCAGGTGCACGAGATCCTGATGACAGGCACCTACCGCCGTAACGAGGCCATCGAGTCCGACCCGCGCCGGCGGACCCTGGCTCTTTTCACACAGGTGGGCCGGTTGGTCTGGCCCGGGTGCCTGTTAGGACCCTTACTTAGTTAGTTAGTTAGTTAGTTCGTTAGTTGCGTGATGAGAATTGCGTAGGGACGCTTTGCCCATCCACGTTTTGCGCGCCCCTGCTCCTGAGCGGGCGTTTGGCCCCACGTGCCCCTGGCTCGGACCTCCTCCTCCCCTCGCTAACCCCCTCCAGGTGTGGGGCTGTGGTCCCCCGACGGCGGCCCGGTGGTACCGAGAGGGGTGCCGCACGTGAGGCCCTTGGGGGGGGGGGCGGGGGGCAAGGCAGGGGATGGGCACCGAGCAGGCGGGCACCAGAAGGGATAGACGTACTTGTCGCATGCCCACGGGCGTATGTGGCGGATGGGGCCTGCCCGCCCCACGCGCCCGCGCTCGCCTCCTGCCAGTGACCTGCCCCCTGCCAACCTGGCCCCTCCCCCCCTCCCCGCTTCAAAGGCTGGACGACGTCCGTAAGCTGCCCGGCCTGAGCCAGGTGGGGTGATAGGGGTGTGTGTGTGTGGAGGGGGGCAGCGGGTGGGAGGGGAGGGCCGCCGCACTCTTTCATGCACCCGTCGTTAGAGCTCTCCATGCTCCTCTGCCAAGCCCTCTAGCCCTCAAGGGAAGGGGGGGAAACGGGAGGGAGGGTGCGCACTGAGGGAGCAAATCCCGCAACCCTCTGCAGAGCTCTCCGTTCTCCCCAAGGCCCCCGTGTCTGGTGGCAAGTTGCTGTGACACGTGACACACCCGTACGACACCCGTACGGCACCCCCTCGGCCCCAGGTCCAGAGGCTGGGGCTGCAGCACTTCGAGGACTTCCAGGTGGGGGGGAGGGGGGGGGAGGGGGGGCAAGAGGGGGGGCGACAGGGCAATGGAGGAAAGGGGCAGGCGGGAGGGCTGTGTGGGATGCGCATGTTGGCTCCCGCCCACGAGCCTCTTCCCCACTCCCTCCCCTCCCCCTCCCCCCAGCGGCGGCTGAGCCGTGCCGAGGTGGAGGCGGTGGGGGCGGCGGTGCGGAGGGCGGCACTGGACGCACTCGGGGTGGGAAGGGGGGGGGAGGTGGGGAGGGGGGGGGAGGGAGAGGAGGGGGCATGGAAGCGAAGGGGAGACGTGGGACACAGAAGAAGCTGGGAGGAAGCCAACTCGAGCGGAGCTGTATTGCACGACATAGGACGCTGGCTAGACGACCTCTACTGCAACCCCATCAGCACCTAGATCACCCATTCCCCCCCCCCTCCCCCCCCCAGTCCCTGACCGGCCTCCCCTCCTCCTCCCTGTCCGACCGCCTCCACGCCCGACCCATGGGCTCGTACGTGCGGGGAAGCGCATCATGCTCGGACGTGGTGGGGGAGGGGGGGTGGGAGGGTGGGATAGGGGGGTAAAGGGGGGGAGGGAACTGATCATGGGGACGGGACGAAGGGACCGACGCACGCCACAGCCCTCACGCCTCATTTCCTTCCCACCCCTCCCCAGGACTTCATTCTGGCCCCCGGCCCCGCCGCCGCCTCCCACCCCCGCGTCACCCCCGCCTCCCTCCTCGCCGCCACCCTCGCGCTGCTGGCGGAGAGGGGGTTCGTGGCGCAGGGGGCGGAGGAGGGGGTGGAAGTGTGAGTGGAGGGGGAGGCAAGAGGGGGGGGGGCAGGAGGGATTGAGACTTGAGGCGTGGGGTCGTGTGAGGGTCTTGGCTACTCGGCGCCAGTTCGTATCTTGTGGCCATGTAATGCTGTCGACCACTAATAGCTCACACTCTGAAGCCCCTCCCAGGTTACAGGAGATTGTCCCTTTTCTTTCATCGATCACAGACGCGAGTTCCCCCCCAAGGTGGAGACCATCCGCCTCGACCGCCCCGGCACCGCGCAGCAGCAGCAGCAGCTGGCGAGGCTGAGGGAGATCATGGAGCAGGTGGGGGACAAGAGGGGGAGGGGGGGAGGGAGATCATGGAGCAGGTGCTGGGGGGGGGAAGGGGGGGGGGGGGAGGGGGGAGGGGGGAGGGGGGAGGGGGAGGGATTCCGGGCGACTTGAGGAGCGAAGGAAGAGAGGGAGGGTGGGGAGCGAGGGGAGTCCGCAAGGGCTTTCATGTGCGATGTGCGAGGGGGGTAACGGGGTGCGTCCTTTGTGCCCTGTTGCGTGAACCCGCGATGCTTCCTACCTTCCTACCTAAGCCGCCTCCTTGGTACCTGAATCATGTGCATGCATGAAGTACACGCCGTGCCCTTCCGTCTTCCCCTCCTTTGGCCGCAGGGCCAAGGGCAGCAGCCCTCCCCCAGCGACCCCGGCAGCGGCCGGGGCGGCGGCGGGGGCGGCTGGCGGGGCGGCGGCTGGCGGGGGCGCGGGCGCTGGCGCGGGGGCGGCGGCGGTCAGGGCGGCGGCGGCATCGGGGGTCAGGGGGGGAGCGGGGGCGGGGGCGGGGGCGGGGGCGGGGGCGGGGGCGGGGGCGGGGGCGGGTATAGTGGGATCGGTGGGGGCAGGTACGGAGGAGGCAAGCGCGGGGGCGGAGGCGGCAGGGGCTGGGGCGGCAGGCCCTGGCGCGATGGCAAGATGTCGTACGGCGAGAGCAAGCGGCGGCGGGCGCTCAAACCCGACCCCGGGCCCGAGCCCCTGGATGACGTCACCTCCCCAGATACGGATGATGATGAGGAGGATGAGATCCAGCACGTGGCGGAGAATCCAGGATCCAGGATCGAACATCCAGTCCAGCATGTGGCGGAGAAGGAGGGGGAGGAGCTGGGCGGGGGAGGGGTGTCCAGGCGGCACGAAGGGGCTGCGGAGGCACGCCGGCCGGGCCCTTCGGGGGCCGGAGGGGCGGCAGCGCGGGCGAGCGGGGCGGGGCAGAGCCCCGCCCGGCCTCCCGGCTTGGAGTGTGGCCGAGGCGACGGCGGCAGTGGCGGTGGCGGAGGAGGATGGCGGAGCCCGGCGGCAGCTGCGGGAGGAGGCAGAGGCGAGGCCGGAGGCGGAGGCGGAGTAGGAGTAGGAGGTGCTGCATCCACGCCCTTTGCAAGCCCTGAGGCGGCCGCGCCCGTCAGGGGCCCCAGCCGCGCAAGCCCGGGCGGTGGCGGGGGGGACGGCAGGGCCGTTGGGGCCGGGACCGCGATGGGTGCCGGCCCGTCCTCCGCTGGCGGCCCGTCGCCGTGCCCCCCACGTGCCCCCCGCCTGGCCACGTCAGCGTCCTTCGCCGTGTCCCCCCACGTGGGGGTGGACAGTGCCACGTGGCTGGGTGAGGGGGAGGGGGTGAGAGGGGGGGTAGAGGGTGTCGTGACAAGTGGGAGGGAGCCGCCCTGCACGCTCCACCATCGCCTTCGCCTCTGGTCCTGTCAGGTGTCAGCACCGCACAGCACGCCTCCTCCCACCCACCCACCCTCCCAATCCCGTGCCTCCTTCCCCTCCCACCCACCCCCCTCCCACCCCAGGCGTGTGGCTGGACCCCTCCAGCGGCCGGCACTGCCGTGTGGACGTCAAGGCCTACCGCGCCCCGCTGCTCCCCTTCGCCGTCACCTACTTCGCATCGGGGCTGGAGTTCAACAGGGCGCTGCGGTGGGGGGGGGGGGGCTGGAGGGATGGATGGGAGGGGGAGGGATCATACGTGGAAGGGATAAAGGTGAGAAAGTGGGGAAGGGCCAATCTCCCGCTGCACCCGCGTGGGAGGGGAGGGGGGAGAAGATGGAGCGGGCGGGCCTGCCTGGAACACCATACGACATACGACGCGCCCTGCCCGCACCTCCTTTCCTCCCCCGCCTACCACCCACCCACCCACCCAGCTACTACGCGCACCTCCGTCGCTTCATCGGAGCCCGGGCCAGGGCGCTGCACCCCGAGGCTGCCACCTTCCACCTCTCAGACAAGGCGAGGGGTGGGGTGGATGGGGCGAAGCTGGGGGGGATGGCAGGGCAAGGTACCGGTACCAGAGCCGGTATTCGGGCACCTCTCCGGCAAGGCAACAGGATGGGGAGAAGAGGCGAGGGCAACACCCGCACGCTGATGCGCCCCCCCCCCCGCCCTCATCCACTCCATCCCGCCCGGTCGCCGCTCCCTCGCCCTCCCTTGACCTGCGCACCCCCCCCCTCTCCCCCCCCCCTCCACACACACACACACAAACCCTCCACCCCCCTCCAGGAGCTGGCCCTGATCAGCAAGCGCGGGGGCAAGTGGCGGGGCGGGGGGCCGGAGGTCAACATCGTGTACGGCAACGTGGAGTGCAGGTGGGGGGGGGGGGGGGGGGAAAGGGGGCAACGACGAAGCGAATGGATGAGGTTGAGGGTGGGTGAGGGAGGGGGCTTGGAACGGGGTGCGCAGGCAGGGGGGTCTGACCACGGATTAAGGGTGGGGGTCCCACGGCGACGTGGAGTGCAGGGGGAGGGGGAGGGGGAGGGGGAGGGGGGCTGGGTCATGATGCGCGGGCATGAAGAAGCAGGGGTCAAGGGAAGGGGTGCGCGGCCACGTGGAATGAGGGTGGCGCGGAGCGGCAGAGGGGGTGACGTTGTGGAGGGGGGGGGCAGGGAGGCCAGGGTGGGCCGACCAGAGCCGGAAGACCTCGCAAAGAGGTCCGTCTCTCAGGCCTTAGCGTCAATGCCCCCGTCACTCGTCTGAATCCTCCTTGCGCCGGGTCCCGCCCCCCTCCCCCGGTGGGGGGGGTCCCCCCTCCCCCCCCTGTCAGGTGCGAGACGGACATCTTCACAGCCCTGGGTCTGGACTACGTGCCACCCCACATGCGCACATTCTGGTCTGACGACGCGCCGCTGGACCTGGAGGACGGAGAGGGGCCACACAAGTAACTTTTGATGTTGTATTTCTGGCAGGCCATTCCCGCCACTAGTAGGGCTAGATACGGTATGACCGCACAGGTGACGGTAGATATGGTAGGGCCGCACAGGTGACTTTGAAGTTGGATATGTGGCCGGCACGCGCACTGTCCCCGGATTAGTAGGACGCGGACCTCTGACGGCATCTGACGGGTCTTCATGGAGACTTGGGGACCCCCTATGTACTTTTGTAGCAGGCAGTTGTGGGCTCTGGCATGGGGTAGTCGGTTAGGTACCGGGCTTGACGGTGCTTCGTGGACCCGGGGGGCGGAGGGCGGAGGACGTATGAGGGATCTCTGGTCCGTCAAGCGGAGGCGCTGTGGCGTGCAAGGGGAGAGATGGGTTCCTGTTGAATGTTGACTCAATCCCCTTAGGCCACAGCCTGCCTGAGCCAGTGCTTGCGACAAGCAGGTTCAGTCCAGGCAGGAGCCCTGGCAGGAGTGGCGTTGTGCTCTTTGTGTCCGAGCGAAACGGCTGACGGGGCGTTGATGTGTGTGGCATTGTCCGGGCCGTTGATGTGTGTGGCATTGTCTGTGGCATTGTCAGGGGCCTGCTTGGCTCGTGCGCAACCTGGGGCAGGGGCGTTGCTACAGGCAAGGCGCAGAGAAGCCCTGCACAGCCCTGCACGTCAAGCGTCGACCTGGCCGCAAAGAAGTCCCGAAGCAGGGCGTTGGTTGGGACGGGGAGGATGCGTCTGACTCTGGGAAGGGTCCGGGACGTCCGGGTGACGGTCCTGGTCCCAGGGGGCCTTCACGGTTACAGCTGTGCTCAACAGGTCGACCAAAGGCGGCGAAGTCGATGAAGGGTGGCTCTCTATACGCGGTTATGGGGCAGCCTCGGAGCACAAGTTGTGCGCAGCTACGTGCCGGGAGCACTTGAAGACCGGCCTGGAGGGGTGGACTCGCGGAATGCCAAGCATTGCCAAGACTTCGTGGCGGGCTCAACCTTGCCGAACGCCGCTCGTATGGCAAACTCTCCTGCGTCGTGCGCAACTTGCGCTCCGTTCTGTGGCTATCACGACCAGTCGCAACCTCGGCGGGGAGCGCTGATCGCGCGAGGATGGCGCGGGCGCGTGTCGCGGGATGACCAACGCTGAGCGCCACAGAACTTGTTGTTCATTCTGCAGTGACCGCGTCTCAATGGTCAACGCCAGGGGGCAAGGGGCCAGTGCCTTTGGAACTTTGGAATGCAAGTTGTACGGCACGCGCCGCAGGGCGCAATAGGCTCGCTGGCCGCCTTGGCTAGTCCCTCTCGCCCGTGCCTTAGTGCCACCGTCGTCCTTTCTGACACCTGGTGCGTTCCCGTGACCTGCGGTGTCGTCGCCGCGCAGCTTTTTAGCCGCCCCCACCGCGCCGCGCAGGTCAGGCAGCAGTAAGCCGCAAAGATGGGCCACAACGACGTCTGGAACAGCCACCCCAAGGGCTACGGCCAGGGCTCGCGCTTCTGGTGAGCGCGATGCTGCGCCGGCGCGGGGAAGCCTCCGCCCGCTGGGCGTCGGCTCCAGAGCTGCTGCGAGGTCTCGCTAATTGTTTCTGGTTCGCTCATGCGTGCGCAGCCGGGTGTGCGGCAACAACCACGCCCTCATCCGCAAGTATGGCCTGAACATCTGCCGTCAGTGCTTCCGCGAGAAGGCCGCTGACATCGGCTTCGTCAAGGTGGGGGCGTGTGCGGGAGCGAGGTTCCTGGAATGCGGGAGCCAAGGTTCGAAGCGACCAGGCGCCCGCGACACCCCTGCTGCGCCTTTGCACCCACACCCGCACCGCTCGCTTACCTCGGCTCACCTCTTGCTCCCGCTCCCCTTGCCCCGCGCAGTACAAGTAAGGACCGGATTGGTCCATGTAGCTCCGAAAAGCTGCTGTAAGGTGCTGAGGCATAGACCTGGTCCCGGAGCCCTGTCCCCCACGAGCACATCACGCCGGCGGTCTGCTGGCCAGGAGAACAGCCGGGAGAGCAGTGCAGGAGGCGAGCAAGCACAGGGCGACAGCTGCCGGGAGACAGGACGAGCGGCAGAGGCAGGAGGCAGCGCTGGAGAGCACCGGGCCTCGGAGCAGCGCGGGGCTGGGGTTCTGGTGGCGGCGCGACGGAAAGGAGGCAGCACCACGGAACCCGGAGAGCAGTGTCAGCCAGCAGCAGCAGAGACAGAACGGTGGGTCGGAGGAGCGGGGAGCGGGGGCTTGCGGCTGTGGACGCCTACGGCAGCTGCCCGGAGGCGGCTCGGGTTGGAGCACGAGGGCAGGCGGCGCTTGCGGAGGCGGCTGCTGGCCACGGAGCTGGCGTGCTTGCGCCGCCAGCTTTCCGTCCCTGTTGGGGGCAAGTCTACCGGCCCGCGGCTCAACGTGTGGATGGGCGGCCTCGGACGGATGCCAGGCTGCGAAGGGAGCATGGCAGGCGGCACGGAGGGTCGGAGGAGGGTCTCGAGAGCCTCGGCTCGAGGCCGGGCGTCGTCGCCGCCACCGGCCTGGGTTGCCTCTGGGGCAGGGCGGGCGCGTGTGGGGGGTGGGGTCAGTGGGCGGTCAGCGCCTGCCGCAGCAGACAGCGCAGCACGCTGCGAGGCCCAGCCCGGCGCCTACAAAGGCCCAGCTTGCCTGGTCGAAGGCCCCAGGGCCCAGACGTTGGCCGAAGTCTCAGCCCAGCCCAGCCCCAGCGTCAGCCCGTTTAATGCGCGCTCAGCTGCATCCCCGCGTGTTGAGATGCACATTCGTCCCTCTCTGTCTACCTGCTGTCCGTTGTTCCCTGGGTTGTCGTGCTGCCGGCTGCCGCTGGCTGCGGGACTTGAGTCTGGGCCTTTCTTCTCGCCCAATACCCCGTCGAGACGGTCAGGTGCTCGCAGGGGCCATGCAGGGGGGTTTGCTGCCTCAGGGCCGTAGCCCCAATCTGTCACGCTTTAGTCCCTCGTGAGTCCCTTGCGCCAGCGCCTTCGGGTTTCGCGTGGACGTACCAGGTATATGCCAGCGTCGATAACCCGAGGGACGGTCGGGAGCAGAGCAGGTCACCAAACACAGTGCTTCGCAGCTGGACCCCGCAGTCTGGGCCCCTGTCTGTCTCAGCGCCCAACCATTGCACCAGGGGTGGCGGTGGTCCGCTGCGCTTTCGTCCAGCCCACACGGCCGAAACGAGAGGGGGACACAGGGTTAGAAGAAATCAACGAAGCGAAGCGCTTGGTTGTGGCGTAGGGCGTGTTACGCAGACTACGCAGACCTGTGGGGAGCTTACCGAGTGTTCGCCGGCGCCTGTGGAGAGGGAGGGCCCGCGAGGGCAAAGGGGCACGGAATCTCGCGGGTGGACACGCACACGAAGTTATGGAAAAGGGAGGGCGGGGACACAGGGTCCTGACGAGCCAACTGTCCGGAAGCCCCAAATGCCGGAAGCCAACTTGCTGAGCGTTAGCTCGCGGGAAGAACCGTAAGCCGTCAACCCCAGCAAGAAGCGCGTGTAAGGACCACAGCTAGAGGGCACTGGGCAACCTGCACCGCTCACGCTCAGGGCCCCTAGCCGGTTGTGTCTCCCAGCTCTCATTGTCACACTGCAGTGCATTTACCTCCTCCCGTGCAACCGGCAACCGCCCCACCCTCACTGTTCACAGTGTGCAATCCCCTGTGTCGCACCATCTGGTGCTGGCATCTGCAGTCAACAAGCTAGCCTCCCCGTCCCCAGTGCCCTTCGCTCTTACGCCGCAACCCCTGGTTGTATCATGGATTTCTTCTCATTAATGCGGTCCTGTGCACCTCAGCACCCGCCAACGCAACAATGCACTCCGTGGCCTCACCCACCAGCCACTCATCCGACACCTTAGAACCTTGCTCATTTCAACGACGCAGCCTGCCGCCGTGCCCTATGTCGTCCTGCACCTCAAGTCCCTGACCTTCGCTTTGTCGCTCTCTCTCTTGCGCCACCTCTCCCTCCAACTCTCCTCTCAGCAACATGTTGTGCTGCACACTTGTACTCGAACTCTCTCTGGACTGTGCACATGCATGCTTTCGTGCTGGTCCAACCTTGAGCCATGTGCGCTTCCCGCATTGCCCGTCCCACCCACCGTCCAGGGGCGTCGCCCGTGCACCCTCCTACTAGCCTCGCCCCACCCATGCGACTGCCGCTGCCCCATCCGCCCCACACCAAGTCTGCTAGGAGACCCCACTCCCATCACTTCCTCCCCCTTCCGCAAGCCCGCGTCCGTGTCTCATCCGCCCTCTCCCGGCCTCCCCCGCTCCCATCGCGCTCCAGCTTCCTGACTGCCGCCTTCACCGCCCGCGGGATGCGGCCTGCTGCGACCATCGGCCGACCATTGTCTAGCCAGGCGATGGGCCCAGCCAGGCCCAGGCCCAGCCGGGCCCAGCCGTCGTACCCTCAGGAGAGCTGCTCACCGGCCTGACCCGCTGCCCTCCTGCTCCTGCTTCTTGATCGCCGCCTCCACCGCCCGTCGCCGTGCGCGGGTGACGAGCTCCGGCAATGCGCCCAGGCCGCCAAACTCGTCCCCCCCGTCCTGATCCTCGCCGTCCTTGCCCCCATCCTTGCCCTTGCCCTTGCCGGTACCCTTGCCCTTGGCGTCGCCGCCCTTCTTGTCCGTGCTGGGCGGCCGGTCCTTGCCGCCCCGCCCGTCCTTGCCGCGGGGTGCGAAGAGCTCGATCACCCGCTCAGCCGCGCCGTCGCTGATAGGGGACTCCCACCTGGGAAGAGGAAGCAGGGGGAAAGGGGAAGCAATAGAAGAGGCGATGGGCGGGATTGAAGGCAGACGGGGCGAGGTCGAGGGCAGGGCTGTCAGCAGGTACCAGGCGCAGGGCAGGGCGGCTGGCAGCCCCTAGTCCCGTGGCGTACGGTGCGCCAGCCCGCTAAGCCTCAAACAGACCGCCCTGCCCAACGCCTGCCCAGTGCTACGGCCTGCAGCCCCAAGCCACCACCACCGATGCCCCTCTTAACTCTCCGCCCGCCATGCCCCATCCCGGCGGCCAGCCCCAGGCCCCACCCGGGCCCAGCCAGGCCCACCTGTCGAGCGGCCGTACCGCCTGGTCCAGGGCCCGGCTGCTCCGGAAGGACGGCACGGGCACGCCCCCGCCCTCGGCCGAGTGGGCGGCGCCGCGGCAGTTGGTTTTCCCGCCGGCGCCGTGACCCAGGCCCGGCCGGTCGTCCGATCCCCACCACCGCAGCGGCCGCAGCACGCGGCCGAGCACGTTGCCGCCGCCGTTGCCCTGAGCCGCACGCTCCCGCTCCTGCGCGTCGTACCGCTCGAATACGGCACGCAGCGTACGGCAGCCCTGTGTACGGCGGGATGGATGCGGGGGACGGGGGTGAGAGTCGGGCAGGAGAGGGCGCTGACTGAAGGTGACGTGGCTCAGCCGCCGGCCAATGGGCTCGCCGTCTTGCAGCCTGACCCTCCAGGGCGCACTTAAGCCCATGCCTGCACGGTGTCCCCTGCAGCACGAACCGCTGGCCGGCGTGCCGTGCGCGTGTGCGGCACGGTGATCCAGGCGCAACTTGACGCTAGCACGCCGTACGCGTGCGCCGTACGCACCTGTACGGCCTGGTAGTGGGATACCATCTTGTAAGCGGTGTAGTAGAGCGTTACGTTTGGGAAGGGCGTGAGCTGCGAGGTGTGGGGGTGGGGCGCGGGGCACCATGGGCAAGGGCGCTGTGCGGCATACCCGGACGCGTCAAACCCCTCCCGCGAGCCATCCGCAGGCACCGTGCAGCTGCTGCTGCCGCGGCGGCCGCGGGTCAGGACAGGTGCCTCGTGACTCCTACCCGTGGTCCCTCCCCTGACTCCTCATGCGTGCCCGCCGACCGCCACGCTCCACCCACCACCCCCACCCACCACGAGGGGAAGCTGCGGGAGCGTCGCCAGCGCCCAGCCCAGCTGCATGGTGGGGAGGACATGGGGTGTTCAGGGCTGCTCGTGTAAACCAGAGAAACGGAACCGAAAGCCCGAGAACCCGAACGAAGCCCGAAGGAGGACATGGGGTGTGTGACACCAGATCTCAGTGGGCAGGCTTGCACCGGCAGCCCGGCGCACCGCCTCCCCTCCCTCCCTCGCCTCCAAGCCTGCGTTGCCGTACGGACCCCAATCTGCCAACCATCCTGCCAACCAGTACCCCCACAAAACCGCTACCCGGTTTTCCACCCATCCCCCCCGCCTCAAACCACCCACAATGCGGCGGTTGTGGAAGTGCTCCTGCGCCAGAGCCAACCGCCGCAACCGCCGCCGTACCAACCGCTCTTTTAGGGAGGACTGGGGCGCGTGCAAGGGAGGAGGGCCGGAAGGAAGGCATTGGGGCTCATGAGCAGGGTGCGGGGGATGCGGAGCATTCTCGGCTGTGGTCTGCACTGCGGCCTATTCGCGGGCTTGGAATGCACCTTGGGGCGCTGTTCCACTGCGTCCGGGAGAGCGTCCAGCACTTCCCACTTCCCACTGGCCGACTGGTCCTATGTTTCCTGCTCACCCTCTAATATTGGCCTCCCCTCGACTCGTCGTATCCTCACCCACCCGTCATGTGCTCATGGGCGAGCAACCTCAACACCCTTCCTCAACCCCCTCTCCTCCCTCTCCTCCTCCCCTCATACCGGGTGGATGATCTCCAGGGCGCTGGGCTGCTTGGGCAGGGACTTGAGGAAGGTCTCGGTGGGGTCCTCCTGGGACAGCACCCACTGGGCCAGCCTGCAGGGGGCCGCGACGCGCCCTGTCAGAACCCCCTCTGCCGCCTAGCCGTGCGGCGGGTACCAGTACCGCATGTGTAGGCAATGATACCGGGACGCCGCTTGGGGGTCAGCGGGCCGTCACCCCGCTGCGCTCGCTTCGATGACCCCTACTCGTTCTGTCATGTCAGCCCTAGGGGCCCTCCTCAGACGGCTAGACACCGGCGCCGGCGTAGCCCAAACGTACTGGTGCAGGCGGTGTCTGAAAGTGCCCTCATCTGCCGCCTGGATCGCTTTCCACTGCTTCTGTGTTGCGGCCTTGAACTGCGGGGGTTGAGGAGGGTGTCAAGGGGGTATGGGAAGGCGATGCAGGCGTCACAAGGAAGCGGCGGGGGGACGGGGCAGGCGCGACGGTTTGGCTTCGCCTCGGCCCTCGCGCCGGGCGTTACGCCCGAGTCTGGTGGTCCCACCCCACGCGTCTCCTCACGTTGGCGCCAATCTCCTTGCCGAGCAGAGACGCCTTCTCCTGCAGCGTGGAGCCCTGCGTCCAATGCGCCGCTCCCCGCTCAGCTGCAGCAGCCTCCGCCGGTGTGCTTTCGGCCCATACGTGGTACAGCCAGGTCTTTTGGAAGACAGGCACGACGAGGACTTTCGCCCGTGGCATGCTACGCGTATATGCTAGGTCCTAGTTCAGTGGAATTCGACCATCAGAGCTGCGCGTCACCTGCTCGCAGGGCCAAAGTGAAGCGTTTTCTACAAAGGTGAGGGTGCAGTTCACTCAGAACAGGCCCGGGGAGACTGCCGCTCTTCTCAGGCCGGCCTGGTCCATGGGCCCGGATTGTCTCGGGGGGCCAGACTGGCGTCGGGCATGCCGCAGGTATGGCGCATACTTGAACCGCCACAGCACCACTCTGCATTGCTTCTTAGATACTGACGTCTGGCGTGATCACTGGCGCTTGCGCAGGCAGTTTAGCGGACGTGCGTCACCCCCTTTGAACCTCTCGAGAACCGCTCCAGCTCGCCTAGGCTAGTCGTGCGGGCACATCGGTACATCTCGAGTCCTTAGTCGGAGCACGGGCACCTCTCCTTGCTCAGCGCGTTGGCATTTCCAAAGGGCCACTGCAGGACGCGCCCCAGCTGCTCTCGAGGTTTCACCGCTCTCGACGGCCATGGCAATCCCAGCCCCTGGTTCCGGATCCGCCTCCCGGGCACGCAAGCCCGCCACTTCCAGGACGGTGACCTGCGAAACCCCATCCGGGGTCGCTGCGGCATCGGTCGCTCCAGCCGCCGCTGACTCCAGCGTGGCGACGTCTGGCACGATGGATCTGCGCACACGCGAGGCAGTCATCGCAAATGTGCGGACGCGGCGTACCCCAACCACCTTCACCGGGAAGCTCGTCGATAGCACGCAGCGTAACGCCTTCAGCTTCTACTGGTGAGTCGCCCCGCCATCGTGCAAGGACTCTACGGTCTGGTAGTGTAGCGGACCTGTGAGTCGTGCTGGGTGTTGCTTGGTTGGTATCCGGGACCGCGTTTCGCTACTGCGGGCAGTGGCCTAGTGGGATCGAAGGCAGGGGGCAGGGGTCCAGAGTGGATGCCCCTGATACACACACAGCAATTCCCACCAGCCCTCCCACCAGGCGCCTGGCCCCACGTGCCCCACAGCCTTGCCCACCCCCAACAATTCTAGCTGCCTCAGCCAGCCTCAGGCCCCTTCACACTCCCACCCGCCCCCCCTTTTCTCCCACGCCTACAGCATCATGGGCGGCCCCATGCTCACGGTGGTGGAGAACCTGTGGTTCGCGCTCATGCTCTCGGTCCTGCTGGGCCTTGTCACCGTGGGTGCCTACAAGCAGCTGGGGCGGCTGGGCGTGCTCTTCGCCAACCAGATCAGCGGCGCTGCCGCACGCATTTGAGGAGCTGCCTGGCAGCTGTTGAAGGTGGCCGGAGCCGGGCCAGGAGCTTCTGGCAGCAAGACGGGATGTGGGTCGGATGTGGGTCGGCTCGAGCAGGCCTTCCAGATGGAGGGCGCCGAAGTTGGGAGCACGGCGTAGGTGGGGCCCGGGCGCGGAGGCTAAACTTAACAGGACATAACGCCATCTAGGCAGCACACACGCTCATGTGACGGTTGGCAGGACATGTGTTTGTCAGAACCTTACCTCGAAAGCTGGCCAAGTCCGGGCCTGCGCATAAGCTGTTGCGGTGTATGCATGGCAGGACCACAGGCAGTGCTGCCTTGTGTGTTCGGACGTGAGTTCAGGACGGGTTTGTGTGTTGGTATCGGCGGTTGGGCCGCAGCGATGCGCAGCCAACGCAGGCGCCACCGTACGATCTCAGCAGTGTCACGATGCCGCAGCAACCATCATTTAATTCTCATAGCTGTGTACTGTATATGGATTTCATTGGCAGGTACGCCTCTTGGTTGCTTCGTCTCCTCTGGTCTGGTTGTTGAGTGGTGTACTCCCGCCTCCAGACTTCTGAGGGCACGCTGCTTGGCTTCGACCCTGGCAGCAATTGGGTCATCCCAACTGAGTCGGGCCCGGCCTGTCGTAACTCAAGCCTTACACATGGAAGTAGCTCCTGTAAGTTACTGAGGAGCTCGACTTGCCTGCGCGCCACGCCCGCAGTGTGTGCAGCAAGAGCCCCACGAACAGCAGCCTACAAAGGTTGGGGAGATCGTGGGTTCCGTACTGTGCTGGGGAGGAAGGGGTGTGACATGCCCGATCCTGAGGTACGGCAAGATACAGCGGGGGGATAGGCACCCTTGCTGCATACTGTGCCGGGGGAAGGGGCATGGCATGGCAGGTCCTGAGGTCCCTCTGCAAGACGAGCGGTCATACGGGTGTCAGAGCTCACGGCCCTGGCGTCCCTTGCGACGAGTCCTACCATCTTCCGGTACCGAGAGCCGTAGGCTGGTGTCCCAGAGTCCCTCCTGGAGCCACAACAGATCACACGCGGCAGGGGATGCCAAGATACCAGGGCGGGCAAGAGCCACACGCCCGCTGTTAGGAAATGGCAAATTGCACGCCGGCTGACGTAGTGCAGGCCCACTGGCAGGCCCACTGGCAGACCCCGGCCAACTCCGCTGGACTCCAGGCTGCCGCTTACCGTACCCAGCAGCCGGCTCGTCATTATTGGGAAGAGGATAGAGAGCATACGCGGGATACCTTCGGTCTTGTTACCGGCGCGACCCTCCAGGGCCCCCCACCACCTCCCCTGCCCACCACACCCGGCAGGGAAGGGTAGCGAGGGGTCATTACGAGAAGAGGAGTTCTTCCGTCAGGTTGCAAAACATGTGTGAATTTCCGCATGCTCTCAGCGTGAACTGCTTACACACAAGCGGAGCCGGCAGCACACATCCAGGGGCCATGGCCACGTCTTTCTGAGCCCCGCGCGCTCGCGCCGCTGTGAGGGCTTAGAGGAGAAGCTGGTGAGCAGGACTAAAGCGGCCGTGTTGCGTACAAGCATGCTCCCATCACGAGGCGGGCAGCCGGCAGCCGAAGCTTCTGTTGCGGGCAGCGATTGATTGCGATTGCGCCCGACTAAATCAGTCGCCTTCGCACCTGGCCCCAAACCATAGTGCCATATGCTACCCTGACCCTTACATACGTGTATGCGCCTCAGAAACAACGCGCGCGCGTAGTAATTTTGAGCACGTCAACGTGGTCTTCCGCTCAACTCGCTTTGACGCGGCCGCTCTGAGTTGCCAACAACTCTACCGACCGTTTCAAGCAACTTAGGCATTCAAAGAGGGGAGAATACGTCGCCGAGTCTGCCAACTGGCGAAGGCGCGATTCTCGCCGGACCGCCTCCACAGTAGCCAGAAGTGCTCCCTGTCGTCGCTTTCTTCACCATGGCACCTATGAAGACCCCGGGGGCCGTCGCTGTGGCAAGGGCGCGCAGCCCTGCGGCTGAGCCATTCGGCCCGACTACTGATGCTTCTTCCAGCTCCGGGTCCCCCGTGACGTCGTCGGGTGGCGCCGCCGATTTCTTCGCAGCGACGACGTGCGTGCCCGTAAGGGCAACTGAGCTGCGGACACGCGAGGAGGTAATGGAGAAGTTTCGCACGAAGCCCCCCTCGACGTTCCTCGAACAACTCCAGGACAAGGCCAGCCGGACGGCCTTCAGCCTCTACTGGTGAGTCAGCCATTCCACCCCAAGGACCGGTCATTAACAGCCAGTTCACGGGGAACCACCTGAGGGAAAAGCGGATTGGATACTGGTCTGGTAGCCGCCGACCTCTCCCCAGCCAAGAGCCAACACCTCCCCGCACAAACCCTCCGCAACCCTCCCTGGCCCCTACGTCAAATCCTCCCTCACAACTGCTCCTCCCCTGCCCCGTCCTGATGTACGTGCAGCGTCATGGGCGGCCCGGTGATGACGCCCATGGAGATCTTTTGGTTCTACCTGCTGCTGCTCCTTATCACTGGCCTGGTTTCCATGGGCGCCTACAAGCAGCTCGGCAAGATCGTCGCACTGCTCGCAGAGCGCGTGACGACGACCCGCCTGCCCTGATACAGCGGCGGGGCCTCCATGCCGCGTGCAACACTGCTGGCATGCAGACTCTGATCCCCCAATAGCCAGCTCGCGCGCTTTTCGGGCGGCTCGGCGGGGTTGGGGGCGGGGTGGCGGGGTTGGGGCTGGTGCGATGGGTATGCACTGACAGGCCGCTGCTGGCGGCGGCGTGTTGTTTCTGTACTGCTGTGAACTGCTGCGTACGGAGGGCTGTTCATGTTTTGCAGGAATGCGACGGTTAGGTCGCTAGCGGCTTATGCGGTACTGGCGCCTGCTCGTAGCGGCGGCGAAGAAGATCCTACTTGAGAGGGCAGGGGTGATGAGGCGGGCACGTACAAACAGTGCACCCGTAAGCGCGGAGGCGGCGCGGATGGTACCCTACGAGCTGTTGTTATGTGAGGCGCTGAACTTGGTCCTTGAAACGGCTGCGTGCGCTTGTGTATGCGTGCCCAAGAGAGATGCGCGTGTGAACTGCACTGTTTCTTCTTTCCCCCGCCTCTTTCTCCCTCACTTTCTTGGGCGGGGGGACGGGTAATCGGCTGGCAAGGCCGAACGGTGCGGGAAGGGGCGTCTGCTGGCATTGCAGCGGCGCCAACTTTGACGTATGCTGGGGCAGTGCTCTTGCCCATTGATGGGTTACGGTAGCACGGCGTGGTGCCTCTTTCTAGGTATCCTGGGGGTTCTATTTCTGTCTGAGGGCAGGGCCCCCAACTTATGGCGGCGTGGGTTCAGTCCGTGCGCTGTGGGGCTCAGTGCTTGATTGCGCGGCCCCAGTGCTGCCCGGCCTCGCGGGGTTTGGGGCTCAGCCCTTTTCCCTGTCCTGAGGAGGACAGACACCCTTGTTGCGGGGCGCTTTCGCTTTCACTTTCGCACGCGCGGGGGTTAAGGTACAAGGTGTGCTGACTGCTGAAGCGTCTGAGCCCACCCGAAACTCCAGCGGGGGTAGAAGACATCAACTCCAGCGGGGACATTCGTTCCTCCCTAGAGCAAAGTTGCGTTGCCTCGAGATCAAGGGATCAAGGTCTACGGGGTGAGGGATTCGCAGGGGTTTCGAAGAGGGGGTGTCTTGCGTCGCTTGAAAGCGTGCTAACAAGGAGAAGTGGCGGGGAAGAGCGCTGCTTGCATGGCTCTTGGAAGTGCAGTCGTCTTGAACTTGACGTGTTCAGTATCTCGTCCGAGGTCCGACTTGGCAGGGGCGCCCGTCTCGTAGCTCCAATGGCATTGGGGGTGTTGTGGGCGTGAAGGCATGAACCAAGTGGCATGTAACTTGCGCGTCCGTCCTTGAGCATATGCTAGGAGCCGTGTGACAGCGGCGATGCTGGTTAAGAGGGGCAGGGCCTTTGCTTGCCACGTGCGTGCCCAGACCAGTGGCCAACTTTCCGCTTCCCACCTGCGGGCTGCGGCCCTTCGCACTCGTCTTTCCCTTGCACCAGTAGTCCGGTTCCGCAGGACTCGGGCAGCATGATCAGGGCCTTCCTGGGAGGCAACAGGTGACAGTGCACGGTGAAGCATGCTGTTCGGAAGCCTGGCCCAAGGCGGCAAGATCGCAAGTCTGGTGCCGTACCGCCGACACCCAGGCGTGTATTCAGGGGCCCTCCTTACATCGTACCAATAGTACGGCACCAATCGGTCCATCACCTGTCCACCTTCATGCACCCACTTGCCGCACCACGGCAAAGTTTCTCCCCGTGACTACTGTCACCGGTGTTGCCAACCTAATCGCCTTGCCTTCGCAACCTCCGTCAAGTCTGGTTCTCTTCTAAGCCACCCAATACATTGCGTAGCGTCCCCGATGTCTCAAGCGTCTGCCTCTCTGCAGTTCACGGCTGCAAGTTGCCTGCTCATAGACCTTGCGTGTTCAAAACCGGCCAGCGCACTGGCACCAAAATTGGCTCGTCTGCTCCGTGGCGCCTCGTGCTCATTGCCCCCATGTCTACCCGCTAGCAGGCGCATGCCCCTTTACCCTGCCCCCAACCCAGCTAACATCCCGCCCACTGCCGCCTCAAGGGCCCTGCGACCCAAGCTCACAGCTCTGAGATCTCTTCTGGCGCCGCGCTCAGCCGCCGCTGCTCAACTCCAAATCCGCCCTCGCCGCAGGCGGCCGATTCCCTAGTCGTGAACTCCTCCGAGGCCTGTCTACCTCCTGCACATGCGCAGAACCGAGATCTGGCTGATGTTGCAAGATCCCAGATTCCAGGTTCCAGATCGTTCGCAAGCGGTTTAGGCGAAGCCCTTGGCCTTGGGCTTCTCCCCCATGAGCTCCTCCTGCGTGAGCTGGTTGGTGCGGGGGGACAGGGCGTCGCGGCGCTCCAGAACGTAGTTCTGCAGCTCCCGGAACCTGGGGGGAAGGGATGGTGGGGGCGATGTTGGGAAGGTTAGGATTATCCTGGAAGGAGGGGCCACCAGGGGCCGACTGCTGAACTGTGGCGGGGGCTGACTCCTTACATTCCGCGGCCCCACGTCTGCATTTTGACGCGCGCCACGCCCCTCCTCCCCAAGCTGCCTACCGGTCCACGCAGCGCAGCTCCAGCTTGGAGCCGTCCTTGAGCTCAATCACCATGTCGCCCCAGTCGCCCAGGCCGCGGGGCACGCTCCTGCGGGCAGAGCAAGGCGAGGGCAGACGGCCTCAGCACGGCGCTGGCGCCCGCACGCTACGTACGCAGCCTACCATCATCCCGCCGCCAATCTACCATTCGTCCGACCATGAGTAGGGCTCATTGCTAGCAGGATTGCGGGATTGCGGACCCTATGCTTGCGGAAGCTGTTCTTGACACGGCTAGGCACCGACCGCCCCGTCGTTCAGGCCGGCTACTCACTTGACGCCGGTCACCTCCTGGTAGGCCGCCTCAGAGGTCTCGGCTGCGGGGCAGCGTCACGGGGGGCAGGTGGCATCACGTCAGACCCCATCACAGCAGGCACACGGCGGCACTGGAAAGCCCGGCACAAGGCGCACTGCCACGCCCGCCGACGTCAAGTCTGCACACAGCGACGCTTCTGCAGCCCGTTCCCTGGCGGGAATGCCTGAGGGAATCGGGGCACTGCGGCGCTCTACTTCCCCGCCCTCCCCGAGCGGCACCACAGCGCCCCTGAGCAACCCTATCCGTTAGGCTTGACCGTCGACTCACTCTTCCATGGCGCCGTGGTGGACACCGACACACGGCGGTCCGTGAACTTGTACTTGACGAAGGCGTGGCGGCCAATGGAGGCAATTGTGAGGGGCAGCCAGAAGAGCGTGGTGCCGAGCGCCAGGTTGATGGCCAGGTCGCCGCGGTGCGGGGGGCCCTCGTAGTACGGCTTCTCGTCCGTGAAGTCGTACACCACCTTCTCGACGGATGCTGGATGGGGGAATGAAGGGAGGGGAAGGGGAAGGGGAAGAGGGGTTGAGGACGGTGCGGATGGAGGGTGTGGGAGGAGGGTGTGGGCTGAGCGGGGAGAGGGTGCGGGGAGAGGGGCCAATGCGGGAAACAGGGCAAGTGACAGGCTGCAATGCCGACGGCAGCATGCTAGAGCGAGCAGGCAGCCAGCACGGAGGAAAGCACGGAGGAAGGCAGCTGGTGTATATGGGCTGACGGGGAGAGGCCACACGCGCGTGTGACCCACCCTTCTTCTTGGGCTCCGGCTTCTCAGCCTTAGGCGGGGCAGCAGCTTGCGCCTTAACGCCCTGGCCGTAAGGGGTCGCGCCCTTAGCCTCCCTCAGCTTCGCAAGGCGCTTCTCGAGCTCGGCATCCGCTGCGAAAGTCGGGAACAAGCTTGATCAGTAGGGATGCACAGCCGAAGCAACTATGACTAGCGCACAGGGCGCTGGCAACGCTGGGGGCCGCGGAGAGGGTCGCCTTTCGTCGGCCACCCATCTCACCGTCGTCAGCCGAAGCCCGCACAACCAGCGCGGATTGTCGCCCGCGAACAGGCAGAGGAGCAGCAGCGCGCGGGCTGGCTCGCCGGGGCAGGGCGACGCTGCCAGCGGTGGGGCGAAGAGCGGTCTGCATGCTTCGGCTTCGGACAAGAAGTGTATGTGAGGAGTGGAGAAGCGAAGTGCGCGGCTGATCACGTTCACGCAGGTTATGCAGAGTAAGGGACGGAGCGGGGCTTTAGATGTGGGCACCATGGGCCATGCCCGCAGCGTGTGGCGCGCAAGCAGCAACCGCGAGCACCACTTCCCCGGCGACCGGCAGCGCCGACCCCTGCCCCCCGAGAACTCAATTGGATAGAGCAAGCGCTATAGGCACTTCTTGTGTCCAAAACTTCGCATGCCGAGCCCGGCTCCGTCGCGACATGCCCAGCATCGACATGGCCACACGGTCGGGTGATTGGAAACGCTCTGCAGCGTGACAGCACGCAGTTTACAGCCTGGGTTTGGTTTCCCAATACAAAGGCTTCTTCCTTCGGGATGCGGTGGGCCTGCCCATCCCCGACATCTCCCCTGCGAGCACAGAACCCTGACATGTCGCGCCGGGCCGCCAGCCCGCCACTTAGTCCCCGCCCCGATTGCACTTAGCCTGAACGGTATCTCAATGTCCAGGCTCCCATGCCCCGCACCAGCCCCCACATCAGCCCCCTCACACCAGCCCCGCCACCTCCGCGGCCGCCTGCCGGAGCTGGGCCTCACTGGCCACACCCGTTACTCCCCCGAGCATCGGCCCCGTCACCGCCGAGGCAGCGCCCGCGCCGGCCCCCTGCTGCTGCGTCGTCCCGAGCGTGATCCTGCGCGGGGGCGGAGGGGGCAGAGCAGGGGGCAGCGCGTGAGGCTTGGGCGCATAGGTGCATAGCTCCGCGCTCAGCTTAGTCTGTTGGGGTAGGACGCCATGCGCACACTCCTTCTCTTCGCCATACATCGCTTGCAGCACTCCCTCAAGTCTGGCGCGTTCAAAGAGGGCGGGCCTGCCCCGTCCCCGGGCCCAACCCCACGGGCGCCGCACTCACGTCCCCAGGTAGTGCGGTACGGCACTGCGCGCCTGCAGCAGCTCCCGGAGTACGGCGTCCGACACGCGGCCGTACCGCACGATGTGTGCGCGCAGGCAGTCCTTGGCCAGGTCTGCCATGCGGGGGTCGTCCTTGGCCAGGGTCTCGGCGGCGCGGGACATGGCCTCGAGCACCAGGAAGAGGTGCGTGTCGGAGCCTGGGAGGAGGCGGGGGGTTGGTTGGTCGTTTGGTTGGTTGGTTAGTTGGTCGGTCATTTGGGTGGTTGGTTGGTGGATTGGTTGATCGAGGGCCAGGAAGCTTAGGGTAGGGCGCGGTCGCACGACAGAAACGGCGACATGCGACATGCAAGGGTGACACGGGCCTGTTGTCCCAAGCCCAGCAAGCGTGCTAACCCCGGACCACAGACGCTACAAGGGCGGCCGCGATACCGCGTGCAAAAGACCAAACGGGAACCCGTACAGAACTGCCCTGCCTGTAACCTGCACCCCTCCCCCTCTCACCCGGTGCCACGGACTCCACGATGGCCGCCAGGCGCGCGGGCACCTCGGGGTCAGAGAAGGGCTTGGGGGAGCCCGGACCGCCGCCGAACAGGCCCGCCCCCGGCTTGCTCTGCGCCGGCAGGTCCCGCAGCGCCTCCAGCGTCCAGTAGGCGGGCCACGCGGAGGAGCGCAGCCAGGCGCACGCCTGGGTGGGAGGGGGGCGGCAGGGAGAAGACAGCAAGGGGGCAGTGGGGAGGCAAGCGTGTTCCATGGTGCCTCAAGACCGGTTAAGGGGCATGCGGAGGGCGGCCACGCGGAGGGCGACCATGAGGAGGAGCGCAGCCAGGCGGTTTTCTTCCCTAGCAGGGTCTTCCCTCCACCCGGCCCCCCCACCCGGCCCCCCCACCCGGCACACCCACCTGCGCCTCCAGCCCCGCGGCCTGCATGGCCCCCTCCAGCCCCTCCACCGCCCGCGTCAGCGCCCCCTCCAGCCCCGCAACTGAGGCCCGGTCCGTGGCCCCCGTGGGAGCGGAGCGCAGCGCCATCGCCTCCTCGCACGTGCCGGCCGCGTAGGCGGCGGCCACGGCGGCGGAGACCGCTGCGGGCAGCTTCTCCTCGGCCTGCAAAGGAAACAAGGGTTGCGGTTGGGGGCGTGATTGGTCGGCTTTGACATTGCAATATTGCATGTTGCATCAAAGACGCGGAGCCCGAGCGCACCCTGCAGCGCACCCCGCGGGGGTCCGCAGCACAACGCACAGCTCGACCTGTACGGCACGACCACGACTCTGCCGTACCTTGCAGCGCTCGCAGGCGCAGTCGAAGCCGTACGAGGCGCGCAGCATGGCCCTGCGCTCCGCCAGGGGGGTCTGCTCCAGCTCCCCCAGGTAGCACGTGGTGAGCTCGGCGCCCTGGGGCACCTCCCGGGCCATCTGGGGGGGGAGGGGGGGGTTCGGGGGTGTTTGTTGCTGAGCGGGATCGCGCCGACGCCAGGGGGTTCGGGAGGGGCGGCGGACCAAAGGCAGGAGGACCGTAAGTGCACGGGCACACGTCCTAGGGTATGAGGCTCGTTGGTGGCTTGAGCCAGCGCACGCATCAAGGTGGGGGCGAGCGCTGGAGGCTTACCCGCTTCTGGCTCTGTTCTCAGCGAATGTGCTCTACACCCCTGTCCGCGGCCCACCGCGCCCTTCCCCGCCACTGCACCGGTAAGCAGCAACCTCGCCTTCACCCCGATTCACATAAACCACCAATAATGGGACGCCCATGCTTCTGAACGCTTTGGGCGCTTTCCGTCCGCTCATACCACCGCCATGGCCGCCCTACGCCTCCGCCCCAACCCCCGCGCACCTGCACCATCAGCGACCGCTCCACATGTATCGCCAGCAATGAGGGCCTCATGCTTCTAATCGCGTTGGGCCTTCCTCCTCCGGGCATACGAAGGCCCCCCCGCCCCCGCCCCCTACCCCCCCGCGCACCTGCACCATCAGGTAGGGCCCCACGTTGAAAGTGAGGGTGTTGGGGGCGCACGAGTGGTTGAGCATGGCGAACTCGGGCCACAGGCCTGCAGAGGGGGTGGGGGGGAGGGAGGAAGGGGGAGGTGAGAGGGGGGAGAGGGGGGAAGGGAGGGGGAGAGGGTTGAGCATGGCGAACTCGGGCCACAGGCCTGCAGAGGGGGTGTGTGGGCAAGGGAAGGGTGGCGGGTTGGTGCGGTGCCTGATGCGGCGGTGCTGCTGTGGGCTGCGGGTGTCTCGCCGCTAACACCGGTCCCGGTACCCGCATCCCGCGCGACGGGCCTGCCTCCTCAGCTCGCCTCCCGCGCGCACCCACCATCCTCCCTGCCCTCACCGCCCATCCCGCACTCACCCACGACCCCCCTCCCCACCTTCCCCCAGCACCTCTCATCCCCCAGCACCCCCGCACCCTTCCCCCCTCCCCCACGCACCCACGACCGCCCTGCTGGGCTCCTGCCTCAGCGGCGCCGCGCCCAGCTCGGCGAAGGAGTTGCCCCAGCAGTTGAAGCGCACCAGCGGCCGCAGCTCCTCGGGGGTGAGCAGGGGCGCGCCCAGGGCCACTGTTTATGGGGAGTAGAGAGAAAGGGGAAGGGGCAAGGAGGAGAGGGGCATGAGGCCAGAAATGGAGGAAGGGGACGGCCGCGTTAAGGGGCGGGGGCCTGGCAAGGCGTGAAGCCAGTGGGGCTGCAGGGGCGACGATGTGAGGAGCAGTGAGGGGTCCCCACCCGGGGCAAAGGGGGGAGGCACCAGGGTCTGAGAATAGTTGCGGGGCAGTACAAGGGTCCAGGAGCACTTCTTGGGCCCGCACCTGGGTCGATCGCGGGGGTGGCAGCGGCGGCGGCCGGCGTGCCGGCAGCGGGTGCCGCCCCGAAGCCCTTGCCCTTGGCCTTCTTGGGACCTGCCTCCGCCCGACGCAGGCGCTCCTGTAGGGACATGCAGGCACGGGACTGGATACCGGTAGTTGGCAGGGAAAGACGCAGCGCGTCCTGCGCCCTGCCATCCCCGCCTGTGCCCTGTTCTGACACGGCACGAGCCCTCGTACAACTCCAGCCCCGGCGCTCTCCCCTCCCCCTGCCCCCCTGCCCAGTGCCCACCTGCATGCGGGTGACCCCTGTCTCCAACCACAGCACGTCCTGTGCCCTGTCATCCCCGCCTAAACCCCGGCAAAACTCCAGCCCCGGCGCTCTCCCCTCCTCCTGCCCCCCTGCCCACCTGCATGCGGGCCGCGAAGTCGTCCAGGCCCACGCTCCGGGAGCGCTGGGAGCTGGGGGAGTCGGCGGCGGACCCGTCGTACAGCAGCCGCAGGCGGGCCCTGGGATGAGGTGGTGGGGAGGACGGGGGTTCCGGGGGGCGTTCAGGGTTCGTGCCGCGTCGCTCTGGCTGCTGGGTGGTCAGGCGGGCGTGAGAGGGGTGCGGACCCGCCGCACAGCAAGCAGCCGCTGTTTTATTGGTCATGTTTTGCTTTGACCCCTGTGCCTGCTTTCTGTCAGCAGCAGCCCCTCCCAGGGACAACATCACAAGTCCACCAACCCCCGGTCCCCCCTCCCGTTGCCGCCTCAGCTCCCTCCACCTCCGTACGACAACGCACGTGCCGCAGGCCCGGCCGCTCCGCCACCTGGCCCCGCGCCAGGTCCTCTGGGCCTGGGCCCAGCCCCTCCCCGGCCAGGCCCACGCACCTGTCCGCCGGGCCCAACCGCCCCTCCGCCTGCTCCCGCAGCAGGTGCCCCAGCAGGTCCTCCGGGCCCAGGTCGGTCCCCTCGGGGCCCGCCAGGGCCCCGCCCAGCGGCTCGCACACCAGCGCCGTCTCTGCCAGGGGGAGCTCGCGCTCCGCCACCAAGCCACGACCCTTGCCTGCGGCAGAGAGATGTGGTGTGGAGGAGTTGGGACGGTGGCTGGGAAGCGTTCAGGAAGGTAAGGGGAGGGAACAGAGAGGTGGTGGGCGAGTGGGTGTGCGGAGAGTCGCACGCCCATTCTCCGTCGCGGCGCATACCGCCCCGTGCCATCGCACGAAGCAGGGTCCTGCCGACGGCCAGGCTCCTCTTACGTCCCGAGGACGGTCCACCTCGCTCCTCCTGGGCTGCCCGCTGTGGGTACACCCTGGCCCTGCACCAAGGCCCTCCTTCCACCTTCTCCATCCCTCCGCTACCCCCCCGCCCATCTTCACTAGAGGTCAGGGGCTCACCGGGTAGTGGCTGCAGCTTCACCGGTCCGACGTGGCGCCCTGGGTTGTACGGCGGCTGCGTGTACAGCCGGTCAAGGTCAACGTTGACCCACACCGACTTCTTGTGGTTCTGGGCAATCGACTTCATTTTGGCCTGGACCAGCAGAGCTTGTCGCCCGTGCCGGCCCGTGGCTGGGGCGCTGGCCATACGGCCGCGCAGGAGGCTCCCCTGACCGCTCATGGCAGCTAGGTTAGGGATGTAGCTGGGGTTGGGGGAGGAGAGGGTGGAGTCATCGTCGTGCGGCGGTGGGGCGGGGTTATTATAGACAACGGGGCGTAGTGCTGCGGTGTTGGCGTCGCATGATGTTGGCCGACGCAGAATGGGGGGGGGGGTGGGCAGCAAGGCGCACAGGGTGGGATGCCGGGGGGCACGGCGCGCACGCTCCTACTCACCCCTTTCTTGAGCCAATTGAGCTTTGATGTGGAGAAGGGTTACCCGCGAAAGCAACGAGCCCGCGTTCCGCGCGCTTGACCGAGACTGCGCCCGAAATGTGGCGGCTGGAAGAGCTCCGGCTAGAACTGAATTGCAGCTCAGGGTGATTCCTTATGTTTGACGACACGTAAAAGCGCTTGAGCTGTTGAACGGGAGCACCGAGCTGCACCCAGCGCAAGGAGTCAAGCGCACGCCAGACCGCGCGACAGGAATCACACGCGAATGGAGCAGCCGACTAGCAGGCACAAGCTGAAAGACCCAAGTCGCGCCAGCGTCCGTGTGCAGTCCGTGCCACAACGGCTGTACGGCAAGTACGGCGCACTCGCGTGCTCCAGCCCGCAGTGGTGATGAGGCGGATGGTCGGGGGGAAGGGGCGGGGCAGCGTGATGGCGGGTCCAGCGCAAAGGGGAAGCCAGGGTGCTGGCTAGGCGCGACGCACCGTGTGGCGCCATGTCATGCTGGACTGCCCCGTGCCCAGGCAGGCAGGGCAGCGCAGGGCAAAGCTGGGCGGCCCTCGGTGCCATCCTTCTGGACTGCGACGCGCGCAGTAAGAAGGCTTGGACGGCTGCGGTGGGGCTGTGTCGGGGGAAGTTGCCGACTCGGAGGAGGGGACGGCCCGGAGACAGCACGTACCCGCGCGGCTCGGCTTCCAGAAGGAGAGCTCCTTCGATGCTCGCAGGCACGTACTCACACACGCTGCAAAAAACGCAATAGCCCTTAAACCTCTTGCTACTCGGTCTCTCGCCTTGTAGACAAGGCCGCTCGCGTGTAGACAAGGAGTCGCCCGCGGAGGCCCCGCTCCAACTATTGCGCGAGCCACCGCCGTAATCATCCTCTAGGTGCGTGATCATATTCACGAGGCCAGGGTATAAGTGCTGGAGCTCTGCAGCCGCGGAGAATTCTCCTGCGCGCGTCGGGCAAACCGGGTCGCCTATGGTCGCTCTTAAGCTCTTCATCTTAAGCTCTACAAGCATCTCCAGCTGCTGCTGGGGCCGGGGAACAGTCGGCTCGGAGGATGCTCAGATTGATGCTTGCCCGTCGCGCGACCCAACACAGGCCTAGCCGCAGCCACCATGGCCAAGTGGGGCGAGGGCGATCCCCGCTGGCTCGTAGAAAGCCGGGAGGACGGCAAGAACGTCAACGGGTGCGGCGGGTGTCGGGTCGGCGTGGGAACGGGTCCGGTCGGGCGCCCCCCTCGCTAGCTGGACAGGGCACTCACTGTCCCGGCCTGCACCTCAGCCACTACCCTCTACCTCCCAGAACTACCTTACTAGCTGCCTCCATACTCTTTGGCCACGGTTTATGCCCAACCCACATCGTCGGCGGCACCGGTGCTCTTAACCCGCAGGTGGCATTGGGAGGAGAAGGACCGCAAGGAATGGACGAAGGCTCGACTGGCGGAGCTGTTCTCGGGGCAGGTGCTGTACGAGGTGGAGGGCGCTGCGGAGGGGGAGCCCACGCTGCTGAAGGTGGAGCGACTGAAGGACCTGACGGGAGATGTGAGTACCGTACGGAGGGGGCGCGACGGCGTGGGGCGTGGCAGGAGCGAGGTTGCCTCAGGGGGTATGGTGGCACAGAACACCTGAGGCGGCTGCTTGGGGGCGGAGCCCGAGTGGGAGCGAACCCGGGGGCAGCAAGCGTTCAGCGCTTTGAGCCTGCAGCCGGCCAGGGGCGCCGACTTGCCCGTGGGCGATCTGGGGCGGGCGGGCAGCCCCAAGCTTTGTGGCTGACGAGTCTGCTGCTTTCCATATTGACTGGTCTGGGTAGGGTGCGCCGATAGCCAAGGCAGGGCAGCTGATGGTCTATCAACCAAGTCGACCCCTATGCCTGCACCCCCACCATCGCACCGTCACCCCGGGCCGTCACCCCCTCGCCTGCAGGCCTCCATCACCACGCGGAAAGGCAACAAGCGCTTCGCCGTGTTCGATATGGCCGTGTCCCTGGCCTGGGAGGGCAGCGTGGCGGGGAGCGACGTCAAGGTGGGGCCGGGGCGCTGCCAGGGGCCCTTGCGAGGGGGGTCTGGTTCAGTTGGCAGGCCCAGGGCCTGGAGAGTCCTCCGGGCCAAACGCCACCCACGTCAGGGTCTCCGGGTGCATGGGCGGCGGTGGATGGGCTGAGAAGGTCACACACAAGGTGCAAGGTGCTGGCCCAGCCTCCTCATGCGGAGGGCGGAGGCGGGTGGTCGGTGCGGAGGCTTCTGGCGGCCGGGCGGCGGGTCACGGAGTTGCGGTTTGGGAAGCCTACGAGGGCGGCACCCATCATGCGGGGGTCTGCCCCCAGCAAGCGCTCTCATCGGCTGCTCCTCGCAACGACCTGCGCCTGGCGACGCAACTACCCCGCACAAACCCATGCCCCTCGGCCCCAGCTAAGGGGCGCGTTGCGCGCAGAGTCGAGGTGCACGTCGGATACCAGCCTTCCGCCGTGCTCAACTCCCTGTGGCCCCTAGAACCAACCGTATGTACGGCACCCGCCCCTCGCATCCCACAACCCATGTCAGGCCAAGGGCGGGCTGCGGGCTGAGGAGGTGCACTCCGTGAACCAACCTCCCTCGCCTGCCACTGTCACCGCACCTACTTTTGCCCCTCCTCTCCCCGCCCCCAGGTCAAGGGCGAGATGCGGGTGGAGGAGGTGCACTCCACGGGCGATGAGGACGACTACGTCTACAGCGCCACGGCGGAGGGGGGCAACGGAGCGCCGCAGGTGGGGGCGAGGGGGCACGCTGGAAGAGGGGTAGGCAGGGTAGGCGGGGGTGCTGGGGCCTCCGCAGGGCCGGGGTGGGGCCAGCGGCGTGTGTGGTGCTTGGGCCTGGGTCCCGTGTGAGAGACCCTACCAACAGCTGCCCCGGGCCTGGAGACGGCACCAGGGCGCGTGCTGGGAGGAGTGTTAGTGGGTGGGGACCGTGCGGGTTCGCGCTGTGTCACAGTCATCCCACCCTTTGCCGGCGGCTGCCCCTCTCGCCCCGCTCCGCCCCCGCAGACCAAGCTGCGGACGCTGGCCGCGGGGGCGGCCATCCGTGCCAAGGTCTACGCCACGCTCGCACAGGTTATCAAGGAACTCAAGGAGCAGGCATGAGAGGAGCTCAGCGAGGGAGCAGGCAGTGGAGCAGGCAGCGGAGCTGGCGAGGGATAAGACACAGAGGGGGCAGAGGGAGGCGGTGGAGGAGCGGAGTGAGTAGCAGGCGAGGGGGCAGGCGCATGCGGAGGAGGAGCAAGCGTTGGAGGCGTGGAATTGGGTCTGCGGTTCCTATACCCCATCTGGGATATGCGGAGCAGCAGGCTGCAGGACGTCCGGGGTCCTGAGGCATTGCAAGCGCAATCGCGGCACGCCAGGGGCAACGAACTAGGGGTACATGGCAGAAGCAGCCAGTTCATACCCACAGGGGTCGGGGCTCCACGTGAGCATGGGATGCAGTTAGGTGGTGGATGTGCAGGTTGCGCTTGGGTGAGGCGCCCCAGTGGCGGCGTTAGGGGAAGGTCCTGGTGCACATGCAAGTTCCGGAGTGAGCGAGGGGGGTATGAGGCTGTGGCGCTAGGAACCACATTGTGTGGGCGAAGGTGCCATGCAACATGCACGCATGTTCAGATCCGTTCCTGCATGGGGAAGCCTCGAGAGGGTGCACCTTTGCTGTAGTGCAGCGTTGCTGAGCGCACGGGGGCAGCCTGCGACCCTGCGTGCGCTACAGGCTGGGCTCAACACCCTCTGCAGTAGGCTGCAGTCACGTGGGGTCAGGCCTACCTCCAGCCGCCAGAAAGGGCAAGGGCATCACGCCCTTCGCCTCGTCGGGTTGGCCTGATCAGCAGAGGCCAGTAGTCCAAGCTCGCGTGGTTTGTGCGAAGGGTCAGATCCGTTCTGAGACAGTCTCAGTGAGACTGAGGTGATGGGGGTTGATGTGGAGGCGGGCGCGGCCGTCCACGCCAGTCCGGAACACGGCAGTCGTGCACGCCTTCGTGACTGCACCAAAGCAGGCATGCATATGACAACCAGGCGTCAGCATCACTGACGAGCTCGCAGTGCACATTCTTGAGATGCTCTCAAGCCCCCGGCGTAGGCCCGCTTAAACCGGATGAGGTAGTTATGAATAATCTGTCGACTGAGCTGCGAGCAGCAGCTGCGCGGGTCGTGGCGCTGGCTCCGTCGATTCACGAGGCGAGCGATGCGGCTGACGCCCAAGCAGCCCTCCAGGCTGTCAAAGATGGCTTGAGGATAGGCAATGGAGCTGCAAGGCATGCTCAAGCGACCGCACTTCTCTCCGATCCACCGTTCACAGCAGCGCTCCTTCGCTGCCTGGCGTTCAAGGCCCGCTGGCTGTCAGAGGTCTTGGACTTCATGGACGCACGGTTCAACTGCGGCATTGTCGCGTTAGAGTTGACCACGTTCCTAGCGGCCCTTCAGCCGCGGCCGCTGCCCGCAACGGGTCCGCTGGCCTTCCTGCGCACGCTCCTGCGCATGCAAACGCTGCATTGCATGGCCCGCGCCCTTGCGGTTTCCACGGACCGCGCGCTGCCGGGCGGCGGGGCGGACGAGGCAGAAGCAGTGGAAGCAGAGGCGGAGGAGGATGGGGTGGCAGGGCGCATAACCCGCGTCATCCTCGCGCTGACGACAGTGGTGAGCAGGACCCTCGATCTGCTAACAGCTCTGACAACGATCGGCGCATCGGTGGCAGCTCAGCCGCTGCCGCATCAGGCGCCCGCAGCCTCCGCCGCTGCGGACAAGGAGCGGCGGCGGCTGCAAGTGCTGCAGCGGGTGTTTGCGGGGGAGCTGGTCAGCGCCCTGGCGGACAGCGGTGTCATGGAGCACCTGGCCAGGGCGGTGCTGGTGATTGCGGAGCTGGCAGGCGAGCACGATGCGGAGAACGGCCTCGATGAACTTATATCAGCATGCCTCGCAGACTTCAGCAATATCCAATCGGTCAGTCGTAGACTGGCGCAGGCAGATCCGCCCCTGGGCGGCACCGCAGCAGCAGCCCGACTCTTCGCGGCTCTGCAGCACCCGTGCGTTCTGCACCTCGAGCTGACGTCCGGGCTGGTGGCGCTGTGCCTCGCGGACGGAGGGCCCTCTCACGGGCTGCCGCAGGCCCTACTCGAGGGCATGCCCGTCCTGACGGGCGGCACAAACCGCCCCGACGGAACTGTGCACGGATCGGTGGACGCACGGGGCCTCTACGGCAGGTGCGTGGGACCAACAGCTGGCCTGTTTTCCAAATCCTGCTGCAATGGGCATTGGGTGGCGCGCTCAAAGAATGAGCTTGCTGACCTGAAGGATTCTGCCCGGTCGTTGCCGCGTGCAGGCAGTGCGTAAACACGCTCACCGTGACCCATCTTGTCGACTGCCTGACCGAGCTCGTCCGCCGGCCCCACGGCCCCCTCGCCCTGCGCCCCGCCGCCGCCGCGGCCCTCCTCCTCCGCCTGGGCCGCTGGGCGGTGGCCTCGGGCCGAGCCTGGGCGGAGCCACAGCAGGAGGCCGCGCCTCCGCCCCTGCAGCTGCTGTTGGAGCGCAAGGGTGTGCCCAATGCTTTCGCATGGGTCATCGACACGCTCGACCCTCTCCTGACGGAGGCGGAGCCCGGACCGACGGGCGGCTGGGCTTGGCGTGCGGCTGTGGCGCGGTGGATTCTGGTGGTGGAGGCGTGCCGGCACGTGCTGCCGGCCTCGACAGACAAGCAGGTGGAGGCCCTGGCGGAACTGTGGAGCGGCCTCACGGCAGGCGAGGTGGTGGGGCCAAGCGGTGAGCGCACAGCAGGGCAAGGGGTGTCGTGTCAGTAGGCCCGGGGCTGCCTATGGGGCGATGGGTGCACTGGCTTGCTACGGTACCCGAGGGCTGGAGCACTAAGCTTGATGTCTCCGGTCAGCCTCCTAGGCGCGTGCGGGCGGGTAGGCGCAGGTGGATTTCAAGGTTGCCACATGGTCCTAGGTTAGTGCGTTGGCTGGTTAGTGGCTGTGGCTGTTGCACTTGAACTGACTTCGTTGCCTTGCCTTCGCCCTGACCCGCCAGGCACGCTCCCGCCCGAGCCGCCCGCCCAGGTCGCTGCGGCCCTGGCTGCCGGGCTGCTGCCCTGCCTGGAGCGCCTGCTGCGGAGGGGGGGGAAGCAGCCGGCGGGGCGCGAGGCCCTGCTCGCCGCCCGTCTGCTGAACACCAACGACCTCGCCTCTGTCCTGCTGGCCCGCCTCCTGGCCTACGGCGAGCCAGCCGAGGCCGCCGCCCTCGTCACCACCATTGACAAACTCCTGCGGCTGGAGCAACAGTGCACGCTTGCAACGGTGATCGTCTCGAAAGTCCACGGCTGCTGCCGCCGCCTCGCCGGGCCCGAGCCCTCCGCCGCGCCCCCCCAGCTGCGGCTGATGCTGCTCCGCTCCGCCGCACAGTGGCTGCCGCCGATGGCGCGCCACGCGCAGCAGACCTCGGCCGAGATCAAGGGATTCTGCGAACGTAGGGCAATGCAGAAGGCGGTAGCATGGGCAAACGTCTTGTCGCTGCAACTTGACTCGATCTTCATGTGGATCTCGATCATGCTCGGGAGCCAGAGCGCGAAGGCAGCCACTGCCTTCGCGTGCGGCAGCCGGGGTGCCGCCGGAGGCGTCGCCGCTGACGGCGGCCCCAGCGGTGACGGCAGCGCCAGCGGTGACGGCGGCTGGCGACGTTTCCTAGTCGAGGAGCTGCAGGTGCTGCCGCTGCTCGGATCCCTGCTCCGGGACATGGCTGCGTGGAGCTTCCCGCCCTCTGCTGCTCAGTTCATGGAAGCTGCGGGAACCGCCTGGCACAAGACCGTTTTCATGATTGCCGCAGTCGCAATGGCGATGCCGGAGGAGGTCCGGCAGGCGGCGAAGGCGGGTGCGGCGGCGGAGGCGACGGGCGCGGCGGCGGAGGCGGCGGCGGCCCAAACCCGCGCTGCCGGCGGCCGGGGCCCCAGGCGAGGTCGGGGCAGCGCCAAGCGGACGCACGAGGGCGGCGACCCTGCCGCCTACTGGCCGCCAGAAATGGTGGAGGCGCTCGCAGAGAAGTTTACGGGAGGACTAATCGTGGCGGGTGCCCTCGCCTCCCTCCTCCGCCGCTGGGCCGCGGGCGAGGACGCAGCAATTGAGGCCGTGGCTGTGCAGATGGGTCTGAGCGACAGAGACGAGTGGCTGCACCGCTGGGGCCCGCTTCCGCCCCTGGCCTCGGTCCGCGCGCTGCTGCCCTCGTGCGCCCACCCGCGCTGCACCCGCCTGGACGGCGACAGCGAGGGGGGGCGGGAGCTGCGGCGCTACCCCGGCTGCGGCGAGGGGGCGTACTGCAGCGCCGCGTGCGCGCAGCAGCACAGGGCGGGGGCGGCTGCGGGGGGCTCGGGGGCCGGGCCTGGGGGCTCGGGTCGGGCTTAAGCAGAGGGCAAGCTATACCAGGGGGGCTGGGGGGGCCGGGGGCTCGGGGGCGGCCCGAGTGAAGGGAAGGGCCTGGACAGGACAGAGGGATGGGATGCGTGGGCAATGACAAAGAGGCAAAGACAATGTGCAGCGAGGGTATGGTCGGGCGTCAGTTCAGGCTAAAATGTGCAGCGGCAACAGGGGAACAGGGGAACGGGGCAACAGGGGAAGGTGCTAGCAGGCGAGGATGCATGGGGATGCCGGGGAAAGCCGGGCGTCGCCCTCGCTTAGCACGCTAGCAGCCAGGCGATTGAGCGAGCCGCAGTGAGCGGTGTGGGGGAGTAGAAGGCTGTAGAGCAGATCGGCGGATGCAGGAGACGGGGTTCGGAAAGGGTTCAACGCGGAATGGTGGAATGGCTTGCGGCTGGCCCATGGTGACAAGTCCTGGCCCTGGGCTCAAGGTCATGACAGGGGGGTCAGGTGGTGACGCAAGTACTACCTAGTAGGCTGAAGCTCATCGCTGCCACACTAGCTGCAGCGCGGTTGTGCTGGGCCGGAGTCGTGTATAGTCAAGGACCGATGTGGAAGATGGCGGGGCCGGCGGGGCTTCATGTGCTCTGACAGCTCTGTCTCAAGAGCTGCAAGCAGCTCGAGTCTGAGGCGGGATCTCACGCAAGGCTGCGGTGGAGCCAGGGGAACTGCATAGCCCCACCACATCGGCCCACGAGGAGCCTCCTGCACAAGCCCCCTATCCTCTCCAGCGGCCACACCCATCAGCAGACTGTCCACCGCCACCGTCGCTGCTTGTGCACTCGGGCGTGTCGCGGCATGGTGGCATGTCGATGCGTGCCAGCCATGCGGCTACGTGCTGCCACCCCTCCTTCTTCACACGTTGCGCAACCCCTGCGCGGAGGACGGCGTTTAAACGATAATGGGACAATGGGAGGGCGGGCGGGGTTGGTGTGGACATGTGAAGATCGGCGCGGGCGTGTGCATGCCACATCGGAACACTCAGGTGTGCACGGCCGGCGCCGGAGGACGCGCGCCTGACGTGCGCACGGCCGCCGCCTTCGGTGCTGCCTGCCCCGGCCTGGGTGATGTGTTCCGCCTTCTTCACCCCTCCCGCCGTGTCTACACCTGCGTCCGCGGCGCTTCTGGCTCCCGCCTCGACCGCTTCCACGCCTCCACAGCCCTCCTCCCCTTCCTGCCGGCCTGTGGCACGGCTCCGGGCAGCGCCTCTGACCACCGGCTCCTTGTCTGCCGCCTTCGCCCTTCCCCTGCGGCCCCGCCGCTCGGCCCCGGACTGCGCCGCACGCGCCTGTACTTTCTTGATCACCCCGACCTGGTCGACGCCTTCCAAGCCTGGCTTGCCCCCGCGGTCGCGGCGGCCCCCGTCGCCGACAGCGCCTTGCTCCTCTGGTGGCCTTCCTTCAAGCGGGCTGTCGCCGCCACCGCTCGTGCCCTCAACGACCAAGCCCGCTCCCGCCGCCTGGCTGCCTCCGATGCTGAAGCTGCCGCTCGTGCGGTGGCTGAGGCTGCCTTCGCCGCCGTGGAGGCGGGCGACGCAGCTGCTGTCCCTGCCGCTGTGGCGGCCCACGGCGCCGCCGCCGCAGCTGCAGCTGCCGGCGCCACGCGCCTTGCCCGGCGTACCCACCATGCCTGGCTGGGCACGGGGGAGCGCCCCTCCCCCGCCATCACCCAGCACCTGCGTCCCCACGCTGCCGCCCCCCCTGTCACCGCCCTGCGCTGCCCCGACGGCACCTACGTGACCGGCCCCCGCCGGCTCCCTGCCGTGGTCGCTGCCTTCTGGCAGCGCGTCTGCTCGGCGCCCGCCCCCAATCCCGGCGCCCGTGCCCCGGTCCTTGCGGCGCTGCAGGCCTCCGGGGTTCGCCTGGACCCGGCGGGGGCGGCGGCTGCCGGCTCCTTCCTTGTCTCCGCCGACGAGGTCGCCGCCTCGCTGGCGGCCGCTCGCCCCGCCGCCTCTCCTGGGCGGGACGGGCTCCCGCCTGGCCTGTATCACAGCTTCTCCGGCACCTTCTCTCCCATCCTCGCCCGCCTCTTCTCCGCCATTGGCGCCACAGGCGCTCTGCCAGCTGGCTTCCTCGACGGCGTTATCGTCAGCCTCCCCACGGCCGGCCCCGATCCCGCCCGTCCCCCGGATCCTGCCGACGCCGCCAACTATCGCCCCATCACCCTCCTGGACACCGACTACCGCACCCTTGCCCGCGTCCTGAGTCGCCGCCTGTCGCCCCTCCTTGGGGCCTGCTTGGACCCAGAGCAAACCGCCTACCTCCCGGACCGGCTCATTGCCGACAATGTCTTGCTCCTGCAACTCCTGCCCGAGCTCCTCGCTGCGTCCGGCGGCTCCGCCGTGGTCGCGTTCCTGGACTTCTACAAGGCGTACGACACCATTGATCGCGGCTTCCTCCTCGCCGCCATGGCCACCACTGGGGCCGGCCCTGGCCTCCTGTCCTGGGCGTGGACCCTGCTGGCTGGGGCCCGCTCGTCCGCCCTGGTCAACGGCTACACCTCTGCCCCCGTCCCCATTGCCGCCGGCGTCCGGCAGGGCTGCCCTCTCTCCCCCCTGCTATACCTCTTTATTGCCCAGGCGCTCCTCTCGTGGCTCAAGTCCAACCACGTTGGCATCACCCTTGACGGCCTCACCATCACTGCAGCCCAGTACGCTGACGACGGCCAGCCTGTCCTCCCCTCCCTGGCGGCCATCCCCGCCTTCCTCGCCCACATGGACACCTTTGGGGCAGCGTCGGGGCAGCGGCTGAATCTGGACAAGGTCAAGTACCTCTGTGTTGGTGCACCCGCTCCCCCTCCCCCGCTGCCTGCGGCCCCTGCGGCGGCCCCTGCTGTGGCCGCCCCGGCCCCTGCCGCCCCTCCCCCGTCCCGCCGCCGCCGCCGCTCACCGTCGCCCACCTCCCGTGGCCGCGGTGCGAGGACCCCGCCGCCTCCTCCCCCCGTCCCCGCCGGCGTCCTCCCACCTGCCCCCCCGCCCATCCCGTCCGCCCCGCCCGCGCCTCCCCCACGCGTCGTCGCGTCGGCTGTGGCGCTGGGTGTCCCGTTCCCCAGCGGCCCCGGCGCCCCCTCCCCCTGGCCTGGCCGCCTCGCTGGTGTCTGGCGAGCCTACACGCTGGTCGCCGCCCTCCCCCTCTCCGCCTTTGGCCGTGCCTTCGCCGCTTCTGGGTACGGCCTTAGCAAGCTCCTGTACCTCGCGGAGTTCCTTGGCCTCCCCGCTGGCGCTGCCCTCGCCGACCTCGTGCGCTTCACCGCCGCGCTGGTCGACCGGCGCTCCACCCCCGCCGCCCATGCTGCCCGCCCCCACGCCTGGCTGGTCGGCCTGGGCCACGCCTCCCTGGCCCTCCCCCCTGCCGCCGGCGGCATGGGCCTCCTGCCCCTCCCCGAGCACGTCCGGGCTCGCCATGCTGTCGCCGCCGCTCGCTGCGTGCTGGGCAGCGTTCCCGGCTTGCTGCGCACCCGGCCGCTCTGGATCCCCGTGGCGCACGCGCTCCTCCGCCGCCTCCACCCTCAGTTCCACCCCTTATGCCTCCTCACGGCTGGCCGCCCCTCCCCGCCGCCCGTGGGGGGGCCCCGGCCCGCCGTCTACTGCCTCGGCAAGCTGCCCCTCCCGTCGTCCCCGGCCCTTCGGCAGCTCGTCCGCGCCTTCTCCTTCCTCCCGCCCATCCGCTCTCTCTCGGCGCCTGCTGCGGGGCCGTGGTGTGCGGCTGCCCCGCTCTTCGGCAACCCCTTCCTGGCGGACGCGGCGGGCTGCGGCCTGGAGCAGCGCTGCCCGCTCTGGCGCTCGGTCCGTGGCTTCGCCACCGTCGCGGACGCGGTGCGGACGTGGGATGCGATGGCGCCTCTCGCCGCGCAGTGGGCTGGTGCCGCCCCGCTCCATGCGTGCCCTCCGTACCGGCTTGCTGTCGCCGCCTCCTATCGCCAGCGCCTCTTGGACGCCCTCGCCCTCCCCCTCTCCGCCCTGCCCCTTCCGCTCCGCGCCTTCGACACGGGCCTCCCGTCCCTTCAGCTCGTGTTCACGTGCATCCCGCCCGCATGGGTGGCCGCAACTCGGGCTGCGGCTGCCTCCCCGGGGGTTGGCCCCCCCCCGTCCACTGCGGATGCCTGTGCCCGCCTCATTCGCTCGCTTGGGTGGCGCCTCCCTGGCGGCACCGCCGTCTCCCTTGGCGCCCTTACAGTCAAGATTGCCACGTCCCTCCAGCTGGGCCCGGCCCGGGCTGCCCTGCGGGCCCGCCATGTCGCCTTCTGCTCCTCCCTTGCGCTGCTCCCGCCCCCGCCTGCAGGCCTTGGCGCCCCGGCGGCCCTCACTCCCCCGGTGGCCCTCGCCCTCGCCACCCTCCAGTCTACTCTGTCTCGTCTCTGGGCGCTCAAGTGGGACAACTGTCACAAGGAAGCCCTCTGGCGGCTGGCCCTCGATGGCTTCCCCGCGTTCCCCTTGCATGCGCGCGCACTGGTCCCGCCTGTGTGTGCGTGTGGCGCCCCCATGGTCGATCCCTCGGGGAGGGGCTCTGCCCGCTGGCATCACTTTTGGGGCTGCCCTGTCGCGCATGGTGTCGTCTCTGTCCTCTCGGCGACTGTTGGGGCTCCAGTTCCTCCCTTTCAGTTGTGGCTTGCCGCCTGCCCCCCTGGGCTGTCGTCCGTGGTTTGGGATGTTGTTGTGCTTGCTGCCGTGTCCGCTATGGAGTGTGGGCGGCGGTCCCTGTTTGCGTCACGGCCTGTCCTTCATGGGGTTCGTGCTCCTGTTGTCTCTGCGGGGGTCCTTGCCCGCGTATCTGCTCTTGCTGTCGCTGATTTTTGGGCCCGCCTTCGGGGCTTTGCTGCCCTGCAGCTTCCTCCCCCCCAGTGGGACCGTGTGTCTGTTGTGCATCCTTTTCTGGCGACTTCCGCGGAGGGCGAGGTGGTGTATCGCGGGCCGCTCTAGTGCGTTGTGTTTTGGCACGCTGTGCCCTGGCGTTGTTGGTGTTCGGCCTGTCCTGCGACTCTGACACTCTGGCATTCCTGGCTATCCATCGGCAGCTCCCGAACGATATCGGGGCATGCAGTGTGCGGTCTGGCACAATCAGGCCATTGCGAGTGGGTTGCGATCCCTCGCCACTGTAATCGCTGCTTCACACGGCGGTCGTGCACGCCTACCCGACTGCACTAATACAGAGTTTGAATAAGACAACCAGGCCTTAGCATCATTAACGAGCTCGCGGTCCGCATCCTTGAGATGCTCTCAAGCCCCCAGCGTAGGCCCGCTTGAATCGGATGAGGTAGTTATGAACACCCTGTCGACTGAGCTGCGGGCAACAGCTGCGCGGGTGGTGGCGCTGGCTCCGTCGATTCACGAGGCGAGCGATGCGGCCGACGTCCAGGCTCTCGAGGCGGCCCTTAAGGCTGTTACAAATGTCCTAAGGATAGGTGATGGACAAGCTCGGGCGACCGCCCTGCTCTCCGATCCACCGTTCGCCGCGGCGCTCCTTCGGTGCACAGCGTTCGGGGCTCGCTGGCTCTCACACGACGACGCCGTGGACGTAGCTGAAGCGCGTCGCGGCGTTGGACTAGCGGCGTTGGGCCTGACCGCCTTGCTGGTGGACCGCCTGCCACAGCTGCCCGCTGCGGGACCCCTGCCGTTCCTGCGCACGCTCCTGCGCATGCAAACGCTGCAGTGCATGGCTCGTGCCATTGCGGTTTCCACGGACCGCGCGCTGCCGTGCGGCGGTGCGGTCGGGGCAGCAGCAGTGGGAGGAGCGGCGGAGGAGGATGGGGTGGCGGGGCGCCTCAGCTTCCTCCTGGCGCTGACGACAGTGGTGAGCAGGACCCTCGAACTGCTCACAGCTCTGACAACGATCGACGCATCGGTGGCAGCTCAGCCGCCGCCGCAGCAGGCGCCCGCAGCCGCCGCCGCTGCGGACAAGGAGAGGCGGCGGCTGCAAGTGCTGCAGCGGGTTTTTGTGGGGGAGCTGGTCAGCGCCCTGGCGGACAGCGGTGTCATGGAGCACCTGGCCAGGGCGCTACTGGTCATGGCGGAGCTGGCAGGCGAGCCCGGCGCAGACGAAAGCTTGAGTATGGCGACGGCGACATGCCACGAGAGATTCGGCGATATCCGCTATACCGTTCGCGAACTGGTGGAAGCAGCCCCGCCCCTGGGCGGCGCCGCCACGGCCGCCCGACTCCACGCGGCTCTTCAGCACCCGTACGTTCTGCACCTCGAGGTGACGTCAGGGCTGGCGTTGCTGTGCCTCGCTGACGGAGGGCCCTCTCACGGGCTGCCGCAGGCCCTGCTTCAGGGCCTGCCGGTCCTCGCCGAGGGCCCAGATGGCGAGGCAGTGGATGCTCGGATCCTTTCCGGCAGGTGCGTACCTTTGTAAAGGCACAGGGGTTTGGTAAGCGGCGGACCTTGCTGTATCCTGTGTGGGTTATGCTGGTTGCGCTATTATATACACTGTGCGGTCGAGACGAAGTGTGAGGAATGTTGTGCTGCGGGACATGTTGCCAAGGGCAGTGCCGTGTGCGTCCATGAAGGACGAACCCCCAACGAGCGAACGCTTTAGCACTGCCCTTTCACCACTTTTCGCTTTGGCACACGCAGGCAGTGCGTCCCCCTCAGCGCCGTCGTTGATCTGAACAACGGTATCTCCCGGCTCGCCTGTCAGCCCCACAATGCCCCCGCCCTGCGCCCCGCCGCCGCTGCGTCCCTGCTCCTCCGCTTGGGCCGCTGGGCGGTGGCCTCGGGCCGGGCCTGGGCGGAGCTACAGCCGGAGCCGCACGGGGAGGAGGCGGCGGGGCCACAGCCGGAGCCGCATGGGGAGGAGGCGGCGGGGCCGCAGGCGGCTATTGCCAAGGCAGGGGAACCGGCAGAGCCCCTGCCCCTGCAGCTGCTGTTGCAACCCGACGAGCTAGGCGTACTTCTAGAGAGTACACTCCTGCAGCTCTACTGCATTCTCACAAAGCCGGGCATCGACACCTCCCACGGCTGGGCGTGGCGCGCGGCTGCGGAGCGTTGGGTCTTGGTGGCGGCGGCGTGCCGGCACGTGCTGCCGATCGCCACCGGTACCCAGGTGGACTGCCTGGCGAAGATGTGGAGCGGCCTCACGGCAGGGGAGGAGAGGCGGCCAAGCGGTAAGCGGGGGGTGGAGGGAGCTTGGACAACCGCAAAGACGCCATGTGCTCAGTGCTGTCGTGTTGCGTGTGCCGAGATCGCGACCTCACTGTCCTGTGCGACTGGCAAGCCATGCCGTGGGCATATTCTAGCCCGCGCTCCTGCACCCACCCTTCCCAACTGCCCTCTCCCCTTCCAGGCGCGTTCCCGCCCGAGCCGCCCGCCCAGGTCGCGGCGGCCCTGGCTGCCGGGCTGCTGCCCTGCCTGGAGCGCCTGCTGCGGCGGGGGGCGGAGCAGCCGTCGGGGAACGAAGGCCACCTCGCGGCCAAGCTGCTGCAGCCCCACGTGCACCTAGTGGACAACGTGCCGGGCAGCCCACCCACCTCCCACGTGATGCTGGCCCGCCTCCTGACGTACGGCGAGCCAGCCCAGGCCGCCGCCCTGGTCACCACCATCGCCAAGCTCCTGTGGCGATGGCAGGACGTCGAGGACCTTAAGGCGGACCCCGTGTGCACAGCCGTGTTCACCGCGGTCTCGAAGCTCTACGGCCACTGCCGCCGGTTCACCGGGCCCGAGCCCTCCGCCGCGCACCCCCAGCTGAGGCTGATGCTGCTCCGCTCCGCCGTGGAGTGGCTGCCGCCGATGGCACGCCACGCGCAGCAGGCCTCGGCGGAGGTCAAGGAGTATAGCGGGGCCAGGGCGATGGAGGACGCGTCGGTGTGGGCAAACCTCCTCTTGCTGCATGTCGAGTTCCTCAGTATGTGGACCTCAATCCTGCTCGAGGGCCCAAGCCAGACGGAGGCAGCCGCCGCTGACGGCGACCCCAGCGGTGACGGCGGCTGGCGGCGCTTCGTTCTCGAGGAGCTGCAGGTGCTGCCGCTGTTCGGGTCCCTGCTCCGGAACATGGACGCATGGGTTATCCATCCCGGTACGGCACCGGACACGGCGCTCTACACCAAGGTCTGGCACGGGACTGTGCGGATGTGCGCCGCAGTCGCTTCGGCGGTCCCTGACGACGTGCGGCAGGCGGCGCAGGCGGGCGCGGCGGCGGAGGCGGCGGCTGCAGCCCAAACCCGCGCTGCCGGCGGCCGGGGCCCCAGGCGAGGTCGGGGCAGCGCTAAGCGGGTGCCAGAGGGCGGCAGCTCTGCCGGCTACTGGCCGCCGGAAACGCTGGAGTCGCTCGCGGGGAAGATGGGCACGGGGTTTGCGGCGGGCAGGGTGCTGGCGCGTGCCGTCGCCTCGCTCCTCCGCCGCTGGGCCGCGGGCGAGGATGCAGCGTTTGAGATCATGGCGGTGCGGATGGGTCTGAGCGACAGAGACGAGTGGCTGCACCGCTGGGGCCCGCTTCCGCCCCTGGCCTCGGTCCGCGCGCTGCTGCCCTCGTGCGCCCACCCGCGCTGCACCCGCCTGGACGGCGACAGCGAGGCGGGGCGGGAGCTGCGGCGCTACCCCGGCTGCGGCGAGGGGGCGTACTGCAGCGCTGCGTGCGCGCAGGAGCACGGGGCGGGGGCTGCTGCGGGGGGCGTGGGGGCCGGGCCTGGGGGCGCGGGTCCGGCTTAAGCAGAGGGCAAGCTATACCATTAGCAGGAGGTTGAGGGCCTTGGGATAGGGCGCATCGGCACGAGAGAGTGACCAGCCAGGCTGGCGCGTAGGCTTCGTCGGGGAAGGGCATTGTGACATTTGTGAGGTACAAGTTGAGGGTACTTGCGGGGGTTCACAATTGGGGGAGACAGTGTGGCATGGAGTCATTGGCCGGCCAGCAGGTCCGCAAAGTATACGTGGCGGGCCGAGGGGTACTTCAGGGGCGTAGTGCTCGAGTGCGCGGCCCCAGTGCTGCCCGGCCTCGCACCATTTCGACAGACACCCCTGTCGTGAAGGGACGGTTGCGTTGTTTTGGGAAGCCAGGTTCGGCTTGCTGCCTGCTTGCTGTCTATTCGCACAGCCTGCGGAGGGCCTGGTCGCCAGGCGGGCTACCGTCGTGGGTGCAGACTGCCTGCAAGAGTCTAATTAGGGTTCTTGTGAAGAAGTGAAGACGTGAATGGTACGCAATGGTACCGGTATGCGGGGTCGGATCCTGACGTCCATGCAGGTCGGCGGATGGGGTGCGGGGGGCATAGCCTCCATACAGTGCACTAGCAACAGGGCTATCTAGCACTACACGGAGCGTAATGCGCAGCAGATGTAGTCGGGGATGCGGCTGAGAACGGCTATGCTAGAGTAACCGGCATGCTGTTGCTGGTGACGGTGTAGAGCTGTGCCGGGTACGTCTAGCAGGCTGATACAGGTCGTATGGGAGACAGGCGCGAATAGCACTTTCCTGAGCCGCTTGAAGAAGCCCCCAGCCGTGAAGCGTGCCGGTCGTCTATGGTCATCATGCGCGAGCGCTCACCTGCAGGCGGTAGAGACGAAGGCGACGTGTCAGCTGCAGAACTAAACGACCGTAGAGTGCGGTGTGTGCAAGTGCGAGCTGGGGGAAAGAGGCCGGCTGCGGCGCGCCGCCTGAAGGCTGCGAGCTCCGTGCTGCCGTACGTGGTGGGCAGAAGATGCTTCTACGAAGATACCCCGTTCCGAAACCCGGCCCGTGCGTCTAGGAGCTACGTGAAGCGGCGGGAGAAAGGTTGGTTTTGGGACCTAGGGCAATACGAGTGCCCGGAAGGAGGCCAGCGGGAGCGGGGAGCCGGGAGCGGGGAGGCGATACGTGGGTGTGCAGTGGAAGTAGTAGCGTAGTCGGAGGCAGCTGCGCTCGTAGACGCTGGCCGCACCGACCGGTCGAAGCTGTGGTTACGGAGCTGCGCATGGCTGGACGCGCTGGCTGGGCAGCTCGAGCTGGTGGGCGGCGAAGTTGAGGAGCCGTGCGAGCGTGCCGAGGCGACTGGGACGTGCGAGGCGTGTGCCGCTGAGGGTTGGGCCTGAGGCGTTTGGCTGAGCGCGGCGGTCGGGGGAGGGCGGCATAGCCGCAGGCACAGTCATGGAGGCGGGAGGGCTGGGGCCCGAGGGGTGGCCGGGTGGGGACGACGGGCTGGGCGCCAGGCACGGAGGCGAGGGCCGGGGCTGCAGGTGGTGGGGCGGCGAGGGCGAAGCGACATGCCTGTTTGCTATATGTCCGGGCTCCGCTGAGCTCCCCAGTGATGACAGCCGGCCAAGAGATAAAGCGCGACAAACCAAACTACCAACTGTCCTGCAGCGAACAAAAGGGGACAGCAACCGGCGGATGGGGTGGAATGGCCCTCCTGCCCCCATGGACATGTGACCATGAGAGCTCAGTTCTGCGTGCTGCTGCCCAGCTGCTGTAGTGACATTGCATTGCTGGTAGGCAAAGCCCCCGTGAGGTTCGAAGGTTCCACAAGGATATGGGTATGCAGCAGCTGAGCAGCACTCATGCATGGAAGAAGCACCCTGCTGAGCGAACGTCCAAACGAACGTCCAGGCATCCCGTCCTGCTGTTTGCGCCCAGCCCCGCACGCTCTCAGCCGCCATCTGGCAACACGAGGCAGCCAGCAAAGTCAAGTCAGCTGGGGCTGCTGCTGCAGAGACACAGGCCGGACAAAGCCGTGCAGGCCACTGCAGAGCGGAGAGGAGCGGAGGCGGCAGCTAATGCAGCTGGGTGCAGCTCCTTCCGGTCACCCCACGCTGCTCCACAAGTGTATGGTAGCGCCGCTTATTTATGATAGTGGCATGGTAGGTAGTACCATTGGCTCAGGAGTCCCCGGGGCAGGGTCGTCAAGACTCCGGGGCCAAGGGGGAGTGCGTGTGTCGGCCTGTGTCGACCCGTACGGCAGCATGCGATTTGGCGCGAGTTGGGCTCCGCTGGACTCTGCGAGTGCCCGCCCCGACCTTGCCAGCCCTACAAACCAAACTCATACGTCTGCTCGCTACACTCAAGGACGCCTCAGCTCAACGCTTCTCGAGCAACACTTGAATTGACACGGACACATCCCGCCCAGCGCGCTGGGCTCGTAGCCTGCTCGATCGCATACGCAACATGACTGGACCAAGGCGATAACCTAGTGGTATCGGTCCACTCAGGGCGCTTGGCGCCCCAGCAAATTCTGACTTGACGTCCCGCGACAGCGTTCGCTGAGCGCGATGCAGCTCAAGACGCTGCAGATTGTATGGCACGGCAAAGAGCCGGTGCTTAGCGTCGACTTCCAGCCGAACAGCCACACGCTCGTTTCGGGCGGGCAAGATGGCGAGGTCAAGGTCAGTGCAGTCGCCGTAGCGTTCACGCGCGTTTCCTAGACGTTGCCAGCCCCATCCTGCTAGCTGAGCTTGGTCGGGAGGGCGCATGGTGCTCGAGCTGTCAGTCGGCACGCGCTGAGCGTGCTGCGCCCTTCCTGGGTTCCTCCCTGCCACCCGGCTTGCAGCACTGGGAGGTGGTCACCGAAGACGACGGAACGCCCGGGGCGCGCTTCCTGAACGGCTACGCGGTCAACAGCAAGGCCGTCAACTGCGTGCGGTTCTCGCCGTCGGGTGCGTGGCAGGGCCTGGCTCTGCAGCCTGGCTGGGCCAGTGCTGTCTCGTTGAAGGGACCCTGGAGGAGGACCCTGAGCAGTCGGGAGTCAGTCCGAGGTAGCAAAGGCTCGACCAACACAAGTGCTGACCGCCCAACGCCTTTGGGCCTTGGGTTGCCTGCCCCAGGAGACATGCTTGCGAGCGCGGGCGACAAGGGCGAGGTCCTGCTGTGGCGGTTCACGCCCTTTGCCCCCGGGGCCGCCCCGCCGCCTCGGAGCAACCTGGACGGCAGCGACGGTGCGTGGCGGTCGGATTGGGTTGCCAGGGGGCCGAGGGGCTGTGTTTGGAGGGTCGAAGGGCTGTGTTTAGAGGGTCGAGGGGCTGTGTTTGGAGGGTCGAGGGGCTGTGTTTGGAGGGTCGAGGGGCTGTGTTTGGAGGGCCAAGGGGCTGTGTTTGGAGGGTCGAGGGGCTGTATCTGGAGGGTCGAGGGGCCGTGTTTGGAGGGTCGAGGGGCTGTGTTTGGAGGGTCAAGGGGCCGTGTTTGGAGGGCCGAGGGGCTGTATCTAGAGGATCGAGGGGCTGTGGCGGGAGGACGCCCAAGCCCGGCAGGATGGCGGGGAACAGCGGAGAGGGGCAGCCCAGTTGCAGTTGCAGCCCAGGAAAAGGCAGGCGTGTCATGTCATGTCATGTCATCAGCCTCCGCCCTGCTCGGTCCTTTGCGTCTTGGTCTCGAGGCTCCCACGCCCCGTGCCCCGCACGCCGGCTGACCCGACTGCGCTGTTGCTGCTGCGGACCCGACTGCAGGCTCTGGCGGCGACGGGGCAGGGCCGGCGCCCTCGGGCATGTGGCGCCAGGTGAGCAGGCGGGCTGGGCAAGATGCTCCTCAAACTTGGGCTTTAGGTTGTGCACAACTGCTGGGCGAACTCAGCACACTGGCTTTCACCTACGCACATCCGCTAAGGAAGGCTCTAGCCAACCCGCACATTCCTTTGTGTCCCCCAAAATGTCCAACCCTGCTGTTCGTGCCGCTCCCGCTCCTCCCTGGGCCCAGGTGGGCCTGCTGCGGGGCCACTGCGACGACGTGCTGGACATGGCCTGGGCCCCGGACGGCTCGGCGCTGCTGACGGGGGGCATCGAGAACAACTGCATCCTGTGGGACGTGGAGACGAGGAAGTCCCTGGTGGGTGCAAGAGCAGGAGTGGGAGGGAGGAATGGGCGGAGCGCATTTGGGTGTGGTGATTCGGGGGGTGAGGGGCTCACGCGGAAGAGCGGGAGGGACGGAGGAGGGAAGCGCTGAAGGTGCTCATGACGGTGTCGCGGGGGTGCTGGTGGGGCGCGTTTGTATTTGTCATCTGTGAACTAGGCGGAAGTCGAGGTGGAGGTCGAGGAAGACTGAGGTGGGTGCGGAGACGGGGAGTCGAGTCAGGAGGACCAGGATTGCAGGCTTGTGTTGGGGAGCATGCTTGTCGGTAGTAGACAGCGGTATGCTGCTGGGCGGCGTGGAAGCGCAATGAGTTGAATGATGTTGCGGGGAGGCCCGCTCGCTCCCTTCCGTCAGCGTGATCCACTCTGCACCTGCTCTGACCCGCAGCTTCCCCCTGCTTCCCCACCGCAGAAGTACCTGCAGGACCACGGCCACTACGTGCAGGGCGTGGCGTGGGACCCCCTGGGGCGCTTCATCGCTTCGCAGTCCGCCGACCGCACCGCGCGCGTGTACGCGGTCAAGCCCCCGCCCGCAGTCGAGGGTGCGTGGGGCGCTGCGCGGGCGTAGCTGGTGCAGCGGGGCGGGCAGGAGGCGGGGCGCGGCACGGTAGCACCTGCGGGGGATGTGGGGGCGTGGAGTTGTACCGGTACCGGTGCCTGACGGCGGCGCCGGGGGGCGGCTCGGGCCCTTGCGGGGCATGTCAAGGGAGGGGGTGGCACCAGCTGTAGGCTGCGCCCGGTGACGGCTCGTACCACCACAGTCCATTTACCGGCGGTTCGGGGCCGGGGCCCTGCTCCCCCTCATGACTCACGCAGGCAAGAAGGCAGCCGCCACGGCGGCCGTGACCTCATCCGGCCTGGCCAAGGACGGCTTCTTCGCCGCCGCCACCCTCTCCAAGGGGCCCCTGGCCGGCGCCTCTGCGGCCGCAGCCCCCGGCGGCGCTGCTGAGGACGGCTCCGCAGCCCCTGCCACCGGTGTAGCAGCGGGAGCGGCACCGGGTGCTGCCGGGGGCGTTAGTGGGGGAGGCGGTGCGGGGGGCGGTGGTGGCAAGCAGCCGCTGTTCAGTGACGACTCGCTGCCAACCTTCTTCCGGCGCCTGGCGTGGTCGCCCGACGGGGCAATGCTGGCGGCGCCGGCGGGCGTTTACAAGTAAGGAGCTGGGGTGTAGGGCTGGGGCTGCGGGTGAGAGGGAGGGGTTGCTTCATCCTCCGCGGGGAGGAAGGAGGCGGGAAGAGGATCTTTCAAGGTCCAAAGGCCGCTGAGCGCTCTACTGGGGCTCCGGTTGAACAATCTGGGGCTGGGCGAGTGGAGAGTGGATGGGGCAGTCGGCAAGCTGCATGTGTGAAGGTGGGCGGAGGGAGGAGGAGGAGGGTTTCTGGGTCGCACCCGCTGCCTGTTGACGCCTATCTGCTCCTCCGTTCCTGCGCCCCCTGCCCAGGTCGGCTTCCTCCGCGCCCATCACCAGTACCACCCACATCTTCGCCCGCGGGGAGTGGTGAGTCGGCGCAGAGACGCTTTCGCAGCTGTGGGACAGCCAACCTGCGCGCGGGGCAGCGGTGAACGATGGGGTGTCGTACTGACGGTCGTACACGCTGCCGTACATCCCGTACAGGTCTGGGCCCGCCGCCAGCCTGCCGTGCCTCAGCAAGGGCGCCCTCGTGGTTCGCTTCTGCCCCCGCCTCTTCCGCGCCCCGCCGCCGCCGCCCGCCGGCAACCCGCCGCCGCTGTACGGCAACCCGGCCGCTGGTGCCGTACAGCTGCCGTACCGCATGCTGATGGCGGTGGCGTCGCAGGACTCCGTACTCATCTACGACATGCACGTGAGCAGCTTGGGCGCGGGATATGTAGGAGTGACACGGGCAATGACGCAGGGGCGTAGGACCTGCGGGTTGGACATGCGTTAGGGTGCGAGGCAGGGAGGATGCGGCTTTGGTTTGGAGTGATGAACGTTCCCTCCAACGCTGCTCTCCACTTCGATTACCTCCCCTCCCCGTGCCTGCCCTGACACGTCAGTCCACGGAGCCGCTGCCGGGTGCACTCACCCCGCTGCCTTTTTGCCTCCGCGCCGCATTCCTCCATGCCGCACTTGACCTCCGCCCCTGTCCCTTCCCTCCCCTCTCACCCGCAGTCCATGGAGCCCCTGGCGGTGATGGGCGGCATCCACTTTGCCGCCGTCACGGACCTTGCCTGGTCACACGATGGGCGGTACCTGGTGGTAGCGTCCAGGTAGGGGCGTGGTGGGAGGGCTCAGGGACAGGGTCTGTGGATGCAGGGTGTGGCGGCGAGGAAGGTGGTGTGCCTGGTGGTCGCGTCCAGGTGGGGGCGTGCCCTGGGTTGTGTGTGGGGTGGGAAGGGGCACCGATGGTGGTCTCGGTGGCCGTGGGGCGACGGCGCACGGATGTCTCCTGGTATCTTTGTTTGACCTGACCTTGGCCGGTGCACTTGCAGGGACGGGTACTGCACGGTGGTTTCATTCGACGAAGCCGAGCTGGGGGAGCCAGTGCCTCTGGCGGAGCTACCGGAGCAGGTGCGGGCGGCGGTCTCGCGGGCAGCGGCGCGGCGGCACAGCGACCGCCTGGCAGCCGCCGCCGCCGCCAAGACCCCGGCGGCGGCGGCAGCCGCCACGCCGCCGCCGGAGGCGGCGCCGGCGCAGCTCGCACCGCAGGCGAGCGGCGAGGCGGCGCCGGCGGCAGGTGCTCCGGCCCCGGCGGCGGCGCCGGCAGCGGCGGCGGCGCCTGCCGCTGCCAAGGCCCCGAGGAGGATTCAGCCGGTGGCGGTCTCGGCAACCCTCACCAGCACCGCCGCTGCACCGGCGGCGGCGGTCGTGCCTACCCCTGCCGTTGCGGGGACGGGGACGGTCCCGGCCTTGGCTTCCGCTAGCCCTGCGGCCGCCGGTGCGGCTGCGGGGGCCAAGCGGCCGGCGGAGGGCGGCGCTGGCGGCGGCTCCGAAGCGCCCAAGCCCAAGCGCATTCAGCCCATCCCCCTCTCCGCCACCGCCCTACCCAAGCCCTCTCCCTCTGCAGCCGCCGCTGCACCAGTGGCGGCGGCCCCCGCGCCGGCACCTGCCGCGGCGGCGCAACCCGCGGCCTCCGGCGCCGCTCGCAGAATCGTTCCCACGCGGGTAGACGCAGCCGCCCCTGCCGCCGCCCCCGCGCCCGCGCCCGCACCCGAGCTCTCCCCGCTCCCGTCTTCCGACGCCGCGGCAGCGGCGGCGGCGGCTGCAGCGGCGGCGGCTCCCTCGCATACGCCGGTGCCGTCCGGGGCGGTGGTTCCCGGCATGGGGGCGGCGGCCCCAGAGTCAGGCATGAAGATGCCCACGCCGCAGGTAGGGAGGTGTGGATGGTGGAGGTCACGTGGGGTTAAGGAGGCTGGAGTAGGGATGCGCGCGGATGAAGCGATGAATAGCAGCAATCCCGGATCACGGATTGGTGAGGCCACACCACAAGGAAGGTTGACGATACGGTAGCAACGGTGCCATCTCGCCTGTGCGGTTGCTGACATCCTTCCCTCGCCACCCCCCGCCTCTGCCGCTGCTCAGGTGCTGAGCTTCGGCACCCCCGCGCCCGCGCCCCCGCCGGCGGGCGGCGGCGCGGCGGAGGCCGGCGCATCGCAGCCCGCCGCCTCGGGCCCCGGCTCGGGGCAGGGGCGCACAAAGCGAGTCACGCCTGTGCCCGTGGAGCGAAGCCACCGACCCTCCCTGGACGGAATGCTCCAGCAGCACCAACAGCCGCCGGCTTCGGTGGCGTCAGCGGCGGCCGCATCAGCAGCAGCGGGGAACGGAGCACAGAAGCAGCAGCAGCAGCAGCAGCCGGCGGCAGGGCCACAGGCGGCGGCGGCGGCGGCGGCGGCGGCGGCGGCGGCGGGGCCGCGGCTGAGTGTGGCGCAAATGGCGGCGATGCGGGGCGCGGCGGCGGCGAAGAAGGCGGCGGGCAAGTAGGGTTTCGGATGAATGGATGACTGATGACCCATGCATGCAGAGGGTTACATTGATATTCCCCCGGCGGCTAGGGACCACAGGGTCGCTGTGGAGAGCCGACGTTTGCTGCGACGTCCAAACGGTGGTGGCGGCGGATGAGCAAGCGGCGGGAAAGGGGGTGGCGAGGGCTCTATGTTCGCAGGGGCTATGCAGCGTAGTCCGGACGACGACGAAGGGGGAATGCAGCTGAGCGCAAGGTGAACGAGAGGCGATGCGGCAGGACCTGGCCGGGCCTGGACTGGGTGCGCTGGGGTGTGTGGAGGCAGGGCGGTGGGGTCGTGTGCAGGCACGCAGCAGCAGCCTGCTCCTTGCAAGGAGCAGGGCTCAGCCGGGCAAACGGGGCCATGCCAACGCACGGTCGGAGGGGCAGCATGCGGACAATGCGCGCGGGCTGCGGCGTTCAAGGGGGACCAACCGGCAACCGGCCACGGCAGCGCCCATGCGAGCGAGTCAAGCTTGCTTCGAGTGTACCAGGCTACCAGCAGAGCATGTGCAGTTACAGGCCAGGCCACAGGTCCCTGCCAATCTGCCATACGCAGCCGCGCCTTTCCCGGTCCACCCACCCACGTTCTCACACGCGGGACAGACTCCACGAGCGCACGAGGGTGTCGGCGATCCGGACGCCGAAGCCGAAGCCTTACCACACACGAGCAGGGCTGGAAGCGCCAAGAATAGTTTACAACCCGACGCGAGAGTCCGATTCCCGAATCAGTGCGTGCCAGAGCCGCCCTTGAACCAGAAAGCGCCCCACATCCCCCCGTGTCCTTCCGCCCAACTCTTTTCTAGGCAGCACCCTGCACGCTGACCTGCCCCCACGCCCGCACAGACAGCACACTTGCGGCCTCGGACCTAACACCACCCAGTCAGTGCTGAGGCACTTCGGCTACTGCTGTGGGCCCTCCCGACGCAACCCCGAGCCACCCAGACCGCCCCTGGGCATGGATCACGGAGCCATGGTGTGCAGGGGGCACACCAAATAGGAGGCGCCCCCGCTCAACCCCTCCCGTCCTGCAGGTGGTTCCTGCTCCTTCCGCAGTGCAACCGCCTCCACCTCCACACCTCTTAGCCCCCCTCCAACTCCACACCTCCGTCCGTGCTATTGGCACAAAACCCTTTGCCGTACATGCCTGCCGTACATGCCCGCCTCACTCGTAGTCGAAGTTCTTGTACCGCCAGTCGCCTGGGTGCGTGGAGGCGGCGGCGGTGCCCTCGAGCTCGCGCAGGACGTCCCCCCAACCGGGGGGGGCGGGCAGGGCCTTGGCCAGCAGCTTGCGCTGCAGGGGCTGGGTGGGGAGCTGCAGGCAGGTGGCCAGGCCCTGTCAGGGGGGGAGGGAAGGGGAGGTGGGGAATGAGGTTAAGGGAAAGGGGGCGGGGTAGAGGACGGGTTGGGAGAGGATGGTGGAGCGCAATCGAACGCCCTTGGGACGCACTGGGCGGTGCCAGGGCGAACCTTGTGTTTCGTGGCCCAGTCTCTTTCGTGCCCCGACCGAGCCTCTCGCCGATCAGCGCTACCGTACTCTCCTCCCGGCACACACCTTTCCCCATCCCCTGGATCCCTGCATACCCTGCCCACCCCCACCCCTACCTTCTTGGACACCCCCGCCAGCTCCCGCTTCACCGCCGTTAGCACGTCGTCAGCGGGCAGCTCCTGGGGGGGGGGGGGGAGGAGGAGGCGCAGCTGGGCAGGCCGGTTGGGCACGGCAGGGCGCGTCAAGGCCGAGGCAGCGCCTGCCCTTCTCGGAGACCTTCAGCCGTCGTCTTCCTATCCCTCTCGGCGCTCATACACTCACTCCTGCACCCCGCGGCCCTCCCCCCTCATCTGCCCTCGCATACTCCCCTCCCCCTCTTTCTCCCAGCCCTGCCCCTCTCCCCCCTGCCTCTTCGCCCCTTCCCCCACCTAGAACATGCGCGGGAAGGAGTGTTCTTCACTCTCCTCCTCCCCCCCCCCTCATTCTCCCTGCCCCCCTACTTTCCCCCCCTGCCTCTCCAACCCACCCCCCTTTCCCCCCTCATCCCCCCCCCCACCTGGAACATGCGCGGGAAGGAGTGCTCCAGGAACACCAGCGCCTCAGAGTCCCGCAGCGTCTGGACCATGAGCAGCAGCTCAATCAGCCTGGGGGGGGGGAGGGGAGGGGAGGGAGGGGGAGGGGAGGACGGGGAGGGTATCAGTTGGGACGACCTCGGGAGAGGGAAGGGTGGTGCCGGGGGTGGAGGGAGGAGCAAGCTGGCTGCAGGCATGAACAGCAGCTCGATCAGCCTGGGACGGAGGGGGAGGACGGAGGGGGAGGCGACAGAGGCGCCACGTCAGAGTGCAGCTTGCCGGTATGCATCACCGTACTGAGACGTACGGCACCCGGCCACGCACCGGTAGTTGACGCTGCCCATGGGCCCGCTGATGTCGTACAGCCGCACGTCCCGTGGGTCGGGCAGGTCCCGGTTGAGGATGAAGTCCTCCACCAGCTTCTGGGAGGCCTCGGCGTAGCCTTGGGGGAGGGGGGAGGGGGAGATAGCGGAGCGGGGGGGGGGGGTCAGGTGTAGAATATAGCGGCAAGGGCGACACAGTCAGGGCCTCGCCTCTCCCGCCCCCCGCTGCCTCGCTGCGGCAGCCTCCCCCCACTCCCCCCCCCCCGCCACACCCGCCTCCTGCATGAGCGCCTGCCTCCCCCCCTTCCTTTCCCCATCCCCCCCCCCCCCCCGCCTCACCCGCCTCCTGCATGAGCGCCTTGAGCCTGTTGGCCTGCCACTGCTTGCGGTCCACCTCCCACTGCCGCTGCCCCTGCGTGTTGGGGGAGTAGTCGTCGCGCTTGATCTCAACCAGCCGCCAGCTCTCAACCGCCTTGCCTGAGGGGCGTGCGAGGGGGTGTGTGGCAGGGTGTGAATGGCTGCTCGATTGAGCCGACGGAAGCGGTGTGTGAGGTGAGGTGTGGGGCTCAACACACACATCCTCACCTCTGGCCAAATTGAACAGCTCATCCCCTTACCCTTCTACCCTTCTACCCCCGCCGCTGCTCAACCCCCTCCCCCACCCACCCTTGGCCAGGAACATCGATCAGCCCCGACCCCGACTTTCCCACCTTCTCCCCCTCCAACCCTCGGCCAACACTGTAGCCCCTACACCCCCATCCGTCCCTCCTCCACCCACTGACCCCTGGCCAGCATGGTTCCCACCCCTCCTCACCCCCCTCTACCCCCACCCCTGTTACCCCTCAAAGCCCCCCTAACACACACACCTGGCCAGGATGGATCTCACCCACCACCCCATCCTCCACCCCCACCCCTCCATCCCCCCCACCGATCCACCCACCCATCCACCCAGAGGGTTCCCCCCTCCTTACCCCCCTTCCTTAAACCTGCTACATCCCACCCACCCACCCACCCACCCCTGCCAGGATGCTCCAGCCCTCCACCCCCACCCGTCGCCCCCATCCCCCCTCCTCCGTCCCTCCCACCCACCCCTGGCCAGGATGAACAGCTCGTCCGGGGCGCCCGGGTCCAGCTTCTCCACCCAGCCCGTCAGCCACGTGCCCCACAGCAGCCGGTACGGGTGCCGCCGGCCGCCAAACTCCACCTGTCGAAGGGGCCGGAGGGTGGAGGGTGAGGGAGGGCAAGGGGGTAGAGGGGTGTATGAGTGGCGGAGAGGGGGGAGAGGGGTGGGGTGCCGGGGCGCGGCGTGCGCCTATCGCCGTACTCCACCTGCCCCTGTTGGGTGGTGTGGTGGTGTGGGGGGTGGCTCGAGGGGCAAGGGGGCAGAGGGGTGTATGAGTGGTGGAGAGGCGGGGGACGGCAGGCAGGTGCAGGGGTGAGGGGTGAGGGGTGAGGCGCTCGCAGTGGCAGGGGCACGCGGGCGGGGGCCCCGTGGGGTGACGGCGTGTGCCCCTGCCCTGGCTCGCAGACTGTGCCCGTCGAGCCGTCCTCCCTGCCGATAACCGCTCACGGCCCCCCGTTGCTGTGGGCACCCGACCTCGACCGCAACCGCTGCTAACCGCTAACTGCAAACCGCTGCCCACCTGGGAGGGGTCCTTGGAGTTGACTTCGTCGATAAGCGCGATGCACTTTTTGAGCTGCTCGCGATTGCCGGGGGCGGGGCGCTGGGGAGGGCACGGAATGGCAGGCGAAGGGGCGGGGTGTCAGGGGCGCAGAGAACGGAACGGATGCACCACTCCCCAGGGAACCACGGGGAGCCTGAGGCCGCCAAGGCGCAAGAGTGACACCGCAGCGCAGGTCAGCCCCTGGAAGGCATTAGATGCATCCCTTTATAGCACAAGCCAAACTCCACAAGCTGACAAACCTACAGCTGCGATGGTCTTGTCCACAAAGACCGAGATCTCGGGGGTATCGAGGGTCGCCTGGCAGGGCCCCACCCGCCCGCCCCGGGCAGGCTGCCGGGCCGCGGGGGTGGGCGCGAGCGAGGGCGCCAGGGGCCGGGCGGCGGGGGTGGCCTGTGGGGTTGAGGGCGTGGGGAGCGTGGGGAGGATAAGGGGTGGAGGGGGCTTTGTGGCGGTGTTGACGGCTGGGGTGGCCGCGGTGCTTTGGGGCGGGAGTGAGGCCGTGGCGGTAGATAGGGCGTGGTGGGGGGTGCTGGCAGGCCGGTGGACGTCCACGCTCTGAGTAGGGCCCCCGCGACGCCGATCACCCCTTCAGCAGTGCAGGACTTGCTATGCTAAGCGCGTGTCGCAACCCTCACGCGTGCAGCTCGCACCTGCTGAGGCCCCGAGCATGTGTGGACGCGAGCGACGTGGCCCGGCACGACCGGCGACCTGTGCAGAAACACGGGTGAGGTATGCTTCAGCATCCGGGTTGCCATGGGAGGAGCGGTTCGACGAGCGGACGACGTTCAAGGCCTCTCGACAAAGCTCTCGCGGTGCAAGCGTGCTCGCTCCGCAACGCTTGGCCGTTAGGCTGCGATCGGCGCCAGTCTTGTCACCAAAGCGCAACAGTCGACGGAGGCGCGACGCGACTTCTCGCGCTTCCGCGACACATCCGAACCATCTCACCTGGCGTTACCCGCTGCGCTGCTTTTGCGCATGGCGCCCGATCCCAATCGCCCTTTAAGCATCTTCAGCAGTGCTTGTTGACGTCGGTAGGGTTTGAGATCGCAGGATGGGTAGTGGACGCTGGTTCAACGGTGCAACAAGTGTGTCGGTCGCACGCGAGAGTAGCGCTTGATGTCAAGTATGCAGACGTCGGAGAACATGGCGTGACAAGCAGCTGGCTTGACGTCGATTGGGGCACGCCACGTCCCATACACATCCCACAGCTCCCGACCTCCCCGAACCGTACAAACGCCGCACGAGACAAGAATCCCTCAAGAACCACGACACAAATAAAAGGGTTGGGTTCCTGGCCTGTTCTGCGCCTTCCTCATCGACTCCATGCCTGTGGCCAGCCCCCCAGACCAGTGGTGACCAGGAGTGGACAGCCCGCCCTCGCAACACCGGCTACCTTATCTCAGCGCCCTCCCCACAGAGAGAGAAACCCCCAGGGGGCCCGAGCGCCCGACCCCCCAAGGGTGCACATGGCCTTGACCCCCCCGCGAGCGAAAGCCCTCCACCAACGCGCTAAGTGGCGTTCGGGTTGCGGGTTGCGCAAACCTGCAGTGCCAACATTGGTCACAGACCTGGCTACGGCGAGCCTCCCTACACTCCCACTCATAGTTGGGTTTCACGGCCGGCCGGCCGGCCTTCTTGACTGCCCCCAGTAACTTGCCTACGGCTTGTGCCCCGGCCTTGATCCCTGAAACGCCCACTTCAATGCTGCACCAACATGCGAAATGATTCCTTCGCCTCCTGCGTCGAGGGCATCCGCTGCGCCTCCTGCGCCTGCTTCGCCTCCTGCTACGCCTGCTATGCTTCGCCTGCTACGCCCTCTTTCATTGCGGGTTAGGTTCATGCCCACAGCTTGCGCCCGGGCCTCCCTTCCTACTATTCTGATGCTGCACCTGCTGCGCACACTACGAAGCTTCCTGCGCATGCTGCAGCCCCTGCTACGCCTGCTGCGCCGCCTCCTTCGCCTGCCGCGCCGCCTGCTACGCCTGCTGCGCCCGGGCCCAGGCCGCCAGGCGGTAGGCGGCGGTGCGGTACACGTCCGTGTGGGCCTGCAGGGAGGAAGGCGGCCACGGGACCAAGGCAGTGAGCAGCTCCACGAGGCAAGCAACGAGGTTAGAAATGAGGTAAGAGACGGGTGAGGGACCAGGTAAGCAGCAGCTAAAATACTAACAGGAGATTGCGGGTGTCGTACTGTCGTACCTGTACGGAGGCGTCCATGGGGCGCGTGTATCCTCCTCCCATCGACACGACCTGGGGGGTGGTGTGGGTGGCGTGGGGGCGAGGGAGCGTTGACGTGTGATGGGGGAGGCCGGAGGATGCTCCCACCCCCCATCCCCCCAGGCCCCAGGGCAAGTATGAATGACCAGACCCTGTCAATTTGCTGCCCGGCGCTGGGTGCCCCGGATCCTACGCTATGACATGCAGCAGATAGTGTAAAGCTAATTGAGCTGAGATCAGCCGACATGGGCGTGATCGGCCCTCTGCCATCCTCACAACCCTTCGTAACCATACACATGTACAGCTGGCTGCCCAGCTGTTATGTACGACAGCTAATCCTTCATCTCCCAGCTAGCTTACCAGCGGCACGCCCGCCTCCAGTGCGGTGCCGTACACCATGTGGTTGCGCTTCAGGAGGCCATCCCGGCTGAGGGCCAGGCGGCCGAAGCTGAGGCCAGCGGGGGGGCGGCGAATAAAGATGGGGGGGGGGGGGGGGAGCTGGGTGGGGCGCGCCGTTAAGGCGACAGACGCATGCACACACACAACCGGTGCCCCTTCTACACCCTGCGTTCCTTCGGGTGGTTGTGGCAACACGGGGACCTCCCCGCAACGGACAATAACCCAACTTCACGGGGTTCCCACACAACCTCACCCCACGTCCCCACCTGTCCCCTTTGAGAGCGTCCACCCCCGCCTGGAAGAAGACCAGCTGGGGCCGGTGGTCGCGCATGAGCCTGGGCAGCCAGGACTGGGGGGGAGTCGCGGGATGGAGGCGAAGATGTGGAGGCAGGTGTGCGAAGATATGGCGAGAGGTGTGAGGGACAGCACGTCAGCGGCCAGCGGGACCCCATCGCAGGGGCGGGGCCTCGCGACTGGGATCTACGGGACTTGGGCAACGGGTACGGGCCCCGCTAGCAACACTTCCGCTAGGCCCGCTAGATAGTCCCCATCCCCATGCTCATTCCCCATGCAGCCCCAAGGGTGTCAGATTCTCAGATAGCGCCCCCAGCACTACGAGGACCGGCCTCATGCCGGCCCACTCTCCCAATCTGCATCCTCTCCGAGTTATGGGTAGGTTCTCTTGGGGCCCAACTCTCTTGAGGCCCAACCACCTGCATCCCCACCCGGATGGCGTAGGCCCCATCCCGGCACTCCCACCTGCAGTAGCGCCAGGTACTCTGCATCGCCGGTGTCGTCCGGCAGGGGCAGGTCGTACGTGTTGGTACGACGACTCTGCGTGGGGGTGCCGTACGCATGAAGAGAAGTGGCAAGGGCTAGTGGCTTTCCGAGAAAAAGAGGAGCAGGCCGCCACCGCACGGTGCCCCGTCCTTGCAGCTTATGGCTACGGCAGCGTGTGGTTGGCAGGAGGAGGAGGACCACCAAAGGTCTGATTGAAACCTCGTGCGTACCTTCCAGGGGTAGTTCCGGTCGCCGAAGATGTCGAAGGTGGTCACCCGAGGGTCATTCTGCAGGGGGATGAAATCTTATCTAGAGGTTGAAAGGGGACAAGACCCAGGGTATGGGCGAGGGAGGCGCGGGTGGCGACGGTGACACACGTTTGTGATCGAATGTGGTCCACGCACCTGGAAAATCTCTGCCGTACCGTTGCCCTGATGCACATCCAGATCGATCACGAGGATGGAATCCAATCTGGGCACGGCGAAGGGAAGGCAGCAGCAGGGCGCAGGGCAGTTGAATATGTGCTGGCGGCACCAAAGGCAATCAACTCAGCCAACACGTTGCCCCCCGAGCGTTGCACCGCCCCGAGGCGACGGGGCTCCTCGTCCCTGCTGAGCCTCCACCCTAGAGCGGTCTAAGCTACACACCGTAGCGGCGTTGCAGCCCAGACGTCGCCACGGTGCTCTGGGTCCCCGATGAGCCCCAGACCGGAGTGAACCAAGCGAAATCCAACCATGCGACTCACCCGTAGTCGCGCATCGCCACAGACGCAGCAATGGCAATGTCGTTTAGGATGCAGAAGCCCTCGCCCCTGCGGTCCAGGATAGGGAAGCACAGAAGTACTTCAGTGGCTTGGGCGGGGGTGACAGGCCCTGGAAACAGGCCCGCAGGGTCCGCTCTTCCAAGACAGACAGATCGGCTCCCGCCATGAGTGCGAGGACGAGGGGTGCTGAGAGTCCTGCCCGCTGCCCTCACCGGTCTCGGAAGGCGTGGTGCGTGCCGCCCGCGATGTTGCCAGCGATGCCCCGACCCTGGTGGAGGAAGTAGGTTGCACGGGGTGGGCTGGAAGAAGGGAGCAAGGCGCGAGGCACATTCCAAGAGCCGTGCCAAGCTCCCATAGCCCCCTCCCCCGCCCACCATGCAACCAAGGGCACCACCATCGCTGCTGCACGCTGTTTCTCCCAAGGTGTTCTAGCTAGTTGTCCTCCCACTCAACAACAACCAGCCCCTCTCGCTCTTCTCACCATCCTCCATGCACCGCCCCCACCGCACCTGCCGCATCACCAGGTGCATCGCCTGCACGGTGCCGCCGCTAGAGGCAAAGGTGCGCCCCACCTGGTCCCCGTAGGGCCGGTGGGGGGGGGGGCGAAGTGGGGCAGAGAGGTGACGGGCGTTTCCGGAGACCGAGGCGCTGTACCGGTACAAGGCGTGAGACTACCGGGCGACGGCAGAGGTCCCCCTGGCATTCCTGCCGCCACCTTCCCCCAGCCGCCCCCTCCTCTTGTCAGTCCTCTTCCTCGCATCCTCGACGCTCAACCGTCAACCGTCAACCGCCAACCGCCGCCCACCAGCTGCTCGCTCCAGGGGAAGCCCACGTTTCGCATCTCCGGCTCTGTCATGTGGTTGCTCCTGGCGACGGGGATGGGTGGAGGTGGAGGTGGATGCGATACGGTATCAGCGCTGTCCATGCGGCTCACACGACCAGCTGCTGTCCCCTGCTGTGTGAGCCACCCTCCCCACCGCCATCCCGGCACCGCACCTGAACCGCTCCACATACGCCGGCTCGTGCACCAGCGTCGCGTCCGCCCACGCCACGGGCGGCGCAGGCCGCAGCTCCACGGCGGGGCCGCCCCCGCCGCCCGCGCCCGCGCCGCCGTCAGCCGCCAGGGATGGGTCTGCCGCCAGCGCCGCCCGTGTGGCCGCGTACTTGAGCATCGGGAAGCGGTGCCCCGGGGGCAGAGGCACCTGGGGAGGGGCAGGGAGGGGGACGAGTTCAGCGGTCGGTGTTCGGCGTCCACAGTCCGAGAGGCCGAGGGTTTAGGGTTTTCCAGGCTGAGGTGGGGCAGGTTGAAGTGGGGTCAGCTGCCGCGGGCAGGGGTACAGCACGGGGCCGGGAGAGGCCAGAGGGAGGGCTTCAGGAAGAGCACAGTCCGGCTCCCCCTCGCTCGCCGCCGAGGCCAGGGGAGGGTCAGCGGAGGTTCCAGCACGTACGGGCCATCCCCCCCTTTGGCTCACCACCCAGGTCAGGCGAGGGGCAGGGCTCATTCGACCCACGTCCGCACACCCCCGGTCTGCTCACCACCCAATGGTCTGGTTCTATCCATGTCCGGCCTTCCCCCGCCTTCCCCGGCCTTCCCCCGGCCTTCCCCTGCCTTCCCCGCCCGGTCCGCTTACGTACGTCGTACGGGCCATCCCCCCCTTTCGCTCACCACCCAGTGGTCTGCGTAATATGCCACCAGCGTCCCCAGGGGAGCAGGGGAGGGCAGCGAACCGGCCTCGGGTACCGCCACCGTCGGGGCCGTCGCCGCCGCCGCCGCGGAGGAGGCAGCGGCGGCGGCCGCTGGGGGCAGCGCGGCGGCGGCCGACCGGGCGGCGGAGGACAGGGGCCGTGATGGTGCGGCCGGGGCCGGGGAGCTTGGGGTCCGAGGGGGGAGCCAGGGAGTGATTGGGGGCGGGGCTGCGGAGGGAGGCAGGGCGGGCCAGGGGCGAGGGCTGAGGGAGGGGGGGCTCAGGCGCAGGCTTCCTGCTCCGTCCTTTCCCTCAGGGCCCTACCTCAGGAAAGAGGCTACTCCTGAAGAGGGCCCCAGGGTCTAAACAGGGCCCCGGCCTGACCCCACGCCCGCTCGTCATTGACCCCCGCTCTACCCGCTTACTGCTGGCCACGTGCTTCAGGCAACGCCCGCCAGCCCCCGCCGCAAGCCGGGGCGCCACCGCGACCGCGCGCATCCTGCAGTCGCGCAAGGCCCGACTGCATCTGCTTGCGGATGCCCGCATGCGAGGGGGCCGCCGGGTTGCCGAGCGCGAGCGGGGGTCGAAATGCAATGCGCTGGCTCCAACCACTCGCGCGCGACTGCTCGCAGCTGCGACCCGCTAAGCACGCGATGGCGCTTGTGTTGTGGTGTGGGATTGGCTTGTGTATAGCATATCTATTTGGGCGCCCCCAGGATGCCAGGAGGGCTTGTTGCGACCGCGGGCTGCATTGCGCGGGTCGGCCGGGTCACCGGCGGGACGCTGCGAACGGACGGCGAGGCTTGGTGAGCTGTTATCCATTCCTATACAAGCGTGCTCATTCCCCAGGAGCCCCGGTACCTACAAACCCTGTCACAGTTAGAAGTGTGCGTGGACTGTTCAGCGCATTCGCCAGCCCAACACGCTGTTTTGACCATAGCTATGCGCTTCCGCCAAGTCAAGTAGCGTAGGTAGCTTTGGGGCCCAGAGCCGGGGTAGACAGCGAGCTGCGAAGCCGCCGCGCTGCTGCCGAGCCAACGCAAGGTCGAACCCGCGCAGCCCAGCTGCCCAGCCCCTGGTGCTAGCTTGGAGCACCGTCGGCAAGGATGTTTGCGTTCGACACCAAGTGCGCGCAAATTCGGCCGCACCTGTTTCTCGGGGCGGCCCCACACGAGGCGGACTACGCCCTCCTGCGGCGTCACAACGTGACGCATATCCTCCAGGTGAGGCGCCGCAGAAGTAGGCTGCATCCTTGCGCTGCGGGTAGGAGATGGCATGCAGGGCATGTCCGGGCCTTGCCCTCTACCGTTGCGGCGAGGGCCTTCAGCTCCGCACCGTGAGCTGTGCTCAGCGCTCCTAGACCACCTGCGTCCCGGCTCCGCCATCGCCTCGCGCCTGGGCTGTTGCACCCCCGCACACGCTCAGGTCCCCCGAAACTTCTGCCCTGGCCTGCGGGCCCGCCGTCAGCTCTGCCCCCCTTCCCGCCGGCCGTCCCTCCCCACCCACCCACCCAGCTACTCATCGTTCGCACAGCTACGGAGCCTCCTGAAGCGCTACCCGCCTAGCCACACTCCTGTGGCTGCAACTCACCACTTCATTACCCTACCCTCCGTTGCCTCGCCCCGCGCGCAGGTCGGCGTGGAGTTGCGGCCCAGCTTCCCGGACCGATTCACGTACCTTCGCGTCGCCATCGACGACGCCGAGGTCGTGGACATCGTCTCGATCCTGCCACGCTGCTTCGCGTTCATCGAAGGGGCGCGTACGGGCCTGGGCTCGGCCTACGACCATGCCGGCACCGATGCCCACTACCAATCGCTGCGGGCCAAGGCCGCGAAGGCCGACCCGCAAGGCGCGGGCCAGCAGTCGCCATCTGACTCAGCCAAGCAGCGGCGCGAGCAGCGGCGCTTCGTCGCGCAGCAGCGACCTGGGCATGAGCTGTCGATGCCCGCGGATGTCGATGCCGACGAGGATGCTTCGCAGGGCGTTGTGCTCGTCCACTGTATGGCGGGCATGAGCCGCTCTGCCAGCGTGGTGGTGGCGTACCTCATGTGGCGCGAGCAGCTCAGGTGCGGCGGATCGGGGCGGGTCGGGCCAGGGCACGAGATCGGGGGCACGAAGGGGGGGTCGGTACGGGGCGGGGCGGGGGTTACACGATATGATGGCGGGGGCTGCGCGACTCCCCAGATTACGAGATCGGCGTCATCCCATGTCATCCCTGCGGCCCTGTCAATACCCATTCCCCACCCCACCCCGCCACCACGCCAGGTACGAGGAGGCCTTCAAGCAGGTCAAGACCGCGCGGCCCTGCATCTACCCCAACCTGGGTGCGTCACAGTACCGGCGCCTGCGCCCGCGTCCGGGCCCGTCGCGGGGCGGCTCTGAATCCCACTGCTGCCCAGCCTCGCCCCACGCGCGCGCTCCAGCCTGATCGCTGCTTCGCGGTCTGTCTCAAAAACACACGAAGCTGGACTTGCGGGACGCGACTCGTGTTCCTGCCTGCGCCCGCCCCGCCCGCTGCTGCCTCCGATGCCGCTGCCGCTGCTGCCGCTGCCGCCCGGTGCCGGAGCGCAGGCTTCCTGCTGCAGCTGTGGGAGTGGGAGGCGGGCGGCTGCCGGCTGGAGGGGTGGGGCGGCTGGGGCAAGCACCGCCTGGCTGAGCGCCTGGCCGAGTACAGGTGCGCGCGGGAGGGCAGGACAGGGCTTGCGAGGGGGCACAGCGAGGGGTACCGCCAACCTGGGATGCCAGCGAGCCCCAGATCGGGGCGGTAGAAAGCGAGAGGTAGGGGGCCTGCAATGGGCAGGGGAATTGCAGAAGGCCGGGGCGTGCAGCTTGTCTGCAAGTGGGGCGCAAGCATCTGGCGGGGATGTGAGCAAATCTCAGCGGGGGGGAAGGCGATGCTATGGATGGGTGCTAGCTGAGTGAGGGACTGAGGGGGCGTGCAGGGGGAAGGGGAAGGGCACAAGCTGCGCGCCCCCGCCCAGCTGTACGTGACCAGCCCTCCCGATCCTTATCCTCCCAATCTTGCGCGTCTCCTGTCCTCGCCGTCCGCAGGCGGGTGCAGCTGGCCATGGGCCTCCACCCGGCGGTGCGGGTGCGCCTGGTGCTGCCCTCCTGGACCCAGGCGGAGACGCAGGGAGATGCCTCCCCCGCCGCCATCTCCGCCCCCATCTTGGGCGCCCCACCCGGCGGCGGCGGCGAGCCCTCGGCCGCCGGCACGCCCGCCCCGGCCGGCACGCCGGGCGGGCCCGGCGGCCGGAGCGAGTTCGACCACCCCACACTGCGCGACGTGGAGAGCCTCTTCACCTCAGCTGAGGCCGCCGCCAGCGCCAACGCCAGCGCCAGCGCGGCAGGCCCAGACGGAAGCGCCACGATTGCATCCGCCGCCGGAGCCGAGGCTGGCGGCAGCAGTCCCGCGGCGTCCTGTGGGGCGGCAGCGGAGGCCCAGCCCAGGCCCAAGCCCAGGCCCACATGCGGCGACGATGCGATCGAGGCCGCGGCCGCGGCGGCCCTTCAGGCGGGCGAGGAGGAGGACCAGGGCCAGGACCCCGCATCCGGGGTGGGAGGAGGCGAAAGCGCGGGTGCGGAGGTGGTGGACGAGGAGGCTCCCGCCTCGACCCTGGAGGGGTGTGGGGACATTGAGGCGCCCGCAATCACGGCGGCCGAGTGCGGCGTGAGCGCTGGCGTGGCGCTGGGCCCCGAGGCCGGGAGCGGAGTGGAGGAGGCGGGGTCGTGCTGCGGCGGGGCAGTGCTCTTGGTGGCTGGGGCGGCGCCGCAGACCAAGCTGGCTGCCATGGGGCCCGTGGAGACGGCTGGCTACGGGCTGGAAGTCAAGTGCTGACCAGGCCCCGCGGGAATGCGGTCCCGGTGCGGGTCCTGCATGGGCCTAGGATGATGGTCGTCGCTGGTGTGGTTGGGCGGCGGCTGGGCGCAGGGGCAGGCAGGGAGCAGGACGCGGTGCAGTTTTGCAGTTTGTAGAGGTCTGTTGCTGTGGTTGGTTGGTGGCGACGTGGGGTGACTGCTGCGGGAGGCGTGCAGGCCTTGGCCGGCCCTTCGGACGAGGCTCGGGTCCACCTCTGGAGAGTGGTGCTTGCCGGGGAGTCGCGGCAGCCGCTGCGCTAAGATCGGCAAGCCAGAGGTTGGCAGGCAGTGCGGGATGGTGGTCACGGGAAGAACTCAGCAGGCGCATTGACTTCACAGTCGGTCAGGAGGGCTCTTTCTCATCACGTTTGGTCGGTTCGCGGGCTCGGTTCGACGTACGGGTATCTAACGGTATCGTAACTACGAGTGTCGCCCGAAGTGTTCGCGTGTTCATTGCGTGGGCCAGCGCGCTCTGCAGCTCGACTCGAGTATGAAGGCTGGGCGTCCGGGCTCTGCGGCCCTGTCCTAGGTTTAGCTGGTGCATACTGTGCGGTAGGTAGAAGAAAGGGCCAGTGCTCGGGTCCTAGCAGCTGGCACTCGTTGAGTCCACGTGGAGATGGACTATCTGGTTGGTTTTGATAGTGTGAACATTGATAGCTCCCAGCGTCTGGGGAGCATATTTTGGCCTCACCGCAGGCTGTCGCGGTCAGGCGTGGCCGGGGAATAAGCCCATACGCTGAGTGGGTTCTTCTTGTGCCCTGAAGACGCGTGTGTACTGGCCTGCCGCTGTATCGGTGAGGCATATGTCCCCTGCACGGGGGCCCAGGGCTGAAGACAAAAGGTGCGGGTATCCGCTTGGCTTCTTCCTCGTGCGGTGTGTGTGCGGGGGGGGTCGAGGTGGAGAGCGGTGACCTGAGGCGTCTTGTACGTGTTGCCCCGGTCTTAGGCCTTGGCGTGTATAGCATGGTGCCATGCGTGGCTCCCGAAGAGGACTGGCGCAAGGTTAGCGCAATGCTCGAGCTTTGGATCGGGCAGGACGCAGCTCCTGGATAAGGACGGGCCGGTTGGGAATGAGGCTCTGAAGCCCGGTGTGCCGTGTAAGACACTGTGGCCCGACATCGCTCTCACTCTTTCCAGGCACTGCACTGCAGTCGGCGAATAGCAACAGTGACGAATGTGTGCAGTACGGCGCAGTGCTGTACGGCGCCAGACCGGTTGGCGGGAAACTCGATCGGCAATTGCTGCACGTGCTTTCGTTGGTGCACCAAGGCGAGAAACCAGAGCTCGCAATAAACATACATGTAGGGGATAAGTTCCGTCTCAGGTCGCTTTCGCTTCGCGACGATGCGCAGCGGGCAGCTGCCCGCAAAGCCGCGCGACCTTGACGACTTCCTAAAAAGACTCGAGGCACAAAAGAGCTCTGCGATAAAACCCAGTGATAATTCGGCTCGCGCAAGCGGCGTCGCTCAAGCCGATGCACCCGGCAACGCCATTTCTGCCAAGCGGCAGCTCTCGGCTCCGGCTCCGGCGGACTCTGCTGCCAAGCGCCTGAACCTTGCTGCGCACCTCACGTCTTCTTTCTATGGAGGCAAGACCACGCGACCGTCGCCCCCGGCACCGCTGGCATCGGCCGGGGCCCTCGGGGCGCCTTCCCCGACCACCACAAACAACTTACCGGCTGTCGCGGACAGCGCTCTCACACCCTCTCCAAGCAATGGACCTGCAGCCATAGCAGGCAGCCAGGCCCCCGCACCACAGCGGAGTCCCCTCGGGCACGCCAACCCCGCCCTCGACCGCCCTACCCAACCACCACCCGCCCCGCCTCCACCGGGCCCAACCCCAACCCCGCCCCCGCCCGAGCCCGCTCCGCCACCCGAGCTGCTCCGGCCCGTGTGCTGGGGCGTGGACAGCGGCGCGGTGCCAAGGGCTGAGTTCCGTCTGCAGCAGCAGGCCTACGAGTTCTTGGACCAACAGGCCGGGACGCGCGCGTCGGAGCGGCTGAGGTGCGGAGCTGCGGTCTGGGCTGTTCACGGCTCGCGTTGCTAGGCAATAAATCCCGTGGATGAGGTCCCAGACCCAGGGATGTGTATATGTGTATATGTGTATATGTGTATATGTGTATATGTGTATGATAGTAAGACGTGCGTGCGTGTCGGGTCCGGTCTGTCTGGGCTGAGGGACTACCCAGGGCGTCGCCAATCCTCGGGGGCTGGTGCCTCTCGCTTGCGCTACTTCGGGTGCGTTGACCACTCAAGACCGCCCCGACCATCCCTGCCGCCCTGCAGGGTGTTTGCCACCGAGCTGAGCGGCGACGGCAAGCGGCGGTTCCTGGTCACCTCACCCGAGCGGTGGGTCCTTCCCAAACAGGGATGGAGGATGGAGTAAAGGCGTGGGGCCGATGGGGCCGGGGCTGGAAAGGACGGCCAATACCATACAGCGTGCATGGCAAGCCCGGGGGTAGCGTCCCTCGGCTTTGAACAAAGCCGAAGGTATGGTGATATCAACTCATTCAACGCGTTATCCCGCCCCCTCAGGCTGTGGGAGGAGGATGTGGAGCCATTCTGCCGCCTGGGTGCCCCCGCCGCCTCACCCATCCCCCACGTCCCCACCATCTCCACCTCCGCCGCCGCCCCGATCCCCCCCGTCCCGCCCCACGCCTCCGCGCCCCCTCCGCCGCCCCACCTGTACGAGATCATTCGCGCGGGCAGCGCCTGCCACCTGTACTTCGATCTTGAGTACAGCCGCGGTTGCAACCCGGATCTGGATGGGGACGCCCTGGTGGACGAGCTCGTACAGCTGGTGGCGGAGGAGATGCATGCGGCCTTTGGGATCAGGATTCCGCTGGAGCGGATGGAAGCAGATCCACGGATCAAGGACGCGATTGCGCACTCAGGCGGCAGCGGCCTCGGAGCCGAGCAGGGAGTGGAGGCAGAGGCAGCAACAGCGGAGGCGGGAGCAGCAGGGGGAGGGGAGATAGGGACGGGCGCCGAGGGCCCAGCGCAGGGACGGGTGCCCTCAGGGCAACTGGGAGAGGTTGGGCCGGCGGAGGGGGCTGCAGCGGGTACGGCGGCCGGCGCAGGAGCGGCGGAGGCGGCCATCAGCCCAGACCAGCGCTTCGCCGCAGGTCCCACCATGGGTCTGCGGAGCGAGGGGGCTGCCGCAGCGGGCCAGGGTGCGGAGAGCGCCTCTGCTGCCGCCAATGGCAGCCCCGCCGCCACAGGCGTCCCACAGAGCTCCTCTTGTGCTGACGGGGCCTCGGCGCCGCACGATATGCCAAGCGGCGGCGATGGGGCGATTGGAGCTTCGGGCGGAGGCCACCCTACCGCTGACGAGAGCACGAGGAGCGGGGGCGGGGAGGCGGACGCAGCGGTCGTAAGCGCGCCGCTGGAGGAGGCTGCGGCCGTCGGGTTGGGTTGCAGCAGCGGCAGCAGCAGCGGCGGCGCTGGCGGTGATGGGGATGGTGGCCCAGCGGAGGCGACTGGCGGCGGCAGCGATGGCGGCGGCGGCGGCGATGCGGGTAGAAACGGCCGCGAAGGCGAAGGAGGAGGTGGAGGAGGAGGAGGAGGAGGAGGAGGAGCAGGCGGGGGGTGCCTGGAGTGCCCCTGGGTGTGGGAGCTGGACTCCACGTCGGAGGCCAAGTTCTCGAGGCACCTGCTGCTCAGGGTGCCGCGGTGCGCCTTCCAGGTATGGACAGGGGCGGAGGGTGGAGCAGTGACACTTGGCCTTGTGGGCAGGAGGGCTTCGGAAGAGGACGAACGGGGCACCGGTACCCGCAGTGCGCAGACTCCATGGGGGGCGGAGGGTCGGGTCGGGAACTTAGCCGTCCTGCCGTGGAATTCCGTGTGCACTGAGCTGATAGCACGTCTTTCCTATCTCTCTGGCTCGCCAGGACATCTTCCACGTCGACCCCAATGCATCCTTCAACTACGTACCTCCTCCTTCCATTGACTCGTCCTTGCCCATAGTATTTTTTCCTCTGAGAGGGATTACATGGACAGGAGAGAAGGGGGCGAAGCCAAGCGGACCTGCCTCTGATGGACAGGCCTGAAACCACCCAGTACTAACCTCTTGCAACCGCCAGGACACTGCTGCTGCTACTGCCCTTGCCCCTTGAGTCCTCCTGGCTCTTGCCCTTGCCCCCCGACCCCCCAGGACAACTTCCACGTCAACGCCTTCGTGCGCCGCCTCTTCGGCGCCATCGCCGCGCAGCCGCAGCGCTTCGCCTGCTTCTGGGTGCGGCGCTGCGGTGACCCGCAGCAGCCGCCCACGCTCTTCATCGACCCGGCCGTGTACACCCGCAACAGGTGGAAACTCAACGGGCGGGGGGCGGCAGGGCCTGTGGGGACTTAAGGGTTGGAGGGCGGCAGGACCTGCGACCAACCTGCGCAACAGGTGGGGGTGGCATGGGGGGGAAGAGGGCAGCAGGACCTAACAGGGCTGAGCAGGGGGACCACAGCGGTGGAGTCGCTAGGACACCGGCGGTGTACACGCGCGAAAGGTGGCGATTACAGGGGATTACAGGGGAGGGGGGCGGTTAGGACATGCAACCAACCTGCGCAACAGGTGGGGGTGGCATGGGGGAAAAAGAGAGGCGGAGGAAGGTGAGGAGCTTACGCATGCGTTGCGTGTTCACAAGGCGCGGTCGTGCCGTGTCGGTCGCACTGTACAACAGCGCCCGACGAGCAGCCCTTTCCACATACACACCAGGGCGTTCCGGCTGTACCTGTGCTCCAAGGCCGGCAAGCAGGCCGTGCTGCGCGCCACGGCACGGCACGCCGTGGCGTGCATGCTGCGCCGCAAGGGCCTGGCCACGTCAGCACTTCTGGCGGTTTCGGAGCCCGGCGGCGGCGGTGGCGGCAGCGGCGGTGCCAGCGGCGGCGGCGGCGCGAAGCTTCTGCCGCCGGTGATCGAGCGGCAGGTGGCGAGGGAGGTCTTTCTGGCGACGCTGGTGACGGCGCCGCCAGGCCGCGTTGACCGCATCCTGACCATGTACGGCGACTGCACGACAGCGGGTGGCGGCGCGGGTACGGCAGATTCCGGGCCGGCGGCATCACTGGCGAGTTACCATGCAGCTGCCGACGCGAGCGCAGTGGCCGGCGGCGGCGGCGGCGGCGGTTGGGGAGGCATCCCGAGGCTGCCGCTGCCGGGGCGGCAAGGGGCTGGAGGCGGGGTCGGGCGTGGTGGAGGCGGCGGCGGCCCCGGCCCGGGCGTGGGTGTCGTACCGTACGGCACGCCGTTCAAGTACGGCCCCTCGCCGTACCCTGACGTGGAGGCTTTCATCGAGTCCGTGTGCAACGAGGTAAGTCTCAGAGCTGCGTGAAAGCTGCGGTCTGGCCGCGCATGTTGAAATTGTTGGCTCCTACCTCTCGAGGCCACCCAACCAATCCGCAACCGCTCCGCTACTCTGTGGCTCTTGAGTACGCTGCTTTCTCCCGTTCGCTGCAGGGCGGCGTGCAGGGGCATGTGCGCAACTGGCAGTACCACCCACCCGGCGGCGACAGTGGCGGCGGCGGCGGCAGTAGTGCTGGCGGCGGTGCTGGCGGCGGCGGCGAGGGCCGCCGCGGCGGCGTGCTCCTTCTGTCCATGAAGGACAACCGCTGGTGCGCCAATGTGGGGCGGCCGCACAAGTCAAACGGCATCTTCTACGTTGGTGAGCCTTGTGAACCGTCGCGTTGGGAGCTTGGAACGCAAAGACGAGGGCCGCGACGGTCGGTGAGCGGGTGGCCGAATGGCAGTGTCAGGGAAGGGGTACCTGCTCGACAGGCCCATCACCACCCCCTCTCGCCCTCCCACCCATTCACCTCACCCACCCCTTCCACCTCCGCCCCTCCATCCACCCCTTTCCCCCCCTCCTTCCCCCCACTCCACGCCCCCCAGTGGACCTCCGCGCCGGCGTGTGGTGCCAGCGCTGCCACGACCCCAACTGCCGGGACTTCCGCTCCGCCCTCATGCCGCTGCCCCCCGACCTCTGGGAGCGACACCGGCCGCCCCCGCTCCTGCCGCAGGGCCCCCGCCCCGGTCCCTTGACGGGGCCCGGCTCGGAGCCCCGGCCCCCCCTGCTCCTGCCGGGCCCCGGGCCCGGACCTGGGCCCGGGCCTGGGCCCGGCTCAAAGCCCGCACAAGCAGCCAGGCCCGAGCCCCTGCCCCGGCCGCAGCTGCCGCTGCGGCCCTCCTGGCCGCCCCCACCCCCCTCCGCGCCGCAGCCGCAGCCACTCCAGCCCCTTCAGCCACTCCAGTCGGGCTGTGCGCATGGGCAATGGCTGTGTGGGCCGGACGGGGCACAGCAGCCGGGTGGAGCTGGAACCGGGGGAGAGGTGCGGGTGGAGGAGGAGATGGATGAGGAGGAGTACGACCGACTGTGCCTGGAGGCGCTGGACAGGCTGGAGCGGGAGATGGAGGCGGCGGGGGCGGCGGGGGGCTGATGGGGCCGTGAGCGCGGCATGGGGCTGGGGCTGGGGCTGGGGTTAATACAGGGAGGGGGGGGAGGAGGGGAGGAGGCAGCACAGACTGTGGCGCTCGGTTGAGGGTGGTGTTGGGCCGAGGCCGTAGGCCGAAGCGGCCGTGAATTGCAAAGCTGCAGGGGCGGGGAAAAGGGAGGCGGGGAGGGAAGGGGGACACGAGGGGGAGGCGCTGTAGCGCGCATGAAAACCCTTCGGCCCTTCGGGCTGTGGGACCACGACGATTTCGCAAAGGTGGTGACGGAGGTGGTGGCAGGAGGAAGGCCGGGGCGAGCATGGGTGAGTGCCATGGGGCGAAGCGGTGGGAAAGGGGCGCACGCAGCGCACGGCCGCGCTCCTGTTACCGTTCACCTGCTGCCAGCCGCCTGACACACAGCCCCTCAGCCCTCACGCACAGGAGCTGCAGCTCCTCACACCCAGCTTGCGGACGGGTATGGAGAGGAGCAGCAGCGCTGCGGCCGACAGCAGCGGCCGGGCGTTGCGCGCAGCGGCGCAAAGGTGAGCGACGGAATGCGCAGACAGACTAGATAGCAGCAAAGCGAGAGCCTGGCTTCAGCCCAGCTCTGAGCTTCGTCGCAGCGCGCGCAACAAATCCCCCGCCCCGCCCCTTGCTGCAGCGTTCGCGACGAAGTGGACCCGCTGGCCCCGGCGGCAGGCGAGCGCCCAGGCGCGGAGGCGCTGTCGAACCCCGCTGATGAGGTCATGAGCGCCGCTGCTGCTGCCGGCGAGGCCCGCGGGGGAGCCTCCGAGGACGGAGCCGCTGCTGCCGATGCGGCCCCCGCGTGGGGGCTGCTGCCTCCCGACGTCGTGGCGGAGGTGAGGGGCGTGGAGGGGGAGGGTCCCTGCGGGGGAGCGAGGGCCGTGGGGGAGGGGCGCCGCGTCGGACGTGGGGGGTTCGGGGCACCAACGACCCTTCGATCCTCCCCGAGCGAGCGCCGGGTGGGGCGAGAGGGGGTGCTTTGCGCGCCCGTTGGCCCGGGGGCGTTGGTGCTCGGTTGCGTCGTGGGTGGGGTGAGAGACCTGGAGGGGGAGGGCTGGGCGTGGAGGGCGGGGCTACGAGATCGGTGGCTTGATGGGTGCAGGGGGTACTCACCATTACCTGCCGCCCCTCCCATCCAGGTCTTCCTCCGCCTCGACCTCCCCTGCATGCTGCACGCGGTCCTGGCGTGCCGGAGCAGGGCGCTGGCGGCGGCGGAGCGGGGAGTGCTGCGGACCCAGCGGGTGTGCAAGGAGCAGGTGACGAGGGAGGGAGCGAGGGAGGGGTTTGGATCTTGGAAGGGGGCATCCAGTCGCTCCAAGCAGCACGCACTAAGGGAGGAAAGTGTGCCCCTTGTTTTCAGTTCAATAACCTTGCTCGCCGTTCCTCCGGCGTTCCTCGTCCAGCCAGGGCTTATGGAGGGCTTCGCTGGACCAGGTGCCTGGCCTGGCGCGTGCCCTGGCGGATGCATGGCGTCAGCAGCCGAGTCTTGCAAGCCTGATTGGGCACCTGATGATGGAAAGCCAGGACTGGTGAGACCACTGTCCATCGGCCTCAGGGGCACGACCGGTTGCTCAGCACAGGCCTGCGGCAGACGCACGACATCGCGAGCGAGCCGACATGCGCGAGGCGAGGTTGCGCTCGCAAGGGCCATCAACGGACAACCCGGTGCTGCCGCGGTGCTTGCCTGACCTCCTCCCCCACAGCCCCCCGCTCACAGCGTTCACTGCCTGCTGACTTGCCTGACCCACTTGCCTGACCCACCTGCCTGACTTGCCTCACCGCTCCCCCTCGCCCTGGGCCCTCTCCCACAGCCCCTCGCTCCCCGTACTCCAGCTGTTCTACGCCCTGGACCTGCTGTGGGCCCGGTACGAGCGCCGGCGGCACCTGCCGGCCTGGGTGCAGCGGGAGCGAGGGGACCCCTACCTGGCGCTGGATGAGGCGGCGGCGGAGGCGGAGGCGGCCGAGGAGGAGGCGGAGGCGGAGGAGGCGTGGGACCCCGCTGACCCCGCCTGGACCCGCCGGCGCTGGGAGGCCGCCAAGCGAATGGCGCAGGTGAGGCCCCGAGTACAGTCTACCGGTACTTGGGTCTGGTCACTCTTCCATAGCTTGGTCGGGTCAGGCTCCAACAACCCTCTACTATTGCCTGGTCAGTCTTCCAAGACAATATCCGTCCAAGGAATCCCAGTCACCTTCCTAAGTCTACGCGTACCTCACGGCCGTCACTGACGCGGTCCCTGCCCTTCCGCGTTAACGTCCCGCGCAGAGTGCAGAGTTCCTGTGCATGTGCGGCTGCGGCGTCCTTCCCCTGAGCCCCGCCGCCCTGGCTCGCCTCCGCCGCCGCACCGGCTTCGCCCCAGCGGGCGGCGGCACGGGGCCGGGGCCGCACATCCCCCGCCTGGTGCCGGCGGACGTGGCGGCGTACAGCCCAACGGCAGGCCGGTGGGTATGTGATTATCTACTCGGCTTGCGGGTGCACGGGATGTGTGGCCATGACGGCAGACGTTACATCCTTCGTTCACTCATACCTCGAGACGTGCCCCACCCCGCCTATCTCCGCGTGCACCCCAAACCTCTCGAACAGGCTGACCGAGTGGCTATTGGGAATGCAGGACCTAATGTCTTCGGCGTATGAGGTGGATTCCGCCAGGGCCTGGGATTGGCCGCAGCGGTTCGTGCTGAAGCTCCGACGTCTTTCGCCGGCAGCCGCCGGCACCCAGCCGCCCGCCGTGTACAGCAGCGGCGGAAGCAGCGGCAGCGGCGGCGGCGGCAGCGCTGGCAAATGCAGCAGCAGCAGCGGCGGTGACAGCTCCGGCGGCAGCGGCGGCGGATTCGGTCGCGGCGGCGGCGGTATCGATCGCGGCGGCGGCAATGACGGCGGCGGCGGCGGCGGCGGTATCGGTGGCGGCGGCGCTGCGGGCCTCCTGAAGGCAGTGCAGGCCGCGCGCGACCTCTTGGGATGCCATTTGGCACACTACCAGCTCCGCTCTCAGCGCGCTCAGGTGCTCATGATTCTCCTTAGCTTGGGCGCACACCCGGCCTTTGACAGAGCCCAGCCGCCGCCAGGCGCGCCGCCGCTGCCCAGGCTGACGGCGGCGTCGACGTCAGCGCAGATGCTGGAGGCGGCGGCGGCGTGGCGGCAGGCGCTGGGGGCAGCTTTCGGGGGGCTTCCCGCCATTGACGCAACCTTCACGAAGGTCGAGACCGAGCTGCACCGAATCGAAGCGGACGAGCTTGACATCAGGCAGGAGGAGCAGTCCACTGTGCGGCTGCTCCAGTCGTTCCGTTAGATTATGCGCACACGTACGGAGGTTAGAGCCCAGAAAGCTGACCTCGCCCAGCGGAATCTGCAGGGCTTGCTTGGGTAAGGCGGTGACAGGGGCAGGCGCCACATGCCGGGGCTGTTCTCTGCCAGCATTGGGCCTATGGTTGGGTCTAGGATGGTTTGGCAGGGAAGAAACTTGGATAGGGATTCGGATTGACAAGCGCTGGGCGCCCCCATGGGGGCGAAAAAGGGCTGAGCCCCTCACCCATCTGCTACGCGACCCATTCCCCGTGGTAACCGTGGGCGCACTATACTCAAACGTCCTGCTGCGCAGCGAGGTGGGCTCGCCCCCCGAGAAATAAACACAGCCGCGTGAGACGTGGCGGGATGGGATGGGAAAGCTGTGGGGGGAGATGGCTGCAGTCCTACAGTTGTGCTTCGCAATCACAACAGTGAGCCTGCTATATGCTCTAGCGTCGTCGGCGCCGTTCGCAAAGTATGGTCGCGACGGCGGACATGCGGCCATCCAGGCAAACTTTTTCACAGCCAAATAGGATAACGCTATCGGGCGGACACAGCGTATACAACCGGTTGCCTCTTCCGAGGCAGTGCGCAACAGCGCTCGCGGCCGCCAGACCAAAACGGCGGATCGCTTATACTTGCGCGGGAAATCGCGGCCTTTGCACTACCCTTACCGCCGCGCCTGCGCCGCCGTCCACGACCTATTCATACGGCTGAGACTTCTCATCTCGCTCCCCCATCTCGTCCCGGCGGGCGAAATAAACTCAGATCCGGGACGAATTAAACTAAGGGCGGGGGGTGCCTTAGACCCCAAAAGCCCTGTCTTGCCCCTGAAGGGGCGAGCCAACCGAGCTTAAACGCGTAATTAGCAGGTTGTCGGGGGACTCGCACCCCTCGGCACAGACTTAGCTGCCCGGTCTTATCTACACGGACACCGCTGCGCAAGGTTAGCTAGCAACACACTCTGAGTACGGATTGAAAAGCGGCACGGGGCGGAAGAGGAGGAGCCGGCATGAGAGAAGGAACGCGGTGAGGGGGTTCAACGAGCCGACGGGTTGGCCCTTGGCCCTCCTTGTCAGGATTGGTGTTGGCACCATTGTCAGACACTTCATTGGACAGGCAGGCGGCCGAGAGGCACTGACGGGTAACGGCAATAATGCAAAGGGCACTGGCCAGCTGGCTTGGACACTCGCCCAACAACGGCAGAACCCGCTGACTCTTGCGGGAGGTCTGCAGGCGGGCCAACCACGCGTGCAATGAAGCGAAGGGCAGAACAGGTGATGTGACACCGCCCTTTCCTCTCAAATTCACCCGACTCTCCTTGCCAGGACACGCCTCAGCTTACAAGTTGTTACTGCACCCTTACAGGGTGAGACGGCCCAGCCAGCGCCTGCCTACAGGAGCACCGCCGGCCTCCAGCCGGGCCCACGCCCCTCAGCCGCGCCCAGCGCCCAGCCGCTGCCTGCGTCCGCCTCCGTGCAGGTGCGTTCAAGGGGCCGCTCGCGGTCTAGCGGGGCTGGCTTCATCTCCACCGACAGCTGTGCTCCCCCTCAGCATGCCTGCCTTGCTTGCGTTCTGCGCGGCTACCTGTGTCACGGCTCCCTCCCCCTGCCCCTTCCGCAGGCGCCTCAAGACCCCAGCGCGCCCCCTCCGCCGCCGGGCCCGCCGCCCGCCGCCACGGAACCGGGCGAGGGATTCAGCGGCGCTGGGGCTGGCACGAGCACCGCGGGGCTCGACAGCGGCGGTCTAGGAGGGCAGGGCGGCTTCCAGGTTAGTTGGTCTCCTTTGCATGCGCCCATCGCCTAGAGTGTTAGGGTCGGACGCAGGGTTAGCCTATGCGGTTGCCTTGATTCTTCCTTTGTGTAGGGCATGACGGGTGAAGAGACATGGCTCTTCAACGCTAGGCTCGCAAGGACCATCGAAGCTGCGGACGCGGCCCTTCAGGCCGGGGAGAAGAAGAAGGGGAGGCGGCAGAAGAAGAGCCCACCGCTGCGAGAAACGCTCAGAGGCGAATGGCGTGGGGTGAGTCCAGTACCAGAGCAGCGAGACTTTTCAATGAGTTAAAACGTGCAAACACACATTGCAGACGTATGGAGACCACTGTGAAAGGGTGGCTGAAGAAGCAGCGGAGGCAGCAGCACGTGCGGATGTGCCGAAGGAGGAACGCCCCGCGCAGGAGTACAATCCGTTCGATGCCACACCTCGTAAGTGAGCACAGCCGCGTTGAAAGTTTTCCTATCTAACGAGATGTATGTTGTGTCGTCGGCAGTGTCGCCCCTTGACGACGACTCCAAGCGTTTCCTCGGATTGCCGCTTCAAGCAGCATGCGACTCTGCCTCTGGTAGCGGGGAGGTCGCCGCCGGCCTCCAGCCGGGCCCACGCCCCTCAGCCGCGCCCAGCGACCAGCCGCCGCCTGCGTCCGCCTCCGTGCAGGTGCGTTCAAGGGGCCGCTCGCGGTCTAGCGGGGCTGGCTTCATCTCCACCGACAGCTGTGCTCCCCCCTCAGCATGCCTGCCTTGCTTGCGTTCTGCGCGGCTTCCTGTGTCACGGCTCCCTCCCCCTGCCCCTTCCGCAGGCGCCTCAAGTCCCCAGCGCGCCCCCTCCGCCGCCGGGCCCGCACACCGCCACGGGACCGGGCGGGGGGCACGGCAGCGCCACGGCTGGCACGAGCAGCGGGGGCCTTGGCGCCGGCGGCGGCGGCGGAGGAGGCCAATCGGGCGGTGGCGGTCTGGGCGACGGCGACGGTGGCCACAGGGGCACCGCCGGCCTCCAGCCGGACCCACGCCCCTCAGCCGCGCCCAGCGACCAGCCGCCGCCTGCGTCCGCCTCCGTGCAGGTGCGTTCAAGGGGCCGCTTGGAGTCTAGCGGGGCTGGCTTCATCTCCACCGACAGCTGTGCTCCCCCCTCAGCATGCCTGCCTTGCTTGCGTTCTGCGCGGCTACCTGTGTCACGGCTCCCTCCCCCTGCCCCTTCCGCAGGCGCCTCGAGTCCCCAGCGCGCCCCCTCCGCCGCCGGGCCCGCACACCGCCACGGGACCGGGCGGGGGGCACGGCAGCGCCACGGCTGGCACGAGCAGCGGGGGCCTTGGCGCCGGCGGCGGCGGCGGAGGAGGCCAATCGGGCGGTGGCGGTCTGGGCGACGGCGACGGTGGCCACAGGGGCACCGCCGGCCTCCAGCCGGACCCATGCCCCTCAGCCGCGCCCAGCGCCCAGCCGCCGCCTGCGTCCGCCTCCGTGCAGGTGCGTTCAAGGGGCCGCTTGGAGTCTAGCGGGGCTGGCTTCATCTCCACCGACAGCTGTGCTCCCCCTCAGCATGCCTGCCTTGCTTGCGTTCTGCGCGGCTACCTGTGTCACGGCTCCCTCCCCCTGCCCCTTCCGCAGGCGCCTCAAGTCCCCAGCGCGCCCCCTCCGCCGCCGGGCCCGCACACCGCCACGGGACCGGGCGGGGGGCACGGCAGCGCCACGGCTGGCACGAGCAGCGGGGGCCTTGGCGCCGGCGGCGGCGGCGGAGGAGGCCAATCGGGCGGTGGCAGTCTGGGCGACGGCGACGGTGGCCACAGGGGCACCGCCGGCCTCCAGCCGGACCCACGCCCCTCAGCCGCGCCCAGCGACCAGCCGCCGCCTGCGTCCGCCTCCGTGCAGGTGCGTTCAAGGGGCCGCTTGGAGTCTAGCGGGGCTGGCTTCATCTCCACCGACAGCTGTGCTCCCCCTCAGCATGCCTGCCTTGCTTGCGTTCTGCGCGGCTTCCTGTGTCACGGCTCCCTCCCCCTGCCCCTTCCGCAGGCGCCTCAAGTCCCCAGCGCGCCCCCTCCGCCGCCGGGCCCGCACACCGCCACGGGACCGGGCGGGGGGCACGGCAGCGCCACGGCTGGCACGAGCAGCGGGGGCCTTGGCGCCGGCGGCGGCGGAGGAGGAGGCCAATCGGGCGGTGGCGGTCTGGGCGACGGCGACGGTGGCCACAGGGGCACCGCCGGCCTCCAGCCGGACCCACGCCCCTCAGCCGCGCCCAGCGACCAGCCGCCGCCGGGCAGTGGCGGTGTGGGCGACGGCGACGATGAGTGGGTGATCACCCATGAACTAACGGTCGGTCCATCGCGCCAGCCGCCCTCCTGTGGACTGACGGACCCCCTGGCTCAGAGACTCGCAGCCGTCAAGTCCGTCCCGTTCAACCCTCGCAACCGCAACTGGGACCTCTGGGGTTCGGAGCTCCAGCGGCTGCAGGGAGATGCCGACTGCGACTTGTCGGACACGTCCATCAACCTCTACATCTTGTGAGCCCGTTTCCAAGCATCTCCTCACCTGGGTGCCCTGCAACCTGCACCCTTCGCCGTTATATATCCTTAACCACCCGAGTAACCCCGCCCTGGTGTGGCCCTCAGGTGGCTCTGGGACCACATGCCACCGGAGACACGCACGCGCTGCTGCCTGCTCGGCACCCACATGTACAGCAAGATTGTCGAGAAGGGCGCTGCGGAGGAGGCCTGGACGCGGCTTCGACCGAAGGAGTTGTGGGAATCTCTCTCGGGGCGCCACGAGGTGGGTGCGGCCTGGTGTTAGGGGCTAGCTGAAGTTAGAATGTAGACTGCACTCAAGCAGTTGTCTTTTTGTAGGTGGTGGACCTCTCCAAGAAGGACTTCGTGTTTCTGCCCATGCACACCGGGTTCCACTGGTCCCTTCTCGTCATCTGCCACCTGCCCCGGCTCGTGGACCCCAAAGCGCCCGGCACACCGATGATTCTGCACTTCGACTCCTCATGGGGTGGGCACTGCCGCACTGCTGTTGTGGCACTGCTACTCCTCTCCTTGACAGGACTTCTTCACATGCAGACGATGGTGGCAACTTCCACGCACCCGAGTACGGCAAGATTCGCCACTACCTGTCCTGTCAGCTGCGCAGCGCTGGCCACGGCACAGTGCGGGTCACGGCTGGCAGTTTCCCAGCCCGGAGTGACGTGCGCGCGCCCCACCAGGGCATGACCAAGCACTGCGCCGTCTTCATGCTGTCCACCCTGGAGCACTTCCTGGCACGACGTCCCGAGCGGGTGGAGCTCAGGGGCACAGAGCGCAAGAGTGAGTGCATGAGCCGTGGTGAATCCCCTTGTTATCAGGGCGTTTAGTGTGGCTTGCCACTGACGCTTGTGCCGTTGCCCATGACCAGCGCCGTCCTTGGTGGAGCTAGCCGATGGCGGCGCGGTGCAGCACGACCTGAGCAACATCAAGTGGTACACCTCGGGCGAGGCGGCCGCCCTACGGTGGAAGCTGCGTGCGCTGGCGCTCAAGTGGCTGCTGCCGCACGTGTCAGCGGGTGACCGCGAGGCTGTAGAAACCGCTCTCGCAGAGGCTACCGTGAGAACACCCAGGACGCCACTGCAGCCGCAAGGGAGGGTTCTGTGACATGGCCAGCGCGGAGGCTTGTCGGGCGGTTGGCGGCAGCGGCTTGTCGGGCGGTTGGAGGCAGCCGCTTGTCGGGCGGTTGGAGGCAGCGGCTTGTTGGGCGGTTGGAGGCAGCGGCTTGTCGGGCGGTTGGAGGCAGCAGGCTTGTCGATGAAAGGCCAAGGCTTGTCAGGCGGATAGCAATAAGGCAGAGGCGGATAGCCGGGCTCATGGATAGCCTATCACGACGACGAAAACTTGAACGGAAGGAGAAGCGGGGACGAGGGGACTTTGGCAGCGGGTGCAGTGCTCGCAGGGGCCGTGCAGCGTACTTCGGATGACGACGAAAGGGGATGCAGCTGAGCGTGTCGCCACCAGGTCCGCAACGCGAGAGAAGTAGGCAGGGTGCCAGCGGTGTGCATCGCCGAGGCAGGGGGTAACCTATACTTTGGCAGGGGGCTTGCAATGGTGGCAGGTATTTCATGCTGTTGAAACCTCAAGTCCCTCGCTCCGATCCTAGCTCTCCCTTTATGCCGGCTAGCACTTCATTCTGTGCGCACCTCTGACAGCTCAACCTGCCAGCGGGACATGCCCTTTCGTGTTACGCATTTGGGTCAGCTGGAACAATGAGACTCTCTGCCACGTTGTTCTCAATGTCAGCCCACAGGAGCTGTACTTGACCAATCTTCCGTTGGCCAGAGTGCTGCCCAGATAACGCTCATCAGCCATCTCCTAGGTTCCCTCCCGCCCCAGGCTTCTGCACAGCAACCAGTCAGCCATAGCGCTGCTGACCAGCTGACGAGTCGCTCTTCCACGCGGTGGCGTTGGGTGGGCGGGTGAAGGGGGACAAGAGATGGGGATGGATGCATAATCGGACAGCTGGCAGGGGGCTCGGTGCCGCCAGGCTGTTAGGGTTTCGGACCAGCCCGCTGGCGGAGCTGCGTGGCAGGTCGGACTCCCAAACGTGCCAATCGACTAGTGTGTCGGATCTGGCGTGCTAGTCCCTAAGCCCCTGCCCTACTCGAGCTGGTGGTGCGAGGGCAGGACTCAGGACGAGTGGGGACAGCCTAAAGCAAGGGCTGGAGGCTGGACCACACCTCCAACATGGCTGGGTGCCAGCACGTCCGGTCCTCTTGGCCTGTTCCCACCCGCGTAGCACTAGCACTAGCACTAGCACTAGCGGTATCGTGATGGTATCGTTATGAGGTGAGACCGGCTACGCCTGGGCAGCGGGCTGGGCTGACACGGTACCTGCCCGGGGTGAGTCCGGAACCTCCTCAACAGCATAGCTGGCTCCCCTCAACTGCGGTCAACGGCACACTGCCTACCCTCCCTTCCCCTCCCGCCCGTGAGCGCTCGGCGCTAGCCTCCGCGCTCGGTGCCAGTCTGGGTTCTGGCAGCTGCCCATCTGCGCCCCAGCCCCAGGCCAGCACGGGGTTGCACTTCACTGCTTGCAAGAGCAGGGCTGCTCGCCCCCTTTATTCCCGCCATGCTGCAGGTGACCTTGCTCGTTCCGGCCACCTGACAGTCCGGGCCCCACTCCATGCCCAGGACAACCCGCGTGCCCTGCCCCGCCCCATGCACCCAAACGCCCAACCAGCTCTCGCCCCTCCTATGACCAACCCCATCTCATCCCACCACCGCCCCCACCCCGGTCCCCGCGGCGCTACCCCCCGCTCCTGTGGACCGGCGGATACCGCCAGCTCCGCAGCGGTGAAGGGGCCTCCAGCGCAACGCCCTCCGGCGCATGCCGCCGCCGCCGCCAGGTCCGCAGCGGCACAGGGGGGTCCAGTGCTCCGCACTCCGGCGCATGCCGCCGCCGACGGCAGGTCCCCAGCGGCACAGGGGGTCCAGCGCTCCGCACTCCAGCGCATGCCGTCGCCGCCGCCAGGTCCGCAGCGGCGCAGGGAGGTCCAGTGCTCCGCACTCCAGCGCATGCCGTCGCCGCCGCCAGGTCCGCAGCGGCGCAGGGAGGTCCAGTGCTCCGCACTCCTGCGCAGGCTGTCGCCGCCGCCAGGTCCGCAGCGGCACAGGGGGTCCAGCGCTCCGCACTCCAGCGCATGCCGTCGCCTACGCCAGCTCCGCAGCGGCGAAGGGAGGTCCAGTGCTCCGCACTCCAGCGCATGCCGTCGCCTACGCCAGGTCCGCAGCGGCACAGGGGGTCCAGCGCTCCGCACTCCAACGCATGCCGTCGCCGCCGCCAGGTCCGCAGCGGCGCAGGGAGGTCCAGTGCTCCGCACTCCAGCGCATGCCGTCGCCGCCGCCAGGTCCGCAGCAGCACAGGGGGTCCAGCGCTCCGCACTCCAGCGCATGCCGCCGCCGCCGCCAGGTCCGCAGCGGCACAGGGGGTCCAGTGCTCCGCACTCCAGCGCATGCCGTCGCCGCCGCCAGGTCCGCAGCGGCGCAGGGGGGTCCAGCGCTCCGCACTCCAGCGCATGCCGTCGCCGCCGCCAGGTCCGCAGCGGCGCAGGGGGGTCCAGTGCTCCGCACTCCGGCGCATGCCGCCGCCGCCAGGTCCGCAGCGGCACAGGGGGTCCAGTGCTCCGCACTCCAGCGCATGCCGTCGCCGCCGCCAGGTCCGCAGCGGCGCAGGGGGGTCCAGCGCTCCGCACTCCAGCGCATGCCGTCGCCGCCGCCAGGTCCGCAGCGGCGCAGGGGGGTCCAGTGCTCCGCACTCCGGCGCATGCCGCCGCCGACGGCAGGTCCGCAGCGGCGCAGGGAGGTCCAGTGCTCCGCACTCCAGCGCAGGCTGTCGCCGCCGCCAGGTCCGCAGCGGCACAGGGGGTCCAGTGCTCCGCACTCCAGCGCATGCCGTCGCCGCCGCCAGGTCCGCAGCGGCGCAGGGGGGTCCAGCGCTCCGCACTCCAGCGCATGCCGTCGCCGCCGCCAGGTCCGCAGCGGCGCAGGGGGGTCCAGTGCTCCGCACTCCGGCGCATGCCGCCGCCGCCAGGTCCGCAGCGGCACAGGGGGGTCCGGTGCTCCGCACTCCAGCGCATGCCGTCGCCGCCGCCAGGTCCGCAGCGGCGCAGGGGGGTCCAGCGCTCCGCACTCCAGCGCATGCCGTCGCCGCCGCCAGGTCCGCAGCGGCGCAGGGGGGTCCAGTGCTCCGCACTCCGGCGCATGCCGCCGCCGACGGCAGGTCCGCAGCGGCGCAGGGAGGTCCAGTGCTCCGCACTCCAGCGCATGCCGTCGCCGCCGCCAGGTCCGCAGCGGCGCAGGGGGGTCCAGTGCTCCGCACTCCGGCGCATGCCGCCGCCGACGGCAGGTCCGCAGCGGTGAAGGGGCCTCCAGCGCAACGCCCTCCAGCGCATGCCGCCGCCGACGGCAGGTCCCCAGCGGCGCAGGGGGGTCCAGCGCTCCGCGCTCCGGCGCATGCCGCCGCCGACGGCAGGTCCCCAGCGGCACAGGGGGTCCAGCGCGTGAGTGTTAACCCGGATGCTCACTCAACAATCAATCAAGCAGAGCCCTCATAAACAAAAATACCGCACATATATCAAAAACATGGGCTGAGTCATGAAGGTCCGCAGCGGCACAGGGGGCTCCAGCAGTGCGTCACCTCTCCTCGCCAACGCCTCCGCCAGTGACATCGCTGCCGGGACCCACACCGCTCCTTCCAGTGGCTGTGCCCATCGCCGGGTCCATGGCTGCCGGACGCAGGCCGGGCGAAACGGGGCATTGCGGTGCCTGCGAAAGGGGCCTGTCGACAGTGCACTCCCTAGCCGTATTCTGCCGCCACATGCCTCCAGCCTATCCTGCGGTCGTCAAACCGGATTGAAGGCGGCAGGATAGGCTGGAGGCGTGTGGCAAAGCCGCCTCAAAGTCCGCCGCCCCACAACCGCAGCCCAGCCTGCCGCCGCCACAACGGGAGCCGAGCCGAGAGCTATGCTGATCCACCCCCCAGTCCATCCTGCAGTGGCCACACCGGCACAGGGCTCTACCGCAGCTTATCCTGCCTCCACCATACGGGTGGACGCGCTGACCGCCCCTTGCTCCAGGTCAACCTGCTGCCGACGACGGGACAGCAACATGGGGTGGGGTGCATGGGTCTTCTGTTCGAAGGCATGCGGTCGCCGCCAGACCAGCACAGGCAGTCCAAACCCCATTATTCTAGTCCATCCTACAGCCACCACATCGGCACATGTGCGTTGTACAGCTCACCCGGCGGCAGGGCACGAAGAAGTGGCCTCCAACGCATTCCGCTGCCCTGCACTGGAGCACAATCCTGGTGAAGCCGCTTCATCGTTGCTGCGAGTGTGGGCAAGGCTCAATACCGCAAGCGTCAGCGAAGCCTGGGGTGATGGTGTTGAGAAACACCGACGGCAGGAAGGGTTGAACCAACCCTGTGGACCGGCGGATACCGCCAACTCCGCAGCGGTGAAGGGGCCTCCAGCGCAACGCCCTCAGCGGCACAGGGGGTCCAGCGCTCCGCACCCCAGCGCAGGCCGTCGCCGCCGCCAGGTCCGCAGCGGCGCAGGGGGTCCAGCGCTCCGCACTCCAGCGCATGCCGTCGCCGCCGCCAGGTCCGCAGCGGCGCAGGGGGGTCCAGTGCTCCGCACTCCGGCGCATGCCGCCGCCGACGGCAGGTCCGCAGCGGTGAAGGGGCCTCCAGCGCAACGCCCTCCAGCGCATGCCGCCGCCGACGGCAGGTCCCCAGCGGCGCAGGGGGGTCCAGCGCTCCGCGCTCCGGCGCATGCCGCCGCCGACGGCAGGTCCCCAGCGGCACAGGGGGTCCAGCGCGTGAGTGTTAACCCGGATGCTCACTCAACAATCAATCAAGCAGAGCCCTCATAAACAAAAAATACCGCACATATATCAAAAACATGGGCTGAGTCATGAAGGTCCGCAGCGGCACAGGGGGCTCCAGCAGTGCGTCACCTCTCCTCGCCAACGCCTCCGCCAGTGACATCGCTGCCGGGACCCACACCGCTCCTTCCAGTGGCTGTGCCCATCGCCGGGTCCGTGGCTGCCGGACGCAGGCCGGGCGAAACGGGGCATTGCGGTGCCTGCGAAAGGGGCCTGTCGACAGTGCACCCCCAAGCCGTATTCTGCCGCCACATGCCTCCAGCCTATCCTGCGGTCGTCAAACCGGATTGAAGGCGGCAGGATAGGCTGGAGGCGTGTGGCAGAGCCGCCTCAAAGTCCGCCGCCCCACAACCGCAGCCCAGCCTGCCGCCGCCACAACGGGAGCCGAGCCGAGAGCTATGCTGATCCACCCCCCAGTCCATCCTGCAGTGGCCACACCGGCACAGGGCTCTACCGCAGCTTATCCTGCCTCCACCATACGGGTGGACGCGCTGACCGCCCCTTGCTCCAGGTCAACCGGCACAGGCAGTCCAAACCCCATTATTCTAGTCCATCCTACAGCCGCCACATCGGCACATGTGCGTTGTACAGCTCACCCGGCGGCAGGGCACGAAGAAGTGGCCTCCAACGCATTCCGCTGCCCTGCACTGGAGCACAATCCTGGTGAAGCCGCTTCATCGTTGCTGCGAGTGTGGGCAAGGCTCAATACCGCAAGCGTCAGCGAAGCCTGGGGTGATGGTGTTGAGAAACACCGACGGCAGGAAGGGTTGAACCAACCCTGTGGACCGGCGGATACCGCCAGCTCCGCAGCGGTGAAGGGGCCTCCAGCGCAACGCCCTCAGCGGCACAGGGGGTCCAGCGCTCCGCACTCCAGCGCAGGCCGCCGCCGCCGCCAGGTCCGCAGCGGCACAGGGGGTCCAGCGCTCCGCACTCCAGCGCATGCCGTCGCCGCCGCCAGCTCCGCAGCGGTGAAGGGGCCTCCAGCGCAACGCCCTCCGGCGCAGGCCGCCGCCGCCGCCAGGTCCGCAGCGGCGCAGGGGGGTCCAGCGCTCCGCACTCCAGCGCAGGCCGTCGCCGCCGCCAGGTCCGCAGCGGCGCAGGGGGTCCAGCGCGTGAGTGTTAACCCGGATGCTCACTCAATAATCAATCAAGCAGAGCCCTCATAAACAGAAAATACCGCACATATATCAAAAACATGGGCTGAGTCATGAATGCGCAATGGGACTTGAGCAAAGCCAGCCTTGCGTTTCGCTGCTCAGCAAGTTGTGAGTTTAGTTGTGACAGCTCCGGGTAAGCCGCTATGTTGTATGCCCCGCAGCAACCGCTGTGTCCCGCGAAATGCAGCTTATCTATGAGGAATAACGAGCTACGTGCCCAACGCGGCTGGCGGTTGAGGAAGTATGCGTGACCGTGGCAGTTATTGTCGTACACTATGATCTTTGGGCAACGTGGAAACCGAGTGTACAAAACTTCAAAAAGCGCCTGGGGCGACTCAGCCGAACGCATCATGTGAAACCCCAGGCACGCGCCACACTTCAAACAGTGAAGCACAAAGAGCCCAGGCGTCAACTTCTTAGCATCGTACTTATACTTTGTGCATCGAGCACTGCCAGTAGATTGGCTCTTAAAGTCAGCCAGGTACCGCCCCAGCCTGCGCACCCTTGGCATGGAGGGGTAAAAGAAGCCAGTGCGCAGAAACTCCGCATCTGGGCCCAGCAACTCCAGGTCAGGCCCCGCGTCTGTGAAGAGGGGTCAAGGAGAAGGACAGTTTCATTGGAGGTGCCAGGTAGACAGCCAAAGCCGCCCCGTGCCCCTGCTCCTCACTCATCCTACCGGACAGCGCAGGGTCCTGGTGGGCCTGCGCATCACGCGCAGCCCTGTCCTTTGTAGCTTTGCCGTAGGCGGCAGGGTTGGCAGCGTCATATGCGGCCCGAGCAAGCTCCAGCAACTTGCTGAGTAGGGCCATGGCTCTTGGGTGCAAGAAGCCACTCGAGCCGCCAGAGCCGCGGCTACCGCGGCATGCAGTCTCCTCCATCACAAAGCTGCTCAGCAAAGGCGCTTCGTTCTGTGGGGATGGAGGGAAAGGGCCTCTCATTAGGAGCAGGTTTACCACTGGGAGATGGAAAGATTCAGGCAACATCCTCACCGCCAGCTGAAGGAGCTCTGCTGGCCCAGGTAAGGGCTGCTCTGGCTGCAACGCTCGCTCAAGCCACGTGTGGACGGCGAATGGGATGAAAGCGCACACTGGGCTTTCAGAAGCAATGGCGCGCAAGAGCTGTCGCACACCAGCTGGCGCGTCGATGCATACCCCGTCCACCGTGGTCGACTTGAAGTCGGACTGCAGCACAAGGGCGTGAGGGTGGGGAAGGGGCGGAAGCCGTTGGCCAAGACTTCGCCTTCGTAAGACAGTGATAATCAATGTCTGAGCCCTCCTCTCCTAGCTAAGCTGCCGCTCCCTCCCTCCATCGCCCTCCAACCCTGCCCACCAGGTACTGGCGGAGCCCAGCCTGCGTGTCCAGTGCCATCCAGAAGCGCTCATACTCATCCGTGGAGATCCTGACAGACTCCGACTCGCACAACTTCTTGAGTGTTGATCGGAGAGCAGGGACGGCAAGCAAAGAGCGGCCACTGTGCAACGAGCCCGCCCGAGCTTCCTCGCTGGGGCTGGGCCCCCACGGCTTCACCAGGTGGCTCTGCGTGTCAAACGCTGTCATTAGGCCAACCCCCGATGAACGGATCATGCTTGAACGCACCCACCTTCTCCTTCTTCATCCCAACCATGATGCCGTCAGCAATCACGGCATCACACTGTCCGCCAGGGCAACTGCACGTGAAGGCCGGCGTGTAGTCGAGGTCCTGCAAGGCGATGTAATTGAGCCAAGCAGCCTGGAAGCTGTGGGGACGAAAGCGGTGGGGACGAAAGAAAAGGTTGAGTCTGCGCACAGGCCCCAACATTGTCAGTGGACAATGAAGCAGGCTTACACAGCGCGCTTGTTGGCGTAGTACAGCTCCTCTGGGGACCCAGGCGCAAGCAGGCCACGCGACACGTACGACTTCACCACGGCCACCCAGAGTGAGTAGAACGGAACTCGGGTGGTTGCGAGCTGGATGCTATACCTGCGGGCCACAGCAACAAAGGACTGAATGGACTCAGATTGAGAGGCGTGGGGGCTCGGGTCCCGGCGACGGGCCCAGGCGACGGGCCCAGGCGACGGGCCCAGGGCTGGGTGGGCTCCAGGGGTCGCTAGAGGCTTCCATGCTTACCATTGAAGCAGTTCATGGCTGAACAGGTCCGTGTCGTTGAGGTTGAGTATCCCCATCTCGCCGCCGTCGAAGTGCAATCGTCCTGTGCAGTTGGGCGTCTTGCACCTCAGGTGGGAAACCTCCACTTCACGAAACCAAGACATGCCGTAGACGGTGCAGTTTGAGCGGTGGCGCGATGCCCCTTCCCAAGGGGCCTTGCACTTGTCGCAGGCCTGGCCAGGTTTTGGTTGCGGGAGGAGCTCGCAGGACAACGACGAGTGCTCTGGGTAAACACGCTGGACACCACGATGCACAAGCCCATCGAGAATGCGTGCCTGGGGGAGGTAGCGTGGACGAAGCGCGGTAGGGGTAAGAATCCGAGCAAGCGCTTGACGCGGCAGGGTGGTGAGGCTGCCCGACCCACCCCGACACGAACCGTAGGCCCAAGCGCACCCTGCTTTTGGCAGTGACTCTCAGTTTCCCGTCCTCGTCCAAGAAGCTGCTGATAAGTTTGTCGAGTTCAGCAATGCTGTCATCATCTGGAGAGCCGTCGGCAGCATCCATAGGCACGCCGGCATGGCCTGCGAGCCCGCAGGCGGTATGCTGACGTACGTGTCGGCACGCCTTGCCTGCGGAGCATGCCGTACAGCGGAAGATGCCGCTGCGCTGATAGACAACAGCTGCGTCGGTGGAGAGAGGATCTCCAGCAACCCATACGCAGCGCATGTGGTCATCCGCCCCTGGGAAAGACAGCTCGTGCCGTGGTGGGGGAGGCCCGGCCTGGAAGTCCCGCGCGGGCGGGTGCAGCTCCTCGAAAGACCTTCGGCGCCAGCCGCACCAGACCTGCGAAGCCAAAATCAGTGAGATTAGTCCATTAGTCCAGTACCCAACCGTGAGGCCACAAACAATTGTTCACACCTGGAGCGCCCGGGCGTGCACGCATGCGTGCATTGCTTCTTCGAGCACGGCAGCTCGAGGCCACCCAGGCAGCGAATCGCGGTCAAAAAGCCGTGCTTTCGAGGAACAGGAGCTCTCGCAAGTGCACCAAGAGAGCACATGCCAGCTGTTGCAGGGGAGGATGAAAGCCCCGCTGGACATTCCTTCGGCTAGCACGGAACAGTGCAGGAGGCTGCCTGTATCCGTTTCTTGCTCACCCCTGCCGCGGTGGCCAGGTTGGCGGCGGCAGCCAAGCCAGTGGGCAGGCCAGCTTCCGCCTGGCTGCCGTCAGACCTGCTGCCTCCACCGCCAGCCCCATTGTTACCGCTGCCAGGACCCTCGCGAGTGCTGCCGCTGGCGGTGAGCCCTGCGTTGTCCACCCGCTTCAGGACACCCTTGAAGAGGGTGATTAGCCGCCGTATGGGGGGGCATGTCTTGCACGCCTCCGTGTAGACCGCCACGACCCCATCTGCCTCCAGCTCTGCATGCAAGCAGCAGGGCACAGTCTGCAATGTCATAGAGGTCGGGAAAGGGGCTACATTGGCGGAAGCTCTATCCGCAAAGCCTGCCCCCTCGACCCCTGCCCCCTCGACCCCTTCCATTGGACGCACCTTCGCCAACCACGGGCGGTATCGTGGACCCGATCGCCTGGCAGAGCAAGCCCACCAGAGCCTCGTACACCTTGGTGTCGCCGTTGCCGTTGTTAAGGGCTTTGAGCTCGTCCAGCGTCATGGTTTGCATCAGCTCTTTGACCGCCGCTGGCATGAAAGCGGGCGTCATGGGGTTTTCCTTGCCCTTGGAGCTGGGCCCACTGCGGCGATAAGCCACCCGTCGTGACGTCACGCAGGCGACGCCAATGCGCCCCTTCCCAGTTTCGGGATGCGTCTCAATGATCTTCTTGATATATTTTCTGATCAACCCCATATACCGGTAAATTTGGCGATCGGCGGCTATCTGGGCCTTCTTGATGGCCTCGACGCCCTCAGGCCCCCCGCTGCCGCTGCCTCCAGGCGGAGGTTGGGAGCCGTCCTCAGGGCAGGCGGCGTCGCCAGCACGGTCGCCACTGCCGTCATCGGCGCCGCTGCCGGGAGCGGCGCCTGCACCATCCGCGTTGGTACCGTCCCCGCCACCTCCGCCCTCAGCTGCTTCCCCGCCCGCAGCGGCCGCACCACCCGCATCGGTGTGGGCAGCAGCCTCGACGCCGCTGGTAGCGTTGACGCCAGTAGCGGCTTCTACTTTAGCTAGCGCCTTGGCCTTTAGGGCGACATGGAGGAGTCTGTCAGCTTTCTTTGCCATGGCTTGGCGCAGGAGCTGCGTGTCTGTGGAAGTCTGCTCCTTCATTGTCTCCACGGCCTCCAGGGCGTCTCGGAAGTGATCAGCCACTTGCTGAACTTTGCGGGCAAGCGAGGTGTCGGCATTCTGTGCGGCATCCTCAACCTCCGTTTCCAGGTCGTCCATGTCGGCGTCATCGCTGCTGGAGCAACTTTCAGCTTCATAGCTCGAATCATCGCCCGAAGCTGACATTGTAGTCAGGGCCTCTTGGGCCGTGCCATCGCCAGTTACGCCAGAGTGTGTTTGGCCGGGCTAGCTGGGAGATGCAGTATAGCCTACGGTAATATGCCTTGAGTTGTCAGGGGGCATGTGGTGTGGGACCTGTGGGTACGCAGCGGCGTTCGGGTACACTCGAGTGCATGGGCATGGGCGGGTCTGTGCCTCAACCGAAGGGCTGGCCGACTGGTGCAAGAAACGTTTGGCGTGTTGAGCACATATAGGCAATGCACTCTTGCTCCGTTCTGGGCGCAAGCTGTCCAAGTCCGGGGGGATGCGTCCTCCAGACGACAGTTTGACCGCAATAGCAGCGACGCTGTCGCGTTAGAGTCGCTGCCAGGCTAGCACTCTACATGCTGCTGGTGCCAGCGCTTGCTGCACCTTGCGCACTGCCAGGAGTCGAGCACCGCTGCAGCACGATGATTCTTGCTCGCGGGGGTGCAGACGCCCTTGTAGCCGCACTATCCTTCGCCCTCGTGTGTGCATAGCAGCGTCGTCGGCTAGGGGCTCGCGCCCCGGCAGGCCCGCAGAAGTCAAACCGCATCCCAGCGCAGTGCGCACACCAGCCGACCGCCGCTGCGCTTGATTGCAGCCCCGTATCGACCTGGGAGCATTCATGATGGCTTGTTGGGTGCTTAGCGGGCTGTCTTGCGGGTTAAGCGGCTTTCGCACGTTTGGGACCATATTATGGTTCCCCGCGTGCGAGAGACGCTTCCGCACGCCCCGGACCGGATCACCGGCCCCAACCCCGCGAGACCCGTCGGAGCCCCCGCTCACGCGTGTTTCTCATTGTAGTTGCTGCTATTGCGTAAGCAATTGACTACCTTTCTTGTCTACAATTGTGAAAGCCGTTTACTGTTTGCGGTTGCCGTTGGGGACTGTTGGGTGGCCACGGCGCTTTCCAGCCGTGTAGGGCCGTGTATGTGCGCCTTTGGATTGCACCTTGCTTTGGCTTCTGTGTGTGCCTGTGTTTGCCCCCGCCCGCCGCTGCCTGCCTGCCTGTGTCTGGCCCTGCCCACCGGCGTGAGCGCACTGCCGCCCTGTCCCCGCCTGCTAAGCCAACTGCGTGAGCTGTTACGCACGTCTGCCCCCTTGAGGGGCACGTGCCGCCCCTATGCGTGTTACAGAGGGGCTCATGCGAACACACCGCCATTCATGATTTATTTTACATCCTCTTCCTGTTGCGAACAAACCACAGATAGGTGCGTTTCCTAACTGGGCACATGCTCCGCCGCACTCCTCTCAATCTGCTGGCCGCGGCACAGCGTTGCTTCGCAAGGCTGCGGGGGCGGCTGTGGCGAGCCCTGGTGCCGCCCCCACTGCCATCAACATGACCTCGGCCCTCAGCTGGATGCTGTGCTCAGGGGTTACTGTTGTGTTGTATGTGTTGTTGTTACACGGACAAGGGCATCAGCCGTGAACTCCCATACGGGCCGTGGGCCAAAGGGTCACTTCAGTCACATCTCCAGCAGAGGCGATTGGGTCATGGAGGCGACGGGTCATGGAGCCGACGGGACGACTAGCCCTCTTTGCTGGAGGTCTCAGGGTAGGAGCTGCGGCTGGGCGGCCGCCGGTCGGCCGGAGGCACACGGTCCTGTCTTGCCAGGAGTCGCCGGAGCGGCCAACTGCGCTCGCTCAAAGCTTACACGGGCGCCGCCCGACACACCGCCTGGCCACTCTCCATAGAACGGCAGCCTGCCACTCCGCAAGGTCCGTCACCTACAATTACAGTCCGGACACGTGGACAGCAATACCCGCTGCACCTCGTCAGCGCCTACTAGCAGCACAGCAGTACAAAGAAATGGTCGGAACGTTAACAAGCCGAGTGTGCATTTGTCACCAGGCCGCGAAAAGCAACACCACACAGCTCTCCCCATGTCCTGAAACACGAGGACGCCGTCCCCGGCCGGGGCACGCGCAGCGCTACCTTGCGTAATCAGCACACGTCCACACCTCACTACCCGTAGCAACGTAAAGTACAAGCTGACAAAGGGTCGACACATCGACTGCGTCCTCACCCAGCCGTAGGGCTAAGCCACTACACCATGCAACCCGCAATGTAAGAAGACGAGGATGCCGTACGCCCGTACACGGGGCACGCACAACCCTGATAGGCACGCCCGGCACGCAATCGCACGTTGCATCAGCTACACGAGAGCGCACACTACAGCACGTATCGAAGGTAAGAAAGACAGCGGGAATAATGGGCCCCAGCGCCCAGACACTACACACTACCAGGGGTCATCCACGCATGCAAGACCACAGCCCGCATCGAAAGAGGCTCGACACTGGCTGCACTGTCACTGTCCCTTACCCCACAGGCTTAACCTTCAAGCTCGTAACACCACTGCACCTAGCCATGTCAAAGGCGCCCATCTCATCGTCGGCATCCCTACTCTTGAACTGCACATCAAGGACATCATACAGCGGCCCTGGCACGTCTCTCTGTCTCATCCAGGCCGGACCTTTATCAATCGCCTGCGCGCGGTGAAGGTGTGATGCGCAGACGCTATACACCTGTATTACTTTGATTTCTCTCCTGATACTTTTCACTTCACACTTCGATCCACCCGAATGTAATCGTCTACAATCGAACATGACTTCGCCACTCTGTCCGTCATCAACCCGTCACCCTGACCGGTCACCCACCCTCAGTCCGGCCACTCTCAGTCCGTCATCATTGCCCGCGTTGTACATCCCGTCAAATGGACCCTACTAGCATGCCAGTCAAGCCCTTGCTGTCAGCAGCCGCACCCCACCCCACCCCACGCCACTTGTAGCCCCAACATCCAGACGCCCCGTCCGTCCCCGTCCACACTTGGCGGGGAAACCCGCCAGCCCAAACCAACCGCCCTCGGGTCAGCCAAACCAGGACAGCACATCACCCACCTGGGTCCCCCCGGTCGCTCCATGACACCACCACTCACCCCTCTCCCGCTGTGCGGTCGCACAACGGCTGCACGCTCCAGCCTCGGGGCCCAGGCTCCGACCCACACTCCAGCCCTCTCGCCCCGATACGGTGCAGTTCCTCCAGGCCTTCCGTCCCACCGCTGTCCCCGGTGCAGCCCTCCTTGCCGGTTGTGCGGTCGCACAATGGCTGCACGCTCCACACTCCGGCCCTCTGACCCAAGGCCACTGCGGCGCCGCTGCCTCGCGCTCAGAGGACTCAGGCGCTCGACGACACCGCCAGGAGTGACGATGGCTGCACGCTCCAGACCCCGGCCCGACCCAGCCTTCGCCGTCGGTTCACTCACAGGTCAGAGAACTCATGTGCCCGGGGCCACCACCCCTGTAGCGTGCTTGCGCTGGGCGGATGCTGTCCTCGGAGACGTGTCGTCCGCAGGCCCCACCGTCAGGCGCTCGAGGCTGCAGCCCTCTACAGAAGCGGGGCTTGGGCCCGCCCCTGCCCCCGGCTCCCTTCCTCCCGCTCAGGGCTCAAGCGCCCGGGGGCACCGCCAGGGGTGTGCCCGCGGGGACCCACAGCGGCGCAGCGCCCTGCGCCCAGGCCTTTGCGACCCCCGCCGCCGCCCCCGAGGGCATCAGCACGATCACCTCCTCCGGGGAAGGCCCGGCGGGGCGGCCCCTGGGGCTGGGTTTGGTGGGCAGACGAGGGGAGGGTGAGACACGTCACCATCATGGTTTGTGCGGCATTGGCTGAACCCGTCGGGCTGCCCCTAAGGATGCCAACAGGACCTTGCCTTTCTCAAGGACCTCATTACCAAGGCCAAAGAGGCTTGTGTGCAGGTTGGTGACAACAACCCTCACCGCCCCCCCCCCCTCCTCACCTGCCGGCCGTGCCGCCGCCCACATACATCGCCCCGCTCGGCTCCCGCCCCGCCTTGGCGCCGGACGTAGCCGCCGGGCCCCCCGTCACCGTCACCGCCGGCACCGGGCGCCCACCAGGGGCGCGGGCCGGCGGCGGCGGCACGACCGCCCGCCACCGCGCCGCCGCGTCTGGGTCCGCGCCGCCGCCGGCCCGGCCGGCCGCCGCCAGCGCCACCCCTAGCTGCACCACCTCCGCTGCCTTGACGCCGTGAGGCAGCACCACCCGCACACACGCTGCTCCGCCATCGATATATCCCGGGCTAGAGCGGCTGGGGCTGGGGTCGCGACTGCCGGCGGAGGCCAGAGGCGGGCTGGCGGGCGGCGACGGCGTCGCGGCGGCGGCGCCTGGTGACGTCAGCGTCGCCAGGAGCGCCGCCACGCCGCCGGCTGTGAGTGCGGAGGGGTCGCACTTGCCGCAGTCGACCTGCGGTCGTGTCAAGGGGCACAAAGGACATTGCAGAATGGCCAGGGCTCAGGCATATCGGTGCCAACCTTCAGGCTCCATGCACCCCCACGAAACATGAGAAGCACATGAGAAGCACATTAGCACCTTTGTCCAAAACCACTGTTCCGATGCCGATAAACGCCCAAGCCGCATGCTGTCCAACCGCCTCCAACCATGCGGGCTTATCCTTTCCCACTCAGGCATGAACCCACGCACCTTCCTCAGCACCCGGCAGTGCGCCGCCAGGGCCGCCAGCGCCCCATCCCCCATGGAGCGAGTGAGCTGCGGGGGGGCGGCGGGGAGGGGCAGGGCACAGGGGTCACCGTGAAGGCCGGCCTTTTGACTACGAAGGCACCAAGGTGTGGGGGGGATCTATGCCTTGGCCCCTGACGCGTTCCCACCTCCTGCGCTGCTCCTGCCCGCCCGCGTGCCCCAGGTTTCCTGCCACACCCCTTGCAATCCCTTGCGGCGCAGTGCACTGCGGCCCCCAGCCGCCGCCGCAGAGCCACAGAGCCCCGCACCGTCACCACACCCTGCTCCTCAACCCCTCCCCGTACCCCTCCCGAAGCCCGACCCACATGACGGCCCCCTGCGGCACCGCCCTCCTCGTCGAGTCCCTACCCCAGCCCCTCCCGAACCCCGACCCTCCTTGCAGCTTCCCGCTCCCACCTCCCCCACACACCTTGACCTCCCGCAGCGCTCCCCCGCTGTGCTGCGCCAGGGCCTCCGCCGATGCATCCGTGACGCGGCGCAGCTTGCCGGACAGGGACACGTCGGTCAGGGAGGAGGAGGCCTGCGGGGAGAGGGCATTGCATTGAGAAGGGATGCGTGGGCAGGGAACCGGACTTGGATTATGAGGTTTAAACCGTCGGGTGCAGGGCGTCAGCTGCAGCGGCACAGCGCCCCTCGCGTCACCCCTCCAGGCTCTAGAGGGCAACTTGGGTCTCCTGCTGTGAGCGCACCAAGGATAGCCCTCCACCCTAAGGCAAGCTACCCGTACACTATCCAGCCGCACCTGGAAGAGCACCACTGTGCCATAGTCCGTGATCAGCTCATGGTAGCCCCCTGCGGACGCAGGCAGCAGAAACAGGGCGGAGGGTCCGTCCCAAATCAAGAGCCCGAGCTAAGAAAGCAATGTTCAAGCCCCAGGGTCCAAGCGGGCCAACCCGGGCCCCGATCCGGGGCCCAGCCGGGCCCAGCCGCCGGGCCCCCCTGGGCCCACACGCACCTAGCGCCAGGCTGGTGAGGCTGCGGCAGTGCGAGGCGATGGCGTAGAGGGAGCGGTCCGTGATGGCCCCGCAGTTGGCCAGGGAGATGCGGGCCAGGCGGGGGCAGCGCTCGGCCAGGGCCAGCATGCCGGCATCGGTGAAGAACTGGGGGGGGGGGGAGGAGGGGGAGGGTGAGGAGGAGGAGGACGAGGAGGAGGATGGTGAGGAGGGTGAGGAGGAGAGGTAGGAGGACGAGAGAGCGGGCTGGAGAGCAGCGGTGCCGGTGAAGGAGATGCGCTGTTAACAGGATGACAACAGGACACGTGTTTCTTGACGGCTGGCTTGTGAGCCCTCCGTCTGCCACCCTCCAGCCTCTCAAACCAGTCCCACCTCCTGCCCTTCCCCGCCCTATACCCCACCACCCGTCCCCTGAACACAAGCACCACGCCTCACCTCGCTGGGCAGGCTGTAGCGCGTGAAGTGCACCTCCAGACTGCTCAGCAGCGGGCAGTGCTGTGCCACAGCGGTCGCGAACTCGTCGGTCATTCCGCCGAGGCATGATGTGGCCTCGTGGAGGGCGAGGTGTTGCAGGGATGGGAGGCAGGCCGCGAGGCGCAGCGCCGCGGGGCCGGACGTGTATGGCACGACCTGTGTGCAACGCAGCCCCGTGCTGAAGCGCCGCGCGCTGGTAGCGTCGCAGGCGGTGCGCTCCTGGTGCCTGTGTGGAGACAGAGGAGACATGGCGGGAAGGGTCGGCATGCCGGGAGATAGTTCCTGCAACAGCCCGGGACTCGTCTAATATAAAGAACGGTGGATAGAAGGCATCTTCTTAATGCTACCGAGCAGCGTCTGTCCTCGAAGGCGGTCTTCCGGGGGAGCGCCCCATGCCGCGAGTCAAAGAACCCTTGCTGCGGGCCTCACCTCTGGCTCGTGATGGTGCAAATGGCGCCCTTTGCGCGCTCGATGTAGCGGCGGCAGACCTCTGCGTTTCCGGCGAGGTCCACCGCGCGGGCAGGATGGGACGCCGAAGCCGATTGAAGCCGCTTGCAGGTCGCGGCGACACGCTCGCGACTCTGGATGTCTAGAAGTACAAGGACGCGTTCCAGGAGGGAGTCATGGAGGCGGCACAGCGGCGGCAGCGAGGCCGTCGCCTCAACTCCGGCACTGGTCTCGGAAGCCCTTGGCCCTGCTGTCTCTGTAAGCGCGCTCATGTTGCGATGTATGTGGCCTTCCCTACACCGTGTTGTTTTATGCGGACGGCGGGACAGCTAGCAGAAGGCGACCAGCCACAGGTCGCACGCAGGTCGTTCGGCCCTGATTAATGCGCTACCACTCCCACCGGCAAATGTGTGCCCGCAAGCGCGAGTAACCTGCTCGCGAGCGTGTGAGCGCCTCTTGATATCAGACAACCGCGTCACAAACGGCAACCGATTGTGACGCGTTTAGGTCTGCGTGGTGCTGGCCAAACGAACTGGGCCAAGCAGTCGCATACAGCAACAAGTATTGTTCGCGACCACAGAGAGCCCTCGGAGCACACGGGCGACGCGGTGGTCCCGCGGGTCGCGCTTGCTCGGCGCGCTCTGCCGGCAGGCGAGTTGACAGCTCTTACCGCCACACCGGCAGCGAGCGCAAAGCAAGTAGAGGGGGCAAACCAGGGCGGGGTAGCTTGCGGCTGCTGAGGGACCCGGGGGAGTGTGGGGAGCAGCTGGGGGTTGGCGGGGCTCACCGAGCGTGCCGGGCGGGTTTCGCGGGTGGGCGCGATCTGCCAGCACTACTGGCCACGGCGTTCCATTGCCCCACATGTAACTCCACGCACGCTGATTCAGATTACAGTCTCTGCTCTGCGCAGCTCAGCTCTGCCTCTCGCATGGATGCCCCGAACGCGGACTGTCGGGCCTTTACTCTTCATAGCGCTATTCTTAGCATGCAACTACTGTGCTGGTAGTACTGCGGACACATCTAGCCCTCAGACCGGCGCGGATGGCGGCATCGCGACGCTTTCTCTCGGCGTGGTCGCACTGGATACGCTGTACATCAACCTAACGAGGAATGGAGGGAGCGCGTGGAAGGTCTACGAGCTGCGGCTGTGGCTCAAGGCGATCGGGCTGGACCGCGACACGCAACCCGACCTTCTCCCCCACCAGCGCATCCCCGCGGTCACGGGCTTCGCATGGATAGAGGACCCTGACACCCTGGAGCGCAGCGAGAGCGGCCACCTGGTGATGGTAAGCGCGTCTGCTGTCCTTACAACCAGCAGCCCGGGTATGTGTCAAGGATGTTGGGGAGACAGCGCCTCACAACCCCCGGACCCTTCTTGCCATTCGACGGGCCGCAGCCTGTCGACGTCCTGGCCTACTGGCCGTCGCTACAGGTAAGGACTTGGGCAGACAGCCCTTCCCTCTTGTGTCTGGCGGGCCCCAGACGCCAGGACCAACCTAGAAAGGAGGGCGCGTGGATGGGGAGGTGACTCATTGTCAGGTAGGGGGGCCACGGAGCGGCCAAGCGGGGCGCCCCCACGGGGGCGGAAAACGAGGGCTGAGCCCCCCACCCACTGCTGCGCGACCCATTCCCCGCGGTAACTGTGGGCGCACTATACTCCAACCTAGCTTTACCGCGTTGATAGCAGTCTGTCGGGGGACTCGCACCCCTCGGCACAGACTTAGCTGCCCGGTCTTATCTACACTGGCACCGCTCCGCCACCTCCTAGCCACCGCTACCCGCCACCACCCTGCGCGCCGGGAGCGGCAACGTCCATGCTGCCAGGTCAACCGTCCCTGCAAGTAATCAACCCATGCGCCCTGCCCATACGCCGCCTGCCGGCGCCTCCTGACCACGCCCCCGGCCCCCGGCCCCACGCCCCCGGCCCCACGCCCCACGCCCCCTCCCCGGCCCCAGCTGGAGACCCCCGCCGGACGCACCGTCGCGTCTGTGCCCGTCAACCTGACACAACTGGGGAACGAGTCGTTTCTGGCGTGGCTGAATAAGGAGACCATCCGTCCCTACCACTTCACCTTTCCGCTGCCCTGGTGGCACGACCAAGGCGTAGGGGGCTCGCGGGGCGAGCCGCTGCGCCCCTGCTTCAAGGTGCGTGGGCCCGGCGTGGGCCCGCGTGCGCTGTGCGGGGCCAGGCCTGTGGCTGGGCCTTCGATACCGCGCTGAGCTTAAGCATTTAATGCCGAGCGCAAGGGGCAGCCTCAGCACCTGCCGTCCAGATTGCAACCTGGCTCCGCTCTGTCGGATGCGGCTGGTGCCTGGTCCGCTTGGTCGAACTGACTCTCCTCCGGTGCTGCCCGGTGCGCCGTACCGTACGGCAGGTGTACGACATCTCCATGCCGCGCCAGAAGGCCGTATTCTGCCTCCCCGCCTCCGCCGAGCCGCTGTGCGCCCGCCTCGCCGGCACCTCCACTCCCACCACACGCTCAGCCTCCGCCTCCGCCTCCGCCACGACGCCCCTACCCGCCGCAACTGCTGCAGCCCCCACGGCCCCCGCCGCACCCGCGCTGTGGCCCATGCTGCCGCAGCCCCGCTCCCCCGGCCTCAACGGCTCCCAGTGGGCGGCCGAGGATGACCGCAACGCAGCCCGTGTGGCGAACTTTGTGGCGCACTACATGGCCCTGGGCGCGGCGGGCGTACTGCTGTACGGCGATTCGTACACGCGGGAGGTATGAATACGTCCGCTGGATCGGGGGGAGGGCGCGTCCGGGGTGTTGTGTTCAGCTGAGGGCTGTGGTGCGGGGTCAATCCTCCCTCCCCGCCCCCAGGCCCTCTCCGCGGCCACCCCCCTCGCCTCCCACCTGCCGCCCGTGGCTTCGTGACTCCCACATTCATCTTCCTCACACTAACACACACCCCACCACAACCCCTCCACCACCACAACCCCGGTCGCCCCCACCCCCGCAGGCCCTGTCGCGGCACCCCGCGCTCCGCCGCCACGCCGGCTCTCTGCTGCTGGTCCCCTGGCGGGGCCGGGAGCGGGCGGCCTACAACCATGACTACACGCTCATGAGCAGCCACGCGCTGCTGGGGCTGTCGGGGTGCGGCACGGGCGTGCAGGTGAGCACATACTTTCGAACGTAGAGAGACGGAGTTGGGGATCCTGCGATCGAGGAGATATGCAGGAGGTAGCGGGCGTGGGGAGTGTCGGGGTGCGGCAGGGTACGGCCGTGCAGGTTGCGTGCTGTCGGCAATTGCGAAGGGCTTGCTTGCTAGGTCCAAGCAGGCTGGCAGGCAGTGACATAGACAGTAACCCTCTCGCTTGTGCGCTCTCTCATTCCCGGCCCTGTCCTCAGCTGCTCATGGTGGACATCGACGAGTTCCTCTACAGCGTGCACGGCCACGGCTGGCCCGCCATGCACGAGTGCCTCGCGCGCGCCGCGGCCCCGTCCCTGCAGCAGCAACAGCCACACGGGGCCCACGCCACAACCTCGGAGGGCGGCGCCGCAATATCTGAGGACCTGACGGATGCTGCTGGGACAGCGGGAGGAGGAGCAGCAGCAGCAGCAGGGGTAGGGGTGGTTGAGGAGGGGCAGGCAGGGGTGGAGAGCGGGAAGAAAGGGCAGCCGCAGGCACCGCCGGCGCAGCCCCAGCTGAGCATCTACGGGCATGCCGTTCCGGTGCGGCCCGGGCCGTTGGGCCTGTACAGCATCTTCCGGGTGGACATTACGTCCAGCAGGTGGGGCCTGGTTGGGGCCCGAGGGGGGCCTGGTTGGGGCCTGCGCGGAACTGCAGTGGTGGCTCACCTGCGGCCATGCTTGCGTGGCCTTGCAGCTGCGCCACCCGCGCAGAGAGCAAGTCTCAATCCCTTTGCGCAGCCAGCATAAGAATAGACTCTGCAATGTCATAACCTCGTTACCCTCCATGCGGCGACGCCTGCCCGCAGGGTGACTCCCGAAGACGAGGCGGCGCGCTGGGCGGTGGCGGCTCGCTCCAAAGCCATGCACCCCCTACTCGCATACGACCGCATCGCCCTGGACGCCCACGGGGTGAGGCGACCAGGGAAGGGGGGGTGTATGTGCGGCAAATCCCTTGCGGGTATACCGGTACCGCGAGCCTGGTGTTGCGGAGCCTGCCCCCTTGAACGTCCTCGAGGATGGGGAAGCCCCGCTGGCACCGGAAGAGGGGCGTAGCGGCTGGCTGATGACTGGCTCGCGCTGGCTGCCCTTGCCTGCGGCGCCTGCGCATTGCGCACCCTGCGCGGCTAGCCCAAGCCCCGTGCCCCGTGCCCCGTGCCCCATGCCCCTGCCCCTGCGCGCCTCCCCTCCCTCTCACCCCTCCTCTCTCCCTTTCACGCCACCACCACCAAACAGCCCAACCGCAAGAAGGTCCTAACGGTGCCCGCCAGCCTCTTCGGCTAGACCACGCCCCCGCCCCTGCGTCCCTTGGCCTTACCCATCTCTCACCCCCCCCTCCCTCATTACAATCGATCCTCTCTTACTTCGGTCCCCCACAGCCCAACCGCAACAAGGTGCTCGCGGTGCCCGCCTCCCGCCTGGTCAAGTTCTTCGTGCACGAGGCCTGGCCGCTGCACGGGGCCTTCGTGGCGGGGAGCCCCTCCTGCGCCTTCATCCTGCACGTGAGCCGCCTAGGAGCCTGCCTAGGAGCTGCCTCCGGGCTGAGGGCGCCTGGGGGGTGCGGGCAAGGGGCAGTGGGGGAAGGGTGTTGAAAGCCGACCCTGGGTCTGGGCTGCCTGCGGCGGGCGAGACTGCCTGAGGGGTGCGGCCAGGCTGGAGCAGGGGTGGGGCCAAGGGGCACTGGCAGAAGGGATTGATGGAGTCTGCCGCAGGTGGGTACCGATAGCTTACTGTGAAAGTGGGACGTCGTCGAGGCCTCTTTCCCTAACCCGATTCCCACGCGGACTCGGACACTGATTCGGATTCCGATCCGCAGGTGGTCAACTACTGGGCGCCCCGCATCCTGCGCAACGACACCCGCCGCTACGAGCCCTTTCAACTCCGACTGCCATACTACAGGCGGCAGGCAGGAGCAACGGGGGGGACACTCGCGCGGGCATCGGCCGGGGGGGTGAAGCTCCAAGCCGAAGTGGACGGATCTCAGCGCCAGTGGTGCCAGTCAGAAGACGGCCTTACCAAAGGCGGCAAGGTTAAGGGCACGAGCGAAGCCGGAGCTCAGTCTGGGTCTCGGTACCCACTGTGCAGGGGGCAAGGGTGGAGGCAACGGCGGGGGCAGACGCGGACATGGGGCAAGAAGTGAGGGGTGACTCAAGGGAGCAGAGCGGCAAGGGGGGGTCATGGCCTCTTGGGATCGGTCTACATGTTGATACGGTGGAGGCTGCATGGGGGGGGACCAGGGCGGGACACATGGACTGGGTGCGAGAGTGAGGGCGTCAGGGCTCGGTAGGGGTTCGATTCCGGGTGATCCGACACCGAGTGATGGTCTTGGGCCCCATCCACCACACGGGTGCTTGTGGGGAAGTGTGGTCAAGACCACCACCCTGGACGAGCTGGGACGAGCTGGGACGAGCTGGGACGAGCTGGGACGAGCGGGTCGCGAATGCAGGTGGGCTGGGGGAGCGGCGTTACCCCGCCCGCATGCCCGGCCATAAGGTCATGGGGTGTGCTAGCTACCCCGGCGGAATACGCTCCGCAAGGGAAACGAAGGACTCAGGGGTGCAACTGGCGTGAAGCGAGCGCCTGCTACCGGTAGAAGACTGGCACGCTTCACGGCTGGGGCCTGTCTCCAATAGGACCCATTAGACTGATGAACTGCTAGCAGTGACCGGCTCAGCTCTATACCAGCTATGACAGCAACAGCATGCCCGACACTCTAGCATAGCCGTTTAGCAGCATCCCCGCTCAACATCGACTGCGTGTACCGCTCCGTGTAGTGTAGGGCTGCATAGCCTTGCTGTGAAACGCTCCGCTAGGGCCGCTGGAGCGCCAAAGCAAGGGTGCCGAAGGGTAGAGGTGTCAGACTTGGCCACGCAGACGCTGGCCGCCTTCGCGGGGGTGGACTCGGCACACGCACGCCTCACGGGGCCCGGCACATGTACCTCGCTGCGAGCTTGGATAGGTCCGGCCCAGCCCCCGCATCCCCATGTACTAGCTATCCCGCTTCCCCCGCAACCACTTCCAAAGGCTCCGGACCAACGGCCTTGCAGCCAGGCTTGGTCAGTCAAGCCGTATCACGGCCTCAGCCCAGAGCCCCTCACCACCCCAATCATCACCATGGAACAGACCCGCACCAGCAGCTAGCCAGCGTCAACCGCTCGCCACCATGCGCACCAGCACCAGCAGCTAGCTAGCGTTGAGTTCGCCCTGCAGGCATCCATCCCCACCACCCGCCCGGCTCCAACGCAGCCCCTGCAGGCGGCAGGCCCGCCCATCCGAGAACGAATGCATGAAGACGACATGAAAAGCACCCACCAAAGCTCACCGCGACATTCGTTTTGTAGACTTCCACCCCAAACCACCACCACCTATCGGCGCTCCCTCCCTCCCTCCACCCATCCCTCGCCCCACACCTCGCACTCATTCGTTTACCGATGCACTCCGCACCATTGCCCCAACGCTCGCGGCGTCGCGACGCGACATCACCCCGCGCCCGACGTCCCAGCCCCCGAGGCCCCACCAGCTGTCGTCCAGGACTCAAACCCTGACATGCCCTCCCCTTCCCCCGCCCCGTCCCCCTCGGCCCCAAACCCCTCCCCGCCTCCCTCGCCCTCCGCCTCCCCCTCCGCACCGTACCCCTCCCACTCCGCATCCGCCCTTAGCGCCGACCGCAGCCGCTCCCCCAGGCGTGGCAGCCCCTCGGAGCGCTGCGCCGGGCAGCCGCGGATGTGGCCCAAGAGCAAGTCCACCTGTGGGGGAGGGGGGTAAGAGATGAGAGGGCGGGCGGGCGGGGATAAGGGGGTAGTTTGGAGTGAGGGTCGAGGGGGATTACAGGACCGGGGCCGTCAGGGGGGCTCTAACCCGCCCCCTCTTTCCAAGCCGCCCGACTGCGAACTCAACCTCCTGAGTCCGAAGCTGTTGGTACGCGAACCTCCTCCCCCCCCCTTCCCCCCCCACCCTCATGTAGTTGAGGATATCGCTGGCGGTGTAATTGCGGTCGGACCACAGGCCCCAGGCGGGGATGGACACGGCCTGGGGGGGAGGTGGTGGTGGGTGGGGTGGGGTGTTGGTGTTGCAAGGGTGGGGGCATGATCCCAGCTGTGGTGGTATGACTGATGTGCGTGAAGGTCTAGATATGGACACGGCCTGGGGGGGAGGTGATGAGGGTGGGTTGGGTGGGGTGTTGCAAGTGTGGGGGCGGCCATGCAGGTGTAGGTGTGAACGGCTGCTCGCGTGAGCGGGGGAAACGCGGGCTTGGCATCACCCGAGTGTGGTGGTAAGGCGGATGCATGTTGGGCGGGGGGAATTCGGGGAAAGGGGCAAGTGTGGGGACGGGATGGCGAGGGCTGTTGGAAGGCGGGAAAAGAGCGGGACTGCGCTTGCCGTACTGTTGCCGTACGGTTGCCGACTGCGCTTGCCGTACGGTTGCCGTACCTTGGTGGCCTCGTAGTGCATGAAGGGGTCCATGGAGTAGTTCAGCAGGTCCCTGACAGGGGGGGAGGGGGGAGGGGGGGGTTGAGGGAGGGATGGCACAGGGAAGGGGGTTGCGAGGGTGAAGGGAGAGGGTCTATGGGACAGGGAAAAGGCGAGTCGCCAAGCTCCAGCCTGTCATATGAGTCCCGTGTACCGGTAAGGCAGGCGGCACCAACAAGGGTAGTCGAGGCAGGCGTGCGTGCACAACCGCTTGTTCTGCTTGTACTGACTGTACGGCGCTCACTTGTACAGCTGTACGGGCCATCTGCGCACGTGCTTGCGCTGCATCATGAGGGCGGCGCAGCAGCTCTTGAACATGGATCCGGGCTCGGGCAGGGGGCCGTACGACTCGAGGATCTGCTTCATGATCTGTGTGCATGGAGGTCAAGGGGGTGGGCAGGTCTGCTTCATGAGTTGCAAGTGGGCAAGCCGCAATGTGAGAGCCGGATGGAGGGTAGGGAAGGCCGGGGAGGGGGGCGCGTGGGCGTACGTGAGAGCGCGTGGACGGCAGGGAAGGCGGCGGGGGCGGGGGAGGGCAAGCATCACAGGCGAGGGCAGTGCAAGTCACAGGGCAATTCAAAGGGAGAGAGGCGCGGCCCCTTGAAGGTCCTCTCCAGTACGGGTCACGTGGCCCCCCCTGCCGTGCCGGTGCCGCTCACGTCCAGTGTCTCCTGCTTGCTGCGCCGAACCACGTCCGGAGGGTACTCGTGGGTGATGTTCCACATCTCGGTGGACCTTGGGGGGGGGGGGCGGGTGGGCGGGGTGAGGTGGGGTGTTGGGCGGGATGTGATGGGTCTCATGGGTGGTATGGTAATGCGGGGGAGTGAGGGGTCAAGGTGGGAATTGGTCATGGTGGCCGTGCACAGCAATTCCCTGCCCTTTCCCCCTCCCTCCACGCTCACCTCCCCCCGCAACCCTGCTCACCTGTGTGCTCCCCCTATGTACCGAACCATGGCGAAGGGGTACATGGTGCCGTCGGGCCCCACCACCTGGTTCTCACTGGGGGGCGGGAGGGGGTCGGGATGGAGGGTGGGGGAGGGGTGGGAGGGCGGGTGGGGGGAGGGCGGGGGGAGGGGTTGCGCGCGCAGCTTCCAGCAGTGGATCGGACTGGGCCCCACCACCTGGTTCTCATTGGGGGAATGGGAGGGGTCGGGTTGGAGGGTGGAGGGTTGGGAAGGGCAGGTTTACTGACCTCTACCTGTGGGGATGCGGGGTACGAGGCCCTCCACTGCTCCACCCCATCCCTCCACCAGGCCCCCATCCCCGCCCGCCCCACCTGCGCGGGTCGCGTACGACAGCCCCGCTTGCACCTCCACGAGAAGTGACCCAGTTCCACCACAACCTCCCCCCCCCCCCCCCACACACTCGCCCCACCTGCGTGGGTCGTACAGCCCCCGCTCGTTGAGCCAGAAGTGGCGCCCCACCACCGGCTGCACAGCGGCACGGCTGCAGGGGGGGAGGGTTGGCGGATGAGAGGGCAGAAAGGAGTTGGAATGCGCCCTGCCCATGCTCATCTCCCTCCAAACCCACATCGCTTTTCAGCCCCGCAACTCCCTTCCTCTCCTCCTCTATTCCTCGCCTTCCTCATCAGTCGCCCCCTCGCCCCCTCCCATTGCTCCCTCTTCTGCCCCCCTTCCCCTTACTGCACGCCTACCGGTCCAGCTCCCGCCCCATGCAGCCCTGCCCCCCCTCCCATTCCTCCCTCCCCCTCCCCTCCCTCCCCCCCTTCCCATGCCCCCCCACCGGTCCAGCTCGGGCGCCATGCAGTTGCCCACGGAGGCGGCGAAGGGGCAGAAGGGCGCCCGCGTGCGCGCACACACGAAGGAGGCGCAGCAGCCGCGGGACCACTCCTCGCTGCAGCCGCTGTTGAGGGTCACCACCATGGAGGCAAACCTGGGGGTGTTTGTGGGGGGCGTTTTGGTAGGTAGCTGGCTTCCAAAAGTCCCTCTCACCGCACCAGCACTCAGCAGGGCCTCCTTGGTGCGCTCCCCCTTCCTTTCCTCAAGCTGCCCCCATCCCGTGTCTCCCCCCCATTCCCTCCCTCCCTCGCCGTCCCCTCTACCCGCGTCCCCTTTCCTCCCCGTCTCACTGCACGAGCAGGTCCTCCTTGGTCTGGTCCCCCCGGCGGCCCCGGTTGGACACCTTCTGCCCCCGGGAGATGCGCTCCTGCCGCTGCCGCCAGCGGTCACGGAGCAGCCTGGGGGTAGGGGAGGCAGGGGGTGGGGGGTTGGGGGCGTGTTGAGGGGCCGGGTTTCAGCGCCGAAGGGGCTGGGGCCAGGGGTGCAGTGTCAGCGGTCACGGAGCAGCCTGCGGGTAGGGGAGGCAGGGGGTGGGGCCTAGGTCGGGGGCAGGTGTCTGTGATGATGGGAGATAAATGGCACGGTGCCCCGTCCCAGAGGCCGTGTGAGGCCTGGGCCCGCCGTAGGCCCCGGTAGGCCCGCCCCAGGCCCACCTGAGGCCCCGGTAGTAGGCCCGGGAGCGGCGGTAGAAGGGCCCACACAGCGAGTGGCGGGAGGCGGGGCCGTGGTCGTGGGCGAGCAGTACCGCCTGAGGGGGTTGGGGGTTGCGGAACGGAGCGTGAGGGCTAGGGAATGGGGGCTTGGGGGTGGGCAGCCCATGGGCAGGAGCAGCCCACGTGTGAGAATGCGGCCAGGTCCTGGAAGGGGACGTCTGTCTCAGGAGCTAGTCGGAGGGGGCGTGCGTTGCCTTGGCAGCCCTCTCCAGGCTGTTACCCATCGCCGCTGGGACAAGTGCGGGGTCAGGGGCTCGGTTGAACGGCTCGGTGGAAGTAGAGCGCTTGTACGCCGCCGGTTCGCCTGCCCTCTGTCTCAGGGACCCCGGGATTGCTCTGCAACCATCCAGCAACCTTCCCCAGTGTGTTGTGTTCCCTGCATCGTTATATTCGTCTCCCTCAGTTTTGCCCTCCGTTGCCGCGCCCAGGCAACGGCTCCGGCCCTGCCCGCCTTCGTTCCCGCTCGCCTCCCTCTTGCTCTACCCAGCCGCACAGTAACCAGCCCCTTGTGCCTGTCGTACGTTCCTCTGAGCCTGTCGTACTCACCAGCGGCAGGTCATCATAGTGCCGTACGAGGTGAGTCAGGAACACGGCGGCCTCGCGGCCCTTGTTGGGCAGCACGGGCAAGATGTGCAGGCTCATGTTGCACGGCAGCACCACGCCCTCGAAGCCCTTCACAGCCGTCGCGTGGTCCTCTAACCGGTGATATATGTACACGGCTGCGCTGGTTAGCCCTAGGTGCCAGAGCCACGGCAGCAGCTGCTCGGGGTCGGCATTGTAGGTCGACACGACGACGTGCATGTCGCCCGGCGGGAGGGCGGGATTCTCGCAGCCCCACAGCGGCGTTGGCGGACCCCGGCCCGACGCTGGTGACAGCGTCAGGTTGACTGCCTGTGCTGCGCCGCTGCCCAGCTGGCTCGCCAGGAGAGCGAGCAGGAGCAACTGGGTGTTGACGGCGCTGGTGCCGCGTGCACGCGTCAACGGCGGGGCGGGTTCCGCGACGCGACAGCGCCCAGCCCGCCCTCCTAGAAGATTCATGTGAAGTGCTGCGGCATGGAGCTCCCGCCACGGCTCGCCCTCGCGACGCCAGGCCCGCGCGGGACCCGGCATGCGCGCGGTGCGTGCGCGAACCCCGCCTGCTAACACCGCCGACGCCTTCTCCTCCAGGATAAGAGCATTATGATAGTCTCTTGCGCTCACACGTGGTGCTACAGGCTCAGGGCAGTCAGTCCAGTACAAAATGGCGGTAAGGGTCTCGCGGGCCAGGTCGGCCACCAATCAGTTGTGTAGCAGCAAGTGCTTTGATTGTAATCAGACTGGCTACGAACGCGTCTATGCGGAGGGTTGACCGACGGTGTTGCTCTTGCGAGTGTGCATGGGCCCGTGCTGAGCCCCGTTTGGCTGTCCGCTCGCTTCTGGCTCGGACACTCTTCAATTGCCCCGCGGCTACTTAGAGCGTCACCCAGGGCAGAATATAGGCTAGACGCTGCAGAAGTTCAACCCACTTGCAGAATCCATCAATTCTGCGCGTTCTAGCTTAGCGGCCGGCAAGATGATGCTCAAGCAGGGTCGCTGTCCTGGCGCTCTGCGCAGCGGCGCTCAGCAGCGCTCGGTGGCCCCGGCGGTCTCTCGCCCCAGTCTACCGACCCGCCGCGTCCACCAGCTGGTCGTGCAGGCCTCCAGCAGCCCTGTTGCGGAGGAGAAGTCTGCGTTCCCGTCGGGGCCATACCCCATCCCTACGCAGCCTCTTCCCTACCGCTATCGCGATGCTGAGCCCTGGCCAACGGCTGAGACCGTGAGCCTGCAGCCTCATGACCTGGAGAAGGTCCCTTATGTGGACCTCATCGTGGCTGGCGCGGGGCCTGCGGGCATTGTGGCGGCAGCTCGGGTGGCTGAGGCGGGGTTCAGCGTCTGCGTCGTCGACCCTGACCCGCTCGCGCACTGGCCCAACAACTATGGCGTCTGGGTGGACGAGTTCCAGGTGCGTGCCTGATGTGCGCTTACTTGCACGCCCAGCGCCTGGTCAGCGCGGCGGAGGCCGAATCGGCATCTCCACATGCATGCGTTCGCGTTTTCGCTTGCGACGCCTCACAAATTGCTTCACGCGTCACCCCACAACCCGTAGGCCATGGGCCTGGAGGAGTACATCCACATCGTCTGGCCTAAGGCCAAGGTGTGGCTCCACAACGGGCCGGACGGAGAGAAGTGAGTGGCTGCCGCCAGCTCTTTGGGCCCCCGACCCTACCACCACCTGCCGGGGCTTGGACATGTCGCTAGGCTAGTCCGTGCTAAGGCGATAGGCTGTGAGGGGCCGGAGCGGCAGGGGCCAACAGGTCACGGCGGTTGGAGGGCGGGTCGGACTGGCCCCACGTGCGGGCGGTCCTGGGGCATTCTGCGTCAGGTGGCGGCGGACGCCCGCGTTGCATCAACACAGAGGGCCAATGCCTCTCCCTTGAACGTGCGGGAAATCCTGGGTGTTGCACGTGGGGCGGGCAGGCGCCCATAACGATGCATTTGATACCCGGCCGCCAGCCTGTCACACGCGTTATCGCCTTACCACCGCTCCCTAGCGAGTCCTCGTCGTGTTCTCCTACATGCTACTCCCCTGCCTCGCCCCCAGGTTCCTCAACCGCCCCTTTGGCCGTGTGGACCGCCCCCGCATGAAGCGCCTGCTGCTGGAGCGCTGCGCGGCGGCGGGTGGGGCGGGATGTGGTGGGGTGGGGCGGGGCGGGGCGGGGTGGAGTTTGAGTGGGGTGGGGTGGGTTGGAGTGGGGTGTGGTGGGGTGGGTCGTGGAGTGCGGCCGGGTGGAGAGCTTGGAGTGGGGCGGGGTGGGGAGGGGTTGTAGGGTGGGGTGGAGCGGATCGTGGAGTGGAGTGGGGTCGTGGAGTGGAGTGGGGTCGTGGACAGGGGTAGGGTGGGTCGTGGGGCGGGGAGTGTGGTCTAGGGAGGTGGGGCCATTGAGGATGTGGGTGCAGGGAGCGCATCTGCTGGAGCGCTGCGGGTGGGGCGGGGTGGGGTGTGTGGGCTAGGGCTGGGTACGGCGGCTTAGGGCTAGGTCGGTTGAAGATGGATCCATCTGGGGCGGGGGCTAGGGCTGTGCGCGCACGGAGACGGGGCGCCGGAGCTCTGCACAGCTGCGGGCGGCTGGGAGGCTGGGCATTGCGAACGAAGATGGGGGCTGGAAGGCCGGGTGTAAGGCTGCTGGAGCTTTGGGGCTGGGGCCTGGGGGTGTACGGAGGGCGTGTGCTGGAGCGCTGCGGGGCTGCGGGCGGGGTGGGGTGGGGTGTGTGGGCCAGGGCTGGGAGCTGTGGCTGAAGAAGCCGGGGGTCAAGGCTGTGGATTGGGTCGGGACGTCTTCGCTGCCGGTGATCGGGAGGAGGACTAGGGACGGGGGCGGGGGGCTGGGACGGGGCTGCGCGCACGAGGGCGCGTGCTAGGCTGCCGCGCGTCTGCGGCTGCGAATGATGGCACCGGTGCTGGAGCTTCAGCGCGGGGGCTGAGGGCGCGGGGCAGAGTTTTGCGTTTCCCGCTTGGGCTTGGGGTCTGGGTTGGGGACGTGGGTTCATGAAGGCTGGATGGTAGGAACGACCCTGGACAGACCCTGGCTTGCGCCTTGACGCCTAAGGAGGGGTGCACACGACGCGCTCAGTCCGGCGCCGTCCCCCTTTCACCTGCGGCCCCTCATCCTTCTCCTACCTCCCCCCTTGCTCCCTGCCTCCTCCCCAACACAGGTGTGACCTTCCTGAACGAGAAGGTGGCGGGCTGCTCGCACGGGGAGGGCAGCTCCACCGTGGCCCTGGGGAGCGGCACGAAGGTGTGGGGGGCGGAGTACAGGAGGGGAAGTGAGGGGTACAGGGTGGCGTGGGTTCGGGTGGGTTTTGTGCCAGTCGCACGGCGGCCAGAGAGAAGAGAGGGCAGGGGAGGGAGGAGGGAGGGAGGGCAAGGTGTACCTGGGGAGCTGCAAGGCACGGGGGGAATGGAGGAGAGGGGAGGAGGGCAGAGGAGGAGAGACTTCGCTGGCGGAGGCGGCAGGTCACAGGGCAGAGGGAGGGGCAGAGGAGGCCAGCATGAGAGACGGGTACGGGGGCCCCTCCCCGCACGGCCGCAGCGCTCACGCGGTACGGTGTGACGGAAAGGAGTCGGAGTAGGGGGCCGGGCCCAAGCGTGCTACACCGGCGCCGTGCCTTCACCAACCGCCTGGTCCATCCTGATCCCCAGATCCGCGGATCTCTCATCCTGGACGCCACTGGCCACTCGCGGCGGCTGGTGCAGTACGACAAGAAGTTCGATCCGGGCTTCCAGGTGGGGGGCCTTGGGGGGGCAAGGGGGTGAAAGGGATGGGGAGGGTGCCTGGGGCGCAGGTGAGAGCTGTGCAACAGTTCTGCAACCGGGCCTGCATGCCGCTCCGCCGTCTGACGCCCTCCTTGCAAACGCCCTTCCTGCGGGCAGGGCGCCTACGGCATTGTGGCTGAGGTGGAGTCCCACCCCTTCGACGTGAGGAGGGGAGAGGGGAGGGAGGAGGAAAGGGGAGCGGCGGGGAGGTTGGAGGAAAGGGGGTTGAAGAATGTTGACAGGGGTGGTGTGGTGAGGGCCGTGCGCGCGCGGGTTCTGGCGCGCCCCAAGGGTCCAATGGGCCAAGCGGGGCCCAAGCTCGCACGTGAGCTTGCTTGCGAGCCCCGATGCAGGACGGCAATGGTGGGATTGTCGGCAATGTGTGGGGGGAGCGCGGAGTGCTGGCGCAGCACAGCACAGCACAGCACAGCGTGGTACAGTGCAAGGGAAGGCGGGCCCTGGCCCTGGAGTCTCACTCTCCCTCCTGGCGCCCCCCTCTACACCCCCCCCTGACAGGTCGACACCATGCTCTTCATGGACTGGCGTGACGACCACACGCACTCCTCCGGCCTCGAGTCCATGCGCAAGAGCAACGAGGACCTGCCCACCTTCCTGTACGCCATGCCCTTCTCCAAGACCAAGGTGGGCCCGGGGGTCCCGAGGTGGTTTCTGCAAGGGATGGAGGGTTGGCAGGGGTTGATCGAGTGGAAGCCTGGGGCGGGGTTCTGCCCTTATCGAAGACCAGGATCGAAGGGGGCCGCTAGGTCTGGTGGCGCCCTGTTGTGGTGTTGCCTTTGGGAAGGCCAGGAGGGGTGCCAGGGTGGTGCTCGGTCAGCAGGGGTGGTTGAATGGGGGCGAAGGGCGGGGTGCAGTGCCCTGCCCGCGTCCCCCTAAGCTCCCTCCCCCTCTAGCCCGCTCAGCATCAAACACCCCCCTCTAACCCCTCGCTGGCTGCCGCCAAACCTTCTCTTTGGCTACGGTTCGCGCAATTCGTCAAGCGATCACCCCCTCTACCCCCCTTCCCCCTGTCAGGTGTTCCTGGAGGAGACCTCCCTGGTGTCCCGCCCCGCCGTGCCCTTCCCGGAGCTCAAGGCGCGACTGGACGCCCGCCTGGAATGGCTGGGGATCAAGGTGGGGTTGGGGGGGTCGACGGGGGCGGGGGCGGGTGTGTTCGTGTCAACGGGCAGGGCGCCCGCCTGGCCTGGGGTTGATGTGTCCGTGTCAGGAGGCTGGACACGCGGCTGGCCTGGCTGGGGATTACGGTGCCGGGGCGTGCGGGGATGGGCATGCGTGTCAAAACCCTGGACCCGTTTCCCCCCCGCCCCCGGCCCCCAGGTGACCAAGATCGAGGAGGAGGAGTACTGCCTCATCCCCATGGGCGGGGTGCTTCCCAAGCACCCGCAGCGCGTGCTGGCGCTGGGCGGGACGGCGGGTGAGGGGGCGGGCGACAGAAGAGGGGACCCAGGGGCGGCGCGGGAAGGAGGGGGCTGGCGGAAGCGCGGCAGGCAGTGGGATCCACGGGGCCGGGTCATGCGCCAGGCGCCAGGCGCCATGGTTGACCCTTCCCTAACCCCTTCCTCCGCCCAACCTGCAGGCATGGTGCACCCCTCCACCGGCTTCATGGTGGGCCGCATGCTGGGCGCCGCCCCCCTGGTGGCGGACACCATCATCGAGCAGCTCAGCAGGCCCGCGGACAGGGCGGCGGACGCGGGTGGGTGTGGAGGGGTGCTGGGTCCGTGTGTGTTTGTTTGGCTAGAGGGAGAGTGCGGCTCACCAGGCCCGCGGACAGGGCGGCGGACGCGGGTGGGTGTGGAGGGGTGCTGGGTCCGTGTGTGTTTGTTTGGCTAGAGGGAGAGTGCGGCTCACCAGGCCCGCGGACAGGGCGGCGGACGCGGGTGGGTGTGGAGGGGTGCTGGGTCCGTGTGTGTTTGTTTGGCTAGAGGGAGAGTGCGGCTCACCAGGCCCGCGGACAGGGCGGCGGACGCGGGTGAGGGGGGGAGGGGAGAACGGGCGGGGAGGAGAAGGGGCAAGGAGGGAGACGAGGGGGGCGGCTCAGCAGGCCCGTGGAGAGGGCGGCGGACGCGGGTGGGTCTCACGGGTTGTCGAGGTCGGGGAGGGAGGTCGGGGGCGCAGGCTGGAGTCTCACCCAGGGGTGGGTGGGGGGCGGGAGGGGGCGCTTGCAGGGGTGCCCCGGTGGGTAGGGGGCAGGCGAGACCAACCCGTTCCCCCCCATCACCCCCCCCTGTCAGGCATGGCCACGCGCCCCTCCTCCGAGGAGGAGGCCACCGACATGGCGCACCACGTGTGGAGGGCCATGTGGCCGGTGGAGCGCATCCGGCAGCGGGCCTTCTTCGTGTTCGGCATGGACGTGCTGCTGACGCTCAACCTGTTTGAGATGCGCCAGTTCTTCGCGTGAGTCAGGACTGGGAGCAGAGCGCGGTGGGAAACGGGGAGGTTGATTTGTCGTTGTTTCATGTGTTGGTCATCGTTATTTACTTCCTTGCATGAGGCGGACGCGTGCGGGCGTAGTAGGGGCGTGGAGTCTGGGCCTGAACCTCCGCCTCCCGCGCTCATCCCACGCATGCCCCTCTCTCCGCCCCCACCCGTCCCTCCCTCCTCCCCCCCCGTCCCTCCCTCCCCAGCGCCTTCTTCTCCCTCTCCGACTTCCACTGGCACGGCTTCCTTTCCACGCGCCTCAACTTCCAGCAGGTGGGGCCGGGGCCAGTCTGTTCGCGCTTGAGCGTTGGCATGTGGGTTGGAGGCTCGCAGGGCAAGCCGTCGTCCGTATTTGGAGACTTGCTAGAGACACTCGTCCCGCCATTACCCGCCATCAACATCACGCCTGCGCCTCCATACCGCCTGTTCCTTTAACCTCTTACCCCACCCCTTTCCCCCACCCCCTCCCCCAGCTCATCGCCTTCGGCCTCTCCCTCTTCTCCAAGGCCTCCAACGAGGCCCGCTTCAACCTGGTCCGCAAGGGCATCCCCGGCCTCATCTACATGCTCGTCGACCTCACGCGCACCCTGGGCCGCGGGTACTACCCCGAGGCGCTCTCGCTCAAGGTGCGTGCAGTGGGCATGCGTGGTCCGCCACTGATCGCGGGGATGGGAGGAGGGCCGGTTGGCGGGGGGCCCCGGGATGGGCCACCGACTCTGGACCCCCACACGACCGCAAGGACCCGCAGGACGAGCTAGTGCTGAAGGGCCCCTGGCACTGCCAAAGCTGTCAAAGCTGTCAAAGCCCAAAGCCCCTCCGTCCCCCCCCCCGCTCCTTCCCTCCGTTGGTCGTCACCACAGGACCGCAAGGAGCAGCTAGACGCTTCGGCCCCCTTGTGCCTACTCAGCTCGAGCAGCCGGTCCTGCGTGCCTGATCACCCCTTTGCCCTCCCCCCTCGGCCACCCACCCCCCTCCACAGGACCGCAAGGAGCAGCTGGCCCTACCCATGACACTAACCCCAAACTCAACCCCGTCGCCCCCCCTTCCACAGGACCGCAAGGAGCAGCTGGACGAGCTGGCCCGCAAGACCGCCGCCCTCCAGGCCTCCCAGCAGCAGCAGGCGCTGCCCAGCGGCGGGGAGGCGGGCAGCAACACCTCGGACGCGGCGCGGGAGCTGGAGAAGGCGCTCACGACCTCCAAGTAGAGGCCCAGGCCGGGCCCTGGCCCGGGCCCACATGGGGCCCAGGCGAGAGCCCCAGGTGGGGCCCAAGGGCAGGCCCAGCAGGCCGGAGCCCCGCACGTGGCCCGCCCTGGAAGAGGGGCGGCCAGGAGGGGCCGGAAGGCTGGGGGCAGTCTTCTGCAGCAATGGACGCTGCCATCTGGCTGAGAGCTGTTGCCGGGTACAAAGGATCGGGCGCAGGAGGGGCAGAGCAGCGGCTGTGGATTGCATTCTCGGGAAGCGAATGGCGAATGGTCAGCGTAGCATGGCCGACGAGAGAGGTTTTGGCGTTTGCCTGGCGTGAGTCATTGCTCATGGCGACTTGGTAATCGCTGGGCTATTGAGCGACAATGAGAGATACCGGTATGAGCTGGCCGGGTACCGTAACGTTGTAATCCGGTCCTCGGGGTTTTGAAGCCCGAGGGCGGACAGGCATTGAGCGGAAGGGAGCGGTGGTGCGAGGGCAGAGCATGGAGAAGGCTGCCCTGGGCACACTCAGTTTTGGACGCGAGCACGAGGCTTAGCACGATTCACGAGTGAAGCGCGTGCCACGGATGAGGAAGGCTTGTGCGAGGGACGGCGGACGTACTGTGTAGGAGCTTGAAAGCGCCAGGAGTGGCGCGCATTACATGGCGCTGAGTCGTGTCTACGTTGCAGAGTTGTGTGAGGATAGTTGCTTGCTCGCCCCTAGGGCGGAGGTTTGGTGCGCCTCCGCTTCTGCGGTTGAGCGAGCAGTGTCGGTCAGTTGTTTGGGGGAGGGGGGCAAGCGATACGGGCAACCCCATGGGTTGTGTGGGGATGGCTCCTCACGCCTCGCCCATCGATGTAAGCCTGGAGCCCTGGACGCCGATCTCGTCATGTCATTAGGCAGCCGCCATGACCCGCCCTGCTGTGTGCGGGGCCCGGGTCCGAGTCAGCAGGCATGTTCAGTGGTGGCGAGTCGGCACCACATCCACCATCGGAAATTCTTGGGAGCTGGGGAAGCGGAAGGCAAGGGGGGAGAGGGGAGCCTGTACCTAGGCACGGCCTGACCGGTAGCCGGAGCATGCAGGCGACCGAAGGCAGTCAGGGAGGGTCAGGGCCTCAGTTGTCACGGGAAGAAACGGGAAGAAACGGGAAGAAACGGCAGATTGAATAGGCCTTTCTGCGCTGCCACCGGGGCTAGAGCCCCCGCCCCGCCTCCGGCGGCGCTGGACGCTTCTGTACAAGCGGCGAGTCTTGCGGGGTGTGCTGCGCCTCGGCTCGGCCAATGATGGCGGCTTTGACCGCTCGACCCTGGCGGCGGCGTTGCAGGACGGCGTGACGGCCCTGGAGCGCTTTGCGGCACTCCTGGCGCGCCTCCCTGCGGGCTGGGTCGAGGCGGCGCGCGCTGCGGCGGCTGGCGGACCTGCCGCAGCACCCTCCGCCGTGGCGGCCTGGCGGGAGCTGCTGGGCGCTGTGGGGTGGCGCTGTGGTGCTGCCGTCGTCCCCGCGGCCTCTCTGACCGTGCGGGCAGCCACGCAACTGCAACTCGGGCCCGCGCTTGACGTTCTGGCCGCCAAGCACGGCGCCTTTGTGGCTCAGGCGCTGGGCCTCGGCGGCGCCCCAGCCCCTGCTGCTGCCCTGGCCACACTGCGGAGCACGTTCACCCGGCTGTGGCGGCTGCGGTGGGAGAACGAGAACAAAGAGCCGTTTTGGCGGCTGGCCCTCAACGGGTTCTCGTACTTTGCTATGCACGAGCGGCGGCGGCGGGCTGCGGCGGGCAGGGCGGGCTCGGGAGGGTCGGGGGCCTCGGGTTCTGTGCAAGAGGGCGGCGCTGCGCCTGCTGGGTCAGGTGGTGGTTGTGGAGGCATGCCGCGTTGCCCTTGTGGACATGCTATGGATCAGGGCCCCCGGATGCATCACTTTTGGTTTTGCCCGGTCGCCCAGACGCTTCGTGACTACATGACCGAACTGGGGGGTGTCGAGTTCTCGGTTGCGAATTTGTGGTTGGTTCTACCCCCTACGAATGAGATTCAACAGCCTGTGTGGGATGTTGTTTGTTTGGCCGCGGTTGCGGCTATGGAGAGAGGGCGCCAATGGTTGTATGGGGCGCGGTCTGGGTCTGGCAGGCGAGTGCGGGCCAGAACTGTGCGGCGCATTGGTGCTCGGGTTGTAGCTGATTTTGTTTCGCGCCTCTGGTCCTTTGCTTTGCTGGGTGTTCGCCCGCGGGGCTGGGGCGCTGTGCCCGCAGATCATCCCTTTCTGGGCTCTGATGCCTTGGGGCGGGTGGTGTGCCGGGTGTCGCTCGAGGCTTCTGACTCTGACTCTGATTCCAGCTCTGCCGCCTCTGATGGGTGACGTGTGATTTCGGTGTGATCCGCGCTGCTTGTCCCTTGGGCTAGGTGGTGCTGGGTGGTGTTTAATTGTTAGGTGACTCGCGCACGTGACAGGCTGAGAGGGTGGGTGCGCTGACCAGAAGACTCTTTAGGACGGCTCCCAGCTTCGGTTGGGGGGCAAGGGGTTGAAGGGCTGCAGCCCATGCAAATCGGCCCTCGCAGGGGGGTCGGGCCTCTTGTAACACACCGCATCCTAGAGCCTCGGAGACTCGGCTAGAGACTCTGATTCCAGTTCTGCCGCCTCTGATGGGTGACGTGTGATTTCGGTGTGACCCGCGCTGCTTGTCCCTTGGGCTAGGTGGTGCTGGGTGGTGTTTAATTGTTAGGTGACTCGCGCACGTGACAGGCTGAGAGGGTGGGTGCGCTGACCAGAAGACTCTTTAGGACGGCTCCCAGCTTCGGTTGGGGGGCAAGGGGTTGAAGGGCTGCAGCCCATGCAAATCGGCCCTCGCAGGGGGGTCGGGCCTCTTGTAACACACCGCATCCTTTCTGGACAGTGTCTGTCACCGCGCTTCTTAAACACACCGCGCCAACCACTTTGCACTGCAATGACGTGTTCTATCCGAACGAACAGGGGCGACACGCGCAGCGCTGGCCTTGCGAAAGCTGATGACCGCGAGCACGCAGGGTTTCTTGCACAATCGCGTTAACCTTCTGCAAGCCGAGCACGGCAGCTTAGTATTTACAAGCATATGCGCATTACTGAGTCGAACAAGCATCGTGCAGGGACGACGGCGTCGACAGAACCCGACAGACAGGGTCGCAACTCGCAAGTCACCGCGGTAACGCAAGCATCGGTGATTGGAATGACAGAGCCCTCTCCTCGCGTCACAGCGCTTCTACATGAAAAGGACGTAGGTAATCTGCTCGGCACCCGCCTGCATGTGGAGCGAGATGTGGCCTCTGTCCTCTGTGCCTCGGGCGAGGCAGGCGAACGACGCCCGCGTGGCCAGACGCCCGTGTGGAGCCCTTGACCGAGGAAAGGGTGTGGCGTTTGTGCGCTCTGACCGTCTTCGCAGCCTAACTAAGGATGCCGCCGCACACCGCGCGCATTCACCCCCCTGCCCTCCCCCACGCCCCTCCTACATCCACGCCCTGCCCCTGGGCCCCATCTGTCCATTCAGTCTATTGTATGGCCGATCGACGAAGCTCCAATAGTGCAGGAGCGAAGGCGGTGAATGAGCGTGACGTGGGCAGCAGTGCTGATGTGTGAAATTGAGTCATCACACAGAGTCGCGTGCGTTCCAGACCCTCCCAATGCAAATCCGCCTGATCCTTCCGCAAGTCCGCAAGTCCGCAAGCCTCACGGGCAAGCGGGCGGCACTGGCATCTGCAGACGAGTGCATCGCGTGTCGCACTTCTGGTAATTCCGATGACACACGGGGCACTCCTGACGTACGGCATGTCGAGCCGTCGGGAGTCCGCGCTGACTGTCAGCGTATCCCCACCAAACATTCTTACACAGGGCAAGAAATACAGCGCGTGCTTTTCACAATGCGCTTGTGACTGGGAACCGGCGGTCCGCCGCAGGTGTGCTCCTGAAAGAAACTCTCCGAATGAAACGCACGCCCCGATGAAGAAACGCAATAAAAGCTTTCCCTTCACACTGTTTCGTCATACCAAACATGATATCAACCCATAGACGTCTGTGAGTTGTGCAACACGTGCACCGACGGGCGACCGACTGCCGAGCGAGACGCACCGCCGACAGGCGACCGACTGCTCTGCGAGCAGCCCACACATGCGCTCGGCCAGGCGCCGGCCGGTATGGCCAGTCACGGTGCTTGCCGTGGCCTTGGCGCTTGCCGTCATGAAGACAGGTAGGGCAGGGCGTGCCGAGTGGGAGGATGGCGACTCAATCAAACTTGAGTCAATCAAATGCCGCGCGACCCGAGGTCGTCAGTGGCGCATTGCTGTATATCCTTTGGCAGCATGGGAGGCTCAGTGCTTCAGAAACCCGTGAACAGTTCGCGGGCAAACAGCGTTCGTTCCCCTCGGCTTGCTTCGACCGGCGCTCCCCTGCCTCTCCCTTCCCGCTTCCCACTTCCCGTTATGACACCTTCCCTTCCTCGGCCTTGTAGGCGCCCAAGGTGCGACCACTCTACCCGGTGAGCATAAGTATGGTCACTTAGGGTGCTGAAAGTGGAACCAGGTTGTAATTTACGGTTGAGGCCGTGCGCCGAACCAGCCCACCCGCGCGCCGCAACGAGATGCCGGCACCTCGCCCCGAGTGACTCCATGAGACTCTTTATCACCCAGCCAACACCCCCCTCATCCCCTCTTTTCCTTTCCTCTCTTTCCTCGCCCCATGCTGGCAGCCGGGACAGACGAGGGTTATAAATCGTGAGTGTTTGCCATGGCGAAACTGGGGCTGAGAATTGTGGAGTGCATGCACCTTCGGGGCACGAAAGGGAAGGCATTGGGGAGGCTTCAGGGCCGAGATGCAGCACGGGGACATCAGGCCTAGCTAAACATTTTGGTGGCTTTGGGGACATGTGAATCGTCCGTTGATCTACGCGGCAAAGGCGGCGGTGGATGGGGCGGCTGGCTCCCGAAGGGATGATGAGGGCGGTCTACTAGGGCCAGACTCTCGTTTGGCTCTCTTTTCCTTGGGGCCAGCTTGCGCTAACTGGCCCGAACGTCCCGGCACAATCTCTCCCCAGAGCCGCGCTGATGAATGCCAACCACAGTGGGGCAGGCGCACGGAATGTCTTCTTCAGGAGCCGCGTTTTGCTGCAAACGAAGCGGCCGCCGCCCTCGCCGTTCCCGCCCTCCCCGCCACCACCCTCGCCGCTCCCGCCCTCTCCACCACCGCCCTCGCCGTTCCCGCCACCTCCTCCCTCGCCCCAACCACCGTCTCCTCCACCCTCCCCGTCGCCGCCCTCCCCTCCCTCGCCGCCGCCCTCACCTGCGCCTCCCTCGCCCTTCCCTCCCTCACCTCCCCCCCCACCGCCACCCTCACCGCTCCCGCCCCCCCCTCATGCACCTCCGCCGCCGCCGCCCAACGCGCCCCCGCCCCCGCCTCCTCAGCTGCCCCCACCGCCCCCGCCAAACACGCCTCCGCCGCCGCCGCCCAACGCGCCCCCGCCCCCGCCTCCTCAGCAGCCTCCGCCGCCCCCGCCGAACACGCCTCCGCCTCCGCCGCCCAACGCGCCCCCGCCCCCGCCTCCTGAGCTGCCTCCGCCGCCTCCGCCGAACACGCCTCCGCCGCCGCCGCCCAACGCGCCCCCGCCCCCGCCTCCTCAGCAGCCTCCGCCGCCCCCGCCGAACACGCCTCCGCCGCCCCCCGCCCAACGCGCCCCCGCCCCCGCCTCCTCAGCAGCCTCCGCCGCCCCCGCCCAACGCGCCCCCGCCCCCGCCTCCTCAGCAGCCTCCGCCGCCCCCGCCAAACACGCCTCCGCCTCCGCCGCCCAACGCGCCCCCACCCCCGCCTCCTCTGCTGCCCCCGCCGCCCCCGCCGAACACGCCTCCTCCTCCGCCCCCCAACGCGCCCCCGCCCCCGCCTCCGCAGCTCCCCCCGCCACCCTCTCCTTCACCGCCGCCCGCTCCCCCACCGGATCCAAACCTCGTAGATTACACTTACGATGTTTCCGACATGACTGTTACGCTCAATTCCTTGGATGGTTCCACTTTTGAACAAGCATCCATTGACACAGTTCTGGCTTCCATCAAGTCGGCTGTTGGAACCAAGCTCGGAATCTCATCTGGCGATGTGATTATCAAGTGCGTGTAGCGAATGGTCACTGGTCCGCCGCTGCTCGGTTGTGTTATGCCCTCCTTTCCCCCTGAGTTGATGCCAAGCTCTCCCCCTACCTTGCGTTCGCTACCCCACAGGGCCTACATCATTGATGGCGTGCGGTACGACATCACCCGGTACACCCGGCGGCGCAGGGCCCTGCGAGCGAGCTCGTCCAAGTCGGTTACTATGTCGGTTGTGATGGACGTCAAGCTCCCCAAGGGCATGAGTCAGCCTGACGCATCCGCCATACAAGCCGCTGTGCCCGGGGGCGGGAGCGTGCGGGCTCGGTACAAGCCCCCATCGCCGCTTCCTCCCAGCCCCAGTCCCCCCAGTCCCAGCCCCCCTCCCCGGCCCCCCAGCCCCAAGCCGCCCAGTCCCATGCCGCGCCCGCCCAGCCCCAAGCCGCCCAGCCCGCCGCCCCGGCCTCCAAGCCCCAATCCGCCAAGCCCTCCTCCCCGTCCGCCTACCCCCAATCCGCCAAGCCCTCCCCCGCGCCCGCCTAACCCCAACCCGCCCAGCCCGCCGCCTCGGCCTCCAAGCCCCAACCCACCAAGCCCTCCCCCGCGCACGCCTAGCCCCAACCCGCCCAGCCCTCCGCTCCGCCCCCCCAGCCCCAACCCGCCCAGCCCTCCGCTCCGCCCCCCCAGCCCCAACCCGCCCAGCCCTCCGCGCCGGCCTCCCAGCCCCAAACCACCTAGCCCAACCCCCAAGCCTCCCAGCCCCAAGCCCCCAAGCCCTCCTCCATCCCCGCCCCCGCCAAGCCCCAAGCCTCCAAGCCCTACTCCACCGCCGCTCCCCCCGAGCCCCAGGCCTCCACGCCCTCCGCCACCGCCCCCAAGCCCACGGCCGCCACGCCCTCTGCTGCCCCCAAGCCCACGCCCCAACCCGCCGAGCCCTCGCCCAAGGCCCCCGAGCCCCAAGCCCCCCAGCCCCAGCCCTCCGAACCCTCCGCTGCCGAACCCGCCATGTCCAAGCCCTCCCCGGCCACCGCCCAACCCCAACCCGCCCCGGCCCCTCCGGCCGCCTAGGTCGCCCTTTCCTCCAACGCCGCCCCGTCCGCCCAGCCCGAGCCCCAAGCCCCCTGGAAGTGCTGGTCGGCGTCGCATGGCAAGGCGCGCCCTGAATCATTAACTGCAAGTAGGCATTGATGATGATGCTCTTCCTGAGCCAGATACACCACACACACCCCTTCATGGCATCAGATAGCATGGACTCACTCAGCCATGATTCATCCCCCTTTCATCCTTGGCGGTATGCATTTATGAGATACTAGCTTGATGGTAATCTTCCGTTTTGTTCGTTAAGTAGTTCATGATGACTTTGATTCCTTCATTGATGCATCCAAGGCCGTAGCGTACGACAGTGTGCATGGCTGCCGGTGGGCAGAGGTGTGACTAACTGTCGAGTGAGTGAGGTCATTTATCACGCATGCTCAAATTCATCATCCGTACGTCGCCCAGATCGGCTTTGAAGGCCGGTAGGACTTACCGGCACGTGCCGTAGAAGTGACTCCAGTTGACCGAGTGCGTGCCCCGTGCATACCTGTATGTGCATGCCATTCATCCTGCCTACCGCTGTTCATGTTCAAATGGGGCATAGCTAGCTAGGGCGGTGTGACGGAAGAGGAGCAGGGACGACGGCGTTGATCGGCCACGAGGCAGGCCGCGAGCGAGGCTCCTGCATGTCCAGCCAGGTCTGGATCTGATAGGGGGCCCCGAAGACGGGCGAGACAGCTGGGCCCTGGTGGGCGAGCTGCCGTGAGGGGCGCCGCGGGCGGACGGAGCAGCCTAACTCGGTACTCGGGGCTGACTCAACGTTCTTCTTCGACGGAACTCGACGGAACCGAACTCAAGGAACAAGATGGGGCTGCTGCTGCTGCTGCTGCCGTGAAACGTCCGGCCCTTCATACATTGCTCGCTGCGCGCACGCGCCGCATACGGTCGCAACATATGGGTGCTGTCACAGGGTATAGCCCAACGGTTTTTTTTCTGCGAAACTTGCGGCGAGGGCCGTCGCGTGCCGCCGGCTCCCTCGACCGCCGCTGTAGATGCAAGTCGCGGTGTTGTAACCACCTTAGCTGTGGGCGCGATACAGCCACGCTCCGGACTGGAATGGGTCACTCGCCACTGGGAAGGGGAAGAAACGAAGACTGGCCTGTTAGGCGAGGAGGACCGTAGCTCAGGGCCTGTAAATCCCAGAAGATACATCCGTTTGCGCACGCTTGCTTATTGCGGTCTGAAAGGGTACTGGTGTATGTGCCACGAGCCGTGTCTCCCCCTCGCCCAAACCCACTTTGCACCTTCCGCCGCCCCCCAATCGCACGCTGAGTCTGGAGACACGAATCGTTTCGTCGCCCCCGCTTCCCGGTCGTGCCTCATCACTAGCGTCGTGACGTTGTGCTACCGGTAGCTTCTGGTCACGACCCGTTGTCCCACGGTTGACCACGGCATACCACTGGCCAAACCACCTCCCAGTTTCATTCCGCCGCTCCACGATCCTACCCACCAGTTGACTGACCCGAACATTTCGTTGCTTAACATTTCTGAACAATGTCGATGTAAAGTTAAGAAGACAGCGTGACCCTAACATGAAAGCCAAATTTATGCTGTGCGTAGTAACTCCATCCGTACCCACTGTCACTCTGCATTAATTGCACACAGTTGTATTCACCTGTTCCGCATCAGTCCCCACAACTTGGTTTATAGTATGTATCCGTTACACAACACTCCGCCACACTAGCCGCCCATGAGGGGCTGAAAAACCATGAACACCCAGTAGCCCTGGTTGCTCCGAGGAGGAAATCCTGAAGTCCTATGTCGTGGTTTACGTGCGCCGCTAGTTGTCCGATGGCCTGTTCGGTTTGTGTGTGGTGAGGAAAAGTCGGTTATTTGGTGTGTGGGGCTATTCCGAATTCAAGCAGTCACTGTACGGCTTTTTGAACAGGTGTCGACGGCGACTTACCTGGTCGAGAGCTGCGTACCACGGGAGGGAGTACGCCATAATACGTGTGTCCTTGCTTCGGTGGAGGTTGAGTTTGACGAGTTCGAGGAGTACCAGTGCTGTGGCACCGGACGTTGGGCACTGGAGGACGAAATTGCGGTGAGGCACACTTCGCTTAGATGCAGGACACGCGTGCGGGGAGAGGACCTCTCCAGCCCAAGTCACGCAGGGTGGGTCATGCAAGTTGTAGTATTCCATTTCTTGAATGACGCGCAGGAATGACACGGCAACGTGGCTCTTGCTGCGTATGAGGATTGTACGGAGTCCTGGCGATGTCGTTGCTCCGTTGCCGACGTCTGTGAAGACCGAGTCCAGATGCCTGAGAATGAATTGCCGGCAGACCAGTTTGGGGGTCCTGAGGCTGTATTGATGTCGAGTTGCCCACTCCAAGCATTGTTTTCTTTGTGGCAGGTCATATCGTAGGAATGTCCCATCGTGGCAGGCTTTTGTCCACACGAGTGCGGCGTTCGTTGCTACCGTGTTGTTCAGGAGTTTGAGGGTGTTGGGGTGGAGGTCTCCAAAGGAGAGCTTGTCCACAGTCACCAATGCAAACATCCGGCGGAGGCTTGTCAGATGGCTTGACCATCCTTGGATGGGCGCATCACCTGCATCTAGGACGGTGATCCTGAGGCCTGGGCTGGGTTGCGAAATTCTTGAGAAACGATCCGTGATGGCTCTCCAGGGAAATGTGTCACCAATCAGAATCGATGACGTTTTGACAATGATGTGTTCGATGACACGTCTGGTGTCATCTGTTTGCCGTCCATGCTGTTGCTTTGGCATGAGTTGGAGTTCCAAAGCGCCTCCCATGACCACCTTGCGAAGGCCTGCTGGTGCATTGTCGATGATTGGCACCACGAGTGCGGCCATGCTTGTCCCGTTGCACGTGTGTAATTCGAGCGTCTTCATGTCAAGGAAGGCCTCAAACAGGTTCCAAAACGTTTCCGCCGAGCAGGTGATTTGATCAGGCGTGAGCGCTGAGGGAGTCCCCAAACTGATGCAGTGGACGTTCTTGAGCGTGAGGTTGTTGGTGGAGCGTAGTGAGGAGAAGCTCGGAAGGGTGAGGCGTTGGAGATTGTCTGCTTTGCGTTCCAAGAACTGGTGCAGTACGCTCGTGTTTCCGTACACGTCGTCTACTGTCCCCGAAGCGAGCTGAACTTGCACGTCCAGGTAGATGATGTCGGGGAAGGTGTTGAGCATGTCTTCAAGGTCGTTCTGGTCAAGGCGCACGGAGCGCGTCGGCTCCATCGCATGTTCGCTTCTGATTCGGAGCGTGTTTACACAGCGGCCAATCCCCACTCGCTGTGTAAACACGCTCCGATGGCAGTTCGCGGATGATGGCCATAAGCTGTCTGAGCACCCGCGAAGAAGTGAAGTCGTCCGTCGTTTCCACCGTAACTTCCACCACGTTCTTCAGTCTTGTCAATAGTGGCCGAAGCCAAGGCCCGAATGCACCTCCGTATCTTTGCTGAAGCACGTCTGGCTTCAGCGTTACTTGGCTCACGGATGAGTCGCATGTGTCGCGTAGCGTCCGCGACGCCGCTCTCAAGCTTTTGAACGCTGCCGTCGTCTTATTGCTTTGCTGGAGGAACACTTCTAATGCAGTGTCGCGTGAGGCTGTCTCCTTATGGTCGAGGTTAGGTACTTGCATCCTTGCGTCTCGTTCGTGTTTGTGCGAATATGTGTCTCTGTTGGTGTGACAGAACTGAAATGTGTTTGCTCATGAGTGATGTTTGAGGAAGGCGGGTGTTACTTGTCATCGCACTTTGCGGTCGGCCTTGTTTCGCGACACAGCCCCCTCCCGCACCTCCTTTCCCTTCCTGCACACGTCGGCACAACCGAGCCCCCCTCAATTCCCCCACGTAGCGAACAAAATAAGCGTGTTAAAGCGGCACATAACACTCCAAGACCATATGAAGTGCTTGTCAAGCTTATGGGCGGCATCGCGTGGAGGGCTGGCATGGCCGCTCAATCCATATGTCCGGTGGGCACGGGCTGGATAGCGTTTGGGAAATACAAGGGGGGACCGGGAGCAAGCACAATCCGCGTCGGGGGTTCCAATCCGGGTCGAGGCTTCCAAACCCACGCCCATTGCATTCTCCCCTGTCACCCCTGCCCCTGTCCAAACCAAAACTACCGCCATGTCTTATCGAGCAATCCCACACCTCGTGACCTGTGAATTAGCTACAGTTAAGCATGTGATGCCTTGAGGGTTTTCTTAAACTTCTCTTCCTGCGCTGAGCACCGTTTTGGGGGGGGGGGGGGGGGGGGGGGATGGTCGGGTTTTGTTATGACACGTACCCCCGTCAGCGGCGCACTGGCAAGCCGGCAAGTTCGACAACTTGAATTGCCTGGTTGCGCAGTTGCCCAGTGATCGCAATGGCTCTCGATGGTGGACTACTATTTGCTGGCATTAGCAAGTTTGTGAGTTGATCGTGGAGTCCAAGTGCCCTCGAGCACAGCTACCCGACTGGGATTGATCCTGAGCTACCGCGCGTGCGAGACCCAATCCGCAGGGCACGGCTCTTATGTGGAAGGGGCCAGGGGAGCAGTGGCGCCATTGCAAGTCCCTGTATTCAGCGCTGGGTTCTACAATCCACAGTTGGCTATTTGAATCCAAGGTTGGGATTTCCAATCCGGCAATCCGTTAATCCCAATCCAGGGGTGGCAGTTTCATTCTCCGACCACGGCTTCCAAACCAGGTTGCCCAATCTCCAATCCGTCCATGTGTCCAGAACACTTATCAATCCAACAGGGGTTCCCCACACTCCGCACCGAACTTCGTCGCAACACCTCCGTCGTCCTAGGACAGTAGTCTAAAGACATCCCACAAAGTATGGAATGTATATGGGTCATTGAACGAAGAGTTATGCGGGTACAATGTGGGTTTTGTATGATATGCATGCAAAACAGTCCGTTCGGCCAGCAATCCCAGCTTGTCGAGTGTAACCAACATACACTCAAAGCCAATTGCAACCCTGCCCACATACCTCAGTTGCCACCCTGTGTAATGTATTCCTCCTTTCCATTTCGGGTTTTGCTCTGGAGGTCTTTGGTCCTCTCACATCCGTTGCCCGCTCTCACACGCGCTCAAACTCAAATGCACCATCACATTAGACTTCAACATTAGTTGATGTTCAAAGCCAAAGAATGCAGTGTAAGTAGGCCAGTTAACAAAGAGTTATGCGGCTACAAGTTGGGTCTGTGTTCATACATGTGTAAACCTTCACAACACAGCCGTATCTTTAAAGGGGTTTCGAGTTCTCCATTCGAGCGTTCCCCCAGAACATCGTATGAAATTGGAGTCTAATGCATATGCCGCTGGTGGGTCTAAGGAACTCGTTCCCACATCCCACGCCTATTGCAACCCGTCGTTGTATACAGTTAAAACCCCATATTAACTCTAAACCGTTGCCGCTTAGCCCTCAACACTCTTCCGCATGCTGGCTACCATCTCCTTGCAGATGCGCTTGTGCGCTGGCCAGTGCTTCTTCTGGCACTCGATGTCACAGTACCACACGGCCTTGCAGTGGCTGCACTTCTTCTTGCCCTCCTTTTTGCAGCCGGGCCCAGAGCAGCACTTGCGCGGGGCAGGCAGTAGTCCCTCCACCTCCTCCTTGAACTTCATTGGCAGCGTCCACGGCACCGGAATTACCAGCTCCGGGGGCGGGGCGAGGTTTTCCAGCGTGAATGCCTTGTATTCCGTCAATGGGGGGAAGTCGGATGTGATGCTGAACGCCAGAGTGAGGAGACCGCAGGACCCTGCCTCAATTACGGCGAAGCGGTGCAGTGCCTTTACGAGGTTGTGCACTTGCGTGGCTGTAGGCTTGCTAGAGCTCAAGCGTTCAAACTCGTGGGCTATGCCCAGGGCCAATTGGAAGGAGAATCGGCCCCCCCCCCCATGCCGATGCCGCCGATGCCGAGGCTGCATGTCATGTTACCCCATTTGTGGATGGCTGATGGCGACTCGAAGGAGAGTATTGTAGCGAAGAAGTACCCCTTCTCGGGGTTCGGCTGGAAGCCTTCCTGCAGGGCGAGAACGGCGGGTTCATGGACATGGCGGGAGTGTCAGATGTCGCAGGCGCTTGAGAGCGTCAGGTTGGGTGCTGGTGCCTCGGAGCCCATGGTGTGATCACGGATCGAGACCTGTCCTGTCAATGTTCCTCCACCATACCAACCCGTCCCGTGCTATTTCCTTCTACTTAATGTGCTACACAAAAGCTCACCTGGTTTAGCTTGTCGCGCGCTGCAGCGCGGAACGTGAGCCATTGCTCGTCAGGGAACGTGTATCCCTGTCCAGGCAGCTGGACGTTCTCTGCTCCATCTCCGGTGAGGAGGAGCATGTGAACGTCAGCCGTCTCGTTGGGCACGTCAACGAAGACAAAGCACACCGCGAGGGTGGTGTCTGAGTCCTTGTAAATGTTGTTGCACTTCTTGAAGGCCCGTTCTGCGATGGTGGCCACTGTGAAGATCGTGTCCTCCAAAATTAAGCCGCGCTTCTGCTGGAGCTCCTCCTCGAAGTCGCGGAGGCTGTCAACCTCAAGCACGACCGGGGACAGGTCCTCGTAAGAGGTAGCGGCATTGAGCTCGGCATAAGATTTGGCACTCCCAAAGAGAATGCGATGCTTTGTGCTGAGCGGCAATGCTCAGAGGTAAGCAGACGCAGTCTCTAGAGCTTTAGGCAGCTGTTTGAGCTGCATTTTTCCCTCTCCGTGTTGTGTTGTCGTGAGCCGTTCTTCTGGTTGGTGATTGCAATGCGACGGAGAACTGCTGAGGTCGTTCAGGAGAGTGCTGTGAGTGTTTATGTGTGAGAGTTGAGGATGTCTTGTTATTGTGTCATCGTGCCTATACACACCATGTCGCCCTGGCCACCCCCCCCCCCACCCCCCCCTCACCCCCTAGCGCGTCCCCGCCTCCTGACTCCGCCACCCTTTCCACCACCGCATCCACCACCCTTTACGGCAACTGGAACCCCCCGTCCTTTCACGGCTGAGCCGCCACACCCACCTTCCTCCTCTTCCCTCCCCTTCCCCCGCCGCCGCCCCCAGCGCTGCCCCTTCCACCCCAGCTACGCCCGCCCGCGTCCCCACCCTCACCTCCTCCACCACTGCCCCCTCCCCCGCCGCCGCCCCCTCCACCTCCGCCCCCTCCATCTCCGCCCACGCCACCGCCGCCACTGCCGCCGCCTCCACCGCCGTCTCCGTCACCGCCCCCTCCTCCGACCATGGACAAGACCGCCTTATGCGCGCTGGCGTGGCGATAGGTTGCGCTCCGTGAAGACGTGTTTGTGTCACTGTGATCGGGCTTCAGGTTGCGTCGAGTCGAGCACTGGGCGCCAGGGGTTTGGTTGCTTTGTGTGATGGGGTTTGGGGTGGGGTGGCTGGCCACGGGATGAGGCCGGGGTCCTCCCTGGGAGCGGGTTCAGCTGGTTCGGTTCGCTGTGGGTTAGGTCTGGTGTCTGAGCTGGGTCTGGGTTGGGCCGGTCGGCCCCCTGGTTGCGCCGCGTAAAGGTGCCCTCCCTGCGCTGTCGGAACGCGCTCACTGACCCTTCGTTCGATGACGGACGTGACCGCGGGAGATGTAAGGCCTGTGGTTCTTACCCTTGCCCGTTCCCAATGCGATCCCAGAGCACCCCGCTCACGGCGGACGGTGGGGAGCCACGCTTCATGGCCCGCCAACTGCACTAGCCCCGTTGCACCCCCGGCCCACACACGGTCCCTGCCCGTCGCATTCCTCCACCGCCCCGCATATCCGTCGGTCCGTCCTCGCCACCAGCCTACTTTTTTCACCCGCTCTTCACGTGGTCTGCGTAAGGCAGCTGCCCCGCCCCGCCTCCTGCCACGCAGGTCCCGACGCCGACTACACCGCCATGTCCCGAGCCCTAGGTTACCTACTAGATGTCGGCCGCGCTGGCCTTCGCCGTCCACCTGTTCACCCCGCTCGGATGCACTCGAGGCTTCGCCTTCTCACGCTGTGCCCCTCCGTCTGCGACGCAACACCTTCGTTACCCACAGGTTCGGCTGCGTGGGGCGTGGGGACGCTTAGCTGTACGCGGGCGCGCAATCGGGCTCGGGCCATGGCAAGCTGGAATTGGAGGAGGCTGTACCGGTTTATCTCTAACAGGTTACATGCGAGGTAAGCAGGTCTGCTCGGTTATCTCGGCTGGCGTCCCTGCAGTTCCGGCCCTTCTCCTCCCCCAGCAACCCTTGCACCAACCCGGGGTATTTGATAGCCATCAGCTTTCGGCCCGAGAAGGGTTCCTCGTTCACAGGCGGCTACGTTTCACAGGTCTTAATACGGGGGTGGGAGCACTACGCCCCGTTGTCTATAATAACCCCCCCTCACCCCCACACCCGTCCGCATTTCCTTATGTTCTCCATTGCCCATCTTTATCCTCACTCCCACCCATTTCCTAGCAGTACCCCTTTCCCTAATCTTCTCCCCTCGCCTTCTGTTTCCATTCTCCCAACTACCCCCTTCTCCCCATCCCTGGATACTGCTGGGCGGGACAACTCTGCTCGTTGCTTGTCTAACCTGCCGCACCTGGCTGGTGCGCCAGAATCGGCTAGTTTCACGTTGTATTTACCCCCTTCTTCCCATCCCTCATCCTAGCCCTTCCTCCCACCCCTTTGTTGTGCATGTGGCATTTTGTGCATCGCACGTCACCTCTCAAAACCATGCGAGATGCATGCGCGAAGAAGTTGCTCGCGACGGTTAATTGGCGGTGTCCTGTTACTCTCTTCCTTTATTCGATTCCCACTTCCGTCTTGATCCCAGTTAACTCCCACCCTCATCCCCCACCCCCGCCCTAACCCCTTCCCTCACCCCCGGCCCAAAAACCGCAATATTTCCCCAACCTCACCCCCACCCGCACCTCCGTTCCCACTCCCACCCCTACCTTCTCACCCCCAACCACAACTCCAACCGCAATCCCGCCGTCATCACCACCGTTACCCATAACCCCACCCCCCACCTCCAACCTCTTCCCCCATCTTCCCAGAGGATGCGATAGTACCCAATCCGTCAGGGAACTTCTTCGAATGCGAGGCCAAACCCTGGCTCGCTGTTGCAATGTGGGAGTTTGATTGATTGCCTCTCGCCGGTAGCTCACTTCCGCCGTGCATGATTCAAACATAAAGCAAATATTAATGAAGCCCGTGGATTCAGTACCGGTACACGCGTGAGAGATGGTCAATAAGGTGAATATGATGCTACGCAGTTGTGTCATGCTCCTGTCAGCACTAAATGACTTGTGGTGGGTCCAGATATTCGAGGTCTTCCATGAAGAGGTGTCGCGAGTGTTGTGTCACCTCGATTAGTGTGAGGAGTCCTGCACCTGTCATTTGGGACTGATATCGGTTCAGTGCGCATTGCATCCCCTGCACCGCATGAAACCAGTTGGAACGAGCGTTAGAGATTGAATACCAGTGGACGCTTGCTGAATTGCTTGGCAAACGCGCATTCGTTACTGATCCCACCTCGTCCATAAGAGTGTGCCATGACTTGGAGCTGACGAGGATGAGAAGACTGTCCGTCCGTGACCCTCCTCCCATGAATAGTTCGTGTAGCAGAAGTCCACCCAAGGGGCTGGACGAGCACTCCACCACGTAGGCATGTTTGAATCGTGGGTGGCTATGGTCCGCTCCTTCGAAGCACAGTCTCCGTGAGTACACCTCTGCCATCCACAGCGCCGTGCGGGGTGCTTGCGGTGAAGAGTAGTCCACTTGCTTCAGGATTCGTAGGAGAGGGACTTCCCACTCCGAATGGCTGAGTACCAGGACGCTCTTGACATTCGAACAGGCGTCCGGGAATTTGCCCACGTCCTTGAAGCCGTTCTGGAGATGTTGGCAGAGCAAATCATACGCTTGTGACCAAACCGTGTTGGGGGTTTGCTCCCAGTCAGTCGCGTTTGAGCTGTGGAGGTCGTACGCAAAGTGGTAGAATGAAGTCGAAGAGAACCACTGAACTGATTCCGGTTTTCCGGTTGCGGCCACAAGGCGCTGAACCGCCTCCCGCTTCATGCCAGTCACGGTCAGACCCCGCACCTCTACCGGGGCGCACACCTTGCATAGGGAAGCAAGGCATTTGGACCATCCAGTGTACGGTTCGAACTCCCCGTCGAGGATGTCGATGCTGAGCCTTGGAAGTTTACACGTTGCGGAGGAGACAAAGTCTTGTAATACGCTCCAAATGCTATCTCGGTGCATATCACAGGTCATATGCTGAATGTTGATCCAGTTGAGCCGACTCCCAGCAGTTGGGTGCAGGTCTCCACTCGTATCTTCCAGGTGAAGATGGATTTGGTCTTTAACGGTCAGACGTCGGAGGCTGGGGGGCACGTCATGGAGGTCTGTGCATACCCACTGGACGAGGTCGGCATCGACGCTTGATCCGAGTTGGTCATTGCCCGGGTTAGAGTTCCCCACGAGCTTGAGCTGAACAAGTCCAGGGAAAGGGGAAAGGGTATCCCACAGGCCGGTCTTGACCACATCGTAGGAATCGTGTATGTTGATCTTGACGATCCGGACGTGAGGGAAGCACAATCCAGATACGCTTTGTAGTGCCGCCTCGTTTGGGAGGGTAAGTTTGACGAGGCGGTTTTGCGCACTCGTCAGGAACTTGCGGAGTGCTCCATGGTCACCGTACGGATCTTGGGTCACATCTGAGGTGTCAAGGTCCACCCCGTGTAGACGTAGAGTTGTCACGTTTGGGAAGGCTTCTAGGATGGTTCGAAGCCTGGCGTCCAAGAGGCCCCATCCATAGTCCGGGCCAGGAGCTGTCCACCCTCCATTTCGCGGTGTCTCCTCGGTCTGAAGGAAGGTAGAGGGTAATCACGTATTCCCCGAGTGTTCGACCAGCAATGAACGATGAGGAGCTGCCACCCCGGAAGCTGTTGGACGAGTGAAGAGGAGCGGACACGTGGCGGAGGATGAATTCTAGCTTGTGATGGACCGCATCAGACTTGCGTGTGATGATGACGATGTCAGTGACGTTAGGAAGCTTGGAAAGTAACGCCGTGACTTTGTGCTGGATAACGTCGTCTTCCCACGCGTATTTGAGAATCGCATCTGGGCGCAGCGTCAGGCGCTTTGCGGTAGCGTCGTGAGCTTTCATTGCCTCCACGCTGGTTCGCCGAAAAGCAGCGAGGTCGCTAGCGTCGGTAAGAGAGGTTTCAATCAAAGGTTGCATCACATCTCCGATGAGCGTGTCCCATAATTTCTGGTGTCTGCTGAGAATTGTGGGCAACATTTTGCGTTCTGAGTCCAGGTTAGTGAAGCCGCGAAGTCTCAGATTCCTATACATGCACGAGACGAGGAAACACAATTCGGGTGGAGGAAATTGCTTGTTCTCGACTAGGAAGGGTGGGCGATTGTACGATAAGGCATTTCTCTTTACGCGAGGGACCCACACACCGCAAAGCACTCATGAATCACACATGAGTTTAGAGCACATCGTGGCAAGTTCGCGAGGGCGCGAGAGCCTTCACGTTCAGACAGGTCTACTCAGCACAAACCCGCTGCCCGCAGATGCGAGCGTACCCAAGCGCTGCGACAATCTCAAATGAGGAAACAGTTGGTTCGCGCAGTCGCGTGACACCTCACGCCGACCGTGCTTGCACGCGACTTCCACGAACCCACCCGCAACCCCCGGGTCCCCGTTGGGCGTGAGGGAGGGGAGGCAGCGGGCTCAGGGTGGGCGCGTGCGTGACCGCATGGTGCATGACTTGCAGGACGGGGGTGAAGCTGGCTCACCAGCCCCGGGGCGCGCAGCCAGTTGTCGGCGCGGAGGCTGCATGCGGTGTGGGGCTGTAAGGGGCGTGGACGCAAGCAATCAAGCGCGGCAGAGCGAGGCTAGCTAGGGGCCAGGAGAGCGCACGCGCTTACTGGTACAGCACCATGTGCTCCAGCATTAGTGCCACATCGTCCATGAGCATCATCTGTCACCGGACAAAGACGGGTGAGGGCCGGCCTACTGGGTGCCTTGTTAGGTGCCTGTGTCAGGTGCCCTGTGTGGCTGCTGCGTGCGCAGCAGGGGCCTTTCGGACCGCAGCCTCCCTTCGCTGCATCCCCGCCCTTGCCCAGCGCCGTGATAACCCCTGGAACGTTCTCGCTGCCGCCTCTCCCTGCGCCGCGCCCTCCCCACCCAGCGCTTCTCCCCCACGGTCCTTCGACGTTGACTCCGGACGCTGACCGCAGACGCTGACCCCAGACGCTGAACCCAGACGTTGAACCCAGACGCTAACCCCAGCTGACTCACCTTCTTGCTCGCAGCCAGGTCGATCAGAGGCCACTCTGGCAGCTCGGGCGATCCGCGGATGGAGAAGTTCCTCCGCAGCGGAAAGGGGTAGACCGTGCCGGTCGCCACGACACGTGCGTCCGCCCAAGCGGTTTCAGAGAAGTCGACGTATGGAACTGCTAGCACCGCCTCTGTAACCGATTCATTCAGAAGAGCGAGCGCCAGCTCAGCTCCTGGGGGCGGGGACGGGGGCGGGGTAGTGCGGTCGGGCGCGGCTGGGCTCCTAACGTCCCGGTAACGGCGGCGGGTCTTCTCCGGGCGCCTTCCATGGCGCACAACCGAAAGGCCGTGGATCCGCACGATCGGCCACCTCTACACTAACCCACCGGAGAAGATGGAAACCGTCAGGAAGTCAGGCGCCCCAGGCGCCGGCTTGGTCACACCGTCGGCCCGCGAAGCCGGCACCAGGAGCACTATCAGAGCAGCTGTCAGGCAGCCAGCCAGAGTCCGAGGCAGGCCCCGGCGCCGCTTGCAGCCAAAGCGCTTGCGTATCGCCACCGCTTTCACGGCCAGCTGAAAGGGCCTAGGCGGGCCCACGACGCTTCGCGTAAGCTCAGCAGCTGTGAGCTATAAACTGCTGTCGGCTCAGGGCCCCAGGCTGACTACACCAGGAGGAATTCTGCTGCGTCGGCGGATTTCTGGCTGCGGGGTTTCAAGCCCCCGCGGTAGCTAGTATGCTCATAGAGACAGAAACAAATACTAAGCGTGTAGCGCGTTTGGTTTGGACACAGTTTTGCGACGTGGGCTCCTGATGCGGCTCTGTCGAAGAGTACGTCCGCCTCGGCCGCGTCCGGCTAGTCCGGCCCGTCGTCGGAATTCCACCGGAGGTCCTGGCGCCGGGCTCCGTCGCCCCCTCCAGCATGGCCAATGGCACATCGCCCTGCGACCTCGGAGGGGCGGCTGGCTGCTTGAGGGTGACGTACGGCTCTAGTGTGCGTGCTGGGGCAGGCTCGCTATGGCGTAAGGTGACTACCGGTAGGGACTAGGGACCGGTCCCAACTCGAGGTAGCCACAGCCGTCAGCCAGCATAAGCGGTCGGATCACGTTGGGGTTTGGTGCAAGAATGGCAGCCACGGGATCTGTGCATGCCAATCCGTCACAGTTTGCCCGCGTGTCGCGCCGTCAAGGCACATAGTGGCATACCATTCAGTCCTCGACCGCAGCAGGGTCAACCTAAGCAGTATATAACCCAGCAGCAGGACCAAACGTACTGGGTACTGTCTGCTTGCACCCAGTAGACCCCGGCCTGCTGGGATGGCCAGCTCCCAGCTCACCAACGTGGGGATCCGTTGGACCCTCGGCTACTGCCAATACGGTAGTATGCATTCAATCGTGCGAAAGCTCTCGCTGGTATTCATCTTGTGCGTTAGGATGGGCAGACGAAGAGCATGGGCCAGACCTGGCTGGCCAGAGTCGGTGTGAATGATGAGTGCTGGAATTCTTTGTGCTGGCTAGTGCTGGATACGTCCGCTGTCGACTTGCCTGCTGAGCGCAAGTCCCCTCTCGAGCTCTAGTTGAATAACCGTGTGCGCATGCCGGGCGCTGACGTGGAAGTAAGCCGTACTCGGGATCCACGTGCACGCATGCATGATGCTGACGTGGATTACATGGCTTGGCCTTCGCACGTACGGATGATGCGCATGCCTTGATAGGTGAAGTCTTGTCTCTCGTGGTTTCCAGCATTGCGTCACGCTTCCGCGGGACGCTGACGCTGGGGAAGGGTACCTGCAAGCAGGAAAGAGGTTCCTTTCGAAGCGGTGGTGGATGGGGCGAGCCCGCCGATCCGCCGTGCTGTCGGTGGTGGGGCGAGCCCGTTCCGCCGTGCTGTTGGTGGTGGGGCGAGCCCGATCCGCCGTGCTGTCGCTGTCAGGGACCGAACGGTGTGGAACAGCTAGGCACAACGGTGTCAGATCTGACGAAACTCGCGAAAGTACCTAAGCCGAACGGCGCCCTAGACTATACTCTGCCGACCGGCCAATCGTGCCAAGCGGCACGAACCCGCCCACCCGCCCGTCCCGCCGTGGACTCTGGGGCAGGGCTCTGGGGTCTATGGAATGTGCAAAGTTGCTGAAGGCTACATTCGTGCTGTGGCGGTTGGTAGTTGAGGTGGATGGTCAGGGTGCGTGCGGTGACGCATGCATGGGGTGGGTTGAGTGCAGGGCCGTGTGTGTGCGGTGTTTGGCGTGTGTACTGGAATGCAATGAGGTAGCGTACGACCGAATTGGCTTGCCTGAACCAAGTTGCAGGGGCACGCTAGAGGTGCTGCGACAAGCCACGCGTGCCACGCATGCTGCATTCGGCGTGTCCGCTACTAAACGCTCCTCGCGTGTCGCAGTGCCCGCTGTAACGCTCGTGTCACGCGGCCTCACTCCCCCGTGGCCCCATGCGCTGCCCGACCCACCGGCCATGCAGACCCGAACCCAAAAGCCCAGCTCACAAGATAGAAGGGGCCAAGCGCAGCTCAGTGGCTTGAGGTATGCCGTAACAGCCGTACCACGGCACGCGGGCTCGCACCCGGCCATTAATCCGTCTGAACCCCGCACTACACAAGGTGGTGCGCTCGTCAAGCGTCTGATCGCCTCGGCCTGGACATAGCCGGCCGGACCCACCCGCAGCTACGGCTACGGGAACCTCCGCCCTCCTCATCCTGCGTTTCCTAACTGGCACCGCCCCCTCCGCCTCCGCCTCCACCCGCAGCTGCGGCTCCATGAAAAGTGAAGGCTGCTGGCATTCTGGCAGGCAGGAAGTTGAGATAAGCGTAGCGGGGCGTAGCAGCGGCGAGGCTATGCCGTACTGCCGTATGTACGGTTGGTGCTGGAGCGGCGTGCACGTGCTGCTGGCTTGGTCAGGAGCGGAAGTCCCGGGAGTGATTTGCCTCTGCTACACGCACCACCCACACCAGTGTCGGACGCATGCCATCGCAAAGTAGCCTGCGCAATGGCGACCGGCCAGCAGAGCCTCCAAGTAGAGAATCGTCATCATTCCCACCTCCTCTTCAATACACCCGCCTCCGTCCGCCCTCTTTGTCCACAATGCTCAGTACGACACGGTCCTGCATGTGTGGCCCCTTCAATTCGTCACCACTCACTCCACGCCCCTCACCCGCCCCCACCCCGCCCCCTCAAAGCCGCGTACGGTCACCCCAAACCCAACCCCCAACCCCCAATGCCGCACGCGCCGCCACCTCATCAGACCTTGACCGGTCCCCTCCCCGTCCCCCGCTTCAGGTAGGTCTGGGAGTTGTGTTTCGACACGCTCAGCGGTTGCTCCGTTGACCGCTTCCCCCACGGCCGCACCTCGCTCAGCACCTTAGCCAGCGCCTCGTCCACGTCCCCCGCCCCGCCGTAACCCGCGCCCCCGATGACGCCCGTCGGCAGCAACCCGCCCATCCCCATCCCCGCCCCCACGTTGTCTGCCGATATGCTGTAGCCGGCCCCCACGGGCAGGTTCACCACGTACCCAAGCGAGCTCGCGGCCGCCTCGAGGCCTCCCGTCACCCCGCCGGAAGCCTGGGCCTGGGCCTGGGCTTGGGCCTGGGATGGGCCCGCTTGCGCCACCGCGGAGGCGGACGGCGCGCCGGGCCCGAGCGACAGAGCCGACAGCCCCGAGGGATCCCCGCCCTCGCGCGTGGAGAGGCGGCCCATCCTCGAAGCGCCGGGGCTGCCCAAGCCCGACGCCCCGCCCACGCCCACGCCCACGCCCGCGCTCGGGCCCCACTCGCCCGCCAGCGCCTGGCCCATGTTGCCTGCTGACGTGGACAACGGCCCTTGCGGGTGGCCGGCGTACTGACGGCGGTTGAAGGAGGGGATGGGCGGCAGCGTCACGCCGCTGCTGGAGGCGTCGGCGCCGCCGCGGCCGCCGGGGCCGGCGGCGCCGCCGGGCCCGTCGGCCAGGCCCGGCACGCCCCCGAGTGGCCCAATGCCGGGCCCGGCCAGGCCCCGGTTGACTGAGTACACGTGGAGGCGCTCCAGCAGCCAGGCAAGAACGCGCTCCCGCTGCTCCAGGCTCAGCTCGTCCAGGCGGCCTAGGGGGGAGGGGAGGGCGGGGGCCAAGGAGGGTACGCTGATTGTGCGGACAGCGTCTAACGGTCAAACACTGGCGACAACTGTCGCAGGTGGGGCTAGGTCACAGCGGCCAGCGGAGGCACGGGGTCGTGCACAGCCCTGTAGTAGTCCTCTCATGACGCCCTGTCGACGTGCATGCCTGTACCTGACCAACCCTCGGACCAGCCCCGGCCCCCTCGCTTGTCCTCCCCCACCTCCTGCATCCCTCCCAAGTCCCAACCCTCTGCCCGCACCCCTGCCCCCACCCCTCCCCGCTCCTGCTCTCACCTGGAAGCACCGTGATGTCCGCCACAGCGCCCCCGCCGGCCCCCGCTGCTCCTGCGGCGGCCGAGGAGCCCTCGGGCGAGGGTGGCCGCGGCCCCGAGCCCCCCGGCAGCCGCTCCTCGCGGACTACCGTCACCACCTGTGCATCAAGAAAGACAGGGCAGAGCAGGGGGGCAGCGGGATGAGAGGGAGGAGGGATGGAGGGACCAGGTGAGGAAAGACAGGGCAGAGCGTGGCGGTGAAGAGATAGTGGGTTAGGGGGCAGCGGGATGAGGGGCGAGGCGGGTTGCTTATTCTCCCCTGGCCTTCCCCGGAGCGCCCCTTCCGTCGACGCTTGACCGCCCGGTCGCACCGCCTTCATTCCCTCCTACAACCCCCCACCATCCAAGCGGCATGCCCTCTTGCCCGGCCGCGGCTCCTAACCAGCCCCTGTCCAAGCCCCCTCCGCCGCCCCGCACCCCCACCCCACCCACCTTTTCCCGCACGTCAGCCACGCAGGACAGCAGGAAGCGGGCAGTGTCGTCGAAGGATGACGACATGGCCACCACCTCGGAGGACTTGGCGTCCAGACGGGCGCGCAGCTGCGGAGGGTGGGGGCAGGGAGCGTGGGACGGAGAACAGCGTCGTCGGCGGGATCAGGCGACCGAGCGTCACCTACCACCACACGCCCTGCCCTGCACATTGCCTTAAATCCCCCTGCCATGCCTGCCTCCCCAGCCAACCTCCCCAGCCGCCACCCGCACAACGAGCCGCTCCAACCCCGCTCCAACCAGCCCCCCCAAAACGCCACCCAGCTAACCACCCATCCCAACCACCAACCGCCAACCACCAACCGCCAAACGCCAACCGCCCTCGCACCTGGTCCGCCTCCGCCGCCTTCTCCTCCAGCTGCAGCTGCGCCAGGTGCAAGTGCGCCGCCAGGTCCCCCAGCCGCTGGTCCAGGGCGCCCACCACCTCGTCGCTCTCGGCGGCAGCGTAGCCCTGGTCCTGCAGCTTGGACAGCTGGGGGGGGAGGGGGGGGAGAGGGGGGTCAGGGGGGGAGGCAAGTTGTGAGCCGACCGGAACGATCACCGACCTGTCATCTCTTGCCAATACTTTATCAAGTCATGCGGTCGCCAGTCAGTGCTCTCCCTCTGTCGCCCCTCCCCCCCCACCAGCGTCTTGATGGTCTTCTGGTACAGGTTGTTCCGCCGAGCCAGCTCCTCCTCGGTCTGCTTGGACAGCTCCAGCTGCCGCCGCAGCTCGGCGTTCTCCTCCATCAGCCTGCGGGGGTTGGTTGGGGTGGTTGAGGTGGTTGGTTGGGGTGGTTGGGTTGGTTGGTTGGTTGGGGTGGTTGAGTTGGTTGAGGGTTCCATGCTCACTTGGAGTTCTTGTTGAGCAGCTTCTCCGTCTGCCGGCTCTGGTAGCTGAGCTCGATGCTCATCTGCTCGTTCTCCATGATGGTGCGCTTGGTGGTCATCTCCAGCTGGTTGTCGGTCAGCTTCATCATCTGGGGGGCGGGAGGAGGGGGGAGAGAGGAGAGAGGGAGGGAGAGGGTGAGGGGAAGAGGGCGAGCGGACGGGCGGGGAGAGGGGGCACGAAAAGCACGGGCCAGGACACACACATTCCAGCACCAGCACCCACGCCGCACATCGTCCCCGACGTAGCACGCAGCGGCCCGCACCTGCAGCTTGGTCTCCTTGATCTTCTGGGCCATCTCGCGCTTCCACCGCTCCCGGTCCTGGATGTGCTGACGGTCAATGTCCCTGGGGGGGGGGGTGTAGAGGGGGAGGGGGGGAGAGGGGAAGGGGTGGAGGAGGGACGGGACGAGGAGAGGGTTTGGAGGGCGGTCCAGTAAGACGCCCCCTTACTCCCAGCCTCGGCCCCCCCCCCACAGCTCCCACAAACGCCCCGCTCACGTGGTCTGCTGCTCAAACTCCTTGGTCTTGCGGGACAGAGTCTCCTTGAGGCTCTGTGGACGGGGCGCAGCGCGGACAGCACAGATGACCACGTAAGCGCCGAACGACTTCGAACAACCTAACGTCCCCACACAGCAGCCTCCCGCTTGTGCGAGCTCCTCTAGCCCCAAGCTCCCTCCATCGTCTTGTGTACCCTGCACCCCACCCTCCCAGCTACCTGCAGCTCCGCCTCCATGGCCGCCTCCCCCCTCCCCTCATCCCTCCCCTCATCCCTCCCCTCATCCCCCCCCCTCATCCCTCCCCTCCTCTCCCCTCCTCTCCCCCTGCCCCCCTCTTGCCTCTACCCTCCCTCCCAGCTACCTGCAGCTCCGTCTCCATTGCCTCCTTCTTGTCCAGGAACTCCTGGGTGATGCGCGCCTTGCGCTCGTGCTCCCGCACCACCCCCTCCAGCCGCTCGATCTCGCGGTCCTTGTCGCCCCGCTGCTTGGCCAGCGCAGCCTGCGGTCGGGAGAGGGAGAGAGGGGAGACGAGGATATGAATTCAAGGAGGCAGTGGATGAGAGGGTGGATCAAGCGGAGGGACGGTGCTGCCCCTGTACTGACACCTCCGCTGCTCGCGTCCCACATTGTTGGAGCCCGCCGCGCATGTCCAGAAACACAGGCTGCTCTGAGCCACGCCCTCCAGCCCTTCCCCGATCCGTTCTGGAGCAGTTTGCCAGCCGCCGTATGCCTTGCCACCAACCACCAACCACCAACCATCCGTGGCTTCCGACGGCGCAACCGGCTGCGCGCCTGCGACCCTCGAGCCACCCGCGCTTTCGTCCCCGCCTGTTCACGTGCCAGCTCCCACGCCACCCCGCCGGGTCCCAAGCTGCGGCGCCCCTGCCTCCATCCGCCCTGCCCGCAGCCCCGGTCGTCCGGGTGGCCCGCGCGTGCTGGGCCCCGGTCCCCGGTCCGAGTCCAATGCCACAAGTGCCGTCCTCCGCCCTCCGGCCTCGGTGCCGGTTCTCCGCTGACCTCCGTGGACCTCCGTGGACCTCCGTGGGCCTCCGTGGACCTCCGTGGACCCTGGACCCCATAATCCGTGGACGCTTGCGGGCGCCAACACCCCAGTGCTGCACCGCCGGCGCCCTCTGCCCACCCTCCTCGTGCCTCTCCCTGACATTGTCCCTCGGCCCGCATGCGGCCCTTGCCTGCCACCCCGTGCCTCCCGCCCACCCACCCCCAGCGCTCTCTCCCCCCAAGGAGCCCCCCCTCGTGGTTCTTCACCCACCCACCCATCCACCCCGGCCCCCCCCGCTCCCCCGCCCCGTAGCTCTTCACCCACCGCGCCTCCCACCGCCCTGACTCATGGCTCCTCCTCACGTCCCCCACCCATTCCGTCACTCCCCCACCTCGTGATTCTTAATCCCCTCTCCACACACACACACACACACACACACACACACACACACACACACACACACACACACCTCGTGGCTCTTCCTGACTTCGTCCATCATGCCATTGAGCTCCGCCACCTTGGCCTCCAGCGCACTGGTGGTCAGGGAGCGAGCCTGGGAGGTAGAGAGATTGGTACGGCATGGGGTGTTGGGGCGTAAGGTGAGGATGGGGAGGAGGCTGAGGCTGAGGAGGTGTTATGGGCGCTTGGCGCCGCCCGCTTGCGGCACCACAGCAACCCCACAGGGGGCACCATCCACACGCATGCACACAAGCACAAAGCACGCACCGCACCTTGAGCTCGTTCCTTGCCCCGGCCCAGCCCACCCGCCCTCTCGTGCAGACTCCGTGACCCACCCCACCAAAAACCACCCCCTACTTCGCACGCACCTTGAGCTCGTTGGTCAGGAACTCGTTGATGTCCCGCAGGTTGAGTTTCTGCGTCTCCAGCTCGTCCGTGAGCTTCAACACGTCCACCTGCAGCCGGTCGCCATTGTCCTGGTACCTGGGGGGGTCGAGGGAACGGGGGGGTAGGGAGAGGGGAAAGGTGGGTGGGGAGAGGGGGGCAGGGAGGGGTGAAGAGGGGACGCAAGGATAGGGTGGAGGAAGGGGGGTTCGGGATTGGGCCTGCGGGTTGCCACGGTGCTGGACCCGGGGGGGGGCCGCGGTATAGGATGGGCCGGGCTCTACAAAGAGCCCTGGGTGAGTGGGCGAGCAAGTGAGCTTCGGGAAGAAAGCACTGACTGCCAGGCACATGGTGGGTACGATAGGACACAAGTAAGTTTTGGGGAAGGGAGCCGGGTGCGGGTGGGGAGCGCGGGCGCAGCGGCGGGGCGTGTCCGTTGGCCGGGTGCGTCCAGCGACGGTTGGCAGGAGGACGTCCAACGTGCAGAGCGCTGGGGCCAGTGGGCAGCTAAGACCAGGGGACCGGAACTAAGCTATCGAGATAACGGACGTCAGTACGGGATGAAAGGGTGGAGACCCGGAGGGAATAGCCGACTGCCCTGCCCAAACCGTCGGCACTGGCACCGGTCAGGGCACGCCCTGGGCAGGCGTGGGCTATGGGACCACGTCCCAGTGTCCCCAGGGCCACTTGTCAAGCCCCACCACCCCTCCCCTGGCTATTCGAGACGTGCTAGCTCGGCACCCGTGTTCCGCGGGCACAGCTTACAAGCTCGGGGGAATGCCCTCGAGGGCGTGGGGGGCATGCGAGACCGCGCCCCGCCCAGACGGTCACAGACCAACCTGTTGAGCTTAGAGCGCAGGTAACCAATGACCAGCTCCTTCTCCACCAGCTCCCGCTCCTCCTCCGCTTCATTCTTCTGCTCCTCGCTCTTGTCCTTCTTTTTATCCTTTGGGTCCTTCTTTGGCGGCATCCTTAATCCGCTCTTTCAATACGCGACGTCACTGCATAAGGATAGGCACGCCGCGATGCAGGAAATGCGCACGACGCTGCGGCCGTAGGCAGCAGCCGCTAAGTTGCCTAGAAGGTTTGAGCTAGTGAGTAGGCTAAGGTGGGACTAGTTCGGTCAGTTCACGCTGTGCACACGGTCGGTAAGCCTTCGAAGCTGCCTGCGCAAGAGTAGGCGTTGCGGTGTAGCGCGGTCCTGATAAGATGTTCAAAGCTTGCTATGTAACGAGACGAGCTGGCTTCAACTCGGAAGGAGTCGTGGCCCCGGGCATGAACGCATCGTCCCGCGCCAAGCAGCCCCGCGCCCAAGCGACGCATTGAATGTGCTAATAGATGACTGACATAAGCAAAGGAGCATTTCGCAGGTGGTAACGGTGTTGGTCCGCAAACTAGCCGACCCAGGGTTCGGCAGCGGTCCGGGGCTGCGGGCCACGCGCCATCTGCCATTCCTGCTGCTCTTCACAGCCCACCCCCGGGGCTACGAGCACTCCACTCTACCTCCAGCTACCTATCTTCCCTCTCTTGCACCACCTGCGTGACCTCCTAGCCTAGACTAGCCACAGTCCCGCTACCCCCGCACACGGAACGCCTCCTCGTGCTTCAGCTTCGGCCCTCCAGCCTACGCCTGCCGCCCTCCCCGCCCTCCTCTGCAGCCAGGGTCCCAGGGCACACCCACTTCCTTACGCCCTCTTGCATCTTATTTTGCAGTCAGAGGACTACCGTCTACGCGGTGTACCTTGCGCATACATCTCCGGTCACACCACTTGGTCCGCTCCGGTCCTTGCACACATGCCGGTATCGGTCAGAGGTCACAGTCCAAGGCCCCTCCGCTGCTGGTGTGCTGCCCCGTATGCCGCACGGGGGCCCACCTACGCCCTCGACCCCGCCCCCGCCTGCCGCTGCAGCCAGGGACATACCAGTGCCCTGCGCATACCGGGACGCCCTCGTGCAAAACACATGGCCCCGCTGCGCGTGTGCCGCACGGGGGCCTACCTACGCCTGCGGCCCCTCCCCCGCCTGCCGCTGAAGCCAGGGGACCACCAGAGCGTCGAACCGCGCCTCCGCTTCCTCCACACTGGGGGCCAGCAGGAAGAAGCCTGGGTGGGAATGGGAGGGGCGGTGCAAGGGAAGGAGGATGAGCACCCGGGAGGGCGCATCAGCCGCGAACGCCAATACGGGCCTTAGGCCAAGGCATGTGAGCGTATACGGCATACAGGCGCTCCCGCCGAGTACAGCCCTGCACGCACCGTGCCCCCTCCGGATGTAGCACGCGTTCCCCGGGTAGGGGTGGGACCGGAACAGAGCCTCCAGCTCCGCCAGGTCCTGGAGGGCGGGGGTGAGGGGAGGCCAGGCCGGCAGGGTCAACAAGCGGCCTGCAGGACGCTTCGCAGAGGCCACTGCCGGTCAAGTGTATGGGGTAAGACGGCTTTCATCCCAGAGCTGCCTGCTCGGGGCTTCAAGGCTTCGTGAATGGTCAGTGGCCAGGGCCGCTTAAGACTCTGGACGTAAAACCGGACAACCCAGCAACGGTGTGGGTGCTTTGCTAGCGGCACATGCGCACCTCTGGCGTGGAGAACAGCGTGGCCCGGGGGCTGATGGGGATGCCCCGGGATGCGGCGTAGTCCAGGCCTGAGCAGGGGCGGGACGCATTGAGGGGTTTGAGCGGTGGGAGTGCCACAGGCCCCCATCATTGGCCCCTGCCCCTCCCCCCGGGCGCTCCCAGGTCGCCACACAACGTGCCGCCCTCACTCCCCCGCCCTTCGCTCCCGCGCAGCGCTTGCTGCCGTCTCCTCTCCGCCTTCTTTCCTCTCACCTCCACCTCCACCCCCCACGCCCACGCCTACGTTATTCGCCAGCACCCCCTCCCGCCCTTCATACCCAACGCCCTTACCCTCGCCCTCCGCGAGTGCATGCCCATGCAGCACCACCGCCGGCGCCTCGCCCCAGCCCCACTCCGCCGCCCTCGCCAGCGCCGCCACCAGCAGGGGGGAGTCGCTGGAGGGCCGGGTGGGGGCGCCGCGGGAACGGTACGTGGCGGCCCACGCTGACGTGTCGAAGCCCGTGACGAGCACGAAGTCGTACGGGTCGAGCGTGTGGCCCGGCGGCTTGCCGGACATGCTGACTAACGCCAGGCCGCCGTCGTACGGCGACGGCGACGCTTCGGCTTCTGGTGCCGCAGAGGCAGGCGAGGCGGGGGATGCGGTTGGTGGCGGGGCTGGAGGGGGCAGCAGGGCGCGGGGGGAGATGGCGCAGTTGCCGGCCACCTGCACGTGGCAGCATGGGCAGGAGGTGTACGGTAAGTGTACGTGACAGGGCGGTGGCAGTCGCCCGTAACACAGCATGGGCTTGTGGGCGGGGAACCGTGTGAGCCAGATGGCCAGATGGCCAGATGGGACAGTCACCTAGGGCTTAGGATTTGCCCGCCAGCTGCGCGGGTATGCGCACGTCAGGCAGTCGTTTAGCTCCGGCGCATGGGATGAGGAGGCCCCGTGCGTCCCCTGCATCCCCCGGCCCGGCTACATTCTCTGCCGTCTCCTGCCCTGCCCCCCACCTGGCGTTCGTTAAGCCTGTGCGCCACGCCCAGCGACCCCCAGCACAGCCCGCAGTGCCTCCCTCCCTGGCCCCCACCTGAACCTCAAACCCGCAGGGACCCCTGGCTAGGGCCCCGCATCATCCCCCCTAATCTCCCGTAACAAGGCTCCCCCCCGGCTCCCCTCCCTCCAGTGCCCCCTACCATTGTTCCCACCGGGCCGTCGTTGAGCACCATAACCGAACACAAACCCGGGCTAGTCCGTGGAAAGACTGGTTGACTTCACCCTCTCCTCCCCTCAGACCTCCAGTCGTCCAGTGCCCCTCCTCCCTGAATCCCACCTGGCCATCGTTAAGGATCGGTGCCGCCCCCAGCGCCTCCATTCGGGCCATGAGGGCGGCCAGGCGGCGCAGGGGGGGCAGCGCGGAGGGGGGCGGGGGCGGCAGAGCGCCATCGAAGATGGTGCTGCGGGCAGCGGGAGGAATCACGCGGGGCAGGGGAATCACGCGTGTGAAGCCTGCGTTAACCACGGCCGCGGTCTGCAAGGGAGCGAGGGGGGAGCGTGCACCTTGAAGGCGGGGGCATGTTGGGGGATCAGCCCCCATGGGCAGTGCTTCTGGCTCACCTATACTTGATGCGGGGCTGCTCCTCCGTGATGACCTCCGCCATTGGGATGAGCGGGGAGCCCCGAGGGGGACGAGCGGTGTTCCGAGCGGAGGGTTGGTTGTGTGCGACTAGAGGACCACGACGGCCCACTGTACGTTGCTGTGATCAGGGCCAAGTATATGAGTCTCCTTGCCTCTCGGTCGCTATGAGCTCCTTCGCCGGCAGAACAATTGAGCCGATGCACCGTGCTCGTGCCGCTCCAACTAGTCCTAAGTTGTCTTCTTTCTGTGAAGCCGATGATGCTGAGTAAGTTGAGGAAACAACTGGTGCAGTCTGCGCTGCTAACAAGCAATGCCGACAGCAGGGCGGCACCGCAAGCAACGCGCTTGACACCTGGTACTGTCGATGTCAACGTGTGTTAGTACGCGTGATCGGCGTCCGGATCTATGTGCCAATCCCTGTCCGGGTCCGGGTCCGACATGCCTCCTCATTGCGGCGCGATCTCAACTCCCGCGACCCCCGCGCCGCCCGCGCCCTCCGTCAGCACCCAGACGGAGGTTGAGGCAGCGGGGAGGCGGTCCGGGATCACTTGATACGGAGTCAGAGAGTAGGCACATCTGAGGGCCCCAGAGTGATACCCGCCTTGCTTAGGTCCAGCTCTGCCTTCTCAAGCCCCCCATCCGCTTGCTGCCTCGCCTCGCCTCGCACGCCACACCTCCCGCTCTCGCGCCCTACTCGGCTACAGCTACAAGCACCTTAATACTCCTCCGACATCCTACTTGTCCAGCCCCCGACCCGCATTCGGCGTCGCCCCCGCAACTCCGCCGGCTGCGCCACCTCCAGCACAGCACCCAGGTTCGGATCTTTGGCCACACATCCCACGGCCCCTCCAAGTCAGCAAGCGTTCGGCGTTCTCGCCCTAAACCCCAATCACTATCGGTCCGTCGCCCACTGCGTTCCATAGACCTTCCCCAGTAGCAACCTTGTGCTTCTATCTGCATCTGTATCTGAATCCCGCGCTACGCTTCACCGCTCCCTGCCCTCTTCTTGTAACTCCCCTGACTTCCCGGCCCGGGCCCCCGAGCCCCCCGCCCCTGCCGCCGCCCCGTGCTCCTGCGCGCACGCGCCGCTGCAGTACGCCCCCTCGCCGCAGACGGGGTAGCGCCGCAGCTCCCGCCCCGCCTCGCTGTCGCCGTCCAGGCGGGTGCAGCGCGGGTGGGCGCACGAGGGCAGCAGCGCGCGGACCGAGGCCAGGGGCGGGAGCGGGCCCCAGTCAACGCGCCACTCGTCTTTGTCGCTCAGCCCCTGCAGACACGCCGCTGTCACGTCTGCTTCTGCATCGCCGGTGGCCCACTGGCGGAGGAGAGTAACGAGCGCCGTTTCCAGCGTCGGGCCTGCCGCGGACCCCGTGCCCCATGCCCTCCCGAGCGACTCGAGCGTCTCGGGGGGCCAGAAGGCGGCAGGGCCGCCGTCTTTCGCCCCTTTGGCACCACCCCGGCCCCGCCTGGGCCCCCGGCCGCTGCCAGCGCGAGCGTCGGCTGCAGCCGCCTCCGCCTCCGCCTCCGCCGCAGCGCCCATCTGGGTCGCCTGCCGCACCTCCGCCGGCGCAGCCAGCGCCAGTACGGTACACAGGCAGGCCGTGTTGTGCCAGATGTTGGTGAAGGACCCCGTATCCGCTGCCGTACCGGGCTGGGCGCTCCACGCGTCCATGGACCGGAGCAGGGACCCGAGCAGCGGCAGCACCTGCAGCTCCTCGAGAACGAAGCGCCGCCAGCCGCCGTCGGCACCAGGGCGGATCTGGCCCGGCAGCAGGATCTGGATCCAGATCCGGAGTGAGTCCATCGCGTGCCTCGCGAAGCTCAGCCACACTCGCGCGACCTCCAGCTTCCGGGCCCTGAAGCTCTCCGCGGCCTCCACCGCCGCCGCCTGCGCCAGGCGTGCCAGCGGCGGCAGCCACTCCGCGGCCGAGAGGAGCATCATCATTTTGAGCTGGGGGTGCGCGGCGGAGGGCCCGGGCCCAAAGACGAAGCTGCAACTGGTGTGCAGGACTGAGGCGGCGAAGACCATGCCCCGGGAGAAGGTGTCGGCGCTGTGCTCAGCGCGCCTGAGGAGCTTGGCGAATGATGTGACGAGGGCGGCGGCCTGGGATGGCTTGCCGTAGGCCAGGAGGCGGGCCAGCAGAATGTCGCCGTCGGGACGGAGATTGAGCAGCTGTGCGACCAGCTCAGCCTCGCTCCCCAGGGGGTCCTCCCCGCCCCGCCGCAGCAGGCGCTCCAGGCAGGGCAGCAGCCCGGCAGCCAGGGCCGCAGCGACCTGGGCGGGAGGCTCGGGCGGGAGCGCGCCTGGCGGGCGAGGGCGGGCGTCAAAGGGCGGGCGCAACGAGCTGTGGGCTTGCATAGGTGGTGCTGGATCTACAATTAAGCGAGTGCGTGCACCTCGTTGGGGCCTCACCCAGCCTGGCCACACCCTTGCCACGCCCGTTGCCCCGTGGGCTCGCCAAAGGGCCCCGCGGCCCCGCCACTTTGCTCCCGTCACCGCCCCCCCGCCCTCACCGCTTAACCCCCCTGACGGCTCGTGGGCCGACAGGGGGCTCCACAGCTCCGCCAGGGCCTCCACCTGCGTGTCGATCGAGACCGGCAGCACGTGCCGGCACGCCTGCACCACCAGCCCCCACCGCCTCACAGCCGCACGCCAAGCCCAGCCGCCCGTCGCGCCCAGGCCCGCCTCCGTCAGGACCGAATCGAGCGTGAGGAGGGTGAACTGCAGGGCTCCATGAAGGTCCCCACGTCCAACCAGGAGCTCCAGGGGCGGGGGCGCGGCCCCGCCAGCTCCAGCGCCGGCAGCCTGCTGAGGCTGCGGCTGTAGCTCGGGCTCGGGATCCGCCCAGGCCCGGCCCGAGGCCACCGCCCAGCGGCCCACGCGGAGGAGCAGGGATGCAGCGGCGGAGGGGCGCAGGGCTGGGGGATCGTGGGGCTGGCGCAGGAGCTTGGGCAGGCAGGCGACGAAGTCGACGACGACGGGTTGGGCGACGCTCTGCCTGCGTGCGTCAAAGGAAGAGGGCAGCGCGTAAGGGCAGCGCGCAACAGCATCTCGCACGTCCTCCCCATGAGGTTTGAAGCTTGCAAGCCGCACACGAGACATGAGGTTGGCCTCCAGGCGTGTGCACTCGACCGCACCTGCCGTGCAGGCCCCTCACATCCGGCGCCTCCAGGGCGCCATCCGCGCCCTTCGCGCACGTCAGCACGGGAGTGCCGTCGAGCAGGGTCTGCGGCATCCCGTGTGAGGTCCCTCCGTCCGCGAGGCACAGCGCCGCCAGCCCAGACGTCAGCTGTAGGTGCAACACGCACGGGTGCTGAAGCGAGGCGTTGAGCCGGGCGGCCGCGGCGGGGCTGCCCAGGGGCGGGGCGGCCTGCGCCATGTGGCCCGCGTGGATTTGGAAGCTTATGAAGCCACCGTGGTCCGATAGGACGCGCTCCGCCAAGCGGTCCGTTGCATCGGGCTCCCCTGCCAGCTGTGTTTCCACCAGCACCGCCCTGGCCAGGTGCTCCACGATGCCGCTGTCCGCCAGGGCGCTGACCAGCTCCCCCGCACACACCCGCTGCAGCACTTGCACCCGCCGGCGCTCCTTGTCGGCAGCCGCCGAGGTCGCGGGCCCCGGCTGTTGCGGCGGCAGCTTCGCTGTTGTGCCACCGAGGTGAGCTAGTATTGTCAGCAGGCCCATGGCGCCTCGCAACAACGCGGGGAACATTCTGGTACGTAGCGCCGCTTCCTCTGGGTCTGCTGCTCTGCCGCCTGGCAGCATGCGAGCCGTGGACAGCGCGAGGGCGCGGGCCAGGCAATGCAGCGTCTGCATGCGCATCAGCGTGCGCAGGAACGCCAGCTGGCCCGCGCTTGGGGGGTTTGCCGCCAGGCTCATGAGGAGGGCCGACGTCAAGTCCAAGGCCACCGTAGCCATGTTGCGTCGCTCAATGCTGACGAGTGAAATGTCAACGACTGCGAGCCAGCGAGCGCCGAATGCCATGCACCGCTGCATAGCCGCTGTGAAAGGCGGGTCGGCGAGCAGTGCGGTCGCCCAGGCGTGCGTTTGGTGTTCCCCAGACTCCAGGGGGAGTTTTATAGCCTCTAGAGCTACTGTCAGTGCCTTCAGCTGAGCTGCGTCGCTCGTCTGGTCGGTTCCGGGCGCTAAGGCGGAGACCCGAGCAACCGACGCCCGCATTTGATCTGGAAGGCGGTCCATATCTCTCCTCTGGACTAGGCACGTCCTCACATGTGAAAGAGTAAGCTTTTATGGCAAATTTGGTGAAGCAAAATGGTCAGAGGGATCGTCACCCACCGGGGCTATGGCTCCGAGGACCTCCGCCATCGCCCTGCCCTGCCCTGCACCATCGCCCTGCCCTGCCCTGCACCATCGCTCCTGGCACGCTGCCTGCCTCCTCGCGCGTTCCGGCAGCAGCTATGAGCATCGATGAGTATTGGGTACGTTGAACGGGCAGCACGGGTTCTGCGGGCACAGCCGGGCACCAGCGCCGTGCCCTCGACAGCTGCTTCAGCCCAGGGGCGCCCGTGACCTCCTGGCGCTCAAGCCTTGAACTGGCCTGCACTCAGTGCACGCATTAACCACGGAGGCAGGGCGCAGGGTGTGCCGTTGGCCGTCCGAGCCCGCGGCCACAGCCCCCCCCCTTCAACAGGAGCTCCTGCGAGTACTGAGCCCTCAAGAGGAGCCGTACCCCGCCTTACCCCGCGTGCTCGGGTGCTCCCCTCCTACGCCAGCCACGCCTCGAGCGTGGGGCCCCCCGTCGGTGCGGTGCAAAGCTACACGACGCGAGCCCCAGCCCCAACCTCAGCCCCAGCATCCTCCCGCACCGTATACGACAGCCACTTCCGCATGCTCCCAGTCTAAATTGACCACCAACCATACCGTAAGCCATGGCCCAGCCTGTGTGTCCGGCCACACCGCATGATCCGCATGCACCACCGAAAGCGCCAAAGCGGGCCGCGGACGTCTCCCAAACTCCGAAAAGACCTCCACGCCACCTCCGGCCGGCCGAATACCATCCAGCTCCGACACCTCCCCGTCTAAGCAGTTGCAGCCAGCAACCCTGGTGGCAGCTCCGCCCGCGCCTCCACGCCAAACCGAACCCAACCAAACCAAACCCACGCCGATTCTATGCACACAGTAGCAGCATCGCGCTTTCGCTATCGGTCCTCACGCACGAGACGCAGGCTGCAGGACGCCATGCCGGCTCCCCGCCACAACCCGCACAAAAGTGTCGAGCGACGCTCGCCGTACAAGCAACCACTCCTTTCCGAGCACCAGCACCGCCCCTGTCCTCAAACCCAGAAGACCAAGCTTATTTCTCTGCCACGCAACGCTCACAGACCACAAAGCTCCACCGCCCCAGAGCTACTGTCCCGCTGTACGCGCTCGCGACCTTCCTTAACCGAAGCGCCATAACATCTGCGCGCCCAGTGCGCTCCGGGCATCCTAGTTCCAGCACCGTAACAGTTGATCACGCCCTCGAGTCCCCAAAAACACTGCCCGTAGCTCGCGGCCGCCTTGCCACTTCGCAACGCCAAACTCGACCGGCATGAAACCTCCGAACCCTCCAACCTCGAACCCACGCTGCCGCTTCTCCGCCCGTCGCTGCCTGCCCCCGCAACCCCCCTGCTATCCCCCTTGCTACCCGCCGCCCCTGTACACCGCGCCCTCCGCGCCCCTGCATCCTCCGCCCCCACCCCTCTCCGCTCCCACACCCCCTCCCAGCCCCCCCGCAACCCCCCTCCTCATCCCCAACCCCATCCCCTACAAACCCCCCACCACCAACACCACCAGGCCGCCGCCTCAAGACACGACGCAGCAGCACCCGCCCTCGCCTTGCAGCTCCTGCGCATCCACGCTCTGCTGCGACGCGCCGCCCGCGCCGGGCTGGCCCAGGCCCGTGCTGCCCGTGGCGCTGCGGCGGTGGTGCATGCTGCTGGCGCTGCCGCCCCGCACGCCGGCGGCGGGGGGGTGCTGCCAGTCCCACTCCCGCATCGCCTGCTCCAGCTGCGTGCAGATGTCGGCCATGTCCGGCCGTACGACAGGATCCGCGTGCCAGCACAGCTGGAAGGGGGTAGGGGAGAGGGATGGGGCGGGAGGCAAGGGGGAGACGGGTGCAGATGTCGGCACAGGTGGGGAGCGGGGGGCAGGGCAGGACGGCAGGGAGAGAGAAGAGGGGGGCTGGGTGAGGGATCAAGGCTGGGGCGGGTCCTCCACCGTCCCTGCGCCCGCCGAGCCCTCCGAGCTGCGACCCCACGCCCAGCCCCGCCAAAACCAGCCCCCTGCCCCTGCCCACCTCGACCAGCTGCCACTGCAACAACAGACTGCCCCTGCCGCCCCCTGCCTACCTCGATCCCCCTGCCCCGGCCCCTGCCCACCCCCGCCCACCTCGATCAGCTGCCACTGCTTGTCCGGGATGCGGGCGTTACGGGGGGGCCGGAAGCCCTGGCCCACCTAGTGAGGTGGGAGGGGGGCGGAAGGTGCAAGGGGTCGCGTCAGCCGGAAGGTTTCCTGCCCTCCGGGATTCACTCGGTCCGCCTCCCACCCCAGTGCAGCTCGCCAGGCGGCCTCCCTTGAGCGGTTCAAGCCTCCGGGTCGCAAGCCGCCTCCAGCAGCCTCCCTGCCCCAGCCTCCAAGACTCCTGCCCTCACCCTTCAAGGCACTCAGCCCTCCCAGTACATCCCCGGAAACGCCCCCAGTCAAAGCGCATCCTCGGTCCGCAGTCCGCCCCAAGTTCGCGCCGCCGCTCGCTTCCTCCAGACCGTATGCAATTCCAAATGGAACTGCACCCCTGCGTTCGCCCCGCCTTCCTGCTCCCGTACACCTCCCGTACGCCGCCCGTACACAGCCAACTCACCTTGGTTGCGAACTGCTGCGGGTCGCGGATCCCCAGCTCCTGGCCCGCACGTGTACCGCCGATGTACTTGACGAGCAGCAGCTCACGTGCCAACAGCTCGTACATCATCACGCCGAAGCTGCGAGGAAGGTGCAGGAAGGGGCCGGCATCGCCTACGGTAAACCTCGAGGGCTGCTGCTCCATACGGGTACCTCGCGTCGCGACATGGAGTCGTCAGCTGAATCCACCTTCCTCCCCTCCACCTTGCACCTCCCGACCCCCCTCTCCCCGACCCACCTGAACACGTCAACCTTCTCGTTGTACGGCTCGGCCCGGAACACCTCGGGAGCCTGGGTACGGAAGGGGGGGGGGGAGGCAGGCAAGGCAACCGACAAACGCGTCAACATACGGTATAGCCCCACCCCCAAACACCTCTGGAGCCTTGGGGGGAGGCAGGGGAAGAGGGGGGTAGTAAGGCAGGGGCGTGGCGGAGGGTCCCCTCCCCTCCCCTCCCCTCCCCTCCCCTCCCCTCCCCTCCCGCCCACGACGACAGCGTGCTTTGGCCCACGCCCTACCCCGCCCTGCCGAGCGTGCACCCCTTCACCGTATACCCCCCGCCGTGCAGCGTACGGCCCCGCCGTACGTACCATGTACATGCAGCTGCCCGCCTGGCCCGTGAGTGCGAAGACCCACTGGTACTGGCTCTCGCGCCCGAACTTGGGGAGCGAGGCCTTGCCAAAGGTCTTGAGGAGGGAGTCCATCTGTGTCGGGGTTAAGGGTGGGGGTGGGGGGCAAGGGACCGGGGGAGGGGTTAAGAGAGGGGTAGGGTAAGGGGGGGGGGGGGCGGAGGCCTTGCCGAAGGTCTTGAGCAGAGAGTCCATCTGGGTCGGGGTGGTTGTTAAAAGGGCGAGTAATTGTGTTGAGAGGGTTAACCCAGCAGCAGGGGAAGGGGGAGAGCTGAGCCGCCCTTGCCTGTCCTCAAGGCCTGCACCGCCCCGCCCCGCCCCGCCCCGCCCCGCCCCATCCAGCACACCCACACGCCCCCCTGCAGGGCAACTGCTCCACGCGCCCCAGCTCTACATCTCCCTATTGTCCGCGCTCCGCCCTTGAGACCCCCCCCTAGCCCAACTCCTCGCTCCTAACCCTGTCTGCCCCCTCAGGCTCACAATCCCCACATCTATCCCCTTCGCGTCTTTCCCCCTGGAACCCCGCTGTCCCCCGCCCTCCTTCCTCACCCTTCGCATGGCCCCCCTCAGGCTCACAATCCCCCTAACCATGGCTGTACCCCATCCCGCCCCCTGGTTACCCGCCTCACCCTGCGCATGGTACCCTGGTACCCCATCCTGCCCCTTACACCTGTCGGTCTCTCCAGTCTCGGACTAACCCCCTTCCTCACCCTGCGCATGGCCCCCCTGAGGCTCTCCACCCGCTTGAGCTGCCGCAGGTTGGGCCGCACCAGGGAGGAGGCGGTGCGCAGACCCAGGGAGCCCTGGGGGAGGGGTGGATGGGGGGGGGGCACGGAGCGGAGCGGTGTAAGACTATGAGACGCGGCGTGGCGCGGCCTGGGGGAGAGAACGCACATGCACACAAGAGCGGACTGCCCCGGAATGACTGGGGGCCTCCCGGGGCCTCCCGGGGCCTCCCGGGGCCTCGCGTGGGACTGTCTGCTTTGGGGCTGGCCTTGGAACCAGCGGGGGGACCCGGCCTACCTTTCCCCGGCTCATGCGAGCAGTGCTCACACCTTCCCACACGCGCCTACGCTTTTCCTGGCCTTTACACGAGCAGCCCTGAACACACGCCTTTCCCCTGTGGCACGCGCCTTTCCGCACGCCTTTCCCCCCTTCAACACGCCTTCCCAAAGCACGTACCTGTCGCCGCGTGGAGGGTCGCGTGGTGGAGGCATTGGACGTGAGCGTCTCGCTGCGGGGGAGGCTGGCCCCGCCGGGGCCCGGCGCGGCCCCGATTGGGCCCGCCGTGGGCCTGGCCGACGCGGCCCGGCTGTAGCCACCCATACCTGCCACGTTGGCCGCCGCCGCCGCCGCGCCGCCACCTGTGCCCGTGGTGAGTGTGGAGGGGGTGGTGCGGGCGGAGCCGGCGGGCCCGAAGGCCGAGAGGGTGGTGTGCGTGCCGGTGGAGGCGAGGGAGGGGTGCTGCTGGAGGGGCGGGGGCCCTGCCTCGGCGGAGCGGCGCTCGTGCAGGGGGCCGCTGGGCTCCTGAGCGTCCTGGGGTGGGGTGGGGTGGGGTGGGGTGGGGAAAAGAGAGGAGGGGATGAGGAGAGGGAACGGAGGGGTTGGGGCGGAAGCGGAAGGGCAGGGAAGGGCAGGGCCGGGGGTCTGTGCGTGTCCGCCCGTCCGGCATCGAACATAACAAGACTTAGGCTGTGCCCTTGCCCCAGCCTCTTATGAAGCCCCACCCCCAATCCCCCATCGCCTGCCCCCACCCTCTCAGTTTGCGGGCCAACGTCCTTGGGCCCGGCCGGCGTTGTGCTGCGCTCACTTCCTCCTGGCTTACACGAGCAGCCCCCAACACAACCCCAACGCCAGTGCTGGGTTCTCCATTGGTCCGCTTGCCATGGTTCCCTGGCCTCTATCAGGGACAGCCCACACTCACCTCGTATGCCGTTGCCGCCGCCGCGGCCGCTGCTGCCGCGGCCGCTGCCTCCGCTGCGTCCCCCGGTGCCGAGTCTCGGTAGCTCTTCCCCAGGAAGGCCCCCTTGAGCCCTGCCAGCAGGCCCCCGGGACCGTGGGGGTTGCCGAGGGCCTTGGGGGGCGCCCCGCCGCCCGGGGGTGCATCCTCCGGCTCCTGGGGATTGGGGAGCGGATTGGGAACAGGGGCGGGGTTGGAGGCATGGTTGAAGACGCGAACGAGAGGGGCATGGGCCCGAGACTTGGTGACCGAGCCTTCCTTCCGCACCCCGACCCAAACCGCGTCCCTGCTTCCAACCCAGGGTCCGACCGCAGTCCGACTTCGCCCCCCTTGCCCCCGTCCCAGCCAACCCCATGCACCCACCGCGATCGTGTGGAGCGGGTGCCTCTTGCTGGCCGCCGCGGGCGCGGCCCCGAGGCCCAGCGACGCGCCGCCGCCGCCCGAGGCCGTCACCGCCAGGCCGCCGCCGCCGCTGCCGCTGCCGCCGCCGGTGCTCATGAGGTGGGAGTGGCTGGCGGCGGCGGAGGCCGCCGCCGACGCCGTCGCCGTCGTGTCATCTGCTGACAAGGACCGTTCCGAGATTGGAGCCAGCATGCTGCCGTGCGGATTCAGGATCCGGTCCTGTGCGGCGGCTGCCGCCGCGGCGCCGCCGGAGTCCGGACCGGACCCGGGCCCGGGCCCGGGCGCGATCGGCGGCGGCGGCGACTCGCGCGGGAAGGAGTTGGACAGGCCCAGCCCGGGCCCAGACGCGCCCGCCTGCGAGACCATCGGGCCCACGCCGGTTGAAAACGGCGTGGGCGGGAGGCCCGGATCGCCTGCCGAGTCCGGCCCTGCCCCTGGCTCCCCAGCGGAGCGACGGTGCATGGGCGGCGCTGCGGCATTGGCGCTGTCGGGCCCCCCCGCATTCGGAGAGGAGTGGCGGTGGAAGGGCACCCCGCCCGGGCCGGTCCCCGCTCCCCCGTTGGACGGCGCGAGCGGGTTCGGGTTTACGGGCGCAGAGGCGGTGGCTCCGAGCGGCGACGGCGCATGCATGGGGCTGCCGCCGCCGCCGTCGCCGGACCCTGTGCTGTCGCGACGTCCGGAGGCTTCGATGCGGGTTCGGAGGCTGTTGAGGAGTGTGGCTTTGTGGAGGTTGGTCCCGGGGGAGGAGGGCGCGGGCGGGAGCTCTGCGCCGCCGCCGGTCGACGCGCGGTCGGGCGTCGTGCCGCCGCCGCTGCCGTCGGCGGCGCGGCCGGCGGCGGCGGCAACGGCCGCGGCGGCGATGGAGGCGGCGGCGGCGGCGTGCCGCTTGCTGCTGTAGCGCCGGCGCATGGTGGGGAGCGGGGAGGTGGTAAAACCCATGAACGGCAGCGCGTTCACCTCCGCAGTAGTCATGGGCATCTCCACACTCCGCCGCGCGCCCGGGCCCGGGGCCTGCTTGGGCCCAAACAGGACCTCAATGTTCCCCGCGTCGAGCGCGCCGCCACCAGGCCCGCCCTCGGGCGTCGGCGACAGCGGGTCGTCCTCCGACGACAGCACCGTCGTACGGCGGCGGATCAGCACGGATCTGTCCGTACCGACCCGTACGCCCAGGCCCAGATCCGCCAGCTTGGCCTCTAGCGGCGCGGCGAACCGCGCTGACGACGAGTGCCTGTCCCGCGAGCGCAGCGAGGGCGGGCCCGGTGTCCCGCCAGATGCCGTACCGCTGCCGCTGGGCCCTCGGATTCCAATGTACTGCAGCAGTACGTTATCCGGCTTGATGTCTCGGTGGATTATGGGCATGTCCAAGTGATGGAACTGCCTAAGCGCCGAGGCCACCTGGCGTCGCAGGGACGGAAGAGGAGGACGCGGGGCGGTGAGCGTGCGACGAGTCGGAAGGCTAAGGGAGGATGAACTGGAGAGTGCAAGGGCGGCCGCCCTCCCCAGCCGCACCTCTAGCATCCCGGCTGCCTGCTGCCCTACGCAGCCCGGAGCCTACGCAGCGAACCCCTTTCTGACACCAGCCGACCACCCCCACCCCCACCCCCACCCCGACCCCCACCCCCACCCCCACCCCCACCCCCACCCCCGGCGCGCTCCCGCTCAGCAACAAACACCCCCACCCCCACCCCCCACCGCCCCACCTGCGCCAGCCACCCCAGCGCCTCCCTGAACGTGTACTGGTCGCTCATGCACATGAGCTGGGCCATGAGCAGGTCCTTGAGCGTGCCGCCCTCGCAGAACTGGGGGGGAGGAGGGGAGAGGAGGGGGCTGATGAGGGGGGAGGGGGCGGGTTCGGAAGCCGTGTGCGGTGAGGTCCGCCTCGCGGCCAGCATCCCGCCCCACCGCACGACACCGAGTCTCTCAACCCCCCGTAAAGGCCGCGTGCGGCCGCCAGGTGTCGCCGTACAGCACCCCGCGCCGCCACGTGCCGTACCTCCAGCAGCATGCCGTACGTGTCGTAGTTTAGCCCCAGCTCCGGCACGTCGGCCATGCGCAGGCGCAGCAGTCCGAAACATCGAATGATGGCGCTGGCGGGCAAGTGGGTTTGCGACAAAATGACGAGTCATTACATAGCACGGGCAAAGCAGGAGTCTACAAGTCGACCGGGAGTAAGGTTGCACTTATATGCGCTGTCCAATTAGTGCTGCCTCTCCACAGCGCCTGCTGTGCAGCTGTTGACCCTAGTGTGCCGTAGGGCACAGCAGCTGACGCAGTCGGGTCCCCCCAGCGCCTGTCGCGTCAGCCCAGCGCCCTTCATGACTCAGCCCCGCTCACCTGTGGTCCATGGCCATTAGTGATGCGCACTCCCGTACGAACAGCCGTACGATGGCCGAGGGCGGGGGCACGCCCCCGCGCGGCTGCAGCACCTTGCACGCCACGGGCCGGCCATCGTACTCCGCCTTCCAAACGACCGCGAACCCGCCTGAAGGGAGAAAAGCAGGAGGTCGATTGGGATGGGGTGGGGAATAGCGGGAGGGCGGGGAGGCCGGGCGCGGGGCCAGCTTGGTGGGGCGGGGGCGCGGGGCCCAGCGTGGGTCTTCGAAAGGCACGGGGGGCTGCAGGTTTGAGGCTTCGGGCCAGCGCACGAACGACTCAACCCTACCTTTGCCGACGATCCGGTCGAGGTGAAGGAGCTCTCGCACTGTGGGCAGCAGCCGGGGAGGGGGCGGGGGACGGCGGGGGAAGGGTTCACCCGTTGCAAGCCCCGTTGCAGGCACACACCACGCAGGCCCGGCGGGCGTCGCTCCTCTCAACGCCACGAACGTCCACAGCACGAGCGCCCTGCTAGGTGCCCTGCTGCAAGCCCGGCTGCGATAACCGCCAGCGCGCTGGATAGGTCGGGCCGCGGAAACGAGCGGTGGCTGCTGGACAATTCTTGCACGCCGCAGAGCCGCGCAGTTCATACCTTCCTCGTCGTCACAGGCGAGCAGGTCCTCCACTGGCGCGTCGCAGGCCACATCAAACACGCCCATTCCTCCGCACTGGGGCGGCCCCGGCTGCAATGATGCGCTCCGCAGATTGCCCGCTGGCTATGGCGCTAAATGAACCATAGCTTATGTGAGTATTCCCAGGCACTCCTGTTCATGCCGTGTAGTGTTGTCGCGATTCTTCAGGGCCACACCGAGCAGCTTGACCAGGAACAGTTCACGGGAAGTGCCACGCGGAAGTCTGCTATCCTTCAGCAGATGTACAAGAGTTTCGTCTGGGTTTGAGGTGGCGTAATAGGCCAGCTGGTGCGACTGGAGATACTCGGGGGAGCTTCGCGGGGGCTATGAATAAAGCTGAACGAGTAAACGATCAGAGTGTAGTGGTGTGGTAAGCATGGCGAACTCAGCTGGACCATCGGCCGCGAACCCGGCCAAAAGCGCACGTGCAATGCGGGCCGCAGCGGGTCCTCGCCGACCGCGTTCATCCTTACACGTAGTTCACCTTGAAGTGACAGCAGCTGTTAAGACAAGGCCATGCCGGGCCCTTGCAGCTCCAGCAGGGTTCGGACGAACGCGCCGGCACGACCGACTCCTGCTTGGCCCCGACCTGCACCGAGCGAGTCCCCACCGCCCTTGGCCTGCGGCGACGAACCCACAGCCTGATTCGTGCTTGCACGGGCCATTGCTAGCCCTACGAGCACAGCACTGAGAACCCGACACCGCGCGCGCGCGAACCTGGCCTCATTTACGGCAAGTACGACTGTAACCCACCGTCCGACAAAATCGTCTGCTAGAGTACAACGGCCGCGTCTGCCGCCTGCCGAGCTCCCGAACGCAGCACGCATGCCATGCCAACCCCCTCTGCTCACCCCTGCCCCACTTCGCACACGTTCATGTGAACAGGGTCGCTACAGACGGCGGCCGCGGCCCCCGGAAGGCCGGAACACCATCCCAACCGGAACCGGTGGCACGGCCACGTCACCTCCCCCCACCCCCCCGCCCGGCCTGCGCCGCCACCATGCTGACTCACATCACCACCGCAGCCACCGCATTCCGACCATGTGTCCCCATCAGACTATCGCCTCCGTATCCGCCGCCTCCGCTGGGCTGCCGCCGCCGCCGAGCTGTTGACGCCGGCTCGTCGCAAATCGGGACCCGCTTATGCCGCCTCCACCGCCTCCGCCGCCTGTGCATCCACGGTAGCGAATACGGCGTTGAGCGAGATACCGCAGTCATTGCCCTTGCGAGTGACACGGGCGTAGCTGGGGGGGGGGGCGGAGGGGAAGAGAAGGCGTGGGAAGGGGGGCACAGAGGTCAGGGGCAGGAAGGGTTTACGGTCAGACGTGCCATCAGGCCCGGAGCAGCAGCGCGCAGGGAGGAAGGCAGGGCCTGCCCGTACACGCGCCCGTACTGCTTCCGTACCCGTGCCCGTGACCAAGCGCCCATGAGTCATGCCCCCCCGTCCTCACCCGTCCATGCCCCAGTACTTGGACCAGCTGTGGGGGGGAGGGGGAAGGCGGGGGTGGCATGGGGGGAACGGGGGGCGAGCTTGGCGAGGGGCCGTGTCGTCGAAGCAGGAGGCGGTGCACCAAGCTTGCGACGTCCCTTTTGCGCTTTGAAACTCCGCCTCGGTCTTAGTTCAATCTCGCCAACCTCCCCAGAGCCACCCTACAATCGAAGGAACCACCTGCCATTGCAACCCCTGGCGCACTAGGAACCTCCGCCGACCACTGTTTGACCGTCCTCGCCAACCGCTCTCCACCGTTGTTAGTCATCCAAGATCCATACCACCTTTTTCCGTGCACGCACCTGTTCTTGATCAGCCAGTAGTCCACTCCCTCGGCGGTGGTGCCGTACCCCACCAGCAGTACAACGTGGTCCATGTCATCAGGCTCCTGACAGGGGGGAGGAGGGGGGAGGGTGGGAGGGAGACAGATGACGAGGGGAGCAGCACGGCGGGGATCTGATCCTGTCACACCAGCCCCCCTCCCTCCCGTGCCTGTTCTCGCCTCCTCTTCCTAGGCAACAAACCCCGCACTCGGCCTTGTGGTATACCCCCTCCCCTCCTCTTCTTGGGCTGATGCGAGGGTGATAAATCCATACAGCAAGACGTGAAACTAGCTCATGGCACCCACCATGCCGCACGCGTCGTTGTGGTACACCCCCTCCGAGTAGAACTTGAAGGGCGGCAGCGCTGCGTTGATGAGCACCGCCAGGGGGCCTTGCAGGTGGAGGGCCTCCATGACCGCCCCCTCGTCCTGACAGGGGGGGAGAGGGAAGGGGGACGGGGTGATGGGGTAGGTGCAGGGAATGTGGGTTAGCCAGGGTCGGTGGAAGGCGGCTGGGGGCCAGCAAGCCCGTTGAGCGTACACCGAGACGCACCGCGTCAGCCCGGGCAGACCCTGACCCAGATCAGACGGACTTGTCAACCCCCAACCAACCAACGAACCCAACCGACTCGGCTCACCCGCGACGGCACGTTTACGTAACCCGAGAACTTTGCCGCGAGGGGGGCGGGGGGGCCGGCGGAGGCCGGGGCCTTGACGCCGGGGCCCCTGCGAGGGGGGGGGAGGGGGGGCAGTAAGGAGAAGGGGATGGTCAGGAGGCGGTACTCGCCCGCCCCCTTCCCCGCAACGGTCGGCACCCTTTCCCAAAGCGCGAAGCGGATACCACCTTGTCTCGTTGGGCACGGCGAGCTGTAACGCTTGTCGACGCTTGTCGGCCAAGTTTGTATCGCTCGCTCGGCACCAACCCCCCCCCCCCTCACCTGCAGTACCCGTTCTGAGCCAGGTACGGGTAGTCTGACTCCTGGGCCATGCCGCCCGCATCGATTACGTAATCCAGCGTGGGCTCAATGTAGCCTGGGTTTGGGGGAGGGGGAAGGTGAGGGGGGGAATACTCTCCTCACTCTCCTAGACCCTCCTCAGCCCTCCAGCCCCCCGCGCATCCGTAGCCGGCTTGGCGTCCTGGTAGCTCAAACCTTCAACCCCTGCGCTGCCAGTCCACCCCCCGCTCCACCCCCCCGCGCATACTCCGTTTCCCCATCAGGGTTTACCCCTTGGTTACGCGCCACTACCCCACAGCGTTCACCCGGCCACGAATGCCTCCCCTCCAGCAACCTTTCCCCGAAGATGCACTCGAGATCCACTCACCCCCCGCGCATCCGTCATTGCCGTACTCCCATGCGCAGTCCACCAGCTGCTGCTCGGAGAAGGACAGGGACTGGCCTTGGGGGGGGAGAGACAAGAGGGGGCGCGCGGAGGCAAGAGGGGAGGGGGGAGTCAGGGGCAGTCCAGCAGTGGCCGCGTTCCCCCCTGTCCCCAGACCCCTATGCCTCTCTGCGCCTCCCCCCAGCCCCCACCCACCGGTTGCCTGGAACCAGGCGGCCTGCAGAGCACCCACCACTCCGAACGCCTGCGCGGTAGTGAAGGCGGGGTCGGGGTCGGGGTCGGGGTCAAGGGCGGGGGGTGGAGGGGTGCACGCGTGCGTGTCAGGCAGGCAGAGGAGGGGCAGGGACAGAGTTGCCACACCTACCGTGCACAAACCCAAACATGACTCCAGGAAACACCCCCCCTCCCATACCACTCATACACCACGGCCGCACGACACCTGGTCCTTGACGTCCCCCTTCTCTCCGCCCCCACCCCCGCGTGTCACCACGCCAAAACACACGCCCGCCCCCCCCGCCGCCCCCCCCTTCAACCACTCACCCAGCACGAGCCGCACGACACCTGGTCCTTGACGCCCGGTCCGTCCGCGCCGCTGCCCCGCCAGTCCACCTGGGTGGGGAGCTGGTCGTTCCTCAGCACCCGCTGGTAGGGACGGCCAGAGGGGAGCTGCAGAGAGCAGACATAGGCAAGAGGGAGGGGGGGGAACAGGCCAGGGATCACGGACAGGGCGGTAGGGAGGGGAGTTGATCGTGGTGCGGCCCGAGGGGGGGCTGCGAGCATGCGGCAACGGGGAGGTAAACCTTGTTGGACGGCCGGGCGAGCCGTGGCCACCGTCCGTGCAGATGCGGACTCGAGGGGACTGTTGCTATCGCTGTTCTCACCCTTAGACCGACGCTGGACCCCATCCCGCCATCAAGAGAAGCCTGCCCACCGTCCCGAAAAGTGGTTCGATGTCCTTGTTTCGCGTCTGGACTTCCCAAGTAGCAAAGCAACCGCTCGGTAATTTGCTGCTGCGAATGACCCATGTCCCGACTGTGGGGCTGCCCACACGCTGTCGCTGTACGTTGCTGCCGCCCCTTCAAAGGCCCTCACCCGTTCAAAGTATCGATGTGCTGCCATGCCCAGGCCCCGGCCCCGACCCGCCCTGAGCGTGCTCTGGCTCCTCGCAAAATCTCTCCATGTGCCGTATGAGTGTACGACATCCGCCTGTACCTGTACGTCCGTCCACGTAACCGCCTTAACCCAGGACAACATAATCTCAGGACCCCAGGATCTTAGGATCCCAGGATTGCAGGACCGCAACCCATCTCCGGCCTCCCGCTTTCCCCCTCTCCCCTGGCCCCGCTTTCCCCCTCTCCCCTCGCCCCGCTTTCCCCCTCTCCCCTGGCCCCGCTTTCCCCTTCTCCCCTGACCCCGCTTTCCCCCTCTCCCCTGGCCCCGCTTTCCCCCTCTCCCCTGACCCCGCTTTCCCCCTCTCCCCTGGCCCCCATCTACCCCCTGTCCGCCCCCACCATGCCCCCTCCCCCCGGCCCTAACCCCGAAACATACCCATACCCGACCCCCCTCTCACCCCCTCCTATCCCCGGCCCCGACCCCGCCTGACACAACCCACCTTGAGCTTTCCGCCGGCGCCTGCGGTCCGGCGCGGGCCCAGGCCCAGGGACGTGGCGGCCCACTGGCGGTGCGTGAGGTGGCCAAAGTGGTTGAGGGACAGCGTGTACGACGGGCCGTCGGATCCGGATCCAGATCCGGCCTCGGAAGCTGACGTGGCAGACGCGGAGGAGCTGACGGAAGCTGACGTGGCGGCGGCGACCCGGGCGTTGTGTGACTCGACCAGGGCGGCGTTGGCGGCCCATGCGGAGGCGGCCGAGTCGCGCAGAGCGGCCAGGGCTAAGGAGCCGGCTGCGGTGGGGGCCGAGGGGGGACGGGATGGGCGGTAAGGGCGGGGCAGAGTGGGATGGGCGGGCCACAAAGTGAGGAGCGGAGTGAAGTGCATGGATTGGGACGGGCGGGTAGGGCGGGAGGGAGCAGGGGGGGAGAGACAGGGGGGTGTGGGGGGGAGACAGGGGGGTGTGCTCTGCATGCTGCGCCCTGGGTGGGCCAGGCGGGAAGAGGCCCCGACGTGCAGTCCCCTATCACCCGCTGCGGTGCGGCCCCGGCTAGCTGGCCCCCTCCCACCCACCCTCCCTCCCTCCCTCCCTCCCACCCCCTGTGCCCCGCTCACCCCCTCCCAGCAGCGCCGAGGGCAGCACCGACGCCGCCCGCAGCGCCGCCCCCGCCAGGCGGCGCCCGCTGGCCTCAACATCCCCGTCCTGGGGGCCGGCCTGCGGGGGGGTGGGTGGGTGGAGAAAGAGCGCCGCAGTCGGAGTCGAGGCGCACTTCCTCCGGGCCCCGAGCCCCCACCACAGCGCCTCCACTCACGCGACCCAGGTCCAGGTTACGCCGGCTGCAGCTTTCCCCCCCACACACACACTCCACGCCCCCCAGACCCCCCACCCACCCCCCTGCCCGGCCCGCTCTCAGATATAAACACCCCCCACACCCCACCCCACCCCCCACCCACGCCCCACCCCACCCCCAGCAGCTCCTGGCAGGGCCCCGGCAGATCGAAGAAGCGGTCCGCGATGGGCCCCGGCTTGAAGCGGGTCCACTCGAGCACGTACTCGTCGTAGTGGGAGCCCGTGAGCAGGTTGAGGCCCATCATGTGTAGCCGTACAGGCCACCTGACAGGGGGGGGGGAGGGGGAAGGAGGGGGAGAGGACAGCAGTGGTCACCCTCCCCCCATGGGCATTGAGTCCTTCTCCCCCTCTCTGCCGGGGCGCGCTCACCCCTCCTCCCCTCCCATCTGGCGCCAGCGACGCGATGCCGCCTGGCAACAAACACCCTCCCATCCCTCCCCTCAAGGCCTCAACCCCACCCCCCCGCACCCGTTGGGTGCAGTGTAGAAGGTGTAGGAAGCCGTCTTCTCGCCGTGGCGATCATTCAGCTGAGGGGGCAAGGGGTAGAGAGGGGGATGAGGGGGGGTGGAAGGGAAAGGCAGGGACAGGGGAAAGGGGGACAGGTCGGCGCACGGGGGGGAAGCGTAACGGGGCGAGGGCCGGGGCGGGGCCACGCCTTCGCGTCCAGACCCAGCCGCTCCCACCTGCCTGGTGGTTGCCCAACCGTCCGGCAGTTAACCGGTACCCAACCGCTCCCACCTGCCAGGCGGTTGCGTCGGCGTTGCCGATGCGGGCGGTGCCGGCGTAGGTCCAGTGGGAGATGTCGGGGAGGGGCTGGGGGGAGGGGGACACACAGTGTGAGGTGCCTCCCACCTCCACCTTTCTTCTCAGCCCCGCCCAAGCCCCCGAGCGCCTCTGCCCCTGGCCCCACCCTATCCCCCGGTAGTCCTCTCCTCTCCTGCCCTCTCCTCCCCTCGCCTCGCCTCGCCTCCCCTCCCCTCTCCTCCCCTCCCCTCCCCTCCCCTCCCCTCCCCTCCCCTCCCCTCCCCTCCCCTCCCCTCCCCTCCCCTCCCCTCCCCTCCCCTCCCCTCCCCTCCCCTCCCCTCCCCTCCCCTCCCCTCCCCTCCCCTCCCCTCCCCTCCCCTCCCCTCCCCTCCCCTCCCTTCCACTCCCCTCCCCTCCCCTCTCCTCCCCTCTCCTCCCCAACCCCACCCCTCCCCCTCTCACCGTCGTTGCCACGCCCTCACCCAGCCCCAGGCCCTCCAGTGCCGCCCCCAGTGCCGTGGGCCCCACGGTGCCGTTGGACGCGTCGCAGCGCAGCGCATCGATGCGGGGGTACAGGTTCCAGGCGGTGCCCTGACAGGGGGGGAAGGGGGGAGGTAAGGGGGAGGAGGGGAGGTAAGCGGGAGGGGGGGAAGGGGAGAGGAGGGGGGGAGGAGGGACGTGTGGGCGGGGTTGTAGTGGGTCAATGCGGGGAGAAGGGGAGGGGAACGGAGCGGTCAGCCCTGCTTCGCACGCGCGGGCTCCCCCTGCTAACCCTGCCCCCAACTTGCTAGCCTCTTCCCCTGCTCTTCCCCCAACCCCTGTGCCCCGACCTCGCCAGCCTCCTTCTCCCCTTCCCCCCCCCCCCCACACACAAAAGCGGTGAACGTCAGTCATTCAGCCACAATAGCTATCGGGCCTCACACATCTAGCCAGCTTCATACATCGGCTCAGCAACCGGCTCGCACTGTCGGCGGCATAAGCGCACCCGCAGAGGCACGAACGCAGACTCGGACCGGTTCGGACCCGCTGTGGGTGTGTGCTTGGGCAGCTGCACGCATGCCGACGGACCATTGTCACGCAGCTTGGGGCTCCGGTTCTATTCGGGCGCTTCGGGCTTTCCGTACTAACCGCCCCGTGCTGGGCCCCTTCCTGCTAACATGATACACCCAGCCCGCTTCCCCCATAGGAATCTACAACGGCCGAGGGATGCGCGTCACTCCCTTTGATTTCCAGTGTGCGTTCGGGATGGGATGGGATATGGCTGCGCGACAATTGTGCGCCGGCATGCGGCGCGCTGCACTGGCACACACCCCAGCGACTGATCGGTCTGTTACCTGCGACGAATTAGTGCTTAGGTTAGCGCCCAGCCGCCGCTGTCAACGCCACTTTCCAGCCTCAGCCTTCGGTTGGACGACACCTCACCGCGGCGTGGAGCTCTTCTGGACTTCTCGGTGGTATGTACCATCGCAAGCTAAGCTTCCCTGGCGCAGGCGAAAAGACGCTCTCCCGCTTCTCAGCTTCAAACACCCCCCCACACACACACCTTGTTCGCCTCCCCCCCGCTTGAGTCCAGCCCGCCGTAGAAGTCGTAACGCACGCGCCGACCGGGGCCGTCCCACCACACGTGGACGGGGTACCTGGGGGTGTGTATGGGGAGGGAGGTTTGAGAGGGGAGGGCGGGGAGGTTAAATGTAAGGGGGGGTTGAAGCGGAAAGGGGTCCTGTGGGTGCACCAGCGTGGCAGTACCGGTAGCCGATAGGGTGGGGTAAACGGGTCAGTGTTTGCTGTGAAAAAAGGAGGTGGGTTTGAGCGTGGATCGGGGACACAGTTGCCGTGTGGGTGTAGAAAGGGGTGGAAGATTGACGGGGCGGTAGGTGGCCAGGCAGGTGTGAGCGGAGCCCCGGAAGCCACGTGCACCCCCCGCCAGTCGGGCCCCAAGACCGGACCGCTCACTTGAGGCCGCCGGGCTGCAGCGTCTGGAGGTAGGGCAGCGAGATGGTGTACTCCATCTGCGGCGAGAAAGGGTGGGGGGCTTAGCACGATAGGAGGAGGTCTCTCGAGAGGGGGAACCGACTCGAAATGTGCAGACAAAAAAACCCTTGTTGGAAACGCTCAGCGAATTGCCCAGCCGAGCATCACAAGGTCGGAGTAATGGTCGCACCTCGTAAACGAGAGGCCAAACGGGCGGCGTGGGGCCGCTGAGGATCTCCATATCCGACATTGGTCGCGCGCCAAACGCCACGCCCAGGAGCGAGGCCAGGGCGAGCAGCGACAGCGCTCCTCGAGCCATCGTTGGCCGATGGAAAGCGCCCACGAGGGGCCTCAACGAAGCGACGCAAGAGAGAGTTGTTTTCCCTGAGCAAACAGTTTCGCTTGCAGGCTACTGCAGGTGCGTGTTGCTGTGCCGCTTGAATATGACGTGTTGCGGCGTGGGGGCGTTTGTGAAAGACTTGCAATCGCGATCCCGCCTTGGCCTCGACCGTGAAGGCCCCCGCCCCGAGGGCAACACCGAGCGCTTGAAACTTCAGCACGATCTTACTTGCTTACTTGCTTGCTTGCAAATCACTTGCGCCCCGACGTCGCTGCAGCCCCCGACAGCATCCACAGCAGGCCGAAGCGCGGCTGAAAGTGCTGCGCCGCAGCAAACGCAGAGTAGCAGTGCTGTAGTCCCCATGGCGTGAGGTCGCACCCGCAGCGGCTTGACAGGTGGGCAGCGGCCGCGACCGTGCGGGTCCCTGCACGGGTGCTTGCCGCAGCCTCCCCTGCGCCTCCCCGCACCCGCCGAGCTCCACCCGCCCACCCGCTCAACGAAACGGGCTCTGGCCTCTTCCTCTTCGCTACAGGCTACAGACTGGATGCCCTTTGTGAACGCAGCCCACCCTCCCCGCGGTTCCCCCCTGCAGCTGTCATCGCGTCTCTCTTGGTACCCCTTGTTACTCGAGAGGCGCCGCTGTGATTGGTTTGCGTAAGGCAGGGGCCCGCCGGCCGCACCCAGGCCCAGGCGGGGTCCGGGACTGCTCAGGCCCAGGCCGGCCCAGGACTGCCGCCGCCTTACGGAAGCAGCCATGCGCCAGCTGGGCAGCGCCTCGGCGCCGGCGGCGGGGGGCCCCGTCGCCGGCCCCTTCCTGCTGCCGCCGCCGCCGCAGGACCCGTCCCGCTGGCACGGCTCATGGCCGCCGGTGACGGCAGCGGCAGGGGTGCCGCCAGCGATGCAGCCGCCGCCACCGGCGCTATGGGCCCAGCCGCCGCAGGCCCCCGCCAGCGCTGCCGCACAGCCACACCAGGGCACCCTGCCGTACGCACAGCTGCCGTACAGTCAGCATTTGCCGTACGCAGCCGCGCCCCAGGCCTCCCGCGCCCCCCCGCACCTCAACCCCGCCTACCCCCCACAACAGCCCACGGCTGGCCTCGGCGCCCCGCACCAACCCTGCCCTCACAACGGCGGCCCCCACCGGGCCCCCCATGCGGCCCCCCAGGCCCAAACACAGGCCCAGGCCGTACCCCCAGGCCCAGGAAGCCTCAGGGAACGGCGGGCGGCGGCGCCCCTATGCTCCGTCCGGGTTCCCGTGCGGGACAGGGGTGCCCCGGCCGTTGAGGCGACGGCGGCGGCGTTTGGCGGCGTCCAGCTGCCCTCACCGCATCCCCCGGCCCCGCCGCCGTCTCCCCAGGCGCACCCGCAGCCGCACCCGCAGCCACAGCTGCAGCCCCCGCAGGCCTGCCCGACGCACTGGGCCCAGGCGCCGGCGGCGGCGGCGATACCGTTGCCTCCGGCCCTACTCGGTGCACCCGGGCAGTCACAGCCGCAGTGGCAGCCGCAGACACAGCCGCCGCAGGCGCCCGCAGCGCTCTGGGCCCCTGGGGCCCAGGCGGTGCAGTCGGGGCTCCCGGGGCCGTGGCAGCCGCCGCAGGCGTCCTCGGGTCCGCAGCCGGGGCAGTGGCAGCAGGCGCAGCACGAGCAGGCACAGCAGGAGCGCTGGGGCTTTGCACAGCAGGCACAGCAGGCGTCTTCGGGGCCGCAGCCGGGGCAGGGGCAGCCTGCGCCGATGCAGCCCTCGCTTCTGGCGCAGCAGGCGCAGCAGCAGGCACAGCAGGCGCAGCAGCAGCAGCAGGCACAGCAGGAGCGCTGGGGCCTCGCGCCGCACGCATGGCAGGGGGGCGCTGGCAGCGCGGGGGCGGAGGCCGGGAGGCGACGCTCCGACTCGGGCCTGAGCGGGCCCAGCCCGGGACCCGGGCCTGGGCCCGGACCGGGCCCACACCTGCCCCCACACCCGACCTTCAAACCACCCCAGTCACCGGCGGGGGTCGGTCACAGCCCCCTGTGGTCACCCCAGCCGCCGCCACAGCCACAGTCGTCTCAGCTGCAGTGGCAGGGCCCTACGCAACCATCCCCACAACCACAACAACCACAACCACCTCAACCGCCGCAGTTGCAGTTGCAGCCGCAGCCGCAGCCTCCCCAGCGGTCGCTGTGGGAAGGGCGCGTGCCGCTGCCGCCCCGCCGCTGGTCCGACCCACCGCCCTCCGCCGCCTCCTGCGGCCTCGCGCCCCCCGGCCCTAGCGCCTGGGCCCCGCCCCTTCGCTCCGAGCCTGGCGCTGCCCCTGCAAGGACCCAACAGCAGGGGCAGGGTCACGTGCAGCAGGCGTTTGGGCAGGCGCTGGGGCAGGGGCAGCAGGGGCAGGCGTGGGCCAGCCAACAGCAGCAGCAGCAGCAGGGGCAGGGGCAGGGGCAGGGGCGGGGCCCCCCTCATGGCAGCAACGCCGCCCCTGCAGGGCAGGGCCAGGCACAGTGGCACGGGCAGGGGCGGGGGCAGGGGCGGGGGCAGGGGCGGGGGCGGGGGCAGGGATGGAGCCCGGAATACCATCCTCAAAGGCAGGCGCTGGGGCTGGGGCAGGGGCAGGGGCATGCCAGCTCCCAGGAACAGGGCCAGGCGCAGAGGCAGGGGCAGGGTTGGGGGCAGGGCCCGATGAGCCCCCAACGGCTCTCCACGCCAGGACCCCACACTCAGCCCTACCTCCCAGCGCACCCACCCACCCACCAGCAGCCCCCACAGCCGCAGCCCTCCTACCCCCACGGTCCCTCCTCTCCCCATTCGCCCCGGAGTCCCCTCTCGAGCCCCGCCCGCTCGCCTCGGCCCAAGCCCACATCCGGCCCCGTCGGGCCCAGGGCCCAGCAGCGGCCGCGTGGGCCCGGCCGGGCCCGGCCGCCGCCGCCGCCATGCGCGCCCCTGGCGCCGCCGCCCGCACCGCGACCGCCATGGCCCGACGATTGCAAGGATCCAGGCGACGCGGCTGCAGATCCGCTTGCCGTACGGCTGCAAGCAGATCTCCAGCTTGGGCCCGGGTTGGGCCCGGGCGGCAGGGAGGCGCGGAGCGCCAAGCGCGCGAGGCTGGGCGGGCTGGCGGCGGCCGGGAATGGCGGCGGCGTGGCGAGGGCAGGGGCAGAGGCCGGGGGGGCGGGGGCGGGGGGAGACGGAGGCAGGCAAGATGTGGACCATCCCGGGTTCTCCAAGGGGCCCTTGGTCCACCCCCTGGGCGCGCTCTGCGCCTGGTTGGACTGGCTGCCGACGGGCTTCCGCCCCGTGCACGCCCCCATACCACCTGCCGCCGCCGCCGGCCCCACCGCCGCCGCCACCATTACCACCGCCCCTGCACCCGACGCCGTCCCCGCCCCCGTCCCCGCCTCCCCCAAGCCCACACCACCCGTGACCCTGCGCCGTCTGCCGGGGACCCCCGCGGCGGCGGCGGGGGCCCGCCGGGGCCTGCCAGGCACGCCCGCGGGCCCGCGGCCCCGACCGGTGCACACGCCGCCGCAGCCCGGGCCCCCCGGCCCCACGAACCAGCCCGGCCCTGCCCCTATGGAACAGGAACAGGAGGGGCTCTTGGCCTCAGATAAGAACTCAGGTGGTGGCCTCCCCGCCAACACTACCGCTTCCGCCCCTATGGAGCAGGATCAGCAGCAGTCCGTCGCCTCGGATAAAAACTCCGGTGGTGATCTCAACGCAGGCGGTGGCGGTGCCACCGCCGCTCCTGCCGCCGCAACGTCTGCCGCCGCCAACGGCGCCGCGGCCAAGGGCTCGGACGAGCATGTCCGTGATGGTCCCGGCGCAACTCCCACCATTACCGTTACCGTTAGCGTTACCGCTGACGGCGCCGCCGTTGGACCTGCAGCAGTACCGGGGCCCTGCGCCGCGTCCAACACTTCCCACGGTGGCCCCGCTATCAACGATACCGCCGCCGCCGACGGCGCCGCCGCCGGGCCTGCGGCAGAATCCGCGCCGCCAGGGGCTGTGCCGCAGGCCCAGGCCCGGGCCCAGGCCCCGCCGCCGCCGCCGTACGCGGAGGCCGTGGTGGCGGCCATGGGCAGAGATCTGCAGAGATTGGCTGTACGGCAGGCGGCGGCGCTGCTGGGACTGGGGCGACGCATGGCGGTGCGGAGCCGTGCGACGGTGGGGGCACCGCTGGAGGCGAGGGTGGAGGGCGGTGGAGGGGGGCAAGGGGGGAGGGAGCAGGGGAGCGGGCGGGGGGTGGGGGGGGGACACGGTGGGGACGGGCCAGAGGGGGGTGCGGGGAAGGGCACGGCGGGGGCGGGGCGCGTCGTGTCGGGGCGGGCGGACGCCGCTTCGGCGGCTGCGCCCATGGAGGTTGAGGGGGCCCCGTAGACCAGAAAGAGGACGATAACGAGATTAACTTGACGTTGCAGACTGGTTTGGCTGTTGTATGCGTGGGGTTTGGGATTGGGCGCACCCCTTTGGTGGGACCCGTGGGACCGTGCGGGGCTTGCTGATAGTGAGCGCCGGATATCGAGCCCTGCTGCCCGCGACGCTGGCGAAGTGTGGGAACAGCACGTGGGGAAGCGCTTAGAAGGGGGTCGCGGCGCGGGCCGGCGGGCGTTTACCTCGGGAAGCGCTCACAGCGCGCATGGTACTTTTTGGTCCCGAGGTAGGACGGACGGCGCGCTGCAAGAACTTGGAAGCTGGCGCCTGCAGACCTGAAACACACACTCGGGACTCGAGCCATGTTATGACTCGTGCACGCTCTAGCGCTATCCACAACACCCCGGCCCCACGCCCAGCCCACGCCGCCCCGTTGACCCGACGCCGCCTCCGCCACCTCGGGCCCCTCTCGCTCCGCCTCCGCCTCCCCACCGCCCTCGCCTTGCCGCCGCCTCACCCTCACGCACGTCCTGGCCGGAATGGGCCGAGCACGCTCCGCCGCCGCTGCCTCGGCGGCCGCAGCCCTGGTGCTGCTCCTCGCAGGTGCGTGCGGCAGCGCCCGGCGCGCTCCTGCCGCCTGCGGATGACTAGGGTGCTGCCGGGCATTTGGCATTGGGCAGTGGGCACCGGGCGAGAGCCACAGCAGGAGAGGAGGTGCTTGACGGCTGCGGGGCGGAGGGAGGGACCCGGGGGCGGGGCCCGAGGAGGCGCGGGCCCACCTCGGAGACACGCCGGGGGCGGCGCCCGCCCCGTCCGCCGCGCCAGGACTCGCCCAAGGGAGCCTTCGCCGGACCCCGGTGCCGTGCGGGTGGACGTGCCTGGGAGTGGCGTACGGCGGCGCTGTGTGGAAGCGGTGGAAGGCTCTGGAAGGCTGCGGAAGCTGGTCCGGGGCTGACGGGGCTCGCCAGGCGTCCGCCGGCATGCTTTCCCCCCGCATGCGACCCACCCTCCTGTTCTTAACCCCCCCCCTCGCCCTCGCGTCCCCCGCAGTCCTGGCCCCGGCCCCCGCCCGGTCCTCCTCCGTGCTCCTCCGCAACGCCTCCTCCCTCGCCGCCTTCCCCGGCTTCTGCACCCCGGGGCTGGCGGAGCAGGCGGCCTTCTCGGCAGCCGCCTTCGCAACCGCCAAGAATGACTCGGTGAGGGGTCGAGAGGGGCGGGTCGAAGGGGAAAGGAGGCGGGGTCAAGAGGCCAGGGTTTCACGGAAGGTGCGAGGTGCAGACTTGACCACCGCCAAGAACGACTCGATGTGGGTGTGGGTGTGTTTGGCGCAGGCCTCGAAAGGGAAAGGAATGGTGTCTGGGGGTATTAGACCAGCAGCGGCCGCCTTCGCCACGTCCTTTGCCATTGCCAAGAATGAGTCGGTGAGGGGCCGGCGTGTTAGCGCGTACAGATAGGGATCAGAGCGGTAGACCGGGAGTTAAGGGGACGGACTTGGCTCCAGGGGTCAAGGGCAGCGGCGGCTTCTGCCACCGCCAAGTAAGGCTCACCCAGAGCGGGCGGGCTGGGGCCGGGGGGTTCAAGGTTCTGTGCGAGGAAGGCACGGGGTAGCGGTGGCCAGGGACCACGTACAGAAGGGCCAGAAGACGCGGGCCTGCTGCATGGGGCCCCCACTCTCACCCCCCAAAGCCTGCCTTGTCCCTTGGTCATGAAGCCGATCGAACTCTGGGGGCCTGCGTGCCATAGCTGCCTAACTCGGTGCGTTTGGCCCAGTGGGGCAAAGTTGGTTGCTGAGCGCCAAGCGGGGATCACCCGGCTCGCCTACAAGCACGGGCGGTGACCCCTTTGCATCAGCGCGGGTCACAACAGGAATCAGGGGATCAAGACCGCTGTGCCCAACTCCTAAATTGCGCCCCCCACTTTACTTGGCCCCCTCTTCCCTTCCTGCTCCGTCCTGCCCGCCCCCCCTCAGGGTCTGGTCGAAAGGTCCGAGTATGCCCAGGTGGGGTGCGTGGGCGTTGGCGTGTTTGCGTTTACCGTATGTGAATGGGCTGCTATCTGTGTGGGCTGCTATCTGTGTACCGCATGTGACCTCACTGTGCGTGAGGTCCGTGCGGTTATGGATCGTCCCTGCTGGGGCGCATGCCTGAGCGTTTGGCCCAAGGTCTGCTGAGGCCGAGGTGAGGTTAGGCAGCCACACGTGACGGGTCGGCCAGCTGCCGCCAGGACTCCGGAGGGGAGCTAGTTGACGCCCCCGCCCCCCCCCCTTGCCCTCCCCCCCCAGGCCTACCTGTGCCCCGACGGCCTGACCCTGTGCTCCGGTCTGGCGGTGCTTGAGGTGGGGGGTGGGGTGGGGGGTGGGGGGGAGGGGCATGGATGGGAGCTTGTAAGGATGGGAGGGCTTGCATGCCCGTGGCGCCCGCCTCTACCCGTGGCCCTGCGCTAGGGAGGATTGGAAGAAGGGGATAAGGAGGAAGAGGCCTTGATTGCCTGGCCATCTGCGCCCTTTCCGTTTCCCTCCTGATCCCGATCTGGATCCTGATCCCCAGAGCTACGCCACCATCGAGGCCAACAACTCCCATCTCATCGTCAACGGCAGTACGAACGAGTTCCAATCCACGGAGCTGAGGCTGATCCAGGTGGGGGCGAGTGGGCGGCGGGGGGGCATGGGCGGTGGGAAAGGGGGGTGAGGGGGAAGGGGCTGCCGTGGGTCGGGTCGCCTGAGGGGAAGGAAGGAAGGGAGGGGGAGAGGAGAGGACCCCTGTCCTCAATCTGGGAAGCCAACCGACTCGAACAGATCTCGCAGATCGCAGTCCATGCATGGGATTGATGAGTCTGTCCCAGGTTTGGGGTGGGGGCTCGGGGTGGGGGGTAGGGTACCTGCATGGGTGCGGGTGGGTGGGTGTTAAGGGTGCGGGCGAGCGGCGCGGGGGCCGAGCGCGGGAGCCGACGGAAGTGCCAGGGGTTTCGGGAGCGGCGGCGCGTTGGGGGGAGGCGCAGGGGCCGCGCGGGTGTGCCGTGCCGTGCCGTGCCGTGCCGTGCCGTGCCGTGCCGTGCCGTGCCGTGCCGTGCCGTGCCGTGCCGTGCCGTGCCGTGCCGTGCCGTGCCGTGCCGTGCCGTGCCGTGCCGTGCCATGGGGCGAGGGGGCGAGGACCATGACACCCACGACGCAGGGCCCGTCACCAACTCCTACACCTGAAGTCTGCTCTGAACCGCCTGCGAACTGCCACCCGGGACCCGGGACTGCACAGCACAGGGGCATAGGGCACCAGGCGTGTGTTAGCCGACAGCGCTACGCAGGGCCCCACACAGGGCCCCGTGCACCTGAGGTCCTGCTCTGTGCGTCCTCCGCTACCGCACTGTACTGCACTGTAGTGCACTGTACTGCACTGTAGTGCACTGTACTGCACTGCCACCCGGGACTGCACTGCACAGATGACCGGTGCGGTGTGGACACCCGCGGGCTGCCATCGAAGTATGTGGACAAGCTACTGCAGCTGCAGCAGCGCTGACACATTGCTGCTGCTGCTGTGGTAGCTTATCCGCGTACTTTGATGGCAGTAGGGCGCCAGGGGTGCATGCACGCGACGCACGTGTGCGTGGTACGGCAGCGGTACTGCACGGCACGCGGGAGGGTCAGTGACCCCACACACACACTCCCATCCCCACTCCCCACCCACCCCAGGACAACACCCGCTCCCCCGCCCCGGCAGCAACTCCTCTCCTCCAAAGGAAACCGCCCCCCCCCCCTTGACTCCCCCCTTACCCCCCCACACACACTCCCCCACCCCCTTACGCATTGGGCAAGGGGGCGAGGGCTATGGCAGCGCGAGGCAGGGCCCGGCACCAACCCTTGCACCTGAGGTTCTGAGGTTCTAAATATCTGAAGTTCTGCTCTAGTTGCCTCCGAATCGCCACCAGCGGGCCGCCATCGACTTTGCGGTCAACAACCTACGGCTGCAGCAGCACTGCCGCAGCAGCAGTACTGCTACAGCTGTAGGTTGTTGACAGAGAACGCTGATGGCGACGGCACGCGGGAAGGTCAGGGATCCCCCCCCCCCAATCCCCCCCAATGGCCCCCCCCCAATCCCTCCCCAGGACAACACGCTCTCCCTCACCTTGGGCGGTAACCTGTTTAGCAACCCACGCTTAACCCCTTTATCCCCGCTTACGTCCCGTTCAAAACCCCCCGCCCCGTTACTCCCCCACCCCACCCCAGAACAACACGCTCTCCCTCACCTCGGGAGGTAACGTGTCCTTCTCGGCCTCCACCATCGCCCTCGGCCCCACCGGCAACTGGCTCGACGTGGGCAACGGTACGGCACTCACGCTCAACGGATCCCGCCTCAACGTGTCGGACTGGTTCGGATGGTGAGTCACGCCGTACGATGCTTGGCCGCACGATATCTGGCAGTATGTACAAAGATTACGGCATGTACGACGGATTGCTGTGTGTGAGGGGAGGGGGGTTAGGGGTTTGCGGGGCGTAGGAGCGCTCCCGAGTACCCCTCCGACCCCCGTTCGCCCCCCCCCCTCCCCCCTCCCCCCCCCCCCCCCCCCCCCCCTCCCCCCCCCTGTCAGGTCGGTGGAGGATGCCACGGTGGCGGCGGGGGAGAGTGTGATCGAGATCAAAGATGCAGTCACTTACATAAGCCGATCCGCGCTGGCCCTGGTCAACTCCACGTGGTGAGCGGGTCGGGCAGTTGGTTGGGTGGGTGGGTGGTTGGTTGGGTGGCCGTTCGGATGGCCAAAACGTGGACAGTTGGTTGCAACCGTTTGGGGTCTACAAGAGACTGGTGTCTCACGTGCGCACCTCTTTGTGATCTATCGTGTAGACCGGTGCGTCGGTCCAGGCCTTGACAAGCCCTAACCGGACCGTCGGCGTCCCGTCTCGGCCTCCTGTCCACCCCTCCAACCCGCCCCGCACCCGCCCGACTCACAGGTACACCTGCGCCTCCGGCGCTGCCGTACCGGTGCTGTACGAGGGCAAAATCGGGCCCGTCACGTGGGTGGATGGGTCCAACATCTACGTGCAGGGTACGCGGGGGCCGGGGGAGGAGGGGAGGGCGGGGGCGAGAGGGATGGGGGGCCCAGGAATGGAGAGGGGGGAGGGCCGCAGGGTTGAGACCAGGAGAAGCTAGCAAGGAAACTAGGTCAGCTCCATCCTGATCCAAGCCAGCAAGTCCCCCTTGCCCCCATCCACGCCTCCCCCTCCAGGCTCCCTGATTGTCTTCTCCAACGTCTCGGACGTCCTCCTCACCAACTCCTCCCTCCTCCTGGTCAACAGCACGGTACGCGCCCCTGGAGGGACTGGGGCTGGACATAGAAGGAGGCACCTCGCTTAGACGGACCTTCTGCGGCCGGCAATGTCACCCGGGGGGCGGGACGGGGCTGACCACGCCTTGCGGCTTAGCGTTGGAGCCTGCCCCGCCGCAGGCCGTGTCTCGCCGTGACGGCCACCCCGCCCTGCCCCGGATAGACCTGGCCCCCTCCCCCCTGCCCTCTCCGCCCCTCTCCGGCCCCCTGCGAAAGCTGAACCTCTCGCCTTTCCCCCCTGCCCGCCCCTTCCAAACCCCCTCCCCCCCTCCCCTCCTCCCCCCCCCCCCGCAGCTCCAGCTCTTCAACAGCTCGCTGCAGCTGTGGGGCACCTCCCTGGCAATGATCAACTCGGGCATCGAGCTGTACGGCGGCAGTACGCTGGCGGTGAGGCCGTACGTGTACCGCGCACCGCCGTACACACCTGACTGCCTGCCAGTGTTGTTGAGACCCGTCCTCGTCCCAAAACCTACCTGCGCTCTCTCCCCCTCCAGCTGGGCTGCACTTGCCCTGCTTCCTCACAACACTTCCTTTCACCCCCTCCCCTTCCTCCCTTTCCACCTCCCCCTTTCCCCCTTGCCTCGCCCCTTTCCCCACCTCCCCCAGTTCTTCTGCAACTCCTCCACCTCAGGCGAGGGCTTCGTGTCCCCCACCTCCTCGGTCACCGCCCCCGCAGCCACACAGCTGGGCGTGGGCGCCCCCCTGGGCTCCGTGCCGGTGGCCGTCACCCGGGAGGACTTCGGCAGCATCTCCCTGCTGCAGGTGGGCCGGGTGGCCGGGGGTAGAGGGGCGGGGTCCGGTCTATTCCGGTTTGGGTCCGGGTCCGGTCTTGTCCGGGTTGAGGTCCAGTCTCGTTTGAGGTCTGATCTGGGTCGGGAGCGGGGAAGGGGAGGGGGCGGTGACGAGGTAGGGCTTTGGAAGCATCTCCCTGCTGCACGTGGAGGAGAGGCCGGGTCTGGTATGGATTGGTATGTTCCAGGTCCGTGTCGAGGGAGTGTCGACGGGGTTGCGTCGGCACTCGGCAGCACCCGTGCCCTTGCTACGTTGGGGAAGGGATACAGGTCAGCTCGTACGTCAACTGCTTGAAGTGCGCATCTCGTCATGCCCCCAACCCGCAGGCTCCGATCGCAGCGCCCGCGCCCTCCCCCGCCCCCCTGGAGCCCCCGGTCGCTGAGCCCGAGCCCCCCGTGGTGGTGGTCGAGCCCCCCATCTTGGTGGAGCCCCCGGCCGTCACCGAGCCCTCCCCGTCCCCGGCCGAGCCGTCTCCTCCCGAGCCGTCCCCTGCCGAGCCTTCGCCTGAGCCCTCGCCCTCGCCCGAGCCCTCCCCCGAGCCCTCGCCCGAGCCCTCGCCCGAGCCTTCTCCGTCCCCCGAGCCGTCTCCTCCGCCGTCTTACCCTCCCTCTTACCCGCCTTCGCCGTCCCCCGAGCCGTCCCCCGAGCCGTCTCCTCCGCCGTCGTACCCCCCCTCTTACCCGCCGTCCCCTTCCCCCGAGCCGTCTCCTTCCCCTTCCCCCGAGCCGTCCCCGTCGCCCGAGCCTTCTCCGTCCCCCGAGCCCTCCCCTCCTCCGCCGCCCTCCTACCCGCCCTCTCCTTCACCCTCCCCTTCTCCTCCGCCCTCGCCCTCGCCCTCGCCCTCGCCCTCGCCCTCCCCCGCCGTCATCACCCTGCCCGGCACCGTCACCCTCCCCGCCCCCGCCGTCGGCCCCGTCAACGCCGTCGGCCCAGTCAACGCCGTCGGCCCGGTCAACGCCGGCCGCCCCGCCGCCGGCAGCGTCACCGTGCCCGCGGTCGTGACGCTGCCCGCCCCCGCCGCCCCTGCCGCCACCGCCGCCACCGCCGCGCGCCCCGCCAAGGCCGGCGTGCCCCTCAGCAACGCGGTCCCCGGCCGCTAGATGCCGCCGGCTTTCACTAGCTTCCGCCAGTTTCCGGGGCGGGGGGTTGCTGCACCGTCTGTGGCGTGGGGCGGCGTCTGTCGGCGTTGGTCATGAGGGCTGTACGGGCCGTAAGTACTGCACGAACCCTCCCGCTATCGCTCCGTTGAGCTACGGTGATGTGAGGATGCGTGGGAGACGGATGAGACGATGAAATGATGCGGGGCGCTGGTGGAACGCGTTCGAGTCTGTGCGCGTGAGCGTGTTGGGGGAGGCGGGCATAGCCCCCGAACGGCGCACTAGCAGCAAGGCTATCTAGCACCACACGGAGCGGTATGCGCGGACGAAGTAGCGTGTTGGGGGTCGCAGTTGCGAGTCGGTTGGGAGGCTCTTGCTCGGTTGCTCGGTAGCTCGGCGTGAAGGGCTGATGGTTTGAAGGCAGGGGAATGTATCGGTAGGCAATGACAAGTTGACAACACGTGTGTGTGTGACCGGCCTCGGGCATCCCAGAGCGGCCCACTGTTGCGGGAGTGTTGGCTGTTGGGGTTCTGCCTTTGCCCTTCTTGGCTTGACATCATCATGCGTGTGACCTCACGGATTGGGTGCGTACCGGTAGTTGCCGCTGGGGCATGCATGCATTTCGGTTGCAGGGCAGGACTGGTGGCCCGCAGCCTGCTGTTGTGGGCTGTCCGAGGCTGGACGAGGCTTCCGGGGCTGCTGCCCGGCGGTGCCTGTCCGGGCATGTCCTGATGCAGTTCTGGACCTCGTTGCCGTGCGCGCGTGCATGCTGCATGTCTGCCCTGTTGGGCGCAGGAGACGGGCCCTGGTTGTTGCACGGCTTGCCGTTTCGACTGACTCCGCTTGCATGAATGGCTCTGCCCGGTATTTTGTGTGGCACGGGTTCCTCCCCTGCAAGACTCACACGCACTGGGCGGCAACCAGTAGCCCCGGGGACGGCCTCGAGCTCAAGGTCTGGGGGCGCTGGGGGTCGATGAGCGGGACCGTGAGGGAGAAAGGCACGGAGCATCCACACAGCATGCACCTGGTCGGTCGACCAGCCCGGGTGCGCTAAGCGCGAGAAGAGCAAAGCAAAGCAAGAGCAAAGCAAGGATCATTGAGGTTCAGGAGCGGTGATGTCCTCACTGCGTGCCGCGCAAAGACCTTCGCCATGCTCCCGACATTCCTCGGCATCCGGAGCCAGGGCTGGAGCAACCCTGCACCAACCCCAGCAGAACACATAACCAGTATCCAAGCTAGCTGGAAGTGCAAGTTTTGCTGGTTGCGTGCGTCGAAGTCGAGCGATGATCACAATTTCCGTTCGCTTGCAAAGTTGCTGCAATGGACGCCAGGTTGCAAGCACGAGCGCAAGCAAAGAGACATGGAGCGAGCAGGCGACGGTACAATGAATCTCAGCCGATTTACAGCAGAGCAGGGGTTTCTCCTCCCAGGCCAGGCGCAATGTGTGCCGGCTCCGTGCGATTGTGCGCCAGCGGCGCTTCTCTCCTTGGGGCAATTGCCACCGAAGTCGTTTCTTCTCACATTCGCGCCGCGAACGACGCCAACAACACACAGGTCAGGTACGTAGCGCCGCCTGTCATGGCTGCTCCACAGCCCAGGGCCCGCGCCAAACCGCCCGGCGGCAAACACCGCCGTCCAGCCGGCCAGCCCCGTGTCGGAAACAGCGCACACGGCGAGTCTTACGGTCAAGAATTGGCTCCCCCTCCCCTCCACCCTGCCGTTGCACCCCTCAGAGCTATATGCCCGCAGTTGGCTCTCGTCGCCATCCTGCGTTCCGCACCACACCACAACGCGCGTCAGACGACGACAGTCACAGCACGAGACCCCGCGCCGCTCGCCGCATGTTCACTGCGGACACAGCGTCAACCCTCCTTTATCCATTTGAACGCCAAGTGGACGTCAGAAGACTAACGCCCCCCGCTATGCGCCCAGCCGGCGCCGCCAGCCGCAACCGCAACTGCCGCTGCCGCGGCCCGCCTCCACAATACCACCTCACCGACCCGCACCACAAGCCAACATCCTTCACTCCGCCGGCGGATCTCGCTAGCAGGATCAGGGAGGCCCAGGTGCCCGCACCGCGACCGTCAAGACGGAGGCGGCAAAGGCGTCCTCATTTACGAGGAGGGGTTGTCCTTCTTCACGGGCTTCTCGCCGGTGATGTACATGCCGGTCTCCTCCTGCGGTTGGGGAACGCATGGGTGGGGAAAGATGTTTAGCCAGTGCGGTGCCAGACTGAGAGAAACGGACGGAAGGCAACCATTACCAAGGACGAATGCACTCCTGATGTGATGACCCCGGGACCCTAATGCCGCCTGCCCCGCCCAACGAAGGCAACACCAGCCCCCTTCCCACCTGCAGGGCCGTGAACTGCTTGTTCAGCGAGGCCGCGGCGTTGATCCAGGCCACGATGATGAAGCACAGGATGGCGCCCAGGTAGGGCGTCGAGGCGGCCAGGGAGCCCAGACCGATGATCATGAACTGCTGGATGAGGGCACCGCCGGACTTGCCCAGCGGGTTGCAGATCACGTCAATGGCGGCCTTGCCCTTGGTCTTCACCTCGTCCTCGAGGGGAACTGCGGGAAGGAAAGAAGAGGGAGCACTGCGTCAGAGCCGTACCACATCGCACAAAACAATGGGACCAGCGGGATGGAAGCTCCATCCCCAAGCGCCCAGCCCAGGTGTCCTCTCCTGCCAGCCAAGCCAAACCCAACCAGGTAAGCCCGAGCCCAAGACACTGTGCACTACTCACTGTAGGCCATCTCCTTGCAGGGGTCGAACAGGGAGTACTTGGACGACTTGGAGAAGACGTTCTGGGCGGCACCGACCAGCACGGCGGCGTACAGGGGGGTCATGCCCCAGGCGGCCAGGGCGGGCTTCACGGCGTCGCCGGCCAGCACCAGGGTGAAGAACAGCAGGCCGGTGATGAGCAGCATGATGGGGGTGATCAGGGCGGCCACACCCCAGCCGAACTGCTTGAAGATCCAGCGGGACAGGATCATCATGGTGAAGGTCACGGTACCGGTGGCGGTCGAGAACTCGCCCATGAAGATGGAGTAGTCGTTGGGGTTGGGGAACTGGGCCTTGAGCTTGCCCTTCCAGGTCACCTCGACCAGGTTGATCGAGATACCGTAGGCGACCACCAGGGTGGCCATGTCGCGGATGTACGACGACTTGGCCAGGAAGCGGAAGGACTCGCCCACGCTCATCTTCGTCTTCGGCTTCTTCTTCTTGCCTGTGTTGGGTGAAGGAGAGCAGGGAGGGAAGGAGTCAGATAGGAGCAGGTAGGACAAGTCAAATACAGGGCATGGGGAAGCAAGAAGCGGACAGAACCAGGGCAGGCTGGGGCAAGCTGTCACAAGGAGCAAGCGGGCACAAGCAAGGGCCAACGACGGAGACCTTCTCACCCTCGCGCAGGGACTTCAGCTTGGGCACCACCAGGCGCTGCAGGCTGAAGTAGATGGCGGTGATAAGCAGGCCGCCGATGACGACCATGCCCATCAGGCCGTTCAGGGACACACCCCAGCCGTCAACGCCCGGGGGCAGGCCGGCGCGGACCTGAGGGGGCAGGAGAGGCCGGGTTGTGGGTAAGCAGGAGGCCGAACACAATGGAGCGAAGGGCAAGGCAGGCTCATACACCTATGAAGGGCTAGGGAGGGCTAGGGAAGATGTAAGTGCTACGCAAGCTTAGGGTGGGTGGCTTCAGGACATGGCAATGCGTGGCCCAACTGTCCCTGCTTGAGGGGAGCAACACGACTGCACGACAGGCGCTCAAACGAGTTGCAGCCCCAGGCTTACCATGGAGAAGTACTTGACGGCCTGGCCCGAGAAGATCAGGGCCACGTTGGCGCCCAGGCCGAACAGCGGGTAGAACTGCGAGGCCTCCTCCACGGTGGTGATCTGGTTGGCGAAGCCCCAGAACAGCACGGACACGACGACGGAGCCCCACAGCTCGGCCATCACGTAGAACAGGCAGAAGGTCCAGTTGCGCAGGATGGCAATGGGGCCGGCGAAGCGGGGGCCAGCCTTCTCCAGCAGGTCCTTGCAGAACTCTGGCAGGGGGAGTAAGGGGAAGGAAGGCGGGCGGGAGGAGGGTAAGTGGACCGTAATCGGTTTGTTGCGAAGTTTGCAACACACACATCGGCTCAATTTGTCTACGAGCTCCCATAATTATTGGACTTGGCACAGGGTAGGGAGGTACTGAGCTAGGTGGGCGCGCAGGAAAGACGAGGGGCAGCCGACCTTTGACAATCGCCGACATCGCTCACCGGTGGGGTGCAGGACATCGCGCATCGGGTACATCAGAGCGGCGAAGGCACCGAAGAACAGGATGAAGGGGATGATGCACGTGTAGAACAGGGCCTCGTTGGACAGGCGGTTCGAGAGCTGCGGAAGTCGCGGGGTCATGACGGCGTGAGCCCTTGTCGCGCAGAAGCAGGCACGCGAGCAGCACGACCCTGAGCAAGCATCGACTTACAGCCGAGTACAGCACGGTGAAGCCGATGGCCATGGGCAGGTTAACCCAGGTCTTCAGGAAGGGAATGATCTCCGCGCCGGAGCCGGGGGCGGTGACGACCAGCACATCCTGTGGGCGCGAGAAGAAGCGAGGCTCTTAGTCATTGTGCACTGATGAACGCCAAGGAACAAGTCGGCCGAAAGGCTGTGCGGTGGGCGACAATCACGAAACTGATTGACTCGCGAGGCGAGTTTCCTTCCCGCGCACCTTGGTGTCACGCAGGATGGTGTAGTTGAACAGGATGCAGAAGAACATAGCACCCAGGGGCAGAATCTTAGCCCAGGTCAGGGGCTCGAAGCCCAGGAACTTCTTGGGCTCCGGAGCAGGCGCGTCCGAGGCGGAAGCCTGGGGAGCGGGCGCCGGGCGCTTCTGCTCCACCGGCTTGGGGGCCAGGGGGCGGCCGACCAGGCCGCTCACGCCACCCTGTAGGTACACACGAGGCCAAGGGGGTCGTCAGAAGAGCGCTCGGAGCGTCGGCGCGAGCGGCGGTTCCGGGGCAATCGCGCACCTTGGGGGCGACGCGGGGCACCACGCCGACGCGGGGCGCCACAGCCGGCACAGCCAGCTTGGGGGCCTGGCGCTGGACGCGCAGGCCGCCCATCAGGGGCTTGCTCGCGAGCAGGGACGCCATGGCCCTTCTCTAGCGAAACGTGATCGACAGCGAGACTCACAACGGGGCCCTAGCGACCCTGTTGGACAAGCTTGTGTCACCCTTATTTGGGTTGAGGACTGCTCTGTAGGCAGAACGGTGCGGCGCGCGAGCAATGAGGGCGTCCGGGCCGCATTGGCTGGCTCCAGGAGGGGCCCCCCCATCGCTTTTTTCGGTGTGGGAGTTTGCGGAGTCTGCGGTTTGCACCGCGTGCCGTGCCCCGTTCACGTCCGCACCAGGCCTGCATGCGCGGGGAGCTGTTGCCGAGGGGGTGCGGCGCGTAAATCGCCGAAAGGTGCCACACCGCTTTGGCCCTACCCGTGATTCTGGGACCGCCGCACGCACCAGGGCATAGTATTGATGACACTTGGTATGCTGGGCTAGCGCTCGGGCGTAAATGCGCACGCTGGCCTACACGTGCAACAGTCGGGAGTCGCGCTTATAACGCACCACGCGTTGACCGGGCCCACCGAGCACCCCCGGGCCACTTGAAAGAAACAAATCAACATAACTTGCCACGGACAACACGTTCAACTAGTCGTCGGCGGGCCTCGCCCTCAACATGTGGCATGCCGACCAATTGACTTCCGGCCGCCGGGGCGCGCTTTACCGAGCGACGCCGCGACTGCCTTGCCAGTGGAGACGCAGGAGATTGGCACGCTGTGTTCAGCAGCTTCACAGGTAGCCGCCGGCGGTTGCCCCTTAGGCACCCGGGCGTGGCTTCTCTCCGCACCGCCCGTTTGAAGAGCGCTTTACTGAGGCTCGGCGGTCAGTCCTGCACGCTCGCTTACGCTCCAATTACGGCCCGTGTAGCAGGGCAGTAACTCTTTTCTTCGGCTCACTGGGCTTGGGCGCACCGGCGGACACCTGCAGGGCCCACCTACGCGCACTGTGGAAGCCGGAGCGTCGGCCCGAGCGCCAGTCGGGCGAGCCGCTTCCGTCCCGGCCCGCGCCGCTTCGGTGGCCCCAGACCGAGCCCCGTTGAGTCCACAATGCAGCCTTTTCACGAGCAGGGCGCATGCTGGCGTGCTGGTGACGGCCCCATCCGGCTGTTGGGGTTGCGGCCTCGGGGTTATTATAGACAACGGGGCGTAGTGCCGCGGCCTCGGGGTGCGGGCGTGCGGCCCGTGCGGCCAGAACAGGTGTTACACCTGGCCTGCTTCGCTTGCTGCCATGCCGTGGCGTACCAGGCCGTGCCATCGCGCGCTCGCTTGAACTGTACCCCTGTCTCAAAACCCTGGCGAACGCGGCTCGTGTGTCCCTGGCCTGTGCTTCAGGCCGAGCCCACGGGGAGGCGGGTGCGCACCCATGATGCGGCATACCCGTACCTGCCGGCTGGGGGCCATGGGCTTGGAGGAAAGGCTGCCGGGAGGCTGGAGGCAAGGACACGGGATCAAGAGGCGCTGCCTTTATAAGCACAGCTGTGGGTATCATGCTCAGGGGAGTGCCATGTCATCCGCTCACACCGGGGCATCCCGCCGTCCAACTTCTGTCCGTCCCAAGCACCTCTTCACAGGCCACAGACGCCTTGCCCTCGTTCCACTCGCCCTCCTCCCTACAGGTCTAAGCAGCCCCTCAAGGCGCCATGGCGGCTGGGGCGGGCGGAGGGCGCCGGGCCGGCCCCGGCGCGGCAGAGAGGACGCTCGCCGTCGCCGGGCGCCCGGGCTCGCTCGGGCGCAGGGCTGCCGGGGCTGAGCAGCCCCGTGTGGACCGCTGCGCCGTCAGACCCCCGCCCAGCCCCCAGACACGAGCCATGCCGCCTTGCAGCCGCTGCCTAGCCCTACCGGTATCGGCATCAGTCTCTCACTCGCCCCACCGCAGCCCCGTGCCGACTTACACCGCAACATCACCCCGCGTCGGCCTCGGCCTCAGCCCCCCCCCCAGCCAGTCCCCGGCTGCCTGAAGGCCCCCATGACCGTCCCCCCAGGCAGAGCCGGGCCCCAGGCCCGGGCCCGGGGCGCGCAAAGCCCTGCTGCGGGGACTGCGCGCGCCGGCTGCCGGTCCGCAGCGCCCCGGCCCCGGCCCGCTCCTCAACACTCCCGTCCCCTGGCCCGAGCCTGGCTCTGGGTCCACGCTCCGCCTCCCAGAGCCAGGCGCAGCTGCGAGGACGCTCCGGCTCCTGGGTTGGCCCCTGCGGCCTGGCTTGGCCCCTTGTACGCTGAGAGAACCAGGCGCGGGACTGCAATCCAGGGGCGGAGTCCGGGCCGCAGCCCCCGGTGCCATCGCCTCTCTGCCCAGATCGCCAGGAAAGGACCGCAGCGGGGGCTTCCAGCTTCCTCAGCTCCTCAGCCCGGGCCGAATAGCGGCAAGGCAGAGCGAGGCCCCGCGCCCGTTGCCCCTCGCTGAGGCCAAGACCACATCGGACTGGGCGGCCCACAGCGGCTGTGCGGGGCTGCAGCGGGGCCGGCGCCTGGGCGCGGCTGGCCCCCTGCCGCCTACACGTCCACCTTGCAGTACTTGCGCCCCGGGTGCAGGATGCAGTCCTTGGGCAGCGGTGGCCGGCCGGCAAGCATCAGCCGGATCTACGGGGGAGGGAAAGGTCAGAGGGGGCGCGGGCGTGGAGGCAGCGCGGGTGCAGCGCCGGGCAGTGTCAGGCGTGGGCCGGCCGCACTGCCCGGGGTAGGCAGGGGGGGCCGATGGAGGCGTGGCGAGCGTGGCGGGGAAGGGTGCAGACAAGAGCAGGAGCTCTGACGCACGACGGCTATGCCAGTCCGCCCGAATCCCCATCCCCCCTCCGCCTCACGTCGTCCTCCATGTCCAGGGGGTCGAAGTTGGGCTTGTAGCGCTTCAGGGGCGTGCCGGAGCGGGAGACGATGAACTTGGCATAGTTCTGAGGAGGGGGGAATCGGGGGCATGGGCGGCGGCGTGTGGAGCGGAGCAGCCACAGCGGCCACAGCGGCCCGGCCCGGCCACAGCCCACAGCCCGGCCCCAGAACCCCCACCCACTCCACTTAGCCACAGCCGCCCCGCTGCACTCACCCACTCGATGTCGCCGTTGCCCCGTGTTGACTCGGGCTGCATCTGCTTCAGGTAGGCGTACAGCGGGTGCGTGTTGGGGCCGTTGACGAAGACGTGGTCGAAGCTGGGGGGCCAGGAGGGGGAAGGGCAGGGGCGTCGTGGGAAGGCACAACAGTGCCCAGAGAACTCTCATCGGATTGCCGTCCGTCTCGTCTTCTCCCCATCCCCGTCCCGTCCCCTCCCTTGCCCCTCCTCAGCGCCGCTCGCCCTTAACTCACACGGGGAACTCCGCCCCCATCTTGTTCCAGGCGTACTCGCGCTCCTCCTGGCTGGTGCCGGGGGCCTGTCCGCCAAACTGTGTGTGTGGGGGGGGGGGGGGGGGCAAGGGAGGCGGTTCGGGAGGGGAACAAACTGTGGAGGGGAACGAGAGTCGGGCAGGGGTGGGGGGTAGGCAGGCACGCGTTGAGGAGGGCAGGGGCGTGGGGGACGGCTGCGATGCCATCAGGTCCGAGCCCTTTTAGGAAGCAGGGTCAGGCCATCGCCCGCTGAGGTCCGAGCCCTTTAAGGAAGCAGGGTCAGGCCCGCACGGCTGCACGCACCTGGTTGCACGGGAATCCGATCAGCTCAAAACCATCGGCCTTGTACTTGTCGTACAGCGTCCTCAGGCCTGCGGCCATCCGCGCGACGTTTAGCGTCATTTGGGCCCGAGAGCAACGCCCTGTCGGGCCCAAGGCGTGGGAGCAGGGCTGCCAGCCAGCTGCCCTTCGTCCACCATCGCCCAGAGCCCGGGGCCACCCCTACCGCGTCCTCACAGCGCCGTCCTGTGCCGCACCATGCTTGTCCCACTAACTAGAGCCCGTGAGGAATACGCCGGGAATACCGGGACCCATGAGCACTCCTACTTCTGGAAGCCCCGTCCCTCGTACCCCGCACCAAGCCCTGCCTCCAGCGCCTCACCGGGGTAGTTGAGCTTCTGCCTGCGGGCCGAGGCGCGTTGGGGTTGGGCAGGCGGGCACGGGCGCGGTCGCGGTGGGTCAGCCGTTCATTAGGGCCGGCGTGCGAAGAACCTCGCGTGGGTAGCCCAGCTGAACGAGCGCACGCACTGTCCCAGTGCTTTTGCCTTCTTTCTCTTCGGTATACATCTCGTCAAGCGGTCACCCCCCACCCGCCCAGTGCTTACAGGGCTCATTCGCTGGCGATGTTCATCACCACCACCACCTGGCAGGGGGAGGAGAAGAGGCAGAGGAGGAGGGTTCATGGAGTGTGAACGGCTGCTCGTGTGAGCCGGGGAAGCGCAGGCGCGGCGAGTGGCCGGCCCAAGGCCCTGGGGTGTGCACCTGTGTCTGCCGCAGCGCCCTGTGGCAGTGCCCTATCGTTGGGTCTGAGCAAGCAGGAGTCCACGGGGTCACACGGGGTCCCGGGGTGGGGTCAGAAGGGGGTGGGGTAAAGTCTGTAATCGGGGCCTTGGGTCCCCCCTGTGGCTCCTGCCTTGCCTGTGCCTCACAAGTCGTGCAGACAAAACCTCTTCGCCCGTAGGGCTCCTCTTTTGCAGCCCGGACCCGCGTCCTGCCGTGGAACCTCGGCCTGGTCGCCGGCATGCTTTGCGGAGCTGGCCCCCGCCATCCCCCCTGCACTCTGCCACCCCCCCCCCACCTTGCCCTTGTACTCGGACAGGCTGCACTCCTGGCCGAACATGGGGGCGGAGAAGTCGTACACCGAAGCCGCGGCGGTGGCAGCGCCTGTGGGGAAGGAGGAAGGTAGCAGTGACCGAGCTCGAGGTCCTCAAGCAGTGTGGGGAAGTAGCTGGGTTGGGGTCTGGCACGCTGCCAACAGGCTCAGCTTGCAGGCAGACCGCGCGATAGGGCTTACCGGGCAGCCACAGCTGGCTCGCGAGGCCCGTGGTCACAGCGCCGGCCGTGCCGAGCAGCACATCGCGACGAGAGGTGGCTTGCACAGCCACGGCAGCCCTCGACGCGCGGCCGGGGCGCTGCGCGGGGCCGCGCGCGACAGGCCGCTGTGCAGTCTGCAGCATGGTGAGCGACCGGAAACCTGCGCTTGAGGTGCGCAAGGATCGCACGCTGCAAGCAAATGTGAGGAGGAGAGGTTTGCGAGCCAAGCGCGCAGGACTGATGGTCTATATCCTTCTGGCTCAACATACTATGAGCCAGGCGATACATGTGTTGCGGACCACGCATGCGGAGTTCGCGAGAGTCGCGAAGTTCGGGAGAAACCGCCGCTCCGCAGGCGCGCAGGCGATCTGCCACGTGTCCAGAGCTAAGGGAAGAGCTCTAGCGCTGGCGCAGTTTCCTGGGGGTGTTGCGGCACGGGTCCGTGGGTCCGTCGACGGCATCCTGATGGCGTCCGCGGCCTGCAACAGGTCCCGACCCCCGCTGAGACCCCACCTGCGCGCATGCCTGCTGCCCAGCAAGCCCCTCAAGGTCTACACGGTATGAAGAGGCTCGTGGCGGGGTCCGGACAGGTCAGCTTATGACTAGAGAACAAGGGGAAGCCGTGGTGGTTTGGGGCTTGTGGGGGGCAGGGACGAGAGCGAGCCTGACTGTTGCACGTGTAGGCCACCGTGCGCATTTACGCCCGAGCGCTAGCCCAGCGTACCAAGTGTCATCAATACTATGCCCTGGTGCGTGCGGCGGTCCCAGAATCACGGGTAGGGCCAAAGCAGTGTGGCACCTTTCGGCGATTTACGCGCCGCACCCCCTCGGCAACAGCTCCCCGCGCATGCAGGCCTGGTGCGGACGTGAACGGGGCACGGCACGCGGTGCAAACCGCAGACTCCGCAAACTCCCACACCGAAAAAAGCGATGGGGGGGCCCCTCCTGGAGCCAGCCAATGCGGCCCGGACGCCCTCATTGCTCGCGCGCCGCGCCATTCTGCTTACAGAGCAGTCCTCAACCCAAATAAGGGTGACACAAGCTTGTCCAACAGGGTCGCTAGGGCCCCGTTGTGAGTCAGGCTCCCTCAGGGGATGCACGATGAGGGGGGCTCGGGCTGTGTGCCGGACCCGATTCACCCGAATCCCCCGATAGCCCATGCTGTGCTCACACGTGGACAGCGCAGCCCGGCTGCATGCTGCATTGCTACGTGCTTGGCCTTTCCAGCTGCCATACCCGAGCCTTGGTAGTTGTTATGCAGCCATTCGCCCTGCCGTTGCAGTCCACGACCTGCATTACGTCCCAAGCCCCGCACATGGGCCTGGCAGCCCCCGCCCTAGTGCCCTGCCACTACCGGCCCCTGCCCGGCGCCACCACCAGCCCTGCCCCAGCTACTGCTCACAGTCCAGCGCGCCCGAGCCCCACTGGCGCCATGTGGCCAGTATCCCTCAATCGCCAAAGGCTACGGCCATGCCGCCCTACATCTTCCCCTCCTCCACACCGTCCATCGTCCCTCCCTTCCTCCGTCTTGCTGATGTAGCCCACGGGTCCCCCTGCCATCCGCGCCCTTGGGGCACAGCCGCCGCTCAGCGGCGCCAGACCCAGCCCCGCCTCCTCCCCGGCCCCCTAACCCGGACCCTGAGGTGCTCACGCCACCACCTCCACGCCTCGGCCCGCGCCTCAGCCGCCAGCCACGCCTCCACCTCACCCCGCCACCGCTTGTCCGCCGACCTCCAATCCACGTCCTCCGGCTCCCTCACCCAGCATCCGAGGCGCCTCAGAACGCGGAGCACGGGCAGGGGCGTCCCCTCTGTGATGGCGTTCGGAATCAGGATCTCGCCATTGGCCAGGGGCACGCCCAGGCGGTGCAGTGACTCCAGGATGCGGAGGTCGCCGCCGTGCGCCGCGGACGCGTAAGCAGTGGACCAGTGCGGGAACGGCTGCTCCTGCGGGTGGCACGTGCGGTAGGGGCAAGGAGGTGGAGGAAGGTGGAGGGAAGCGGAGGCTGGCGCAGGCAGGAAGGCGCGTTCTCGAGTTAGCACAGCTCAAGCCTGGCGGAGAAGTGGCGCTCGCGCAGGCGGAGAAGCAAGCCGCGCCCGCCCTGCCGCACGTAGAATCAAGATAGCATGGCATGGCCCTTGCCCCCTCTTCCCAGCGTACTGCCGCACCTGCTTGGGCACCCCCCGCTCCTGCAGCCACTCCAGCGCCGCCACGCACCCGCTGTGGGAAGCCGCGCTCCAGGGGGCGTAGGCCGGGGCGAAGCCCTTGTCGTACAGCCACGTCACCAGCTCCATGCTGCCGGAGCGCAGGGCTTCGTCGAAGCAGTTATGGACGCGAAGGGCGCCCTCCTCTTGTTGCAGCGCCGCGGCCCCGAAGGTCTCCAGCACCCAGCTTGCCTTCTCCACGCTCCCGGACCCACACGCCGCCTCCATCAGCCGGGCCGGGTCTTCGACGACGTGCCCGGCCGCGTGCATCACCCGAAGGACCTCCGTGTGGCCGCCCTCTGCTACAGAGGTGTCTTGAAGCGTCAGGCCCCGCTCCAGCAGCCACCGAAGGACGTCGGCGCGACCGTGCTCGACCGCGGCTCTGGCTGCGCCCTGCCCAATCGCGAAGCCCATGCCCTCCACCAGCAGGGTCAGCCGCGCGACGCCGTCGGGGCGGGAGGCGGCGGCGGCGCAGGCGGCCTCGGGGCGGGACGCGCCCTGCGGTAGTGGTGGAATGTGGGGAAAAGTTACGGAAGGGGTTGGACGCGCCCTCGGGATGAGGAAGGGGACGAGAGGGCAAGTCAGGGGCATTCACCGTGGGCGACCTGAAAGCGGGGCCAGGCAGCCTTGCCCCACGCCACACTTCCTCAAGACCGGCAAAGACCGGTTCACGACAGATCCAGATCCAGATCCAGATCCAGATCCAGATCCTCACCTGCTCAACGATCCATGCCACCTTGGCCGCCCAGTCTGACGTGGCGCTGCGGGCGGCCGCCGCCAGCGCCGCGTCTGGCATTCGGGTTGTGCGCAGGTCCATGAACCCAAGCGCTGGCGTCAGGTCTCGCGACAATGTCTTGAGCGTGGCCAGGTCTTAGCCCTCCGCCGCCGCAACCAGCGCGCGGCCCTTCTCGATGCTCTTAAAGCCTCGGACCTCGGGGTCTTGGCGAATCACGGCAGGGCGAGTGCGAGCTCCGGGTGCCCGCCCCGCAGCGCCGCGTACACGCAAGACCCGCTCCAGCGGCATACGCAGCCCTGCTCAATGAGCAACGCGCAGACCTTCCTGTGGCCGCCCTCGAAAGCGGCGATCAGGGGGTCAGATGAGCTGGGCGCTAGAGACGTAACCGCCCACCCGCGCTCCGCCAGCAAGCGGCATGCGTCGAGGTGGCCGGCGGCAGCGGCAGAGGCCATCACAGCGTCCGTGGGGAAGAGCCCAGTCGCTTTGAGGGCGACCTCGAGGTTGGCCAGGTCTCCGCTTGCTGCCGCGAGGCAGAGCAGCTTGAGCCGCTGGTCGCGGGAGAGGGCATTGCATGCGCCCGGGGCCGACCAAAAGGAGGCGAAGTTGGCCCAGCTCGGAAAGGGCTGGAGCAGCCGCACGACGGTGCGATCTTGGAACTGCTCAGACGTCTCGCGGTTCACGAGTCGCAGCGTGCAGGCGACCTCGTTGGGCGGCAAGAAGCTCGCGATCCGGTGCACAAGCGCGGGAATGTACACGTCGCCGCAGCGTGAATCTCCAGCCGACTCCATAATAGAGTCCTTGATGCTGCTGTGAGCGTGGATGGCGGCTGGCCGTCACCAAGTACAGCCGTCGACTTGCAGATGAGATGCTTGCAAGCGCGCAGCACCTAGCAATAGCGCGGCAGGGTCTTTGTCGCGGTTCTGAATGTATTTAGGAAGGCAGAAGCAGTCCGTTGCGCGCGGTTTATGTGCGAACGGTGAGGTTTTAGTGGCATTGGCGGGTTACGCTTCCACGCTCTTCCTCCCCCTTCCCCGCCACACGGCCTTGCATGCCATGAGCAGGCCCCGCCGCAGAGCCCTGCGTGCCATGCCACTCCTCCTCTGTCCCTGGCCCCAAGGTGTGCGACCTGCAGCATGCATCTTTGGGCCATGGCTATGAGGGCGGACGTGCCCGCGCCCAGGTGCCCTCTGGACACCTCTGGCGCCCTCCCCCCTGCTGCTTTCTTCTCTCCCCTGCCTTCTTCTCTCGCGTTGCAGCAGCGGCAACGTCGACGCTCTCAGCTGCGTCCCCCTTCGTCATCGTCCGGACTACGCTGCACGGCCCCTGCGAGCACAGAATCCCCCCTGGTGCTTTCCGGGCCTTCGGAGGGCCCTGGGCTCCGACTCGGGTCGCTCATACGCTGGGCAACGGTCAGCAGCGGATGTTGCAGCGCTAACATAGCATTATATTCGGAATGGGAGGATGCCTATCAGGAAAATGGCCACTCTCGACCCTGCCTCGCCTCCCCTCCTTGCGGGACCCCCGTTCCTGGCATCAGCGCACGCAGAGCAGGCAGGGGTCCAAGACCCTACCGGTACCTTGTGCCTCTGATGAAGCCCAATCCCCTCATGCCTCGCATCGCATGCCTTGCGCTGCTCACCCCCGTGTTGCCCTTCCCACCAACTCAAGAGAGGCCGTTGCTCAGGCCTGGGCTCAGCCTGGTCTCCCTCGTGCCCTACCGGTACCTGCACATAATATTTTCCCCATGCGGTCCACACCCGAGCAGCTTACACACTGTAAGCACACTGCATACTCACGATACTAAGATCACCCCACACCCCACGCCATACAAAGCAGCCGTGTAGCCATCCTCACTTCTGGATACCACAGAGAACCCCTCCCAGCCAAGCCGCAACGAGCAGACGCCACACTGTAGAAGCACAGATGCCGCTCAGCGTCCCCGGCCCCGCCCCTGCCCCCGCCCCTGACCCCGGCCCTGCGCCCGCCCCTGACCCCGCCCCCGGCCTGCCCTCCCGCCTGCCCTCGTGGCCGTGGCCGGACTTGCACGCCCCCTCCCCACCGCCACCTCTGCCCCCGCCGCTGCCTGCGCCCCCGCCTCCAACACCCCCTCGGCCTGCAGCCACGCCCGCACCTCCGCCCGCCACCTCGCGTCGCCCACATCCTCCCAATCCTCGTGCGGCTCGGACGGTAGAAACCCAATCCGGCGCAGCAGACGAAGCACGGGAAGCGGCGCTGCTTGTTCGATGCTGTTAGGAATGAGTCGGTCGGGACGGGCTAGGGGCACGCCCAGGCGGTGCAGGGACTCCAGGATCAGGAAATCGCCACCGTGTGCCGCGGCCGGGTAGGCAGTAGCCCAGTACGGGAGTGGCCAGTCCTGCGGATGGCGCAGAACGGAAGGGAAAGGAGGTGAAGGGAGCTGGAAGGCATGTGGGTCTGGCGGCGGGCAGGGAGCAGAGCAAGGCATCGGGGCTCGGGCCCCGCAAAGCCTGAGTGAGCGAGCTACATCAGTGCCTTAACGTGCCTGGACGGCACCTCGGCACAGCCCGCTCGCGCCCTCGAAAACCGAGCTCAGGTGAGAACCCGTACCGCATCCAGCCGCCGCCTTCCAGAAACGTTATGTCAGCCCCGCGGGGCGCCAGGCCATCAGCCGCCAGCTTCTTACACACAGGAACCCTCTCCAGCAGTAGCGCTCGCAAGGACCCCTCGCGAGCCTGACAAGCCCCAGCCGAGCAAGGAGCAACCATCCGAGGGATGCGTGCTTTTATCGCCTCGCGTGCCGAGACCTGATGGCATGGCCCTTGCACCCCTTCCCCGCATACTGCCGCACCTGCTTGGGCACGCCCCGCTCCTGCAGCCACTCGAGCGCCACCACGCACCCGCCGTGGGAAGCCGCGCTCCAGGGGGCGTAGGCCGGGGCGAAGCCCTTGTCGTACAGCCACGTCACCAGCTCCAAGCTGCCGGAGCGCAGAGCTTCGTCGAAGCAGTTATGGACGCGAAGGCGGCCCTCCTCGTGTTGCAGTGCCTCGGCCCCGAACGCCTCCAGCACCCACGCCACGGTCTCCACACTGCCCGACCTACACGCCGCCTCCATCAGCCGGGCCGGGTCTGCGACGACACGCCCGGCCGCGTGCAGCACCCGAAGGACCTCCGTGTGGCCACCCGCTGCTACAGAGGTGCTCAAAAACGGCGACGTGACTTGAAGCGTCACGCCCCGCTCCAGCAGCCAGCGGAGGACGTCCGCGCGACCGTGCTCGGCCGCTGCCTCAGCCGCGTCCTTGCCAACTGCGTATCCCATGCCCTCCACCAGCAGGGTCAGCCGCGCAAGGCCGTCGGGGCGGGAGGCGGCGGCGGCGCAGGCAGCCTCGGGGTTGGACGCGCCCTGGCGGAGCGAGGGAGGGGACGGGAGGGCAAGTCAGGGGCATTCACCGTGGGAGACCTGAAAGCGGGGCCAGGCAGCCTTGCCCCACGCCACACTTCCCAATCTACGGTTCACGACAGATCCAGATCCTCACCCGCTCAACCAGCCACGCCACCTTGGCTGCCCAGTCGGGCGTGGGGCTGCGGGCGGCCGCCGGGAGCGCTCTAGCCAGGGAACCGTCCACAAAGCTTGCGACTTCAAGCTCCTGTGCTAGCGCTTGAAGCGTGGACAGATCGCAGCCCTCCGCCGCCGCCCCGAGCGCGGTGCTCCTGTCAATGCGGTCGAAACCGCGCTCCTCCGGCCCCTGGCGAAACAGGGCGAGCGCGAGCTCCGGGTGCCCGCCCCGCAGCGCGGCGCTCACGCATTGCGTGTCCCGCTCGCAGCCCTGCTCCCGCAGCCACTCGCAGACGACCCTGTGGGCCCCCTCGAAAGCGGCGGCCAGAAGATTCGATGACCTGCCCTGGTCTGGCATCCACCACCGGCGTTCCGCCAGCAAGCGGCACACGTGCAGCTTGCCAGCGGTAGCGGCAGACATCATGACAGCGTGCCCCGGGCACAGGCCAGTCGCCGCCACAGCCACCTCCAAGTTGGCCAGGTCCCCGCTAGCCGCGGTCAGGCACAGCAGCTTACGCCGCTGGTCGCGGGAGAAGGCATGGCATGCGCCCGGGGCCGACCAGCGGGGACCGAAGGCCCAGCTCGGAGAGGGCTGGGAAAGCCGCACGACGGCGCGGTCCTTGAATTGCTCAGACGTCTGGCGGTTCACGAGTCGCAGCGAGCAGGCGACCTCATTGGGCGGCAAGAAGCTCGCGATCCGGTCCACAAGCTCGGGAATGAACACGTCGCCGCAGCTGTGGCGCCTTCTAGTATCCATGGAAAAGCCTTAGTTGCTGCCAACAGTGTGGGTGGCGGCTTCCGGTCACGCAAGTGCAGCTGTCGATGCGGGTCGACTTGCACTCGCCACCGATAAGCGCGCGGAAGAGCTGTCGCGGCTCGTGATGCGTATGGCAAGGCAAAGCCAGTTGCGTGCGGTGTACCGCGCAATGTCATCGGCAATCTCGACCTGACACGCCCCTGCCCCTGCACAGCTGCACTTACCTCTCTCTTTGCCCCTCTGCCCCCAGACCAGGCCCGGTCGCAGAGCCTTGCTCGCCATTGCCCTCCTCCTCTGCTCCCGGCCCTGAGGTTTCGCCGCCTATCACAGGCACCTCGGGGCCATGACTGCGTTGGGCGACGTGGCCGAGGCCCCAGCCCCCAGTCCCTCATCCTCGTCCCAGAAGACGCAGGGCCAGGGCCCTGCGCAGGGCTTTGGTCAGCAGGGGGAGATGTGCATGCCGATTTAAGCGTGTCCTCACTCAACCCGCTCGTGCCACCACGTACCGGTACCCGGCCTGAGCTGCACCGCCCCAGCCCCTTCACTGGTGACCTGCTCTTCATCTATCTCGCCCGCCCCACGACGCCCTCCCCTCACCCGCTATCCCGTCGCCCGGCTTAGCCCTCCTGTCACAGGCACCCCCTCGTCGCGCCAGGTGAGGGTCCGCTCTAGCATGCCATGGCCTGGGGTGCCCCCATCCCAGGGGGCTGCAGGGTGACTGTCCCTCGGCGCTGTCTTGGCGTGGCGTGGCCGCCCGCACGGCCCGCTTGCCCCCAGGAGGCGCGGTACGGCTTACTGTACCTGCCAGGCGTTGCTGCAGCTGTCGATGCCGCCGGTCGACTTTAAGGACACTTGCAGGTGCTAACGACAACGAGCGCAGCAGAGCTATGCCATGCCGTGACCTGCACCCCCGGCGCTTCGCTTCGTTGATGTTCTTCTATACCCCGGGCGTTCTACGCCCTTCGTGCGGTACTCCTGCGCCACCCCTTGCGCCACACCGTGCAGAGCCGCTGCATGCCAGGGGTGACTGTCCACCCCGACGGGTTCTCAGCAGACGGGTGGCACTATGCGTCAAGCGGCAACGACCTTACATCACCAACTGCTACCGGTACCCAATCAAGACTACAACCGATAACCCCTGCTGGCTCAAAACCTCCCTCCCACAACCCGCCGCCATTCGCGCACCGCCCTCAACCCCACTCCTCCTTCAATCCTGAACCCTGCTCCCTCACTCTTCTGCGCTCAAGCCTCGAACCGGGCTTATCCTCCGCACCAGAACGCCCTGCCGGAGGCTTGCGTCCAACCGGCAGGGCGTGCCTCCAGAGTCGCCTCCCACTCCAGGCCGCTAGCCGCAACCCAGTTGCCCCACCGAGGGGTCGTAAGACCCAGCCCCCTGCCGGCTCCCCTCATCCCTCGCACTGGCCACCGATCCCCCCTGCTGCTGCTGCTGCTTCCCCGCCATCCTCAAAGGCATTCCGTGAGCTACCTCGTCCCGGCTCTGCCTCCCCATCTGGCCCACGACGGAGCGCTGTCGGGAACCACCCACTGGACAGCGGATAGTCTGGATACCCCTCTGTCCTCGTCCATGGGCCCCCCGACTGCGTAGTCTGCGGAACACGCCCTACGCCATAACCAAGCGCTTCGCGTCGTTGATGTCTTCTGCCCCCCGGACTCCTGAGCCGATCGCTCTACGCTGGCCTTCAGCCGTACCAGGGTCCTCAGCAGCCTGTACCTTTCGACGCCCTCAAAGCCCTCTCATCAGGCCCTCCAGCCCCTCCAGGCCCTCTTGCTAGGCCCTCCAGCCCCTCCAGCCCCTCCAGCCCCGCCAGCCCTCCAGCTCTCGTTCCCCCTCACTCCCCGATGATGCGCAGTGCGTCATGCAGCACCGCCTTGGCGTCCGCCACCACCCGCGCACCCGCCGCCAACAGCCCGCCGCCGCCGCCGCCGCCGCCGCCGCCGCCGCCAGTGCGGCGGCCGCCGCCGCTGGCAGCGCCGCCCTCTGCGCCCTCGCCGCCGGAGATCGGGTCCTCGCCACCAGCAGCCTCAGCGGTGGCGGAGGAGGCAGCCGGGCCCGCGGGCTCCGCGGCGGTGGCGGCGGCGGCGCGGGCGGCGGTCTTGGAGGCGGGGGTGGGGGTGGCGGTGCCGGAGGTGGGGGCCTCCTCGTCCACGCCCATGACCTGACAGGGGGTAGAGGTGGGAGGAGAAGATGGGCAAAGAGGGAGAGGAGGAGGCAAGAGAGCCTCAGGGGGAGGTCGTGGTTGAAGGTACTCCAGTACCATTTGGGGCTGGCTAGTGCGGGAAATGACATGGAAATGGAGGACCTCCCCTGCAAGCATACGGGGGAGCTGTACAGAGACACCCCCCCCCTTCCACCTCACCATCCAGATTTCCCAACCTGAGTGATCCCGGTTACCCCTCCCTCTCCTTCCCACCCCCCACCTTGCACGCCGCGTCCAGCGCCGCTGCCGCCAGCTGCAGCGCCGCCCCCTCCACCCCGTGCGCCGCCTGCTGCCCCGCCGCAGCCACCCGGGCGGCGGCGGTGGAGGCGGCGCTGGCGGCGGCCGCAAAGGCCTGAACGGGAGGAAAGGGAAAGGCTGTGAGGGATGGAGGGGGGAGATGGAGAAGAGGTTGACGGGGGCCTGCCGCATCTCCCCTACCCTGCCCTGCCCACCCGACCCTACTGCTGCTCGCCCTTCCCTCTCCTGCCCTCTCCTGCCCAACGGCCCCCCCTGATACTCCTTTTGCTGCAATCGGGCCACATGACAGGGCCAAAAGGTCTACCACAGTCTACCCTTCCTTTCGGACCCTAACAACGCCCCACCCACCCTATCCACGCTCCTGAAGCCGCCGCTGGGCGCGACGATGCTGGCGGCGCGGGAGGGCCCCCGCGACATTGGGTCGGTCGGGGTGGGGGCGGGGGTGGAGGGGTCGGGCGCGGAGTCGGGGCCGGAGGGGGGGGAGGAGCCGGAGGGGTAGGGGTAGCCCTCCCCCGGGGCCCCGCCCTCCTCCAGGGTGCGGGGCTCGGGGGTGGTGGGCCTCTGGGGGGGGGGGGGAGGGGGGGAGGGGGGGAGGGGGGGAGGAGGGGGGGGAGGGGGGGAGGGGGGGAGGGGGGGGAGGGGGGGAGGGGGGGAGGGGGGGAGGGGGGGAGGGGGGGAGGGGGGGAGGGGGGGAGGGGGGGGGGGAGGGGGGGAGGGGGGGAGGGGGGGGAGGGGGGGAGGGGGGGAGGGGGGGAGGGGGGGAGGGGGGGACGGGGGGAGGGGGGGAGGGGGGGGGAGGGGGGGAGGGGGGGAGGGGGGGAGGGGGAAGGGGAAAGGCAAGGTGCAGATGAGGAGGGAGGGTGGAAGGGTGGAAGGGTGAGTGGGTCAGGCAGGGTGCCGAGACCCATCCTACCTACGAGTGAGGAGACCCCACTCGACCTTGGTTCCAGGATCCCCGTCCACGCCAAGTCTTGACCACACCGTGCACCCCACGCCCCCCGTACGACTCTGTATACCTGCCCTAGATGCAAGACCCTCAATCCAGATCCATTCAGATCCAGATCCTAGATCTCAACATCCCACCCACCTCGATGTCCTCCAGGGAGGGGTGGCGGTGCGTCAGGTCCATCGGGGGTCCGCCGCCGCCGCCGTTGCCGCCCTCCGCCGCCCCACCGTCCTGCTGGTCGCCCCCAGCCTCCGCCTCCGCACCGGCAAAGACCGAGCGCCCCTCCTGCAGGCGGGAAAGCAGAGGTGGGCGCAGTGGAGGGTTAGCCACACACCACTGAACAGGAAGGGCCTCGACGCTTGACCAGCGATGGAGATGCAGGGGCGAGGCGGCGGGAGGAGGTATGCATGGAGCGGGGGGCTGAATGGAGCGAGCCACACAGCACTTGGGACCGCAAAGCCTCCACTACCAGTACCAATAACAAACTATATTCACCCCATAAGGACGCGCACTACCTCAACCGCCTCACCTGCTGTGTGTCGCCCCGCAGGCGGCCAAACACGCCCCCCACCAGCCGCCTCACGCTGTTCCCCGCACCCGCCGCCGCCTCGCCCGCCGCACCCACGGCGCCAACCGCTGTACCCGCCGCCCCAGAAAGCGTCTCCCTCGCGCCGCCAGCGGCCACTGCCGCCGCCTCGCTCGCAACCCCCACGGCGTTCCGCGCACCGCCCGCCGCCTCTGCCACCACCTCGCCTGCCCGAGCCACGGCGCCCCTGGCGCCCACCGCCACCCCCGTCAGGCCCTCCCTGGCGCTGCCAACGGCGCCGCCGCCGCCGGCCGCCGTCAGCGCCTCCCGTGCGCCGGCCACGGCGCCGCCGGCGGCCCTGCCGGCCGCCTCCGCCGCGCCGGCGGCGGCGGCGGTCCGCTCCGCCGCCGCCCTCGCGCCGGAGACCACCGCCGCTGCGTAGCTGGTTGGGGCGGCGGCAGGGGCGGCGGCGGCGGCGGCGGCGGCGGCGGCTTCAGGGGTCGGGCCCTGCTGGTGCTCGAAGGCGGTTATGTCGGCCTCCTGGGCGGCGCGGGCGTCACGGAGGACCTCGTCTGGGGAGGGGTGGGGGTGGTGGGGGGTGGAGGGGTTGGGGGGAAGAGAGGGGGTTAGCAGCTCGCCGTATGTAAGGCGAGGCCGAAGTGCTTGGAGCGGGGGAGGGGGAGGGGGATTTTGCGGGGATTTGCGGGGGTTTGGGACTTACTCCAGCCCACCACCTGCCTGACGTGGGGGTCTGTCAGCCTCTCCTCCGCCAACCCCACCCCCTTACCCGACATGGGCGCAGCCTCCGCGGAACCATCCCTCGCCCCACCCACCCACCCTCCCCACCACCTGCCTGACATCCGGTGGGCTGCCCGCCCCTCGCCCAACCGACTCCGCCCCCCCCGCTCCCCCCCCCACACACACCTGACATGGGCGCCGCCTCGGATGTGGCCGCCCCTCCCCCCGCCGAGTGCTGTCGGGCCACCTGAATGGCGCTTTGGAGCTGACGGACCTGAGGGGGGGGGAAGGGGGGGGGGGAGGGTAGGAGGCGGAAGGGGGGGCGGTAGGAGAGGGAGGGGCCCCAAGCCACTGCCACGGCCCGACGCCAGGGGGCCCTTCCACCCCTATGCCCAGGGCCCCTGGCACCACCATCCTTTCGCCCATCCCTCCCTGCCCCCTGCCATCCCCCATCCCCGCTCTCCTGCTCTCAGCTTCAAACACCCCAATCCTCACCCCCCCACACACCTCCTCCTCAGTGACAGGCTCTGCCCGCCCGCCCCTATCCCCAACCCCTTTGCCGCCTCTCCAAATCCATCACCCCACGACCCCAACAAATCCCCAAATGCCCCCCTGTCCCCCGTCCACCCCTGTGTCCCCACCCCACCTCCTCCTCCGTTGCAGGCTCCGCCATCTCCGGCAGGCTCGCCGCCACCTCGGCCGCCGCCGCCGCCGCTGCCGCCGCCGCCTCGCTGCGGAAGGCCGCCTCATCGTCCCGCACCGCCGCAATGGCAGAGCCCAGCACGGCATCTGTTCATGGGGGTTCGAGGGGGTGGGTGCAGAAAGGGGGGGGCAGGAGGGGAGTCTTGTGTGGGTATGAAGAGGCAGCCGCAATGGCAGAGCCCAGCACGGTTGGCAATGGGGTGGAGGGGGTGGGGAGGAGGGGGGGCGGGAGGGGGCAGCGGGGCTGCAGGCCAAAGGCTTGTTTGGACCTGCAACGTGCAGTACGCAGCGGAAGCAGGCGGAACGGAACAAGACGATAGGTCCGGGCCAGGTGCCTGGATGCTCAGATTGCCTGGACGTTGCACAACACAGCGCGAGCAGCTGGGCTGAAGCGGAGCGGACGCAGCAAAGCGAGTGCCTGCTTTGCTAGGGTGCCGTGTCGGGGCTGCGGTGTGGCGAATGCGCTGACTACCGCAAGCATAGTGAGTGCATGCCTTGGTGCAGTGCCGGGTGGGGTGCGGTGCGGTGACGGGTCCGCACCTGCGTCCGGCGCCTGGCCGTGCGGGGGGTGCTGGGGCGGGTGGGGGGCGGTGCG